>JAJHZJ010000260.1:645000-1290000 GCA_023548195.1 Bettongia penicillata ogilbyi | reverse complement strand
TCTTGGGTTAATGTATTTTAATCTTCCCTCCTTTTTAGTTAGAAGGGTCCTTAAAGACAGGTGATGTGCCTTTCTCCAACTCTATAAAATCTTCTGGGCTGAGTACATGCCAAGCAAATAGTGAGTTCTCAGTTAACATTGGTTTATGGCTATACTTCAAAGCAGGAAAAGCTATCATAATGGCTCACATTTATATGCCATTCTCCTATTACAAAGGACTTTCCCATCCATCATCTCATGGGATTCTCATAGCCCTTTGAGTTGGGAGTCCAAATATTATTTTACAGAGGAAGTGACTGATGCTCAGAAACATAAAAGAACTTGTCCTAGGACCTGGTAAACAGTAGAACCGAGATTCAAACCCAACTCCTCTGGCTCAACATCCACACAATTCTCTAAGACCTGCAATTAGTCTTGGAAAGTATTTCTTCACCAGAATTTCTCTACCATTAGTTAGGCACCAGGGTACTTATATTCACTAGCTATGACTTCGTAGTATAGACTATTGTTTATTCAATCGTCTTTAAATTAATTAGTAATTGAGCTGCTAAAGATGTAAAGCTAACCATTAACAAAGGCTGGAAAATTATTTCTTTGATCTAAGAATAAAGGAGAATTGTAATTTCTGTCCGAGTCAGTTACCTTTTCTATGACTACTAGTTAATATTTACATAGTATCTATCTTGTGCCGTGTGGGGCAGCGTAGTATTGAGATAGAGTGCAGGGTTTGAAGTTAAGAAAACTCATCTTCCTGAGTTCATATCTGGCCTCAGATACTCACTTAGCTGTGTGTGACCCTGGGCAAGTCACTTAACTCTGGTTGTGTCAGTTTCCTTATCGGTAAAATGAGCTGGAGGCAAAAATAGCAAACTCCAGTATCTTTGCCAAGAAAACCAAGAGTCCCACACGACTGAAAAATAACTTGAACAAATGTGCCATGCACTTGCTAAGTGCTTTACAAATAGTATCTTACTTATCCTCACAAAAACCCTGTGAGATTAGATGCTATTATAATCCCTATTTTATAGTTGAGGACACTAAGGCAAACAGAGGTTAAGTGACTTGCCCAGGTTCTCACAGCTGAGAACTGGTCTGAGGCTGGATTTGAACTCAGGTCTTTCTTATTCCAGGTCCAGGATTCTATCTGCTGTATCATCTAGCTGCCTATTACATTATAATCCTACCATATCTTTTACTAACAGTATCTTTTGTGGCAAGAGAAGTGAATCAGGTGTCAGAGAATTCAGGTTCTAACCCTTGCTGAAACACTAAGCTCTGACAAGCAATTTTTGCAGGAATGAGGAGCACAAAATGCTCTAGATGTCAGTGGAATGAAAATGCCCTTAAATCAGTTTTTTAGGACAAATTCAAATAGGGGTTGTACAGAGGCCAGTGGGTTGGGCCAACCTGGGGAGAAACTCACCGGGCTTCAGGAGTGAGGGTGGGGAGGGAAGAAGCTTGGCATCTATTGGCTGCTATTTTCATTAATTACTCTTGCTAACTGGGTGCTAAGTTCAGGTGTTTCTGTGTTACTGAAGGTTACTGTCAGTACCCCCAGAGTTTCAGTGCCCTGAGGGCAAAGTCTGGCTCTGCCCTGGCCTGCTTTTCTTGTGATGTTTCAATGTCTTCATCTCAAAAATGAGGGTAGTTTAAATGAAACTCTGTTCAGAACATTTTCTGCAACTGATCATGGTTAAGTAGGTGGATTGATGAGGGTCAGGACCATATCTCAATTATTTTTGTGTCCCCTTGGCAGAGGACTTTCTTGGAACATGTTGAGCCCTTAATAAATGACTATTGACTGACTGACTGAATGGATGAATTTCCTGTACTTAGGCGATGACTTGATTAATATTGAATAATAGAAAGATCTGGAATCAGAAGAACTTGGTGCAAATCTTTCTCTGTGACTTACTGGCTCCAGGACTTTGAAAGGAAAATCATTTTAACCTCCCGGATTCTCTTTTCTCATCTTCAAAGTGAAGATAATAATACCTGGTACATCCTCCCATCCCCTTTCTCTTGTCACATATCTCATATTTACTAAAAAGTTGTTTATTCTATAAGGTAAGAATTAGAGAAAAAATCCTTTGAAGTTCTTAATTTATTTCAAAACTAGTTGGTTGTTTTTCTTCATTCTTGAAAAGGACAAAATGATACAGGCTGAGGACAGGGTGGTCTGACTGTGTCTGATCAGATGAGCTCAGAAGGCTCTACCGCAGGTCAGGCACAAACCACTGATACAAACTACTTTACTAGCAAGGAAAATAAAAAATATTCCCATTTACTGACAAAATATGATACTAGGAAAAATCAAACGAAATATCAGTCTCACAACAAACAAAACATCATCCCAACAAAGAACTCAAAATTTTGATTCCTGATTTGGCCCTAGTGAAAGCGTAGTTCATTGGCCATAATTTATTCTTGGTCAATGTTTGCTGAATCGAGAAGGGAGACATTTTGTAATAAGTCAAGGAAACTAGTATGGTTGCCTGAATTTGGTGAAATATTTATTCTTTGATTTACACTCCAGCCTGAAAATCAGATACACCATCAGGAACTTTTAATAAGTTTTAAATATTTTTTTCTGCATTCATTTATCAACCTATTCATTCATTCATTCATTTACTTCCTTATTTATTTAGTAATATTTACTGGTTGGAAAAAGGCCCTGAGAATACCTACCCCACTTACCTCATAGCCGTATTATGAGGACTAGACAAAATAACATGTGAAATGCACCTCATCTTAAATGTTTGTTCATTTCTACCAGTTCAATTCTATAATGCCTTCAAGGACCACTTCTGTGAACTTGACCCAGAATAACCCCATCTCACATAAATCGTCCCCATTCTCTAAATTCCTTCATCACTTATGTGTAGTGTGTATTATGCTCTCTCTCACTTTCTTATATGTTTCTTTACATGCGTCTTTTAGAATTTTTCAAACTGATGAGGACCTTGGAGATATCCTAGTTCAAGGGTGTCAAATAGAAACGGGGCCATTAAAACTTACATAAAGAGCCCTGCTGGGCTACTTATTGACTTAGAAAACCACATATTAACATTATCTGTGTTTTATTGTATTTTAATTCTTTTGTTAAATATTTCCCAATTACATTTTAATCAGCTTTAAGGCTGCTGTGGAGAGTTGCCAAAATTTCAGACTACAATACCAGCCAGGGGTTTGCCACCTTCAACTGTATTTCAACTTTCACATCTCATAGATGAGAAAACTGAAGCCGAGCACTTATTTACCTCACTCAAGGCTACACGGAGTATTAGTGACAGACAGGACTAGAACTCAGATTTTCTCATGCCTGATCTAGGAATCTTTCCACATTCTGTTTAATTAAAAGAATTTCATGATCTTAGTGGTATATAGGACCTAAAAAGCCATTCATTTGAGCCTTAACTTGAAGCAGGTTCCTACATATTTAGGAATGTGTGTATATATAGAAATACACATACACACATATACAATACATGTACATATACATACATGTATATGCAACCACAAATGTATACATAAGTATATATGTGTGCATGCATATGTATTTATATATGTGTTTATATCTATATCATCTATAGTTATATCATGTCATGTCAGCTAGTTTGAACATTAAATGCCTGCTATCTGCCAGACACTGCAATGGGCATTAAAGATCCAAAACCAAGAGAACATTCCTCATCCTCAAAGAACTTACATTTGAATGGTGAAGACAACATGTATCAGTTCTCTAACTCCAGACCCAGTGCTTAAATTTTCTTTTGCATCCTCCCACTTAGCCCTATCAGTGTTCTTTCCTCTGTAATACTTTACCTTCTAAAGATGCCTCTGAGTGTCATCTCTGTGAATCCTTGTGTTAACACAGGATGGGGAACCTGTGACTTTGAGGCCACATATGGACCTCTAGGTCCTCAGAGGTCCATATGTGGCCTCAAGACCTCAGGTTCCCCACCCTGTGTTAACTAATCTCAGAATTTAGTGGATAAAGTTGTAGGTGTGAAATTTCTCAAGAGTATTTGCATCCTGATCCCAAATACTAAGGGTACAAAACTTGTTTAAGACTCAAGGAAATGAGAGAAACTACAAAGGCTTATATGCCAGGAAAGACAGCAGATATGAAAACATTGCCACTTCCTCAGTTCTCCTTAGTTGTTAGAGGAATGGTAAGGGGTGGGGCTGTGTGAGAGGAGAGAAGGTCACTTCTAACCCAAACTTTCAGACATTAGTCCGGCCAGAAAAATCTGGGATAAACTTTCTATAATAGTTACTTCTTCTAATTTGAATCTTGTATTTACTAACTTCTGGGGCTTCTCCTGTATGGAGTTTTAAGCTGTGTTTAGCTTGGAGTATCCTGAGACATTGACACTGGGGTTAATGTTTTGTGGACAGGGAGCTCTGTTTGAGACTTTCTCAAATCTCCCTCTATTTTCTGACCCTTCTGAAAGTCCCTTGTATGTTCTATGATGACCACTTGTTCAGACATGGAGAGAATTCAAGGTTTTTCAGGTTAGCTAGGCTATAGGTCTGTGAGCATTCTAGGCAATAGGCCCAGTTGGAATATGATTGGTAATTCTGTGGTGATCAATTATGAGCCTTAAAGTGCCATTAGGTACCAGTCCTTCCTTCCTTCCTTCCTTCCTTCCTTCCTTCCTTCCTTCCTTCCTTCCTTCCTTCCTTCCTTCCTTCCTTCCTTCCTTCCTTCCTTCCTTCCTTCCTTCCTTCCTTCCTTCCTTCCTTCCTTCCTTCCTTCCTTCCTTCCTTTCCTATAGAAAAATGAGTTAGTGTTACTGTAGCTAGGATGAATTGGTTTAAAATGAGGGAATAAGTATTTATAAGCATTTACTATATGTAAAGCATTAGGGATACAAATAGACAAGTAAGATATTTCCTTCTCTCAAGGAACTCATGTTAAACTAGGGAGACAGTGTATACAGGAGGTTTCAGTGGCAAAACAGATGGAAAGATCCCATGGTCCTGAGAGTACAGAAGCAGTGCATAGTTGGAATAAGATAATGAAAAATGGTTATTTATTGAAGAACAGGAAATGATAGTCTGCTCAGACTGGAGCAGTTCAGTGTCTTGCGCAGAATCTCAGGGTTAGAAAAGACCTCAGAGTCATGCAGGCCAATCTGAAATTGTAAAGTCAGTCAAAAAACATGTTAATTGCCTATTAAGTTCTAGACACTGCTAAATGTTTTATGGGTATTATCTCAGTTGCATATCACAAAAACTCTAGGAGATAGGTGCTATTGTTATCCTAATTTTACAGTATAGGGAACTGAGGCAGATAGAGGGTAAGTGACTTGCCCAGGGTCACACAGGTCTTAAGTGTCTAAGCCTGGATTTGAATTCAGGTCTTCCTAACTCCAGGGCCTGTGCTTTATCCATTGTGTAGCTTAGTTGCTTCTGAGTGTACAGAGAAAGGCAAAAATAGTTCCTGACCTCAAGGAGTTCACCTTCTCATGGGGAAATCATGAGAACAGTTTACAAACAAGATATATACAGGAAAAATTCAAGGTAATCTTAGAGGGAGAGGGTTAGGATTAAGAAGGACTGGAAAAGGCTTCTTGTAGAAGGTGGGATTTTGGCTGGCACTCGAAGGACACCAAGGAAGCTAGGACATGGAAATAAGGAGGGAGAGGGTACAGGAGGCTCCTCTGTAGCATCCTCCCAAAGGGCCTAAGCTTGAGTTCTTCAAAGCTTACTTTTTAAAGCAACCCATTCTACTTTGGGACATTCTAAGGTTTAGGAAAATTTTCCTTCCATTTGGCTAAATCTGCTCCTTTGCTACTCTGAGCTGATTAACTTTTGTTCTGTTTAGGGTAATGTTGGCTCATACACAGTGAACTTTTTCCCTTGTGACTTTTCAGGTTCACTTATCCATCCCAGTTGTCATCCTTCCCTCTCTTCTCTCTGCAGCTTGTCCCTCATGTCTGGCTATTTCCATCCTCCCCTTCATTCTTCTCTAATGATGTTTCCTCGAGGCCATCAAATGCTACTTACCCCTTACAGACAGCTGGTGATTGAATGGAGAGAGTCAGAAGACTTGAGTTCAAATCGAGCCTCAGATACCCACTAGTGTAACCCTCAGGCAAGTCACTTAACCTCTGCTTCCCTCAATTTTCATCAACTATAAAATGGGATTAATAATAAAACTTTCCCTGCAGTGCTGTTGTGAGGCTCAAATGAGACGATATTTGTAAAAAGCATTTAGCACAGTGCCTAGGACATAGGAGGCTCTACAATTCTTCCCGTTCTTTGAAGTCTTACCTTATTCAATGTCCATTACTCTCTAGGTCAAAGTCAGCACCTTCCTTTTTCAAATTTCTCATTAGCTTGTTACCTGGACTTCTAACACCTCTCTCTCTCTCTCTCTCTCTATTTCTGTCTGTCTCCTCTCTTTCTCTCCTCTCTCCCTGTCTCTATCTTTCTCCTCTCCTTTCTCTTCTCTCTCCCTCTTCTCTCTCTGTCTCTGTCTGTCTCTGTCTGTCTGTCTGTCTCTCTCTCTCTTTCTCTCTCTCTCTAATTTGATACTTGTGCTCTCCATTAGATAGCAAGTCCCTTCTGAGCAGGACCATCCTATTTGTTGTTGTATCCCCAGTGCTTGGTATGATACCTTGCACATAGCAGGTACTTAAGAAAACATTTTAAGGCATGTTATGTGGAAAAGTGATTAGACTTATTCTTCTTGGCCCCAGAGGACAGGAGAGAAACAATGGATGGAATCTGCAGAAAGGCAGGTGTATGTTTATCAAAAGAAAATTTTATAATATCCCAAATTGGAATAGGCCATTTTGGGAGGCTATGGGGTTCTCCTTCATGAGGGGTCTTCAAAAGGAGCCTGGATGATTGCTCTTGTCACAGAAGGCATTCTTATTCAGCTGTAGGCTAGACTAACTCACTTCTGAAGTCCCTTCCAACCTTGTGATGGGTAATTCTATGAAACCTTTGTTGAAATGAAATGTCAAAGTCCTCCTGATCTGTGCTGGCTAGGAGACTGAAGAAACTGCACTAGATGACATTCACATAGTACTTTGTGTTCATGGAGTGTTTGCATATATTTTCTGATCTGATCTTTACAAAAGTTCTGCATGGTAAGTAGGGCAAGGGTTATTTTTCTTTTTTTTATCAAGGAAACTTACATTAAGACTGGTTGGGCAACTTGGTCAGGATCACATGGCAAGGAAGCATTGACGCTGAATCCATCTTCCAACGTCAAGTTCAGGGCTATTTATTTTCACTACCCCACACTGCCTCTATAGGAGAAATCTCTTCCAAGAACAAAGCGGTTTCCTTATTTGGGTTCTTTGGCTTCTGGCAATGGTTGCTTATTTGCCTATGTGATTCACCGGTAGCAGCCGGAAACCAGGGTCTGACAACTCAAATAAAAATAATTTAGGCTTCATTGCTCTCATCATTACTGCAACCGGAATAATTATGGTAGTCCTTTGTCTCTGGAAACTTACATCAAAGGACTTGACAAGCAGTACCTGGTGAGAACTATTATTAACCCCATTTTACAGATGGAGAAACTTAGGCACAGATTGGTTAAGTGCTTTGCTCAAGGTCATGCAATAAGCCAGGCATGTATTTTGCTTCTGCTTGGCTAGGAATATATCTGTCTTGCACTATAGTTCTGCCACTGGCCAATTTCACCAGGCAGATGGACATTAGGGACACACAGAGCACAGAACTTGGAACTGGGGGATCTGGGTTTGTGCCCTGGCTCTGACACCGTGTGAACAACAGCAAATTATGGAGCTTCAATGTCTACATCTATAAAATGGGTTGTGGGGAGGAAAGCATTTTGCAAAATGTAAATGTGAGTTATTATTATTGTTCATTAGGCCAACATTACAATTCCCTGAGTGAAACTCATGGAAGCAGGATCTCTGGGAACTAGGTCACTGGTTTTAGTATTTTTGCTAATGTTTTTGAAAAGTGGGATTTTTGAAGTAAATAAAACCAGTCAAGTAAATACTGTTGTTCAGTCATTGTCTGAATCTTCATGCTCCTATTTGGGGTTTTCTTGGCAAAGATACTGGATTAGTTTGTCATTTCCTTCTCCAGCTTATTTTATAGATGAAGAACTGAGGCCAACAAGGTTAAATGACTTGACTAGGGTCACACAGCTAGTAAATGTCTGAGGCCATATTTGAATTCAGGAAGAAGAATCTTCCTGACTTCAGGTCTATCTTCCTTACTTCAGGTCTACTGCACCACCTACCTGCTCTGAATTATTGATAAAACACTGTTAATATAATTATTGATAGCATAATATTACTTATTTTTGGGATAGTTACATTAAAATATGAGTTCTGCTTCAGACAGAATATGTGTGTCTTGAAAAAGATAAGCCTGTGATACCCAGGTAGCTAGATTGATTAAGTCGATTTCTACTGCTAATAGAGTAGGACCTTCTTAATTTGAAAAAAGATATAGGACTCCCAGTGACCATCATGTCTGGTATAGAGCTTGGAATGCTAAAATTAGTAATAACAATAATATAGAGAAATAGCATTTAGCCACTTTAAGGTTTGCCAAAGTGCCTTACAAATGGCATCTCATTCTGTCCTCACAACAAATCTGAGAGGTAGATACTATTATTTTCTCCATTTTAGGTATGAGTAAACTAAGGCAGATAGAGGTTAAGTGAATCGCTTGTTCAACATCACGTAGATAGCAAATGTCTAAGGTTAGATTTGAATTCAGGTCCTCTTGAATCCAAGACCAGCTCTCTATCCACAGCCATTACCTGTCTGTTATTGTGATTTTGTCTCTAAAGATGTAAGAAGTTGGACTCATAAAGCACCTTGGACCTGGATTAGCTAGCAACTGGGGAATCTGCCTTCTAGTTTGGGTAGCCCAGTGGGGAGAGTACATACACATATACACACATATATATTTGGGTGAGGTCTTCCATAAATGCTTTCAAAATTCAAAGGTGAATTTTCTCTTTGACATTAGAAATCTAAAAGAGTTAATGAATGAAGACACAGATAATTACTTCTTGCCTTTCTACCACCTAATAGTGGCATATGTTGAGTCATGAACTTACTATGCCATATTATGTATATAATTGGTTTTTTTTTTTTTTTTTGGTACTGGAGTCATGATTTCATCGGCAAAGAGAGCACCTAGTAGAGAGAAAACTTTCTCTACCCAAGCAGATTAGAACCTTTTTTTTTTTTTTTTTTGATTTAGCTTAACTAGTTGCTTTAGGGAACTGAATACTTATGTGACTTGCTCAGGCTAACATAGCTAGGATGTGTTTGAGCTGGGGCTTAATCTCAGGTCGTTCTGACTCCATGGACATCTCCCTAGCCAAGGGGTGGGGATGCTGCAGGCCTTGAGCCACAGGCGACCCTCTAGGTCCTTGAGTATGGTCCTTGGAATCCAAACTTCACAGAACAAATGGAATTTAAAGGGCCACACCTGAGGACCTAGAGGGCCACATGTGGCCTCAAGGCCTGCAGGATCCCTACCCCTGCCCCAGCCATTATGCCTGCTGCCTCTCATGCCTCTGACCTATTGGACCCAATAAGCACTTCATAAATATTTGTCATATTGGATCATATTGTATTTTCCTCTCCTAAAATGATACTAGTGATCAAATTGTCCTCCGAGGATTGGGTTTATGCTTGGAGGTGGTGGCTCTGGCTCCTCCTACATGTTGGCCCAGGTCTGAGTTGGTGTGATGCTCTCAGTGTTGGGCTCATGGAAATGGGAGAATTCTTTTTTTTTTTACATTGGTAAATATTTACTTTCCAAAATGTCTATTTTTAGATACAGGCAGAATCACAGATCATACCCTGGTGGGTGAGCCACTGCCACCACCTTGCCTCGTATGGTTGTCCTAATGGCAAAGTACAGAGAGAACTGGGGGCTGGGGAAAACAGAATGGCTTCTATACTCTGATTTTTAATCTTTGGAAGGAGATGTCTGTTTTAAGAAATAAACATTTGCAGGTGACATCCCATAACAAAGAATGAAGCCACCCAATGTCACCACTGGTTGTTCATGGCCTTGGCTCTTCTTTGCTTGAGTGGTAAGGTGGGGGAGTATACTTCCCTTCTTTCATTAGCTTCTCCTTCTGCTTCACGATTATTCCCAAGCGCTCTATTGTTTTCCGCCTATGCAAGCATTCAATGAAATCCTCATATTCCAGTTTGCATTCTTTCTTGGCTCGGGTCATACCAATTCCATGGGCACACTCAATGAATTCTTTCTCAAAAGCATGGCATTGGGCTGGCATTTTGTAAGGTTATTCAGCACGCATAATTGTCATCCATTTGTCAATATTGAGGCCCAGTTGGTTCTGAACATCAAAGAATGGCATGGCTGTGGCCTAGTCCAAACTCTGCGTCCCTTTCCTTCACCACCAGTCTCTGTCGTCCTACAGCTTCTTCGCGACCTGCTGGCCATAAAGCCAAATGGGAGAATTCTTTGCAATAAAGTCTCAGTTTTCAGGTACCAGAAGCAAGAGTCGAGTCAAGAATCAGAAACAGGAAAGATAACTTGGTATAACAAACAAAAAATATAAAACAGAGACTTGAATCAGGAGAATTTGGGGATTACCAGAAACGTGGGTCTTCAAGGGGATATTAATTAGATCCAAAGGTCAAGCTGGACCTGAGGTCAGACTTGGGTGTGAAGAAACCAGATGTTGAACAAGGTCTGAGCTGGAGCAGATAGAATATCATATATCATGGCAAAGTGCTTAACAGATGTCTTATTTGAGCCTGATGAAAACACTATGAGATAGTTCTATTAACTTAGAGGCAGCTAGGTGCTGCAGTGCATAAAACTCTAGGCCTGGAGTTAGGAAGACCTGAATTCAAATTTAGCCTCAGATATTTACTAGCTGTATAAACTTGGGCTAATCACTTAAACTCTCTTTGCCTCAGTTTCCTTATGTATAAAATGCCTACCCAAGGGTTATTGTTAGGATCAAATGAGATAATAATTGTAAAGCACTTAGCACAGTGCCTGGCACATAGGAAATGCTATATAGATGTTAGCTATTATAGTTATTTACCTGCTAAGTGCTTCCTTTTAAGACCTGCCTTGTGATCTTCAGCTCCTTATTAAGTTGAAGGAGTTTCAGCTGTGGACAGTCTTGAGCCATTGCTGGGGTTTCCTAGAGGGGTTAGTTAGCAATATGGAGAGAGTCTAGAACTTGGAATCTGTAGAAATTAAGTTCAGTTCCAGCCTCAGACCCTTATTAGCTAAGTGACTCTGGACAAGTCACTCAACCTGTCTCAGCTTCTGTTTCCTCATGTGAAAAATGGGGGATAAGAACAACAGGACCTGCTGTACAGGGTTATTGTGATAATCAAATGCTTTCTAAACCTTAAAGTACTAAATAAATATTTTTTATTATTATTATTTCCTTAGTGTTGAATAGCTGTAGATTGGAGATAGAAGCGAATGGCCACCTATTTGAGGTCTCAGAAAATTAAAATTGATTCAATTTCCAAATATATATTCCATTTTCATTACGTATATTTGCTTCAGCAGCACATATACTAAAATTGAAAAGACACAGAGAAGATCAGCATGGCCCCTGCATAAGGATTTAACACATATACATGAAGTGTTCCATAGTTTTTGGTCTAGCAGTACTCGATTTCAAATTATATTACAAAGAGGTAATCATTAGAACAATCTGGTACTGGATAAGAAATGGAGTGATGGATCAGTGGAATAGATAAGTTACACAGTATTCAGTCATAAATGATCATAGTAATCTTGTGTTTGATAAGCCTGGAGATCCAAGAATTCACTATTTGACAAATATTGCTGGAAAAACTGGAAAATAGTTTGGCAGAAACTAGGCATAGATCAGTGTTGAAATGGGTAGATGACTTATACATTAAGGATGATATCATGAGCAAATTAGCAAAGGAGCATACAAAGGTTTACCTGTCAAATTAATAAAGAAAAACTTATGACTAAATAAGAGATAAAGAGGATCACAGATAGTAAAAAGGACAATTTTGATTACTTGAAATTGGAAAGCATTTGCACAAACAAACACAATGCAGCCAAAGTGAGAAAGAAAGCAGAAAACTGGAGACAAAATTTTAAAGCAAATTTCTTTGATAAAGGACTCATTTCTCAAACATATAGAAAACTAAACCAAATTTATAAAAAAATTAAGCCATTCCCCAAATGATAAGTCGTCAAAAGTTATGAACAGGAAGTTTTCAGAAGAAGAAATCAAAGCTACAATTAGTCATATAAAATGCTCTAAATCATGATTGATTAGAGAAATGCAAATTAAAACTCTGAGATACTACCTCAGACCTATCAGATTGGATAATAGGACAGAAAAGGAAGGTGACAAATTCTGGAGGGGATGTGGAAAAATAGAAACACTAATATACTGTTGGTGGAGTCATGAATTAATCTAAACATTCTGGAGAACAAGTTGTAACTATGTCCTAGGGGTTATGAGTTGAGCATGCCCTTTGACTTACCAATATCACTCCTAGGTTTGTATCCCAAATAAATGAAAGAGGAAAAGGACCTATATGTACAAAAATATTTATAGCAGTTTTTTTTGTGGTGGCAAAGAATTGGAAATTGAAGGGATGCTCATCAATTGGGGAATGGCTAAACAACCTATGGCATATGATTGTGATAGAAAATTATTGTGGTATAAGAAATGACGAACAGGATGATTTCGGAAAAACCTGGGGAGACTTCTATGAGTTAATGCAAAGTGAAATGATTAGAACCAGGAGAATGTTGTACATAGCAACAGCAATATTTTCATAATGGTACTTAGCTACTCTAATCAATACAATGATCCAAGAGACAATTCCAAAGGACTCAGGATAAAAAATGCTATGTATCTACCTTCAGAGACAGAACTGATAAACTCTGAGTACAAATTGAAGAATAATTTTTTTAACTTTATTTTTCTTGCTTTTTTTGGCAACATGACTAATATGGAAATATATTTCACATAGTTTGGCATGTGTAATTGATATCATATTGATTACCTTCTTAATAGGTGGCAGAGAGGCCAGAGGGAGAGAATTAGGAACCCCAAATTTTAAAAAAGTTAAAAATAAAGAAATGATATTTTTTTCACAGAAAAAATATGTTATATTGCGCCATTGTTGTTCAGCTGTTTCAGTCATATCTGACTCTTTATGATCCCATTGTGGTTTTTTGGCGAAGACACTGGAGTGGTTTGACATTTCCTTCTCTAGCTCATTTTACAGATGAGGAAACTGAGGCAAATAGGTTGTGCTAGAGGCTGGGATATCGATATAAAATACTCATTACACAGACTTTGCTGTCAGAATTTTAGAATCTAATATGGAAAGGGTGAAAATACATAAGTTGCCATGGTATTAATGAGAATATGGTAAGTTTAAGGCAAAGACCAAGATAAAGTAATATAAAATATATGATGACGAAGAGATCACATTCAGCTGGAGGAGAGGGTTGCTATCAGTTGGGAAGGCTTCATGGAAGAAGTGTTACAGGGACTTGACCAGGTAGAGCTGATGGGGATTCCAGCCTAGGTATGCGTTATGGAGCCAAGTCAGAATTAGAATGAATTCTCTCTTTTTTTTTGTGGCCTGCTTATATTCCACTAATGGGGAGGAGTCTTTTCTTTGGGGGCTCAGAATTTGTTCATGTATAATGACCCTTCTGGATTGACCCTGTTACCTTTTATGTGAAGGTAGAGAGAGTTTACACAAAGATAACATAGTGTGAGAATGGTGATGGACACATGATACAGCCCAATCAGATAAAAAATGTAATTGGAAAATACTAAATAAAATAAAGTACAATAGAACACAGATAATGTTAATATGTGGTTTTCTAAGTCAACATGCTGCCACAAGGATCCTTATATATGATTTAGTGGCCATGTTTCTATTTGAATTTGACGTCACTGGCACAGAGGATAGACTCTCACAGTTGGTCATCCCATTTCTAACACCTGCTAGGTTGGTCACCCTGGGCAAATCACTTTATTTCAGTTTCCTCATCTGTAAAATAGGAATAAGAATACCACTAGTATTCACTCACAGTGTTGTTGTAAGATTGAAACATGATGTCTGTTGAGTGCTTTGCCAGCTTTAAATTGATATATAAATGCCAGTCATTATTATTAACCAAGATTTTATACATATAAAATCAAGTAAGTTTAGTCAGCAATAAAAGAATCTGATATACTCCTTAACTTCAGGGTGTGTATAAATCATCATGTAAACTGGTATTTCTTCTCTCTGAGGGCCCTTGTGGTATGTGAAGTACATTTCATTAGGTTCACAGAAGCCCCATTTATTTAACAGCTTTCTGCTGGTCTAATATCCCTTGTCTAATGGCTTCAGTGCTGTGATGATAAGCATCAGGGAAATGCAGACAGATAGAAGAGGCAGGTCAGAAGATTGGCTCATATGGGGTAAATTATACATTAGAATTTTCCTTTCCCTACCCGCTTGGAAATTCATTTCTTCCTCTGATTCATGCCTTTTCCGGGAGTTCATTTTAAAGCCTTTACTCGTATCTCAAGGTCTGCGGATTGCCAGGCGCAGAATGAATTCTGTTAAGAGGCCCATTTCTCTTCACAAGCATTTCCCTTTGTTAACAGTGGTGCTTTAAAAAGTCATTATCAACATGTAAATTGAAATTCCCAGCACCAAGAGCAAAGGTGATTAGAGCTTATAAGAGAACTTGCTAACGGCATTAAAGAATTTATTCTAAAATAATTGACTTAAATTTGCTTATTTTTTTTGCTCTCTCTAAATTCTCCTTCCCCTCTCCCTTTCCCCAATATATTGAACAAAATGTATGTTTGGCTTACACTCTTGTTTGTCAAAATGGCAAGAGACAGAAACAGAGACTTCTTGGGAGGTTTCAAGTTTAAGGGAAAATGACAAAAGGGAAATCCTTGTTGATTTCCATCAATGCCTTACCGAGGGTTTGAAGAATCCCTCAGGTTACAGGAAACATAGATCCTGGAATATGAGGCCAGCTGTACATTTGTACGTTTGTGGACTTGTCTTCTGCCATTTAGATGGAACTATTTCACATTCAGGAAACAGTAAGAGCTTCAGAGGTCACCTAGTCCAACATGCACTTGAACTAGAAACCTTTCTACAGCATGCCAGGCAAGGAGTAGACTTCTAGTGGCGGGGCTCGTTCCTGAGGCTGCCCATTTTATTTTTGGGCTGTTTTAATTGTTAGGAACTTTTTACTTACTAGATTGACCTTTCTTTTAATTTTACATTTTGACTTGTTTTTAGTTTTGCCTTCTGGGGTCAACTGGAATAAGTCTAATCCCTTGACCAAGTCACAGCCTTCCCGGTATTTGACTCATTCCACTCCATTCTTTTCTTAGAATTTTCAGTTCTATGTCTTCTCTCCCTCAGGCTAAAGATCTTAGGTTCCATTAAACAATCCTTATATGACATGGATAAGAAATCTTTCACTATCCCTCTTCTGTTTCTCCAGCTTATCAATGTCTTTCCTAAAACACTGCACTCAGAACTTGTTCTGAGATTTCACGTATGACTAACCAGGGCAGAATGTGAGAGATTATTATATTATTAGTAATGATCACTATGCTTTGTTATTTTTCTAATAAAATATTCTTTTCAAGTGAATTCATATTCTCTCCCTTCCATTACCTTCCTATTGTACATTCAGATCCCGAGTATCCTTCAAAGTCCAGCTTTAAGTCCTCTCTAACCCTTCCTTATTAATTTATTTAAATTATTTTTTTTGTTTTTAACTTATAGAATAAAGTAAGTATTTTCATGACATAGTATAATAAAAAAGATGATTGCACATGAAAATGTAGATCTAGAATGTACAAGTTGCTCTTCCTTTTAAATAAACTTATGATGTAAATTTCTTTTTTCCCTTTTTTTCTCCCCTCACCCCTAGAGATAGCTACCATTAGACACAGATATGTGCATGTAGGTATATATGTGTGTGTGTGTATATATATATATATATATATATATATATATATATATATATATATATGTATATGTGTGTGTGTGTGTGTGTGTGTAATATGTAAAATCATTCTATGTATACTTCTATCAATTCTTTTTCTGGATACAGATAGCATCTTCCTTCATATATCTTTTGGAGTTAATTTGGTTCTCATTTCTGTCTCTCTTTTTGGAATTCCTACAGCACTAAATTCCAAACTATATAAATGACATATATATGAAATTTTGGGGGTGATGGTGGTGCAGATTTGATTATAGGTTTTAGGGTATGGTTCTCTAATTGTTCAAATGTGTATCCTTGGGAAAGCTACTTCTTCCTTGGCCTCAGTTTTCTCTTCTATGAAGTGAGTGAACAAGCCTAGGATTTCTAAGGTTTCTTCTAGCCCTATGAACTTGTAAATATACTTATTTTTTAAATTACATTTTCTCTAACTAGGTTCATACATTATACATTATAACATCTTTTGTTTTCTTCAGCACTCAGCATAGTGCTGAGTACCTAGTATTGGCTCAATAAATGGCATATTGGTCTAGAATATCAGCTGCCCCTGTAAAGAGGAGATATCTTTGAAAGGAAAAAGTACATGTGTATATGCTGAAAAATAGCTCAGCATTCAGTTTTTCTGAAAGTTAGATTTGGAGATAAAAGTTAGGTTTTATTTGTTATCATTATTCATTATCTTTGGCATCAGGGCAGTTCTGTTTTGGGTGAGAGGAACATAACAAATAGTCTTTATTTTCTGCTTTGTTTTAAACATTTAAATGCTTTTTGTACCAAACCTGTGAATTTTATAACTCAGAGAGAATTTAAGAATTGGAAGAGACCTCAAAGACCTACTAATCCAACTCTTATGTGAACAAGCATCTTCCCAATGGCATACTTTCTGAAGTTAATCAAAAAGCTTGAAGACATTAAAAAAAATGTGGTTACCTAGAAGAGCTCCCCTAACCCTTAGTGCCTAGTAATGCCTTCCGGATGTTTTGATCACAACTTCGAGAGGAATCCTTTTTCCTGTTTGAACCATAAGTTTCTTTTTTCTTCTCTAGGATTTAGTGACTTCCTTCATCCTAAGAAACCCTTAGCTATCTTTGAGTTGAAATGTACCTAGAACATGAAAATTACCCTTTACTATCCCTGCTTCCCCAGACTTTCTATCTTCTTGAGAGATTCTGAGAATTGAATCATGGTGATTAACTAGGAAATACTAGTTTTGATTCATGGTTTCTCACCTTACCTCTTTAATTATGGACCGCTTTCACTATGAGACTTCAGTGATGGGGAATTCATTGCCTTCCTTAACTGTAAAATGAGGGTTTGGGCCTAGATGGCCTTTGAGGCCAACCCAGGCAAAAAGAGAGTCCCTGCCCTCAAGGTGCTTAAAATCCAAGGACAATAATGCATAAAAGGAACTATGAAGGTGGAGGTGGGGGAAGGTATCAAAGAAGGGGCATGTTGTTAAAGTCCCGAAAATCATAAGCACATCAAGGAGGAAATGAAGGACACTTGGGCCACTCCCCAATATGGGGGTCCCAGAAGAACTCACCAATGGGAGAAGGGACCACCTTGGTGGAGGGGTATTCCAGGAGGAGGAGGAAGAGGAGGCCCTAATGTTGAAAGAAGTTCCAAGTTTAGATGAGAACAGAAACATGGCCGTGAAGCATGAAGAGCCAAAGTCAGAAGCTGAACAGGGAAGGGAAGTTCCCTTCTTGCTCTAAAGCTGTGATTCTGTGACCTGGGAAGATTGTACTATGACCACCACTTCCTTTGTTCTGGACACCACATTTCTATTTGTGCAAAGCTAAGATAATTTTAGCTTTTCTTTTTGACTCATATCACACTATTGATTCATTTTGAGCATACAGTGCATTGATACTCCTGTATTAGTAAACTTTTATATTATATTTTTAAGCAAAAGTTGTTTATTTACACATCAAAGATCTGTCTTTTGCATGTCCCCTAGGAAGTCCTTTCTAGTCAGCTGGATTTTAGTCTTTATTCAGTTCAGCAATAATCAACGAAGAACTCATGAAAGAAAAAAAGGAGGGGTAGAGTGCTGACTGTAGATAGAGCAAAGAAATGAATGAAGGTTGGGAAGCTAGGTGGTGAAGCTAGGTGGTGCAGTGGAAAGTTTACCTGATTTAGAATCAGGAAGACCCATCTTTGTGGGTTCAAATCCAGCCTCAGACACTTGCTAGCTGTGTGACCCTGATCATATCACTTAATACTGTTTGCCTTAGTTTTCTTATTTATAAAATGAGCTGGAGAAGGAAATACTAAACTACTCTAGTATCTTTGCCGAGAAAATCCCACATGGGGTCATGAAGAGTTGGACTTGATCTAAAAAATGACTCAACAGCAACAAGTAAAGGTTATCTATACTCTTCCCTCCTTTTCCTATCCATTTCAGGACACCCTAAGCTTCTAGTACTCAAAAACTATCTCATAGACCTTCCTCTCTGAAAGAAGGGAAAGGAAGGGGAACAAGGACTTAATTATGTACCTACTAGGCACCAGCCACTAGCACTTTACAAAGATGATTCTTACAACTCTAGAACTGCTCTATAAAAGAAAAGTGGCTTCTGTAAAATGAGTATAATAGCATCAACCTCCCAGAGTTTATAGCTTAAAATGAGATATTTGTAAAACATCTTGCAAATCTTAAAGCACTATATAAATGTTAGATCTTACAGTTTAATTCTTGTGACTACTACTGCTAGCTCACTTTATTTCATCCTTTAAGATTTGCAAAGTGCTTTATGATATACATTTCTCATTTATTTATATTTTATTATTACATTAATGTTATATTATTTATAATATCCATTATTGCATTTCAGCCCCACAACACTTCTATAAAGTAGTTGCTATTGATAGCCTCATTTTATAGGTGGAGAAAAAAGGCTTACAGAGGTTGTGATTTCCCTAAAGGAGTCAATCACTAAGTGTTGGAGGCAGTACTTGAACCCAGGTCTTTTTAGCATTAAGTCCGTGTTGAATCCATTTCCCCATGCCACCTCTCAAGTGAGGGAGCCTAATCCTACCTATATGTTCATGTTATAGGCTTTCCCAGATCAGGGACTCAGATCAGGGATGAGAATGCCTACTTATCCCGTAACTCCAGCTAGTTACAAGTCTAATGGAGCTAGGTGTACTTGGAGTTCCAGATAATTTGGATAGGGAAGAACACAAAGCTGGGAGGGACCATTAACATTGTGAGAGTCAAGATTCAAAATTATCCTGATTAAAATTATCGATCAAATTTAATAAGACAAAATTTTATATAGATCAATGAGATAAGTATGTTTCTTATAAGGCTTTAAAGCTCACAAAGCATTTTATCTTATTTAAGTCTCACTATGAGCTTGGAAGGTAGGTGCGATTATAGGGCTTTATAGACAAAAAAGCTGTAGACCACAGTAATGAAGTGACTTCTTTACAAGTGAAGGAGGAATTTCTGCTCATGTAGGCAGCTCACACAATGGATAGAGCACTGGACACTTATTAAATGTGAGTCACTTAACCTGACTTCCTTAATTTCTTTATCTGTGAAATGGGGCTAATAATAACACCTACCTTCTAGGGTTGTTATGAAGATAAAATGAGATAGAATTTATAAAGTACTTTGGAAACCCTAAAATATCATAAATACTAGATATTATTATTATTATAGATGGACCTATATGAATTCTGAGGTCCTTTCTGTTTCCAAGACTGTGATTCTGCCTCTGTCCAATTTTGTCTGTCATCTTACTTATTTGTCTGGGCCATAACATTCCCTTCCCTAGGTAACCGAGTATGTTAAACTAGAACCAGTCAGTTCCATTTTCCACAACACTCTGAAGTGTCAGACACAAAATAAGGAGCTAACCTTCCCACATGAGTGACCTCATTAGCCAAGACACCTATCAGGGAAGACAGGATGCTTGACATCCTTTAAAGTCTATTTCTCTAGGGTAATGTTCCATACCATAGTTATTGCACTAATCACTTCCTAATCCCTTTCTCCCACAGGTGAAAAAGGTGTCTTCTAGTATTTGGACCTGTTAGTAGGATCTAACCTTCCCCTACTCCCAAATACTGGAAGCCTAAACTGGAAAAAAAAAAATATCCCCTGTCCTCTATTCTCCACTGAAAACTCCCCCTCTCTCCAGCAGATGTGTTGCTAAATTAAGATACAGCTCATATCTGGGGAGGTGTCAGGCTTAAAAATTGGGTTTACTATACAAAGAAGAGTCTGTTTTCTAGTAGGTTTTCAGGGCCAAGGGTTAGGATTGGTGAATCACAGCTGAATCTTAAAAGGACTGTCTCTTTTTTTGGTATTTATTTGGATGCTAATTTCTAACTTGAGAGAAGAAAGATTGAGATTTTTATCCTAGGCATGTCCTGTGGTGATGGGGAAAAATAATAAGGGAAGACCTTTTGTGTCATTGGGAACTTTCTGCATCCTCTTTAAATACATAACCAGTCACATCCACCTGCTGTTGCTACAGATCTAAATGGTTCTGCTGATGAATTTGTGCAGTCTGTGGGGTCTTGGCTGAAACCGTTCCAAGTAGTACAATGCAATGGGAACAACTGTGTGATTCTCATATGGTGCTTGAGAGTTTATAAGGCAATTTCATTTTCCTCACAACACCCCTGTAAAGTTGATCATGCAAACATTATTATAGCCATTTTATAGTTGACGAAACTGAGGTTCACAGAGGTTAAAAATTAGTACTAGCATTTAACTCCAATTCTCTGCTAATTACAATTCAAATATTATTTCACCTATACCATTGAAAGCTGGGAGACCCCCTTCCACTTGCCAAAGATGGTTTGGTATAGTGATGAGAGAGCTGGCTTTGAACCCAGAAAAACTTGAATTCAAGTCCTGCCATTGATGCACACTCCCGCAGTGCTCTAGGCAACTCTCCAAAGCTATAAATTTCATTGGTAAAGAGAATTCACTCCTCTGAGAGTTCTAGAGTATCACAGGTCCAGTCTGTACCCCTTCTTCTAGCCCTCACCAGCTCCTTGTGTTCTAGTTGGTTTTGGGGATGATCTTAAGCAGGTAAACCCATCTCTTTGGACCCTAGTTTCCTCATCTGTAAAATGAGGGAACTACACTAAATAACTGTTAAGGTCTCTTTTAGTGCTAAAATCTCATTTCATTTCGTGGTTGACACTGGTTTCTACCCATCTGCTGAGTTCTGTCTGGGTAGGCTGGTGACAGGGGTTTCCTTGTGTGCAGAAGAGAAGAAGGGGGAATCATGAATTTTGAGTTGTAAGGGGCCCCAAACACCATATAGTTCAACCAAGATTTATGGATTTTAGTATTTAGAGTTAGCAAAGACCCTAAACTTGCACAGATTTTTCAACTGTGGTCTGTGAACTTGTTTTTAAAAATATTTTGATATCTATTTCAATACCACTGGTGTTTTTGTAATCCTGAGTATTTTGGGTTTTTTTTAATTTTCATTTAAAAATATGATTCTGAAAAGGTATCCATAGGCTTCACCAGACTGCCAAAGGAGTCCTTGGATCTAGTTGCTAGCCCCTTCTTTTCTTCTTCCCCCTGCAACTCCATTTTATAGTTAAAAGACCTGAAACACAGAGATTTACAGTTACTTGACCAAGATTACAAAGCTAGTAATTTACAGAATTAGGAAATAACCTCAACTCCTCTGATTCTAAATCTAAGCTCTTTTCAGTGTATCATGGTTTAAGGAAAAAGGATTCTTTTTTAAAACAACTATAATGTGTTTATACATTATGCTAAGTGCTTTACAAATATTATCACCTACCCTGGGAAGTAGTGCTGTTATTATACTCATGTTACAGTTGAGGAACTGAGGCAGACAGAGGTTTAGTAAATACCCAGGGTCACACAGCTAGTAAGTGTCGGAAGTCAGATTTGAATTCAAGTTTTTCTGACTCCAGATCCAGCAGCCTATCCACTTCTCCATCTTAGTTACTTAGCTTCTTATAGGTTTAAGCCTATTTGCATACTCAGTTTCCATCATGGTCCTTTTGACCAGACAACAGATACCAGATGATTTTTCCTGACATAGTGTAGTTCAGTTGAAAGATGCCCTAATGGAAGCAAGGAAGAAAAAATATACCTGAAATTATTCTTAGGCTTTCTTGCTGTCTTCCCACTCAATAGCTGAATGTCTGTTGGTAGGATGAAACTAATCATCAGGGTGGTAGGCCTTCTTGATGACTCTGGAAACACAGAGCAAGCTGCAGGGGACCACAGAGTAAATGCAAATATTAACAAACAAGTGACAGAGCTAACAAGCAGTGTGATCAAACACCATCTGTGAGTATAATGAGTCTTGCAGAGGTTGGTGTTACAGTAGTGATTTCTTTCAACAGATTCTTTTCCTCCTGCAGGTTCCGCCTTAAATTCACTTGAGCTCATCATTTCTCTTAATACAATACTGAAGTTCCTATCTCCTAGTTTAGCAAAAAGAATTATACATTTCTCATCTTCTTATCTGATAATCATATGATTTTTCTCTTGGCTAAACTCCACATTGTTTCTTTTCAGTCATGAATCAGTACCAGTAAAAACATTTACTGAAAAGAAAATGGACCATAGTTTGTTCTCCATCTCTCCCCTCAGGCCCCATACCCTGCTTGAGTTTCCTATAGGACTAAATATATGTCAGTAGCAAAAGGTTGCATGGAGTTCTTGAATATACCTCCTTCCTTAGCACAGAATAATTCAATAAGGGAAGGGGAATATGCAGGTGGGGCAGATATCTCTCTCTGATAAGTTACTAACAATTCCCTTGGTTTTAATTACAAACAAGGGGTAAAAGACCCCACTCTAAGTCTATTACTGATGGTGACCATGAAACTACTGACCAATGAATATACTCAGGTCTGGGGGAGGGGGTACAAGCTTACATACATCAAAACTATTGAGGCACATTTGTAGAGAATACATGTGACAAAGGGATAACGTAACTCTCAGTTACTGGAAGTCTTATTTCCTTTATAGAATCCTTTCCAAGTTCACCTTAGTTATAGTTGTCTGGTGACCTCCAAGGCCAAGTGACTTTGTAGAATTCAGTTTCTTTCTGCCACAATGGACCACATTGCCCAAAGCTTCCTATTCTCAGCTGACTATGGCTCTTGGCTGGATATCTTCTACTGGCCCATTTTCTCTGATTCCAGCTAGATACACTGTCTGCTCTTGTATTTTCAATAATATGGTCACTGGTTGTAAGGCAGGAATAAACTCTCCTTTCAGTTCAAGCCCCTCCCCACTTCTGCCAAGAGTGATTTCCCACTAAGGTTCTTGACTCTAACTTGTGAAAATAGAATCTTTCAAACTGGAACTCTTTCATCACTACATTAGTTCACTCCTTGCATGGTGCACTACTTGATTAGTAGATTCTGAACTGACTTGCTATTTTTTTATTTAGCCCCAAAAGTGTGACTTGATCTTTTTAGCCCATTACAAGGTTCTTCTTGCATGTCATCAACTACCTTTCCTTCAATGATCAAAATGTTATAACCTCCTCAAATTGATTAAAGACTTATTCATACCAAACTTACACTCTTAATTGATTAATTCCATCAAGGGTTCAAAGCCTTCTGTGATTACACTAATTGATGTGGGTAGAACCCACCCTTCCACCTGGCTTTAGAATTGTGACATATAGTGCCAAGTTTCATCCTTGTGTTCCCTTGATGTATATTGCTGGGCTTTCTCTTCAAGAGAATGAACTTCAGGTCTTAAATCTTTTTGTTTTTTTTTTTCTGTGTGCACTGGGGACAGATGAAGAGTCCTCATTAATATTGCCTATTTGACTTTCAGAAGTAGATTGGGCAAAAACCCTGAGTCAGTTAAAATCACTTTGTTATTATCATGTTATTAGTGTTGGTTATTAGTAGTTATCATACTTGTGATTGTCAATGTAATGATCAAATAAATATCTGTAGAAGCTCTACTGAGATTTTACTTTTCACATTTATTTCCATATCTTTTCTCATTGAATCTCATTTTCCTGATTTTTTGATTACATGTGGGACCATTTTTAGTTCATAACATGAGGCTGTCTCAAAAAAATGATATTTGTTAAACCATAAAATAAGACTTCCTTGTTCAGATTATATCCTGGTAAAATTTGGAAAGGACATAGCTAGCCATTTTTATGGCCACTGGATACTGGTTGGTTTGAAAACTGTGCCATTTGAGGTTCGTTGAAGAAACTGGAGTTGATAATATTCAAAATCACAATTTGTGATATAATGATGATCTTGCCCTAAAAGTAAAGGCTGCATCTGGTCTCAAGAGTCTGGGCCTCTGTAGCTGTCTTCTCTCCCTAAAGGGACCTCTCTGCTACCACATAGCTATACACCTAGTGTACATTTATTTATCCCAATTTCTGGAACTGATCATTAAAGAGATACTTTGTGAACACAGAAAAACAGTATCTGACAGAGAAAATGTCTCAGAAGAGATACTTCTTTGTGCTTATTCAGCTGAGCCAGAGAGTGATCTATCTCCACTACAGCTTCTCAGGTGATAGTAACTAAGTTGGGTCTCTTGGCTAGTTTACTTCTGCCACTCAGATATGGAAAAGATTAATAACATTGAAGGTTCTCCTCACTGTTTCAGGAAGGATTTATCCTCTGTGGGTTCAATACCATGGACAGAACCCACAGGAATAGAGACACAAAATCATATAAACCTAACCTCATTTCCTTTTGTTGACAGGGTTTTTATCCCACATAAGACCACAAAGTAGATCTCTTTTTGGGGCAGGAACTTGGCAAAATCTTTAATGCTATCTTTGTGGATAAGATGAAACAGCAAAGCCTGAATGATAGTAGAGTTAGGTGGAATCTAACCCAATTCTAGCAGGTCCTATGAAGGTGGAAAGATTGTAAACATAGCATCAGTGTTGACTCTTTCTTTGTATCCCCAGTGCTTGGCACATTGCCTGGCTCATGATATCCACTTAATAGATGTATATTGACATTAAACAATGGGGGCTTGATAGCTAGAAAGGATAATGCCTTCTTAGTCTGTTTTAATCTCAGTGTAGTTTTCAGAACAAAGGTAAATCAGAGTTCCATTGTACTTTGTACTAATAAAGTATTCTGGTCAACATTTGGGGTATTGTGTTCAATTCTGGATTCTATATTTTTCTAAAGAGAGATAGCATGTATAGAAGAGGGAAATAGGATACTGGTTGGTTTGAAAACTGTGCCATTTGAGGGTTTGTTGAAGAAACTGGAGTTGATGATATTCAAAATCATATTTTGTGATGTAATGATGATCTTGTCCTAAAAGTAAAGGCTTCATCTGGTCTCAAGAGTCTGGGACTCTGTAGTTGTCTTCTCTCCCTAAAGGGACCTCTCTCCTCTGGACCCGTGTATGTAGTGCTGATCAGATAGGTCCTGGGGAGTGTGGTCTGTAATGATAGGGGTTAAGTTTCCTTTTCTCATATTCCATGACTCATTATATATACTCTCCCAATACTTTGGAACAGATTTTTACTTATAAGTTTAGGATTTTTTACCTAAGTTTCTATACCCCAAAGAGGAAGTAGAAAAGAACTCAATTTCCAATATAAATCAGGTATGGAACAGACATTTACTTCCTACACACAAAAGAAAGTCTAAATGACATAAAAGTCCAGCAACACACATTGACAGAAAGATGTAAAACAGAATTTACTAACTATCACTCTTTTCAGGATTGTTCATCCTCATTTGGTGTCTATAGCTAGCACCTCATTCTCACTTGTGACTCCAAGAACCTGTTGCATGAGCAGCAGTTACACTCTGGTAAAAATATCTCCACAGACAGGCTGCCCCAGGTTGAGGGTAAGTGATAGGTCTCAAATTCATAGGTGAGGTGAGGTAGGGGGTTGTTTACCCCAGCATGTGAGGATGAGAATGCATGGGATGCACAGATGAGAACAATTTGTTACAAAGACCATGAAGGCAGCTGAAGCAGGCACTGTGGAGTGCTTAGAGCTTGGTCAGACATTGAAGATGCCAAAGTCACCCACTGCATCCCAGGCATTGCCAGTTGTCCTGCCTTTGGGTGTCTCTGGAAGAGAGAGTGAGGGTGACAACTTTGTACAACTCTGCCTCACTTAAATCCAATTCACAATCAACTCAAGACATCACCCTGTGATATCATTGGTCCTTTTTGGAAAGGAAGGATGAGTAAGGGCAAGAATAATTCTCTTGTGATGCTTATACTGTAACTTTATCAGTTTCAGGCAGTCTGTAGATCTAACAAATAGGCATTTCACATTTTGTCTTGGTGATGAACTGTCCAAATAACTCCTAGTACATGTGTTTTTTGGCAAATGGGACAGACATAGACCCATATTTGTGTTCACAGTTTTCTTCTTTAAGAGGGATGGAGTAATTCTCTTGGTACCATACAGATCTGGCCAAAAAAGACAGAAGATCTCTGTGCCTCTAAAACTCAAAACATTTTCTCTAGGCCTGGACATTATCTACTGTGAGGGAGATACTCATTTATTCAACATCATGAAAGAACAAAGATAAGAGAAGCAGCCTCAAACTCAAGCTTGGGTTTTTTGGTGAAACGTGTTTTTGATGGCTAGGTGATAGATGGGGTGAGGGATAATTCAAGCTACTTTCTCCCACCCCTAACCAGAACTGGATGAAAATTGCTCACAGCTGGAAGAAGACCAACTCTTTAAATTATCTACTGAATCATCAGATTGTCCTGCTCAGCTTCCAATAAAGGGACAACTTTGCCATCTCATAGTACAAAAACCATTTAGTACCAAATCACACGTAGACAGAAGTTCTAAGGAAAAGAGCTTTCCATATATCCAGAGATGACCTCTGTTGTGTAGATATTAAGTAGAGCAGTGAGATTTGAACCCAAGTTTTCTGATTGCAGATATATTACCTTTCACTTGCTGTGAGTCAAAGTGGAATTGTGGTTAAAGTACTGGCCTTGGAGTCCTGCTTCTGACACATACTGACTGTGTGACCATGGTCAACTCACTTAACTTCTCAGTGCTCTATGCAATTTTCTAAGATTGTAAATTACAAAATTGCTGTACTGGGTGAGTAACTTAATTTCTCTGGGTCTCATTTTCTTCATCTGTCTAAAGAGGATAATAAAAACCTGTAACACTTACCTCCTAGGGATTAAATGTCAAAATATTTGACTTGGAAAACTTGAGAGCATTACAGAAATATCTTTTGCCATTATTTTACACTCATCTCTTCTTTCTTTCAGTAACTCATTTTGTAGTTTTACTATATTTGCCTGTATTGTTACTTAGAAGTTTCATGTAAGTCATCTCCTCTATGACAGTCAGTATATGTTTCTGGAGGTGAGGGATCAGATCCTGCTCCTGTCTTTACTTAAAGTACCTAGGACGGTGTTGGGCATTAGAAATACCCAATAAAAGCCTTGTTGAAGTGATTTAGTCTCCACACACAATAAAGTCAAGCCAGTAAGAAGTGAATAGCTATTAACAATGATTATTAATAAATTCAATAAGAAAGGTCATATTTGCAACACTCTTACTGCTGCAGTAGTCAGTTTGTTTAAACTGACCTCTCCTAAGCTTATTACAGTCATTCCTGCCTTTCTGTAAGAGATGGTTGTTACTGAATTTCTCAAGTATACATGAATTTCACACTCTTATTTGTCGTAACAGGGGTTCACTCAGTATTTTCAGAGAATGACAGCTATTAAGAATACACAGTTTTACAATGAACAAAACTATATTTTACAAAATAGATTGTATTTCTATTCTTCAAATGCCCAATTTAAATCCAGTCTTAAGGGACCATGGAATAGTGGGAAAGAATATTGACTTCAGAGTTCTGAGAACTAGATTTTGAGTCCAGAGTCCTGCCTCTAACACTAGCTATGTGATCACAGGAAAGTCACTTGGATCCCTCTGAACCTGTTTCTTCTCCCAGTACTTATCCCCTAGTGTTGCTATAAATATCTGAAACAACAATGTATATAAATACTTTGTAAACCTTAAGACCCCATGTAACCTTCAGCTACAGTGTCATCCTGGGCAAGTCACTTAACTCTTAGTGTCCCCCGGGCAACTCTCTAAGACTTTAAGTTGCAGAATTGGTGCCAATCCACATTGATAGAATGAGTTTCCTCTTTGGGAATTCTTTACAACTATGAAATCGTAGATTTGGATTAAAAATGAAATTCCCCTCTTGAAGCCTTCCTTGAAGACTACAGTCAATATTGATTTCTTCCTTCCTTGATTTCTTTGGGCAATTCAATTAAAACTTCCTTATATTCAGATGACACAAGTTATGAAGATGCAACTTAGGAGCATCCATGGGAGTGAGGAAGTGCTTCTCCTGGAATCTTGAAAAGGGAAAAGTGCATCTCAAGTTGCTGAATTTTCTTCTTGTGTGTGCTAGATGACCAGTGTCTAATGCAGCTTGTGTGGGCAAATGTAATTCTATGTTCCAAGAATTTATATATTTTCTTTTCTGGGGTGTTGGTTTTCTGTGATGGTGAGTTCAACCTTTACTTACACTGCCCCATTCTCTTATTGCTTTTTTTAAAAATTTAGTATTTTGTGTTTTCCACAATTGCATGTAAAAATCATCCTCTTATTGTTAAAGATAGGTGAATTGATCTTCTTGATTGCTGGTAGTGGGGTCAGAGGATCTGTTTGAATCTAAGCTCTGCCACCTTTTACCTGTGTGATCTTGGACAAATCATTTAAACTTTTTGGATCTCAGTTTCCTCACATGTAAAGTGAGGGATTTGAACTAGAAGTTTTTTTTGGCATTCCTTCCATTTCTAAATCTAGGATCTTATGATGCTATAGAAACTATGTTATAAATAGCATCTAGGTCACCAAATTAGCCCATAATAATGTACTCACTATGAAGTAGTGGGTGAAGAAAGAGGAAGAAGAGAAAGGAAGAGAAGATGAAACAGGATAAGAAGAAGAAGAAGAAGAGGAACAAGGGGAGGAGAAGAGTCTCTTAGGACTTTGGCAGGAGGTGGGTGAACTCAAAAGGTAAAATTTTATAGTGTTTTATATGGTAGATATTTTGGCATGTTTCATATTGTTAGTATTGTACTTCATGGGGGGTGTATGAGATGTTCAGGGAGGACCAGCACCTGTGGTATGAGGGTTTGCCAAGCCCTTTTTAGGGCTGCTCATTCACCTTTGGTGTCTACCTGTCACCCAATTCTCACCTGTGGCTCTAAGAAGCTATGGTATGTGCAGTGGTCACACCCCAGTAAAATGCTGGCAGAGGGACTAAATCAGGTTGAGGGTAATTGACAGCCCTCAAATCTGTCAATGCATTAGGGAAATGTCTACCCCAAGCATATGAAGACTTCCCTAGAAGAACAGGCAGATAACAATTTGTTCTAATGGCCATGAAGGCTGCTGAAGCAGGTGCTATGGAGTGATTATAGCTTGGGCAGATGTCGAAGATGCCAAGATCATCCACTGTATCCCAGGCCTTTGCCAGTTGTCTTGACTTTTGTCTTGCCACTGGGCTTTGAAGACTCTGGAAGAGAGAGTGAGGCTGATGACTTTGTGCAACTCTGCCTCACTTAAATCCAATTCATGTGCCAATTAAGACATCCCAGTGATGTCCTTGATTCTCTTCAAAGTGATGGACAAGAGGTGGAGCCAAGATGGCAGAGAAAACTCAGAGACTTACCTGAGTTCTTCCCCAAACCCCTCTGAACACCTTTGAATAATGCCATAAAACAATTCCTGGACTGGCAGCACCCACAAAAGGATAGAATGAAATATTTTTCCAGCTAAATAAAACATAGCAGGTTGGCAGGAAGGGCCTGTTGCACTAGAGTAAGTGTGGAGCATAGTCCAGTGCAGGCTGTGCCAGCACAGAATGAGCCCCAGCAAACCAGGAGCAGACTTTGGGAGTCAATGAATCTATAGTGGCAGCAGCTGCTTCTGGATCTCTCAGCCCACAGATAAGGGGGCTTATCAGAACTTATCAGAAGATTAGAGGGGTCTCTGCTGGCACAGGGGAAAGAACTCTGTTACTTCGCTCATACTTAGATATGGGTTACAGTCCTGAGTGGCAGTCCCAGGACAAGGTAGAGCACTAGCACACTACAGCTTGTGGGGCTGCTGTAGAGGAGGGACCCTCATCATAGGTCCAGGACAGAAAAGAGTGCTTGTGGTTGCTCACAGACCAGAGCACAAGCCATGAGAGTAGTAAACACCTCTAAGTAGCTCTGAAAATAGCTACACAAAAAGCTATTGGGAAGTTTGGGGCAGTGCACCCTTCACCCTGGAAGCAGAGTATCATTTTAACAAAGAGTTAAAAGTCAAGAAATAGACAGGAAAAGTATTCTGACCATAGAAAATTACTATGATAACAAGGATGTTAAAAATACACATTCAGAAGAAGAGAACAAAATCAAAGCTCCTATACCTAAAGCCTCCAAGAAAAATATGAATTGGTTTCAAACCATAAAAGAGCTCAAAAAGGATTTTGAAAACCAAGTAAGAGAGGTAAGGAGAAAATTGGGAAGAGAAATGAAAGTGATGCAAGGAAATTATGAGAAAAGATTCAACAACTTGGTAAAGGAGTCACAAAGAATACTGAAGAAAATAGCATCTTAAAAAAACAAACTAGGCCAAATGGTAAAAGAGATATAAAAAGCCAATGAAGAGAAGAATGCCTTGAAAATTAGAAGTGACCAAATGGAAAGGGAGGTACAAAGGGTCACTGAAGAAAATAATTCTTTAAAAATTAGAATGGAACAAATGGAAGCTAATGGCTTTATGAGAAATCAAGAAGCATAAAAACAAAGCCAAAAGAATGAAAAAAATAGAAGTGAAATATCTCATTGGAAAAATAACTGACCTGGAAAACAGATCCAAGAGAGGTAATTTAAAAATTATTGGACTACCTGAAAACTATGATAAAAAAAGAAGTCTAGATATCATCTTTCAAGAAATTATCAAGAAAAACTGTCCTGATATTCTAGAATCAGAGGGTAAGATAGAAATGGAAAGAATCCACCAGTCACATACTGAAAAAGACCCCAAAAAGAAAACTACCAGGAGTATTGTAGCCAAATTCCAGAGCTCATAAGTCAAGGAGAAAGTATTCCAAGCAACCAGGAAGAAGTAATTCAAGTATAGTGGAGCCACAGTCAGGATAACATAAGACTGAACAGCTTTTACATTATAGGATCAAAGGGCTTAGAATGTGATATGCTGGAGGGTAAAGAGGATAAGATTACAACCAAGAATCACTTACCCAGCAAAACTAAGTATAATCCTTCACAGAAAAATGGATATTCAACAAAATAAAGGACTGTCAAGAATTCTTGATGAAAAGACCAGAATTGACTTTCAAATACAAGACTCAAGAGAAGCATAAAAAGATAAACAGGAAAACATAATCATGAGGGACTTAATAAGTTTAAATTGTTTACATTCCTACAGAGAAATGACACGTAACTCAGTGTAAAGGGAAATGTAGAATGGGCCAACTTATCTTACATAAAAGAGTCAAAAAAAAGCTTTTACAATAGAGGGGAAGATGGGGAAAGTGAGGTGTCATTGGAATTGACTCAAAGAAGGAGTTTCTTTGGCTCAATTGGCTACAGAAATCTATCTTACTCTTCAGCAAAGTAGGAGGGGAAGGGGATAATAGAAGATGGCAGGTGATGGAATGGCAGATTGGGGGAGGTGGTAGTCAGAAGTAAAATATTTTTGAGGAGGGACAACGTGAAAAGAGAGAGAAAATAGAATAAACAGAGGGGGAAACAGGATGGTGGGAAATATCATTAGCAATTATAAGTGTGAAAAAAGTTTTGAAGCAAGTTTCTCTGATAATGGCCTCATTTCTCAAACATATAGAGAACTGAGTCAAATTTTTAAAAATAAGATCCATTCCCCCATTGATAAATAATCAAAAGTTACACACAGTTTTCAGATAAAATAATCAAAACTACCTATAGTTATAAGAAAAAAATGCCTTAAATCACTATTGATTGGAGCAATGCAAATTAAAACAATCCTGAGGTACTACCTCATGGTTATTAGATTGGCTAATAGGACAGAAAAGGACAATGGGAAATGTTGAAGAGAATGTTGGAAAAATGAGACCTTAAGGCATTGTTGGTGGAGTTGTGAGCTGATTCCATGGTTCTGTAGGGCAATTTAGAATTATGCCCAAAGGGCTATAAAACCATGCATAGCCTTTGACCTCGCAATACTACTATCTGTATCACAAAAGAGAGAAAGAAACAAAAAAGAAAAGGTCCTCTATATGTACAAAAATATTTATAGCAGCTCTTTTCTGGGGGCAAAGAATTGGAAATTGAAGAGATACCCTTCAATTGGGGAATGCCTGAACAAATTGTGATATGTGATTGTAATGGAATATTATTATGCTATAAGAAATGATAAGCAGGATTCTCTCAGAAAAACCTAGAAAGACTTACAGAAGCTGATGCAAAATAACATGTACTGTGTATAAAGTAACAGCAATATTGTGAGATGATCAGCTGTGAATGATTTAGCTATTCTCAGCAATGTAATGATACAAGATAACTGAAGGATTTCTAATAAAAAATGTTATTCATCCTCAGAGAAAGAATTGATGGTTGAAGATTGAAGCATACTTTTCCACTTTTTTTCTTGAGGTTTTTAGTCTATTTTTCCTATAACTATGAATAAATTTATTTTGCATGACTAGACATGTATAACTTATATTGAATTGTTTGCCTTCTCAATAAGGGGAGTAGGGAGGGAAGAAGGGAGAGAATTTGGAACTCAGAGTTTTAAAAAGGAAAGTTAAGAATTGTTTTCACATGTAATTGGAGAAAAATAAAATACTAAATGAATAAAAGAAAACACAACATCATCTCTCACTATGTAGCCTTAGATCTCATTAGCTTTGTGATTGCTATATCATGTAGCTTACTTATATTGAGCATGCTGTTGTTAAGTTGTTCAGTTGTGTCCAACTCTTTATGCCCGAAGATTCTGGAGTGGTTTGCCATTTCCTTCTCCAGTGGATTGGGACGAATAGAGGTTAAGTGGCTTGCCCAGGATCATACACAGTTAGTGAGCTTTTGAGGTCACATTTGAACTCAGGTCTTCCTGGGTCACCTAGCTATTTCAATACTGAGTACATGGTCCTCTAAAATTGTTAGATATTTTTCAGATAAATTTGTTGTGTCTCCCTCACCCATCTTGTACTTATGCATTTGGTTTTTTTTGAACCTAATTACTTCCTATTTATCCTTATTTAATTTAACCTTAATTGATTTAGTCTAATATTTTAGCCTATCGAAATCTTTTGAAAGCTTCCAAAATTGTGCCAACTGTAAATTTGACAAGAAAGCCACCTGTGGCTTTTGATTAACAATTTAAATACATAAGGTCAAGTACAGATGCCTGGGTTACTTTATTGGAAACTTTCATCTAAATTCACATTGGGTCATTAATGACCACTTTTTGGGTCTGGACATTCAATCAATTCCAAATCCATCTTTTTTTTTTTTGACTAGACCAACCCTCTTCATATTTATATCTCATCATTTATTTTTTGTCCCACAAGAAAATCATGTTTTCCTAAAATCTAGGGAAACTATATCCATTACATTCCCCTAATCATAGAACTTAATTATTGCTGACAGGAACTATGATTTCATCATTGTAATAAGCCCCAAGTGAAGACCTTCTTTTGCTTATGACCATTAGCTGGGGCACTGAGGTGAAGTGCAGAAGTTAAGTGCAGGTCAACTGCACACAACCAATATATGGTAGATGCCAGACATGAAACCTTGCCTTCCTGCTTACAAGACAAATTTCATGTCCATTTCATTTACTGCTGCTCTGTAGTTACTTTCTATAATGACTTTTACAGGGTGCCACCAAAAGTCTTAGCGCAGTTTCCAACTTTTAATGACAGAGAACTTCACTAAGCCTTTGGGGAGACTTTATAACTTTGTCAAAAAAGGATATACATTTAGTCAGGTATCACCATCTCTTAAGGAAGCCATACTGACTTCTTGTTTATTTCTTAATGTTCGCTCTCCTCTCCTTATTAATATGTTCAACAATTTTGCCAGGAAATGAGAGGCCAATTCACTGGTAAAGAGTTTGCAGGTGCCATTGTATTTCCTTTTTAGAAAACTGGAACAATATTTGCCCTTCTCTAGTGCCATGCTAGTTCTCCTATTCTCTGTGGTCTTTCACAGATCTCTGCCAGTAGCTCAGTAGTCACATTTGGCAATCTGGTTAGTCCCTGAAGATAGAGTTTTTCTGGGCCAGGTGACTTGAACTCATGAAGAGCAGGCAGATGTTTTCCAAAGCTTTTACTTATTTTGAGTAATAATTCTCTAGAAGCCATGTTTGCTCTGATCTGTCTCATCCAAAGATGATTGTATCTGGTAGAGTGAGCAGAAGCAAAGCAGGAATTAAACAAGCGTGATTTCTCTCCATTGTTATTTATCTCATCCACCATAGTCAGTGATCTTTTCCCTCCTCTGAAAGCCTTCTGCCCCTCAAATAAAACTAAAGCAACAATAATGACAAAATCCTCCAATAGCAATAGTAAAATTCTTTTTTGGTATTGTGGTTTGCTTTACTTACCAGCCTCAACTTATTATGAACTTGAGCATTCCTGATACTATCCTTTCACAACCCTGCTAGACTTTTGTATTCATCATCTATTATGTGTCTTTGCTTTTATCTTCTACATGTACGTCTTTAAAAAAAAATCTAAGTTTCTTGGTGAGTTCCTTGCTTATCCACATGAGTCTTTAATCAACTTCCAATTTTCCTCTTCATTGGAATAATTTCTTTGTGTGCTCAGAATTTCAATATTAAAAGCTGCTCATTCCTCTTGGGTCAACTTCCTTGGAAGAATTTTAGTCCCTGGGATGCTATCTATCCTTCTGCTAAACTCTTTGAGATTTGCTGCCAATAAATTTAGGATGGATGTCAGACTACTCTTGGTCTTTTCTTTCTAATCTATCACAGGCTCTTAAAATAGAGCTGTGACTCCTCCATAGAGTTCCCATAATCTCCATTCTAGCATTTTTCAATTGAATGTAAATTAACGTTGACTACTATTAAATAGGTTTTGACAGACTAACTGGGATCTTAACTCCTATTTGTAGCATTGTTTCAAATAACTGATTTAAAAACCTCCAAACTTTGAAAATACTGCCCTCTGGGTAGCTATGGACATGCTATGTGTCCCCGTTCTCCATTTGTTCTGTATACTATAGATGATCTCTAAGGTACTTCCTAGCCCTAAAGCCTATGAGTACAGGAACCTATGAATACATTACCCTATGTGGTAGTCCATTGTTCAGTAAAGAGTTCAGTGTTCAACAAATATTTGTTTGATTAATAGAACTTCAAGTAAGTCCTTAATTCATAAATTTGTTGATGGTCGTTATTCACTGTTTGCAGTCCTTTGCCCAAGTTTGATCTTAACTTCTGATACCATGGCAGTCTTAGAAATTACAGAGAGCAGTAAATTTAGAGTCAGAGGAATTGGGTTTAAATTCTAACTCTGAAACTTTCTACCTATTGCTACCTTGGGTAAGTCCCTTAATACATTATAAAAAAAGTGAAGAACTTTGGATGAGTTATCTACTTAGATTCCTGGAAACTCAATTCTCTGGTTTGTATAAGATATTATTTGCATGGGTCCTCACATGTGGAAAGCAAAAGAAGTAAACTCCTGCCTAAATTGAATCATGCTTTGAACGAAAAGAAATTTTTTTTAGCATATGTGGAAAATAGTATCTCCAGAATGTCACTTCATTTCTTTTAGCTTTGGTTGCTCATCTCTTCTTTTTTTTTCATCATTGACAAGATCCTGGTGAATATGTGAAAGATTGGGGAAAGTACTGTGGGCAGTAAACATTTTTGTTTGCCTGACAGACTTCATATTTGCTTCTAATATTAAAAATATAACAACTCTCTAGTGCATTTGCTCCCCAAAGTTAATACATTAATTTATCTCCCTGGAACAACCCTCTTCTAGTCCAGTGCTTTAGCCATCATCTAGTAGAACAACTTTTGTCTGGATGTAGTCCTCCTCTTGCCACCAACACCAGTGCCATAGATAGACAGGCAAACCAGCCTAAATGAGGCAGCAAGGAATACCCTTAAGGAAAGACAGGGATGGCCAGACTGCCACTGTCATATGCCTTTAGAAGATCTTATACCCAAGAGCTTGGAAATAGAGTTCTCCCCACTCTCACTATTCCTGCTTCCACCCTCGCACTCCCATCCATTGTCCAGAAGAACAATCCCTGTGGTGTCCTACCATCTCCATCATTTCAAATAGCACCTACTATTCAGGTGGCATAGAAGGATAAGAAATTACCAGGAATAACAGCAGATGCAGTTTTGTCAATGGAAATGACATTAAAGAAGAGACATTGCTATTTGCTTTTTTGCTGTATGCTAAGGGCTCTGGGACCTTTCTATCTGCTCTATGGATGAGGCTTTCTAGAAATGCTGTTTCCTCCTATTAGAATGTGAACACTTTGAGAACAGGAACTACCTAGCTTTTCTACTTGTATCCTCCATACTTAGCACAGTGCTTGGCACAGAGTAATCACTGAACACATTTTTTTCCATTCCTTCTTTCATTCATTTATCACAAAGTACTAGTTATGAAAGCAGTGAATAGTTAATTATGGAAGTCATGTCTGACTCAGCATTTGTTTGCTGTCCTATGTAAGTTTGGTTTCTGCAAGAAACTCCATTTAATATCATATGATTCTTTGAAGCTCAGAAGCTACATCTTAAAGTCTTTTGCATAAAAAATATTCCCAGGACAAGGGCTCTTCAAAATGAAAAAAATTGTGATCTTGAAGTTCCTTTATAGAGCACTTATGATACAACTTAGGAAACCCCCCCCGCCAATATTTAGTTAAATACCTTCTATATGCAGGATGATGTCCATAGGCCTTAGTTACTCACTTCTAAAATGAGTAGATTGGACCAAGGTCACTTCCAGCCCTAGATCCTAAACCTAAATGATGCCAGGGACTGAGTATGATGGGATATTTAATACTGGATGGTTCCTGCCTTATAGTATATTATAGAAAAAATATTCCCCATAGTATTTGATTAGAAATCTTGCATAGGTTAATAAATAGAAATTGGCCTTCAAGTATGGAAGTTCTGAGTTTAAATCTTGCCTCTGATATATACTTTGAGAAGAATATACATTGAGAAGAAATAATCTCTTAGTGCCCTAGGCAACTAGCCTATAAGGTGTAGAGAAGCTGTTGGTCTATATCAGTAAAGGGAGTTTTCATACATGGAATGCCCTACATAGATGAAATTACAGATTCAGATTTTTAAAAAAATTGTGCATCTTTGAGACATGTAGAACAGTGATAAACATGATCCAAAAGGAGATGCATCACAAACCAGGGCCATTAGGGTGGGCCACACAGTGGATGTGCTATTGGAGATGAACTGAAGAGGATGAGCATATATTCCCCAAATATGTAACATTGTGAACATGGGAACCACAGTAGGGAAGCAAAGAGTCCATTTCTCATTCCAGAGATTCAGACAGAAAACTGAGGGCGCTAACACAGGATAGCAAAGAGCAGGGAGTGAGAGGAAATAAACCAGAAAAGGCCATGCTGAAAGAAATACGTGGAGCAAAGTCCAGGCCATCATTTCCAGAATAAACATTTATTTGGATATTGATGGTACCTTTACCGCATTTCATCACTCTACAAGAACTCTAACGTGTCATTGTGAAATACAGGACCTGTACCTATCTCTCTGTCTCCATCTCTCTACCTATCAATTCATATGAATAATCCTGCTGTTTCCTTTCCCCTGCATTCCCTATATGTGTGATATTTGGAGAAGGGGGATTTACCACATACTTATTTCTCTATCTCAACATATCTACATGCCAAGCTAAAGGGAAATGGATAAATTGGTCACAGGCAGGGCTTCTTGGAGTTCTATGACAGATACTTTCTGTGTTCAATATATAAACAGTCATGTATTTTCTGCTGAGGTGAAGGGCAGCTTACTTCCTGCCTAGCTATCTCCTAACACAGAAAAAAGCAAACAAATAACACAGACATTTTACCTGCCCCTACACCAGGACTTCTTAACTTGGGACCCATGAGCTCCCAAAGTATTAAGAGTTAGATTGCAAGGAGTCTATGAACTTGGATGGGGAAAAGAAATACTTATTTTCATTCACCTCTGACATTTAGCATTTCCTTTAATAATTTAAAATTATTATTCTGAAGAGAGGTCTATAAGCTTGCCTAGACTGCTGAAGGGATTCATGAAACAAAAAAAGATTAAGAACTGTTCTTGGCCCTGCATGTTAGGGATTGATGAGCCTGATTGTCTTTAGTAGGCACTTAGTGCCTTTTGCTTGGGGTTAATGAGTGAAAGGAAAAAGTATGCTAATAACATGACTGGTGGGGGCATTCTGTGGGGGGAGGGGCAGGGACAGAGCAGTTCCTAAGGGCCCTATAAGGATCATGGCTGTAAAATGCTGCCCTGTCTGTAGCAATCTCAGGACAGACAGACAATTATGTCTTGGTGCACGGCTATTGGCCCAAGTCATGGATAGAATTATGTTAGTGATTTTCATTACTCTGGGGGTTTATAAAGAGATCTTGTGTTCATCCTTTGTGTATCTTCAGGGAAAAAATACCAATTAGGTGGAGCAGTTGTTAATTGTTCCAGGTCCCATGGCATTAAGGGGCAAGAAATAAAGAGCACTGACTTTTTAGCTAGGTAGAGAATAGCCCTGAAAGCTAGTCTAGCTAGTCAATCTACAAGCTCTAGAAATAATAATGGCTAGCATGCATATGATACTTTAAAGTTTGAAAGGTTTGTATATTGAGGACAAATATCATCTTTTTTTTATCCTCATCACAACTCTAGGAAGCATACGCTATTATTATCTCCACTTCACAGGTAAGGAAATTGAGGCAGACAGATTGAATGGCTTGCTTAAGGTCACAGAGTTAGGAAATATCTGAAGATGGATTTGAACTCCTTTCTTCTTGATTCTAGGTCCAGCACTGTATTCAAATAATACAGACAAGGAATCTCTGCCTAGTGTTGCTTGACTCTGTGATCTCAGAAAGGAACTGAGGTCAAGGGCTTCATTCTTGTCTAGGGTAATGTCTATGGATAGGATTATAGGCATAAGGGACTTTTGTCCATCTACCCAAATGAGGTAGGTTGTAATGGCAAGTAAACTCCAAAAATTGCTGGGAGTTTCTTTTCTAGTCTCTGTGAGTGACTGAACCATGGGACTGTTTGCCCCAAAGTCATCTGAGAAGTATAGTCCAGAGAGAGAACTGCCTCCTCAGACACTGGTCTGGTTCAAAGCCTTATGGTCCAGGACATGAGGCCCTTAGGATTTACATTTAGGTTTTGCCCTGAATGTTATCTAATTATAAGATAAAAGGATAGGATATTAAGGGCAGCTAGTTATCGAGTTCACTTCTCTCATTTTATAGATAAGGAAAGTGAGACCCAAGTGACTTTCCCAAGGTTTCATAGCTATTAAATGACAAAACTGACCTCAAATTGCTGCCACCACCTTCCTTTAGACCCTAATCGAGGCAGCCCAGGACCCTTCACCCAAGAACCCTAAGGATAGCAACCTACTCCCTCCCCCAATAAACTCTAACCTTGCTTCCTTTTCCTTTACACAAATTATCAAAAACAACAGCAACCAACAACTCACATTAAGACAACACTTTTCAGTTTACAAAGTGCTTTGTATACAATAGCTCAGCAGATCATCATGACAACCTTGGGTGGGAGGGTAGATAAGAAAGGCATTACTAACTCACATTTTATAGATGAGGAAATTAAGGCTCCAACTTGCTTGATTTGCCTAAGGTTACACAGGTAATAAGTAATGGATCTGAGCTCCTCTTCATCAGACTAAAGTTAGGTGATTGAATATGAGTCTAGAGAATAAAAAATTGCCTTACCCTTCCCTTTCTAATTTATAGAATTTTATTTATATTTTATAAATTTATTTTATAAATTTATATTATGATAATTTATTTTTATTTATATTTATTTTATATTTTATATATTTTATAATATATTTGATATATTAATTTATATTATAGCCCCCCCCATTTCTAAAGGACTGAATTACTGTCCTCATCTTTCTGATCTTTGACCTCCAGAGGAGTCATGATTATAAACATAACACTATATATTTATCTAGCACATCAGGCTTTTCAAAGCACATCTTAAAGGCATTTCACCTCATGCTTAATTTTACTTTATACTCAACTTTAAAAGGTTAAAGGACTTGCCCAAGATATCAGAAGTAATCAATGGGACTAAATCTTCAGACTCCTGGTCTAAGTGACTATTTTATGTCTTATATTATTTCATTCATTCATTCATTCATTCATTCATCCATTTATTCATTCATTCATCCAGGCAACAAATGCTTATTGAACTCTTACCATATCTAAAGCACTGTATGTTGGGACTCTTATTCTAATTATTTGGACAGTGATCTAATAAGGTAATTCCTCCAAGTTAATAGATTAAGATGTAACCTCTCCCAGGATTACTTGAATATTTAATGGGGCAGGTTTTAAGAATAAAAACAAATAAATTTTTCTTTTAAATAAAAACAAAAACATCTTATTCATGTAGTGAGTATGCTCTGGTGCTTGCAGCCATCACTGAGGGAAGAGCAATGATTATCCCAGAACCAAGCAAAATGGTTTTCTCCCTTCAGACTTCTAGAGATATTCTTGAGGAATTGAGATGTTTTTTTCTGTAATGCCATTAGCAGTTGTATGCCCACTGTTGTTAACCACTAGTAACTAGCACTTCAGTCAATTCCATTTAATCCATTAGCATGAATTAACTTTTATAAAGGGATATTTCCATCAAAGATATAGCAAGAAAAGAAGTACACTTCTATCTCCATAGTCTTCTGGGGAGAGTGGGCTCATACTTAACACAGTTCCTACATAACCTTTTACCACCAAGTTTTGCCATCCAAATATGGCATTACAGTCAGATAAATCTTTCCCAACGACCTTTTCTGCTTTGTTTTTCTTTCTCTAAACACAGGTGATTGAATGACAGTCTTGAGAGTTGGACTTTTCAATGACTACCTCAGGAATTCATTAGTTTCTGAATTTTCAGGAAATGTTTCAGGGAATTATTGTAGCTTTTTTTAAGCATAAGAAAACTCCAATCTAGAGGGTGAGCTCAAGTCATGTCCTGACTCTCCAGAAAATATGAACCATCGGTGAGTTATTTAGATGGAACAGATCTAGTGAAAGTAGAATACTAGTTTACCAGTCCCACGTGGTTATTTAGGGTTTGGGTATTTTAAGCATCAGTCTTCTGGGAGAGAGTAAAAAGAATTATGGATTATTATTTCATGTTATAAACCTCTGTTAATGTACACTTAAGGATCTTTTGTGTTTTAAGTATTTTTTCTGTGGTAGAGGAATGAAATAGTTATCCTCTTTCTAAATGGCTTTGTATACTGAATAACTTTCTAATCCCTTCTGAGGAGATCCTAGACATAAGCCAAACCTAAGCTTTAAGTGTTTTCATTATGAGATGGGAGAAAAAAGACAAAAATAAGGCGAGAAAAGAGTGTAGCCTCTCTCTTTAGAGGTCAGACTCCACCCCCTCATATCCCTCCCCCACCACTGCCCCTCCTCCCCCCGCCCAGTGTCTCAACTTTTTGGTCTAGTGGGTTGGATGCTGTGATTTTTCTCAGGGATAGGTGAATCAAGGGGTTAGAGATTGAGAAAGAGTAGATACCAAAGTTGATAATAATAGTAATAAAGAATGAATGCATGATTGAAAAGCATTTATTAAGTGCTATGTACCTATCATCATTCTAAGCAATGGGGATATAAATAGAGAGGTATGCTGGTCCTTGTTTTCAAGGAACTCAACTTCTAACAGCAAAAGACAACTTATATAGGAGGTTTCAGGTGCATCAGATGGAAAGATCTTAGGGTTCTTAGGGTGTTGCAGAAAAATAGATGAGAGCACATCTTTTAAAAAACATTGTTTCCACTGACATAACCATACTCATTTTTGATGTTGAATCATTTGACAATGCCAAGGACATTGAAGGCACAAAGTTCCTTTTTTGGGTCTGCAGTGGCTGTGGTTACTGAGGAGATAGGGTGTGAAGCAGTCCCAGAAATAATCTCCAGGTTTTATCTCCATAAGGGCTGCTCTTCTATATGATGGCCATGGAGGCTGAGGGAAGGGGAAGCAGAAGTGATTTGCCCATGGTCACTGAACTAGAAGAATTGAAATTGAGATTTATTTCAGGTTTCAGACTCTAACGCCTGTGTTGCTTTCAACATGCCACTTTAAATACTTTTTGTATTGAATTTTAAGAGTGACAGGATCCTTAAATCTGAGGGTTAGAAGAATCCTCAGAGGTCATCTAGCCCCAATCTTGCCTGCACAAATATCCCTCTCTGCGAGACAACTGACTACCAGCCCACTAGTCCTTTAGCCTTAACCTGAAGACCTCTTATCTAGACCATCTAGTCTCTTAGGTCTCCAATATTATAGGATTATGATCTTATTTCATTGTTATCATTACAATTGCTTTGATAAGGGTACGGGGGAAAGAGAGATCATGGCATATTCATTGAGAGCCCAGATCCGGTGCTTGCAAGAAATATTTGATCTATTCTTTTTTCTTTTTATTATCAAAGATGTCAAGTCCTTTTATAAATATAGAGATGTCCACTTAATACACTGATGTTATAAGACTAATAACATATCTTTTTATCTCACATATATTTTATAATATTTTTAGTTTACAACATTATTTCACATAATTCATCTCATTTTATCTTTGCGATTATAGTGTGAAGCTGACAAGGTGGGCATTATTGTCCCTGCTTTAGGCAGGTACACTATAATGAACTTATACTCTAGAGCTAGGATGTAGGGTGTGTTCAGGGAGGACCAGTACCATTGGTGTGATGGCTGCCGAGCCTTTTTCTGGGCTCTTTCCACTTTCGGTGTCCACTTGTTCCACCTAACTCTCACCTGTGACTCCAGGAAGCTGCAGCATGTGCAGCAGCCACACCCCGGTAAACCATTTTGGCAGACGGGCCAAACCAGGTTGAGGGTAACCAAGGGTTTGCATTAGAGGGGTGTCTACCCCAAGCATGTGAAGGCTTCATCTGGTGGAATGTGCAGATGAGAACAATTTGTTCCAATGGCCATGAAGGCAGATGAAGCAGGCGATGGTTAGACACCAAAGATGCCAAGGTCATCCACTGCATCCTGAGTCATTGCCAGCCATCTCAACTCTATCCTGCCGCTAGACTATGATGACTCTGGAGGAGAGAGTGAGGCTGACAACTTTGTGCCACTCTGCCTCACAAATCCAATTTATGCACAAATCAAAAGACTTAAAATAAAAAGACTAGAGCTATTATAGATTAGTAAAAATAGGAATCTAGTATCTAGAAGTATAAAGGAAATCCATTCTAATCCAATCCCCTTATTTTAAAGAGGAGGCTGATAAAATGACTTGTCCAAAGTTACACATATTGTGGGAAGCAGAGGTGAGATTAGAATCAATCCTCTTGACTCGAAATTTCATTTTCTTTCCATGATGCCACCTTGTGTTCTGGTCATCACACTCTTAATCTATGTAATAAAAAGGGATTATTGCATAGTCATATACTTCATACAGAATTGCTGACTCCAGGCGAACTCCAATGTTTGTTTTATAGCTTTCTAGCAGTGTTACCACAATAGTTTCAGTAGGAGATGATGATACCAAGTATGTTGTGCCTCATTTTGCATGTATGTTAAGATTTTACAAGGGCATCTGTTATATGCTTAGGGATTTTTTCTTTATTTCCCTTTGTCTTTCTTTTTTTTCTTAACTAGTGGCTCAGAGATGTGTCAGCTGGTTAATAGCTGCTGAGATTGTGTCTCTACCAAGTTAATGAAGGACAGCAAGGAGGTGTTTCAGCCCAGGCAGAAGGGTGATTCATGACAAAATTTAGACTTTTTCCCAGGCCCAAATTACAGTCAGGACAAAACAACCTGTGTACATCATAGGCAATTTAAGAGAGCCTTAGGCAATGCCTGGTGGGTAATCATTTTCGCAATAAACGAAATCCAACACATTCAACATTCATTATTCAATTGCTCAGTCATTCAATGGCTATTTGTAGTGCAGTGACTGGGGGTAGATTCCAGGATAATACATGTTTCCCTGCCCTTGAGGCATTTGCATTTTGGTTGGGAGAATATGAAGCATGTCTATTGATAAATTCTTTGACTCTTAGAATCATCTATGATCTCATTGGTGTAGATCGTCGCTGGGATCAATTGCTCTCCTTTCTGAAGGATTCTCAAGTTGCACCTTCAATCTGTTTATCTGTCAGCCCTGTGGCACCTCAATTCATCAAATAATTGGCCTGTGCCACCGATCTGCTCATACTTCTCTTCTGATAATGGTGATTATTTTCTTGGACGCTCCAGTTTGTTGGAGCTTATACTCTCATCATGGCTCTGTCTCCTTCCGGCATTGATTCAAACACTCAACAGTGCCCTTCATAGTCAATAGCTGGAAGAGAATTCAGAGGCCAGCTAATTTAACTCTTATCTGACTATAAATCCAATCCAATGTAATTCAGTTTGATCAAATTCAACATATGTTAAGTATCTACCATACGCAGAGCAATGTGCTAGGTACTTCTGGGACATGAGGATTAGATATGATAGTCTCTGTCCTCATAGAATTTAGCATTCCAGGAGAAACTAGGTGAAGAAAAGGAAGCAAGGAATACGAAGACATATTGCTATTTTACAAATTTTCCTGAGTCCACTCTGCCAGGAAATACCTACATGCCTGTTTACATACTGTCACAAACTAGGCCCCATCCATCTGGCTAATGTGCTCTATCCTTAGTAATCCATTGTAGAGGTTTCACTATATTTGGCAGGAGAAATAACTGGACCATTTTAAAAAAATAATAGTTTAATATGAAACCCACCTTCTGAATGACAACTGTTTATATTGGAAAAACCCTTAAATTAGTTTGTTTTAGTTTTTTAAGAAATATTATTGATGAGGAAGTAGGCCCAGATTTAAACTGAATTCATGATCATTAGGTAAATATCCTTCAGTAAACTCTGAAATTCCAAATGGCAAAATAAACGTGCTTAACTGTAATGTCTGATAATGTTAAGGGAGACAAATCAGCTCTTTAGGGAATAAGAAGAAGTCATAGGGTCATATAGGCACTAAGAGCTGAGAGACCTTAGATGTCAATCCATTCACTCCAACTTCTTGATTGATAGCTGAGAAAACAATGGGCCAAAAGGGTTAAGTGATTTGCCAAAGATAGTAAGTGGGAAAGCCAGAATTGGATCTCAGGCCCCATTACTCCAAGTTGAGTCATCAAAGTTCTGTATTCTTTCTGTTGTCTATTTGGGTAGTGTGGCATAGTGGAAAGAACCCTGGGCTAGGTTTCAGAAGAAGGAAAGTTTCAAAGCACTCCTGAGCTCCAAGGAGATGGTATTATTTAAGTTCAATTCAAAGAGTATTTGTCAGCTGACTCCTATGTGGATGGCAAGAGGTCAAGAGCAGTATAATAGAAAGCTGGTATCCAAGTTATCCAAGTCTATCCACCTCTGATGCTAGCTGTGTGATCCTGGGTGAGGGATCCAACTTCTCAGTCCTCTAGGCCAGGGGTGTCAAACACAAATAGAATCAATCTTTGCCACATATTGACATTGAAAACCACAAATTAACATTATGCTGTATTTTTATTTATTTTGTTAAACATTTCTCAATTACATTTCTCAACTAATTTTAATCTGGTTCAGCTGCACTTGGAAGTTTTGGGGCCCAGTGATTTGGACACCTGTACTCTAGGCCACTTTTTAAGTCTATTATTCTATGATCGGGTGCAAAGATACACTGGCAGAGGGATACCTGACCTGGAGCTCCTTATACTCTCCCAAATATAAAGGCACGGGGATACAAAGTCAAAGATGAAAGTGACACTCAACAGGAGGATACAACAGGAGTGCAAATCAGTATAACCCAAGGAAGACAGGAGAGAGAGAGAGTGAGAGAGAGACAGAGAGAGACAAAGACAGAGAGATAGAGAGACAGACAGAGACAAAGAGAGATCGAGTAAGAGCAAGAGAGGGAGAAAGTAAGGGTACAGACAGCATGAAGTGTGGTTTTCAGGGAAGAGTTTAAATAGGAGGTGGCATCTTAGCTGAGTCTTGAAGAAAGGCAAAGATTCTGAGAAAAGAGGAAATCCTTTTTAGGCATGAGGAATAAAAAATATGGAAATGGGAGATGGAGTATCTAGTTTGGTGAAGGACCAGCAGTTAAGTTTGGCGGGACTATCCCCTGTGAAATGCATGGAAGAAGTCAAATAGGAAGGTGTTTCTCTCTCTATGCTCTTTTTAATGTTAATATTTAAAATAACAGCTTTTATTTGTAATACATATTATACATATATTATTTTATATATTATATATTACTTTAATATAAATAATAAATAAAAATAAATAATTATATATATATATATATATATATATATATATATATATATATTACTTTACAGAGGTGGCTAAGTGGTACAGTGGATGGAGTGATGGGCCTGGAGTTAGGAAGTCCTGAGTTCAAATATAGCCTTAGACACCCTCTAACAATGTGACCCTAGGCAAGTCACTTAACCTCTATCTCAATTTTCTCAACTATAAAAGGGGATAAATAATAGCACTTACTTCACAGGGTTGTGTGAAGAATAGATGAGATAATCATTGTAAAATATTTACAGTGCTTAGCTTAAAACAAGCATTTAATAATTGCCTGTTTCCTTCCTTCCTTCCTTCCTTCCTTCCTTCCTTCCTTCCTTCCTTCCTTCCTTCCTTCCTTCCTTCCTTCTTTTTTCTTTCCCTCCTACTTAAAAAGTGCTTTACATTTCATTTTCAAAACAACCTTGTGCTGCAAAAGTGACTTTTCCCTTGATAAATGTTCCAGACCATTCCGTTCGATCTCTTCCATGCATTTAATCACTATCTGCTTTGTGTTATAATTGTGTACAAATCTCTTTCCTCTAAAGTCCCCCAGCACTGTGCTTCCTTAGGGCATAGAGGTCATCCTGCCTTCTCTGAGGCTTTGCTATTAGAATGCAAACTCTTGCAGGGATGAAGTGACACGTGATAAAGTGATTAGAGTGATAATGGCTTCAGGTATAAGCTTGAAGCTCAGCCCAATTCCAAGGAGACATCATTAAAAGTCCTACTGCCAAGCCATTTTTGGCCACACGGATTCATAGCATCTACTAACGGAAGGAAAGTCTATGATTTGCATAGGTGTCATTCCCCTTAATAGATTACAAGCTCCCTGAAGGCAAAGGACCTAGTATAGTATAATGCCTTGCACATGCTAGACTCTGAATAAATACTTGCTGAATCAAATTGAAGCATGGAATCTCAGACTTGAGAAAGAGTTTTGAGGCCACCTAGTTCCTTTTGTACCTAGAAAATGGAAAATTTTGTTTCAAGGCCATAGACACTTCTAACAATCTCACCACCCCCACCACTCATCCCAACATTCCCTGAATACAATTTACCAATTGTCATAAGGAGGATTAAGTCCCGTGGTGTGCTGATCAGTGTTTAACGATGGACTCTCACCAGCAACACGCTGTACAATTTAATCTGTATTATCAACATTTTCACCATCACTTTCTTAAGTCTAGCTAATAAGCTAAACAATAAATCCAACCCTGATTTGTAGCGTTTGCTGATTTCTAAGGTATAAACGCTCTTACTGAAAACTGAACAAGTGGCTTTTGAGAGCCTAGATGAGCTGACTCCAGCATATCCGTATGTCCTGTACTGTTGATAGTATGGTACCAGTGCTGACCATTTTTTTTTTACCGAAGTGTAGTCACTTTTTGAGGTTGGCTTTGTTTACATTATTTTAGACTTGGTGTAGATATTTCTCTTGGCTCTGCTTGTCTTCACTGCATCACTACACACATTTTTCTCATTCTTCATTCCTTATGGTTCAGTAATATTCTGTTATACTCATATTGAAATTTATTTAGTTATTCTCTGAGCACACATTTTTGTTTCCAACCTTTTTGTTATGGCAAATAATGCTGTTATGCATATTTCTGTACATATAGGTCTTTTTTTGGTCAATAACCTCCTTAGCATATGTTCCCAGTTAACGAATTTATGGGTTTTTATACAATTAATTTTTATACAATTAAGTAACTTTTCTTGAATGAAAGTGTTACTATACCCATCTTACAAATAAGGAAACTGAAACTCTAGGATTATTCAAAGTCACAAGGTCTTCTGTTGACTAGCACTTATCAAATCCCTACTATGTGCCATTTACTATAATGTTTTCATTATATCCTGGAGCCTTTCTTAAAAACCTGATAATCCCACTGAGTCAGAATTTAGGCTCCTGCAGATGAGGAAAGAACAGTAAAAGAAGATGGGCAGGGACAGGTGCAGTTGAGGATGTCATAGTTCCCTTTGTCTGTCTCAGCTGATGGTTTTATAGGGTGGTAAACATGATGTGCCCATGATATTCTATATGTGGATTTGACTCAGTATTTTTGGTAAGCCAATTAATATGCAAATTTAAGTCTAAATTGAATCAGGAAATTTAGATGTCCAAAGATAACAGTAAGAATCTCATCTGACTGTATTTCCTCTCCTTTAACTGTTTCCATTTCACAGAACTATGATTTTCTGTTCAATGGCATTAGAATTTGCTGATTCGGGTCATTCAATATAAATTTTTTAATTAATTTATTCCAAAATATTTCTTAAATAATTAATGTGTGCAGAACACTGTGGTAAGCATATGGGGAGAAACAGAAAGTTTAGGCAAGACAGAGTACCTGCCTTCAGGGAGCTTATGGACAAATAATGGATAAGACACCATCACAGATATATAGTAGCTATCATACAGAAGTGCTCTAGAGAGGTATAAGGTGAAGTTCCATGTGATGTAAAAGTGGGAAAGCCATTACATTTCTGGAAAGCTTCATGCTTTTGAGTAGCATTTGAGTTAGGCTTTAAAGAAGGGTAGAAATCTAGCCCCTGAAGAAGTAGAGGGAGAGCATTCCAGGTATAGAGAACAGGGCAAGCAGAGACACAGAGGTGAGAGAAGTCTCTTGAAATGTTTTAAATTCAAGCAACAGAATGATACAAAGTTGGATAGTAGGACTTTGGGGAAAATGGGCAGGAAGTTTTTCCTGATCTCAAACTTATTTGGCCTGTTTGTAACTTTACTCCTTGTTCCTGGCTCTGCCTTCTGAGGTCAAATAAGACAAATTTAATCTTTCTTCCATGTGACAGCTTTTCAAATACTTGACAGTAAGCAACTTATCCTCCTTAAGTACTCCAGGCTCAATGATCCTTACTCCTTTGGCCAGTCTTTATATGGCATGGTTTACAGTCTTTCATCATTCATTTCACCCAGCCATTCTATTCATAGCATAGCTTGTTGATGCCACTCTTAAAATGTGTATAGGGTGATCTAAACTTTGCACGTTATAATTGGACTATCATTTCCTTGAAATGATTACTAAAGTCTTTCAAAGCATTCTTTCCAAGCTTTTGGGAAAGAAGAAAGGTGGAAGGAGTTCCTTTGTGGAGGAGTAGGAATGAATTGATGAGAACTACAGTCAAGGAAAAGAAAATCTTCCTTGTCACCAATGGATCTTGCAAAAGAGAGGTTGCTTTTTAGTTGATTTTTGGCCAGAAGATTATAGGATCATAAATCTGGAGCTGGAAGGGACCAAAGAGACCATCTAGTCATGGATGAAAATACTGAGATTCATGACTTGATCAGTGTCACAAAGGTGGTAAGCATAAGAGGCAGGATTTAAATAGGGGTCTTCTGACAGACGAGATCAAATGTTCAAAGCAGTCTGCTATTTTCACATATTTGTCTCTTAGGTTAATCCATTTTAAGACCAACTTTTAAGAGCTCCAGCAAGTGTATAGATACACCCCTTCTCTCTTGCCCAACACACACAGAGCTAATTATGACACAAAGAGCTCTCTGGAAAGGACAGTTAATTGGTTCTAAAAATATCCTGATCAACAAAAGGCAATGAGACACTTGTCTGAGGTTCTGAAGAGTCAGCAGGAATGTGTGCCCATGAATTCTCAGTTGCAAAGTAAACCTTTATTTCCCTACAGCATGCTTTATAGCATCATAAAAAAGAAGGAAGTCAATAGTGCTATCTAATATAAATGTAGCTAGAAAAAATACTTTACTGATTCAATATTGCTTGAAGGGCAATGGAAGATCAGAAGGTGTCCTTAACCAAGGCTGAAGGACCTTGGAGATACTGACTTCATCTTCCTTGATGCCCCTAAAACGATGAAATAGTTGTTTTTAAATCCATGGAGTTTTTTTCCCTCTCTTAGGTGGATATGTAACTCCTTTCAAACTAAGAAAACTTTTGACAGTAGATCTGTAAAATAAGGGGATTGGATTAGATCACTGGAATTCCTTCAGCTCCAAATCCAAAGACTGTGATCTTGACATATTGGATTATGGAGAGTCTACTGTCCTAGTCTTTCTTTGATGATGGCCAAATAATCAGTTCTTTGAGATTGACCATAGAAGAGCACAGAATCACAGAACTGGAAAACACAAGTCATCTCAACTAATTAGGAATCCCCTTTCCAACATTTCTGATCAACCAGGTCAAATCACCTGGATTTTTAAAGGAGGGGGACTCACTGTGGTCTTTGACAGCCTAGTCTATTCTGGGACTATTAATCATTAGGATGATATTTTGTGCATACAACTTATTTCTGACTGGGTGACTTCCATCCATTCCTCCTAGTTCTGTTTTCTAGAGCCAAAACCAAGGCTATTTCTTCTTCTACATGTTTCCCAGTAAGTCTTCTTCTCCTGGACAAGTGTTCTCAGCCAATCCTCTAGGGAGCTAAAGTCTAACTCTTGACAATCTTCCTAATCTAATTAGGGATTGCTCCTTTTCACTTATTCAGTGGTATAGTCAGATTGGGCTACGATTATTCTTTACATGAGGCATGTCATTTCTCATCTTTGTGCCTTTCCCAGGCCTGGAATGCACTGCTTCCTTACTCCTGTCTCTAACAATCCCTAGTTTCTTTCAATGTTCAACTCAAATGCTATTATCTGCACTGGAACTGTCTTCCCAGTTCCTAGTGCTTCTCTGAAATCAGCTTCTATATACTCTTCAATTCAATTCATAAACATTTATTTATTAAGTGCCTACTATGTTCCAGGTACTGTGTTAAAAACTGGGGATACAAATAAGGAAAATAAAGGCAATCCCTGCCATCAAAGAGCTTACAATCTAATAGGGGAAGACAATATAAAAAAGAAACTGGACAGTGGTGGGGCTTGGGAGAGGAGCAGGACTAGGTGGTGAGGGGGCATGATTTTCCATTGAGTTCAGAACAAGCAAAGTTGCACATTGAAAATGGTGGGTTAGCTATAAAGTACAAGTTCCTGTCCTTTATAAAGGAAAACTCTGGCAGAAGTTTTGGTTCTGCACACTGAACATCCAATCAGAGACTAGAGGAGGCTGTGGGAGTTGGGAAGGTATTGAGTATCAAAAGCTGATTTAAAGGCATGATATCAAGATTTTTGTGCTTATTTATATGTACACATTTCCTCCATTCCCCTTTTCCTGACTTGCTGGACTTCAGAACCATTGCCTCTCCACTGCTGGTTCATCCTGGGATTTCCCTTAGTGCCTGGGACTTCATAGCCCTGGAACAGTCTACCATCTTCAACCCTATCTTCTGTCATTGGTGGGTTCCTCTCAAAACCTCCTTTTTGTGTAGTTTCCCTTTATTCCTTTCCTGGCTCTTTTCCTTTCTACACTTTATCAACCTGGTACCTCTATTTCTCACACCATCCTCTTTTAGCTCCCTTTTGTGTATTTTCTTTCTCCATTAGAATGTAAGTTCCTTGAGGGCAGAAACTCTCTTTTGTTTTCCTGTATTTGTATCCTCAGTACTTTGCACAGCTGCCTGACACTAATAAATAAATAATCTTATTTCCTTCCTTTCTTCCTGATCTGTGCCCATACTCCTGGCTCTGACTTCTAATGTTGTTCACCCATTTCATTTGTTTCTGACTCTCCATGACCTCATTGGGTGTTTTCTTGGCAAAGTTTGTCGTTTTCTTCTCTAGCTCATTTTACAGATGAGGAATTGAAGTAAACAGGGTTAAATGACTTGCCCAGGACTATCTAGCCAGGTCAGATTTGAATTCAGAAAGACTGGTACTCTATCCACTAGGCCACCTAACTGCCCAGACACCTGTACTTAGTAGCTTTTAACTGAGAAATGATGGCATGTCTGTAGGATCTACCTGATACTTCTGAGCCTTGTCTATGCAGAAGTTTTCTGGTATAGTCATCCTTCTCTTTCCATCCCAAAGATACTTCAGCTTGTGTCTGTAAAGTACCCCAACAAATAAAGGGGGGCCTGCTATCACAGGTGTTTTGATCTGATTTTCTAAAAGGAAAGGCAACTTTTGAGGTGTCAGCAAATCTCTTTGATCAAACACATATGTCATTCACTTAGTTCAGGGGAAAAAGTCAGCACTCTGATTTTCAGAGAAGTATAGATCAATAGACAGTACTTCCAGCTGCCTGACATAAGCAATCTATACATCATAGATCAACAGACAGATCCAAATATTTGACAATTACATACATAGTTACCAGAGAAAGAAGCACTAACATCTGGGTTTTCAAAGCTGGGGGTTCCTTGGCAGCTTCCCAGAGTCTTGTCTGGTCAAACAAAGCACTTCCAATCGGTAAGCTCCAAAATAAAACCTCACCCTCAGAGTATTTATACTTTTTTAGAGCCAGAGGGCATCCCAACCCTTGAGAACCAGTGCCTCATTAGAAACTTAACAGAAGGTATACCTGAGTTCAAATCTCACCTCAGGCAACTGACACTTACTAGTTGTGTGACCTTGGGCAAGTCACTTAACCCTAATTACCTCATCTTGGGTCATCTCCACTCATCCTGATGAATATCTAGTCACTGGATTCAGATGGCTCTGGAGGAGAAGTGAGGCTGGTGATCTGCACAGTCCTCCCTCACTCAAAACAAAGTCAAGTGCAAGTCATGTCATTATTTCTCTGGTGGCATGGTCTTCTTTGGCAATGAAGAAGGAAGACATCCCTAATCAAACTCCCCTTAATGGGCAGGCCAATTAATGGGTGGGGAAAATTTTTTTAAATCAATTATTCAATCAGAGGCACTTGATTATACTAAAACAAAAAAAAAAATGCATTATCAATACAGTGTCATGGAACACAAGCCTCAACCTGTAACTAGTTCTATCCTCAGTACTGATCCTAGGTGATTGGGGTTGAGGAGGAGGAGTACAATCACAATATCTCCTTAATCTCAATTGATCACCTTTTGGTATATTGCACTTTACAGATTATTTGCAGCCATTTTTAGATGCTGTTCCAATTTCCCCTCTGCTACCTTAAAATGCTTTGGTACCATTTCCTTCAATTACTTCTACAGGGGCATCTTTGGGAAAAGCAAACTTGCTTGCAAAATAGAATCCAGAGTTGTGGTAAAGGAAAAAGAGCTATAGTTTAGGAGTCAAAAGACACAATCCAATCTTGGCTTTATCCCATTTTAGCTGTGTCATCTTTAGTAAATTCATCAGTTTATTGTCCTTATCTCGAAAATGAAGCTAATGATATTCCGTCTCTGTGTTTTATAGGGTTCTTGTGAGGCTTAAATGAGATAATTATGCCATCATAGGGTTTAGAGTTGAAGGAACCTTTAAGATCATTGAGATTAAACCTTGATTGTATAGAAGAGATCACCTAGGCAATTTGGGATAATAGTAGCAGAAGAAAGATTGAAATTCAGGTCGCCTGAGGCTGAATTTAAAGTTCTTTCCAGTATATCATAGTGCATGCAAGGTGCTTTGGAAACTGTAAAACACTAGGTAAATTTTAACAACAGTAGTAACTGGGAAGGCAAATACCTTCTTCTTCTTCTTCTTCTATTTATTTATTTGTTTGTGTTTTGATAAAGAACAAGTTTAATGTAAACATATTCCCTTATTTTCTGCAATTCTCAAAATTTCACCAACAATTTCCAGAATTCTCCTTTGTTGGTCACATCACTTCTAAATCCCTTCTGTCCACTCCTCTTAATAAAAAAACCCCAAACAACTCCATCTTCCTTCCCACACCCCAGCCAGTGATACAACCAAAGTCAAAGAAAAGATACTTTCAGATTATTTTCTAGTTTTGGATTATGTGAGATCCCCATCATCTGTGTGGATAATTCAGAATAGAGTACAAATAAACACTAAAATTTTGTGGTTCATCTGTAAGCCTTTGGACACATCTTTTACATATGTCCCACATGGGATGGATATCATCAAGGATGAGAGAAACACAGATAAACATCAATTATTCTGTGCTGCCATTGGCTAATTGCAGAATTATCAGCAGACAATACTATAGTGTGAACATGTGTTCCTGGTTAATTACTACCATTTCCCATGGAGTGAGCATGTATTTGTTTACCACATTATTATCATAAAACAATGTATGTGATTTTGTGGGTAACTATGTAATTAACTTGTGTCTCACTATGTTATTTTAACTTGAACCACATCTGGTGACTTCTACAGAGCTGCTAGGAAAAAAATACATAGCACAGTTTATGGCTTTGTTGGATTAGAATAGTAACACATGCTAATATTTGCATCTGATTATTTTTACACATGATATTTGTATCAGTTTAAGTTTATTTTTGGTTAGGATTGGGAAATCTGTGGTTCCACTAAAAATTTATTCTTCCCTATACTATCTCTTATTTCTTCTTATTAAACAGTTTAGTTTAGTATAAAGAACATTGGGCTAGGAGCCAGGAGGCCTGAGGTCTTGCCTTGACTTTAATGCTAACTAGTTCTGTGACTGAGAAATCATTTAACGTTTCTGGACCTTGGTCCTGGCATCATTAAATGAAGGGGGTTGGGTATGATAATCTTCTTATTCTTTTCTTATTTTAAAATTCTATCATTCCTTATCACTGATGGTATTCAAGTAGAGACTAGATGATCACTTATTGTAAAGATGACATATAACAAAGATACACCCAACAAGTAGGAGGTGGAACTTGATGATTTGGAGGCTCCCTTCCAACACTAAAATATAAAATTCCATATCCTATTACCTTGTCATCCCTAATTCAAAGACCTACTCTATTTGTTCAGCTTTGGTATCATGATAGACCAATTTCATAAAGCATATTATTTTGTGTTGTGTTATAAATGACTAGATATGCTTGCACCTCCTTAACCACTGCCAGCAGCCTTCACTAGTGATGGATAATAGTGGCATTCCAGATATATAACTCATTTATGAACCTAGAGATAAAATATCATGTAGTCAATTAACACCACAGATTCCACCATCTGGTCAAATGACTATCTCAGAAGATTATTACAGGTTTCCAAGTAGCTCCGAGAATGATATTGATAAGGAGATGTGCAATAGAATTCTATTCACCTAAAAGACACCCAAAGATATGTGAACCCAGCAAAGAGTAGAATAGATGTATTTACTGACATGGGGGTAAGACTTTTCTAGTTGTGTTTCTAATTTTTGTGGACTTTGAAATAGTAGCAATTGCCAGAAAGTTTTATATTTCTATATTCTTTCTCTCTCTCCCTTTATTTATCTCTCTCTTTCTCTATGTTTCTAAATTAATAACAGATGAAGGGCTATGTGGTGAGTTTATTTTCTATGGTAATGTGATGATGGTGGTGGTGAGGAGTCACATAAGTACAAAAACAATTAACAAGGCTCTTGCTTTTCAAGGGGTCCTTATAACGGATGCAAGAAACATTCAGGAAAGATAGCTGTGAAAAAATTAGTTACTCCAAGCTAAGTTATTCCATAGGAGGTACATGACCATTGCAAGAACTTACCTTTCAGCACTGGACAGCAGCTTCCTTCTCTTTGATCAGAGCTAAGATCCTGTCACCCTATCACTCAATAGGACTGATCAAATAGACATAGTTCTACCTTTCAAAGGTTTAAAACATAATCTAAAAAAACTTATGTGTACAAACAGAGTCTCCATGAATTCTCCTAATTTTGCACTTGTGCCTGCAATCTTTCAGATAGGTACATCTGGTACACAACATCCTTTTGGCAGAAGATTCTGTAAGTCAAGGACCTAATGAAAGAATAGGTCCTGGGCCTATCCATTGGAAGTCATGGAAGGGTAGCAATAGCTCCTCATTGCCTAAAGTTAGGTGCATGAAAAATGATTATGGGATTGACAAATGCCTCATAAGGTGGATAGTTTCCATCACTAGATGAGCAGAGGCAGAATAGCTGCTAATCAGAGATGTGAACTGCTTGTTCTAGATGAACTCTGAAGTCTTTTCCAAATCTGGGATTCTACAAAGCTCTCCTTAATTCATCAGCAAATACCCTTTTCCTTCTTGTTGGATCATTGGATCATTCCTTTTCTGAGTCATTCAAGGTTCAACAATCTAATTCATTTTAACTAAAATATGCTGAACATTTCCTATTTGAAGGGTTATATGGTAGGTGCTAAAGGCAATGATATACTGGAGGGGTTTCAATCTCAGCTCTGACATTTACTAGCTTTGTGACCATGGGCAAGTTGTTTTTTCTCTGAATTCCATTTTTCTTATGGGTAAAATAAGAAAAAATATTCATTAATTAATCTATTCCAAAGAGATATGCTGAAAAAAAATGCTTTTTCAGCTTTAAAGTATTGTAGAAATGTAGATGATTCTTGCTAGAGATACAAAGGCAAAGTAATGCACAGTTCCTATACTCAAGGATCATATAGTTGGGTGGGGGATAAAATGTGAACAAATAACAGTAGCATAATAGTTGAACAGACAAAAGTTGAGATGAACTGGTATTCTAGGGGTGTTTTGGTGATTAATTAGTTCCTATTTATAACCTTAGGATATAATTAACAATGATTTAAAGTTTATTACATTTAACATATCAAAAATTATGAGAAACAGGTTACAGTGGACTTACTTTGCTTATCTTAATTTGCTTATCTGTAAAAATGAATGAGCTGGCAAAGATGACTTGTAAGTTTCTTTTTCACTTGACACTCTCACAAAGCCCATGTTAGAATTAAACTTGAGAGATTCCATTTGCTCCTTGGATTGTTGGTACTGACATCTAACATTTACATAGACCTTATTTTATCATTTGAAAATTCCCTACAAGAATAAAAAAAATACAGAATTTCAAAACTTCAGTCAATGCCTGAGAAATCATCCCTACCACCAGCTATCCAACAAGAGGTCATTGAGCTTTTGCTTTAAGACCAACAATGAGGGGGACTGCCTTACTTTCTAAGGCAGTCTTATTCCGGTTTTGCCGATTTGTTGTTCTAATGAATGCTAGTTTCATTTCCCTTCTTGATGAGATTGGCAATTCCATGTTAATGCATGGTGTTTCTATGGTTTGGGTGGCAACTATAGATTTTGCTTAGACAAATTCTAGCATGCAAATTTATTGGAAACATTCAATGTGTTTAGAGGAATAGGAATAATTTTGTAGCTGTTACATCAACATGGTAAATATGAATTAAACATTTACAGTTGAATTAAATATTCAACAAATGAAAACCCAAACAGTCTATCAAGTAATTGTACATATTTGTGCACTTGCAAAATACATATTTATGAGAATAATGTAAAATGCATAATGTAGTCTTCTGGTCTATGTGAGGAGCTATTGTCATGCAGGTGGACACTGTCCTGGACTTAGTGACAATAGTGACATTGTACTCATCTTTGCATCGAAACAAAATATATGAAAAACATTGTGAATTCTTTTAAAAATAGGTTTTTATTGATATTTTCTGTCTCTTACATCACCATAGCTATCTCAAATATCCCTCACTCTGCTCCTTTCAGAGCATCATTCCATATGACAAATACTATTTATTTATTTTTAGATATTTAATTTTTCCCAGTTACATTTAAAAATAATTTTTAACACTCCTTTTTTAAAAAAAATTGAATTAGGAATTCTCTTCCTCCCTCTTCTGCCCCTCCCTCAAGATGGCAAGCAAATTGATATATGTTATACATGTAAAACACTGCAAATCTTAAAATTCTATACAAACATCAGTTAAATGTATTTCCAATCATCTTTATTATATTAAAAGATATAACATAACACACAAACTACATATAGTAGATAGTAGACATTCAGTAAATGTTTGATGACTTGAATTGAGGGATAATCAATTTGGGAATCATTCCTTTTTTTAAAAAGATAATTTTTCTGGTAATTGCTATGATTTTTGAGCATCGTAGGAGTAGTCAAAATAAAGCATTAGTAGGTAATAATGTCAGGAATGCTAAAACACAGAAAGAACTGAGATTGGGAAGGAAAGTTAAGCACAACAAATAGGGCTTTCTCCCAGTGAACTGGAGGAATAGAAGAGGATCAAAGAAGGACAGGAGACATTCTAGGATGGATGTTAGCTGAGGATGAAAAATTAGGTTAAGAGTGGATAATAATTGAGGACAGAAAGAAGCAAGCTATTTAATTCTTCATTAGCTTGTATTTTTTTTTTCTGCCAAGGAAAATGATCTTTGGACAAAAAGGACAGAACAAAAGTACTTAATTAAGGGAAGATACCCAAGATAAGGAGTGGGTTAAAAGAAAGTATCTAAATGCCCTTGATGAATTGAAATAACCTGAACCTGATGAACTATATTCACAGGAACTGGAAGAACGGACAAATGTGATTACTGAGCCATTCTCATTGATCTTCAGAAAATTAGGGAGAAAAACAGAGTGACTGCAGGGGTTAGACTCTGACAAATGTTGTCTTAATTTTCAAATAAGGGAAGAGAATGGAATCTCAAAGCTATAGATCAGTGAGCTTGAGTTTGATTCCTGAAAAAAATTTAGAATATATTATTAAAGAGATGGTGAGTGTATATCTATAAAATGAAACTGAAATTACAATTAGCCAGTATAGCTTCTTTAAATAGAAGTTATGCCAGACTAACCTGACTCCTTTTCTTTTAAACATGGTTAAAATCTGTAAGGTGGGGGAATGCTATAGATAGTATCTACCTAGATTTCATCATAGTTTTTGTAAAATTTTGTTATGACATTTTTGTGGAAAAGATGGTGTGATATGGGTCAGATTAGAGGTGTCAAACACAGGCCTATGGACTGCATGTGATCCACAGCACTCCTGAGTGTGGCCCAAATCAGATTAGAATGTGAGTCTTACCAGATTTTAATGTACTGATGTATTAATAAAGATGAATTATATAAATAAGTGAGGTTTTCTAAGTGACCCACAGGAATTCTTATGTATAGTTTCACGGCCCCCACACTGATTTGAGTTTGATATCAGAGGGCTAAGATGAAAATATCAAGTTACACCAAGTCAACAAGCATTTATTAAATGACCACTCTCTGCTAAACTCTATGCTAAGCACCTAGGATACAAAGGAAGGTAAACACAGTTCTACTCTCAAGAAGCTCATAGTTTAATGAGGGATATAACATGCAAACAGCCATATCCAAACAAAATATATACAGGAAAATTGGAGATAATCTCAGAGAGGAAGGCACTAGCATTAAGGGAATCAGGAAAGGCTTCTTGCAGAAGGTGAGATTTTTAGCTGAGATTTGAAAGAAGTCAGAAGATAGAGATAAGCAGGAATAGAATTTCAGGAATGAAGAAAACCTTGGAAAATGTAGAGTGAATAGATTATCTTACATAAGGAACAGCTAGGAAGCCAGTATCATTGGATCACCTGGTTCTAATATAAACAGGTAGATCCACAACAGGTTGAATGATCATGAGGCATAATCATCACTGCTTCATTGTAAACTTAAAAGGTCTTTTGTAGAGGGTGTGTGTGTTCATCTTTCATTGCTGAAGAAGACCGTGCCATCAGAGAAATAATGACATGACTTGCACTTGACTTTGTTTTGAGTAAGGGAGGGCTCTGCAGGTCACCAGCCTCACTTCTCCTCCAGAGTCATCTGAATCCAGTGACCAGATATTCATCAGGATGACTGGAGATGACCCAGGATGAGGCAATTGGGGTTAAGTGACTTGCCGAAGGTCACACAGCTAGTGAGTGTCAAGTGTCTGAGGTGAGATTTGAACTCAGTTCCTCCAAGCTATTTTTCATACGAGAGTCAGCTAAAAGGACCAGGGACATTTTACCTAGAGAAGAGGTAACTTAGGAGGACAAGATAACCATCTTAAAGTATTTGAAAGATTCTAGCTATGTGCAGCAGTAGAGTGAGTGCAAGACTTGGAGTCAGGAAGACCTGAATTCAAATGTGGCCTCAGACACTTCCTCACTGTGTGACTCTGGGCAAGTCACTTAACCCTATTTCCCTCAGTTTCCTCATCTGCAAAATGAGCTGGAGAAGGAAATGGCAAACCACTCCAGTATCTTTGCCAAGAAAACCCCAGATGGGGTCATGAAGTATCAGACACGACTGAAACAACTGAACGATATGGAAGAGGGATTAGATTCTGTGTGCTTGGATGCCAACAACAGAACAAGAAACAATGGATTGCTAAGCTACAAAGAGGTGAATGTAGACTTGGGGTAAAGAAAAATTCCTTTACAAATAAAGCTATCCAAAAATTGAGTGGGTTTTCTTAGGAAGTAGTAGATTCCCTTCCATTAGAGGTCTTCAAGCAAAGGTGGTTGGGTGACCAGTTGGGAGGCATGCTGTAGAAGAGATTCTAATTCAGCTACTGGTTGGAATAAAGGGTTTCTGATGTCCATTCCAACTCCAAGGTTCTGTAATTCTGTGACCCCATGAATTCTGGATATGCCATAGTATGCTCCATTTTTACTTGCTCAATATGGTGTGCCTATCATAAAGAAATGATTGCAACTTTGAAAATAAGCCCCAGTATTATATTGTCATTCCCCATAGCAATTCTCTAAATACAGATACTGTTGAAAGAGTATGTGTTGTACTGTTTCTGGGAACTAGGTTTTCCTTAAGACTTTCTGTTAATTCTTGAACTGTATAAATGAAGTCTTTCCATTTGTCTGTAAGATAAACTGATCAGACTATTTAAAAGTGAAAAATACTCTATAAATGTAAGCTATGCTTATTAAGCATTTTTCAAGACCCATTTTAAAAATATTTGTCTTTCATGAAACTTTCCCTGATCCTCTCAGGTAGGTGTGATCTCTCCTATAAATCCTCACAATTCATTTTGTGTAACTCCTTTATGTCATGTCATGTTTTGTATTATAGTTATTTCTATGCATGTTTCATTACTCTGCTATATTTAAGTTCCCTGTGGGCAGGGATTGTCTTCTTTCATCTCTGTATTCTCAAGGTCTAGTACAGTGATTATTCATATGTAAGAGTGAATGAATAAATAAAAAAAAAGCATTTATTACTACATGGAAAACACAATACTAAATACTAGCAATACCAATAATAAAATGGAGACAATCTTTCCTCTCAAGCAACTATTATGGCAAGCTAAGTGTGGTTTTGGTATAATCGAAAGCCTCGGCTTGAATCTTGCATTTATCAACCAGGAGTAAAGTATAGAAACAAGAATTTTTTAAAACTAGAAACAGTTTAGTGTTTGTGTTAATGTGATTAAAGATCTTTCCCACCCATTTATGGGCCTGCTCATTAAAGGGCTTTGATTAGGGAAGATTTGTAGGAAGGTTCACATCTTTTGTTAATGAGGTACTGGCTCTCAAGGGTTGGGATGCCCTCTGGCTCTAAAAAAGGTATAAATACTCTGAGGGTGAGGTTTTGGGGTTTAATTGAAAGTGTTTGTTTGGCCAAATGAGGACTCTGGGAAGCTACTAAGGAGCCCCCTGGCTTGAAAAACTCAGATGTCAGTGCTTCTTTCTCTGGTAACTATGGTCAGGCAGAGGAAGCCATGTCTGTTGATCTTTGATTTTTCTGTATTTTCTTTGAAGTTCATGGTGCTGCCTCCCCTGAACTAGGTGAATGATGTATGTGCTTGTTTAAAGTGTTTGTTAACCCCTCAAAAGTTGCCTTTCCTTTTATGAATGCAGATCTAAGAACCTGTAGTAGCAGGCCCCCTTGTGTATGTTGGGGTGCTTACTGTTACAGCAACTTACATTATAATGGAAGAAGTGTATAGGAAATTTTGGGTCTGAGTCGGATGGAAAAGACTCATCAGGATTGTGCTGGAGCCAGTTCATAATGAATTGCTAAATTTTTAGTATGAGCATTTATACCTCAGGAAATTGGTGCTAAAAATCAAAATGTTATTCATTATTTTGTTGATTATCTAGGCTTAAGAGAGAAAGGGAAGCAAATAAATAATTATATGGTGCTTACTATGTGCCATGCACTGCTAAAAATATATCTCATTTGATTTCACTTAAGAAAGTAATGGAGAGGGGGTGGAGCCAAGATGGTGGAGTAGAGAGACTCATGTATGCTAGCTCCGAACCCACAGCCCATATATTTCCTGTAAGAAGAACTTCCCATAAATTCTGGATCACTGCAAGGCACACAGAAACACAGTGGAAAAGATTTCCGTTCCAGAGAACCCTGGAGAGCCGTCCCCAGGGTCCATCGCGCCCTGGAAAGCGGAGTCCACCCCTGAGCTGCCCTGGCCACGTGGCCAAGAGGAGCAGATACAAGCAGACTTCAGGGACGGAACCTCTGGCAGCCGGGAAGGTCCCTCCACCCACAGACGCTACAGGTCAGTGAGAGAGACTTCTGGGCTGGCCGAGAGGGGAGCGGGGTGTCTCCGTGGCTCGGGCCCCCTCTGAAGGAAGCGGCAGAGGCAGAGGCAGGGGCAGTGGTAGAGGCAGCTGCGGCGGCCCGGAACTCCCCGAGCAGCAGGCAGAAGCTCAGGTCTCTGCATAAACCCCCTGAGGGAATTGAGCCTGGGAGGCGGCCCTGCCCCCACCTGAGCACCAGAACTTAAGCTCACATTGAATAGCAGCCGTGCCTGCCGCGGAAAGCCCATTTGAATTTCAGACCCCAAGCACTAGCTGGGCAGAACTAGGCAGGGATGCACAGGAATCTCAGAAGTCGAGTAACTGACTGGGAAAATGCCCAGAAAAGGGAAGAAAAATAAGACTATAGAGAGCTACTTTGAGGGGATGCAAATGTTCCTGCCTTTCAATTCTGATGACGAGGAAATATTCTTACCATCAGGGAAAGACATGGAGGTGGGGGCCTCTCTATCCCAGACATCCCAGGTGGATGTCCGGTGGGCTCAGGCCTTGGAAGAGCTCAAAAAGGATTTTGAAAATCAAGTTAGACAGGTGGGGGAAAAACTGGGAAGAGAAATGAGAGAGATGCAAGAAAAGCATGAAAAACGGGTCAATACCTTGGAAAAGGAGACCCAAAAAAATGCTGAAGAAAATAGCACCTTAAAAAATAGGCTCATTCAATTGGCAAGAAGTTCAGAAAGTAATGGAGAAAGTGTTAATAAAACAGATTAAACTTTAAAGTGTAACATGTATTTTCCAAAAACTGGTTGTTAAACATCAGTGTATCTCCAGTTCCTATGGTCCTTAGAGTAGAATGGCAAAGCAGATGATAATGAATTTTCCTTAATATCTTTTTAATAGATAACAATCATATGTTTGTGATTTTCAACCTTTTGACAATGCCAAAGACTGGTATAAGTGGTTAACAAATAATTATTTAGTGAGGGGGTGAAATGAAGGAATATTTTGATTTACTATATCCTGGATGCTGAATTTCTCTGGAGTCCTTCATAAGAGCATTCCTCTTCATGTCTACCTTTATAGAAAGTGATCCTTAGATCACAGAACCATAAAACATTAAAACTGGAAGGGGCCTTAGAGATCAATTATTCCAAACCCCTCATTTTCTAGGCTGGGTAAACTGAGGCTCTGTTTGGTTTAATGAAGTTCATACAGCTAATTAGCGAAAGAGTTGGACTAGATCCAGGTTTCTTGACTCAAGGTCAAGTACCTTTCCACTATAGTATTATACCACTACTTAATGTTTCTATTGGTAGAGGTATAATTCATTCTCTCTGTCTCGCTCTCCATTCATATGTGTGTATATACAAATATATGTATATAGATACACACATACATATACATATTCATACATATACATATACACATATATATATATACATATATACATACACACACACACACATACATACACACACGCACATCTTGTGGAGGAAGTCATAGTATAGGATTTGGAACCAGAAGAAAATTTAGAGATCATTAAGGCAACTGCCTCATTTTACAGATGAGGAATATCAGAACCATTATAAATGGCTCTCCCAAGGTCACACAAGTAGTCAGCAGAAAGCTTACATTAGGATCTATGTTTTCCAGTACCAGAGCTTACATGCTTTTCCTCTGATGCAAAAAGTGGAAGGGAGAAAAGTTTTCCTCATTTAATTGTGCCACATTGGAGCTTTGTAAAGGCTCTGGTCTGTTCCTTATCATTAGGGTCCAGGGATGCCTCATTCCCTTTTTATTACCTGAATTTACTAGAGAGCGAGATGCATTTAGCTAGAATCTGCTCAAACCTAAGCTACAACTGCATATTCTCTTGGAGGTGCTTAAGTGAATGAGTCCAAAGAACTAAGACATGGACCACTTGTATTGCCAATAGATGACATGAGAGACCTTTGCTTCCTCTCACTTTGTGTTTCAAGGGCTGCTTTAATTCCTCTTAATGATTTCATCTGCTCAAGGTTTGCTGGCTTTTCATCTTTCTCAGAAGGCAGCAGCAGCTGCTGCCATGCTTAGGCCAGTGTTGATGAATTGGATCAACAAAGATGGCCATTTACTTCAAATTTTACCCTTGATTCTTCCTCCAGCAAACAATTACTGAATGGCAGGAGTTTCCTGCGGGGCAGACTGATTTGTCCTGTCCTCTGCTGAAATAGCTCGGTCTTTTTCCACATGATGAATTCAATGTACAGGGAGTCATCAGTGCTTCTGCTCTCTTTAGTTGTAAAGAAAAAAATACAAATGGCGAGGGAGGACAGAATCTTGGTTATTGACAAGAGCTGTAGCAACAAACCTGGTGCATGTGTGCTTGTGTATGTGTGTATTTTGTCCTCAAGCTCCCTCAATAAAATGTGCAAATAAGTCATAATGGGCTAAATGAAAAAAATGAACTGAGTGACATACTACCCCATCCTCCTGCTTTCCTGGTAAGTAGCCCCGTTCAACCTCCACATCTACCAGGGAAGATGAGAATGGCTCTTTAACAGTATTAGGGGACAATTTATTATGTGTATCCTTCTAGTGAGGCCAATGTCACTGCAGGCCCCCTGAATTTGCATTATTTCCAGACAACGGCAGGAGCAAAAAGGGACACTGATTTATTTCAGAGCAAGCACAGGTGAATTTTATGTCTGTTGGGACTGAGCCAGGGATGACTTAACCCATTCAAAGCTCTCTGCTCGTGTGTTCTAAGAAAAGTCATAGTGATTTTTTTCTTTTTCTTTTCTTTTCTTTTTTTGGCTATACTTTGTTTTTGGTGTGCCAGTTCCCAGCACAGTACCTGGCACATAGGATCATAGATTTATAGCTGGAAAGGACCTCAATGTATTTCTAGTTTTAATGCCCGTATTTTACAGATGAGGAAACTGAGACCTGAGGAACTCAAGTGACTTGCCCATACTCATCAGAGTCAGATATAATGAGAGGTTAATAAATGCTTGGTAATAGATGGTCAGATGCTTATCTGACCTCTTAGGACTAATTGGATTATTGTTGAGTACTGACATTTCAGAACAGAAGAAGGAATCTAGAATTCTTATTCTGTCCTGATTTGCACAGGAGTGCAGAAAGTGACAATACTTCCCTGACCACATATCTTACTTCCAGCTTAGTCCTTACAATGGTCATCTGAAGATGCGACTCCTATGGAGAAGGGGCCAGTCATTCTCAGAGGGGCCTGCCCCCGAAGATCTTAATCAACTGCCACACACAAGGAAAGGAAACCAGCCTATCTGGAGAGGCAGAGACAGGAGGCAGCATGTGCCAGTTAAGAAAAATCACTGCTACCTCCATGCTCACCATTTCCCATCAGATCCCCATGGAGGCAACTTCTGACTCTGAGCCCAACATTACCTCTCAAATCATCAGACCTGCTTCTTCCACATCCCTCTCAGCCATCATTGAGGGGAGAAGTTATTGTGGAGAAGTTATTCATCTTCCTTATCAACAACCACTGACCAGTTGCCACTAACATTCAGAGAGGTGCATAAACCCTGAGAATGACAATCCTTCCAAGATCACCGTTTTTGCTTCCAGCCTTGTACTCATAGTCATCATCTGGGGGAAGCAATTCCTGAGTTCTAATTCTGGGTATCTATCTCAATTAAACTCTTGATTTTAGGGAACAAATGACCAGCAGCTCCTCATCTAATCCATAGGTGGGGAATCTTGGGTTTTATAAAGCACATTGATAGATGAAATTAAGAAGCTGTGGCATTGTCTTCTATTTGCCTGCCTTCCTACTGCATAGGAGGTAGTGCCAGTTTTTCCTCTAGAAGAATTATAAAGAAGGAAGGAATTATAATTAAGTGCTAGTATCTCAGAATCATAGAGTTTTTTGGAATAAAAAGGACCTTGGATGTCGTCTGGTACAATTTTTTCTGACGGGAAGAAACCAGTGCACTCAACCATTAGGGTAATTCATTCCAGTGGAATGTAAGGTGCTTCAGGAGAGGGGCATTATTTTTTCTTTCCTTTGCATTCCCAGAGCCTAGTATAGAACCTTGCACAGAGTAGGTGCTTAACAATGACTTGTTAAGGTGAATAGAGTAAATTAAAACTTGAACGTTTGGTTTCTTGAAGTCATTTCTGCTCTAAAAGTAAGGGAAAAGTAACTTCTATGATTTACAAGTATGGTAGGTCTAGATCCATGGGGACATTTGGGGCACTCAGGCCTCAGCTGGAAGTCCCCTCTGCTCTAGGCCCCACTAGTTATCTACATTATGGGTCTCATAACTATTTTGGGGGGGCCCATTAGAATGGAATTCCTACCTATGGCCCTGCAAGTATCTATGGAAGGTTAGGGAATGGGGGTGGGGTGGAGAAAGAGGACACAAATAAAATTTTAAGTTTCTTGGGTACAGAACTTAATCAATAAATATTTATCAAGCACTTACTATATTCCATGTATTGTGCTAAATTCTGAAGATACAAAAAGAGGCAAAAGACAATCCTTGCTCTCAAGGAGTTTATACTCTAATAGAAGAGACAACATGCAAAGAAATCAAAACAAGCTGAATACAGGATAAATAGGAAATAACTAATAGAGGGAAAGCATTAGGATTAAGAAGAATTCTACAAGGTGGATTTTTAGCTTGAACTTAAAAGAAAATCAGGAAGTCAGTAGTCAGAGCAGAGGATGGAAAGCATTCCAGACACTGGGGACAACCACAGAGAATGCTCAAAGCCAAAAGACAGAGTGCCTTATTTGTGGAGCTACCAGATTAGTGTAATTGTATCAAAGAACACATGTTGGGAAGTGATGTGTAAGATTAAAAAGATAGAAAGGATCTAGGTTATGAAGGACTTTGAATGTCAAATAGTGCATTTTGTATTTGATCTTACAGCAATAAAAAGTCACCGGGATATAGTGAGTAGAGGGGAAGGATGATGTGGTCAGACTTGTGCTTTAGAAAAATTACCTTGGTCTTATCATGTCACCTCCCATCTGGCCCCTTACCCCAACTCAATATACTTCCTATTGCCTTGAGGAGTAAATACAAAAAACCCTCAAACTTTGGCGCTCAAAGCCCGCCATAACCTGACCCCTCCTACCTTTCCAGTTTTTCTACACCTTACTGCCTAACAGATACTTTTTGATCCAGTGACACTGGCCTCCTGGTTGTTCCAAGAATAAGACACTCCATCTCTTAGCTCTGGGTATTTTCTCTAGCCATTCCCCATACATGGAATTCTCTGCCTTCTCTGGTCTGATTATTACCCTCCCTGGCTTCCTTTAAGTCCCAATGAAAATCCTGCTTTCTACAGGAAGCCCTTCCTAACACCCCTTAATTCCAATGCTTTCCCTCTTTTAATTATTTCCTATATATTTTGTTTATAGCTTGAAATATATATATGTGTGCATACATACATACATACATATGCATATATAAATATATATATGTACATTTGCTTGTTCCCTATAAGATTATAAACTCCTTGAGGCCAAGGACTACCTTTTGCCTCTTTTTGTATCCCTAGCACTTAGGACAGAGCCTGGCATATAGTAGGTGCTTAATATATGTTTATTGAATTTTATTAAATTAAATGGAATATGAATTGGAGTAGGGGGAGATGAAACAGACAGAACAATCATCAGGCTATTTATGGCAACAAACTAAATGTGAGGTGATAAGGGTCTATACTAGAATGATGACAGTGGCAAGGAAGAGAAGGGCATATATTTAAGAGACATTGTAAAGGTGAAATTGACAGTTCTTAGCAACAGACTGAATTTGGGTTGTGTGTGAGAAAGTGAGGAATCGGGGATGACTCCTAGATTACAAGTCCAAGGGACTGGGAGAATAGTGTTACTCTGTACAGGGATGGTAGGAAGTGAGGAAAGTTTAGAGAGAAAGATATTGAGTTAGGTTTTTGATGTAATTAAATTCAAAATGTCTACTGAACTTCCAGTTCAAGATATATGAAAAGCAGGTGGAGATGTGAAATTGGAGGTCAGCAGAGAGACTGAGGTAAGAGAGGTAGATCTGAGAATCATCAGCATAAATATAATTAAATCCATGGAAGCTGATAAGATCAAAAAAGGAAGAGGGCCCAGGAAGGAACCCTGAGGGGGCACTTCTGGTTACGGGTTATGATCTGGAAGAAGATTTGGTAAGAAACTGAGGAGTAGTCAAATAGGTAGGAGGAGAATCAGGAGAGAGTAGTTTCCCAAAAATTTAGATAAAAGAGAGTGAGGAGAAGATGGTACTTAACAGTGTCAAAGGCTGCAAAGAGGTCAAAGAGAATGAGCATTGAGAAAAGGTCTTTGGATTTGGCCTTCAGAAGGACTACAAGTGACTAATACTTATAGCAGTACAATTTGTTCACTTAAGTAAGCCTGGCACTTGCTTCAGGTAGAAATTTGATTAGCTGATTTCTAAAGTCTCTCCAAATTCTCATATTCTCTTGATTCATTAATTGTTCAAACAATTGTTAAACATCTATTATGTATAACTTTCTTTACTATGACTTGGAAATAAATTGCATGGTTATATCTTGGACAGTACAATGTTTTCATTTCATTTGATTATAACTATTATTTTTACGATGAGTCTCCCTATCTCATGCAGGTTGGAAGTATAGCAGCTGCTTACAGACATTATCCCGTTGCTGAGCACCATGGAAGATTTGACCTGCTCTATTCCTAATCTGGACTGATTCTTCCCTTCCTTAGCCAATGTGGTGGCTTTCTGCTTCTTGGTGTAGAACTTACTCCAGACATTTGGTCAACTTTATTCTCACTGCAGAATAAACTCAGAACTCCTGAACTCAAGCAATCCACCTTCCTCAGTCTTCCCTGGAATAGAGTTTATGGGCATAAGCCACCATGCCCAGCCATTTAATTTAATTTTGGTGAGCGTTTAATAAATATCTACTATTTTCAAGGTAGTGTGCTAGTCACCTGGGATGAAAAGACAAAAAAAAAATAGCCTCTGCCTCTGGAGAGTTCACATTCTACTGGAGAATTCACTGTGTATATAGATAAGCAAATGCAAAGTACATGCAAAATGTTTTCAAAACGTAGAGAGCACTAGCAACAGGAGAGCCAGGAAAGGTCTTCTGTGGGAGGTAGCACTGGAGTGGTGCTTTGAAGGAAGCTAGATTTTCTCAGAGTAGTGAAGAGTAAGCAGTAAGGGCATTCCCAACATAAAGACCACTTGAGCAGAGGCAAAGAGCTGGGAGGTAGAACGCTGAGTGTGGAGAATAGGTATGAGGTCAGTTTGATTGAACTGGATAGTATGTGAAGGGGAATAACATGAAATGATACTGGAAAAGAACACTGGATTTAAATGTATATCCGTCATATTTTTTAGCTATATGATTTTGGATAAATAATTTTATCTCTCTTGGCCTCTTATTCTTAGTCATCTATCCTATCAAGATCTAATTCCTATGGTTCTTGTTTCAATTCTTATTTCAAAAATTCCCTGACTTAGAAAGTAGAGTAGAGTGAATGTTATTTATTGAATATTTCTTTGATGATTTAGGATCTATCAGGCCTGATGTTTATCATTCTGAACACCAATGCTTGTTGTTCAGGTTTGGTGATTTAGAAAGTGTAAAAGGTGCAGGTGAAGGTATGGGAGATGTGAATGAAATCTAACTCAGATCCTGGGAGTCTCATCTATAAATAAATAAACAAATGAATGAATAAACAAATAAATATATACAAATAAATATGAGCAGTTAGGTGGCACAATGGATAGAGTAGACTTCTGGCCTGGAGTCAGGAAGAAGATTCATCTTTATGAGTTTAGAACTGTCCTCAAACACTAATTGTGTTATCCTGCATAGTCACTTAACCTTGTTTGCCTCTGTTTCCTTATCTGCAAAGATGAGTTGGAGAAGGAAATGGCATAATACTCCCCGTATCTTTGCCAAGAAAACCCCAAATAGGGCCCCAAAGAGTTAGACACAACTAAAAAAATTACTGAATAAACAAAAATATATATGTACATACACACATATATATTTTATAAATGCATGCATATGCATACAATATAACATATTTAATTTATATCATACATATTTAAAATATATTATAAACTTTTTATGTAAGTTGACTTCTCAAAGTAGAGTAAGGCTCCAAATTTGCATTTAATTTGGTATTCAGGGCTTGCCTTGTAAGTGAATAAAGTAGATGACTATCCTCATGGAATGATTTGAAAGGCCCTGGGAAATCCTCCTGGCCAAAAATATTTTCCCCATTCATCTACCTAGACCTGAAATTCATTGTTAATTTAATTTCATTGGACTGAAAGGTATTTCCATTTTAGAGTCTTCTATTAAAATGCAAGTTACTCCTGGAAATAATAATACCTTAAGCACTATCACATGCCATTTTAAAAGATTACCTGAAGCTAGCTGAGAGCAAAATAAAGGAATCTGCAGCATGGGCACTGATGATATACTCGACTCTTTAATTTTGTTTTGGCCCAGGACTTGTTCTGGGTAGCTATGTTCTGGTTAATTGAAGGTTCATTGTGAACCATAGAATGCAAGCTCTTTTTGATGAGGGATTGTTTTGTTCTTTGGTTTTGTATTTTCATTATCTAGTACAGTACCAGGCACATTTTGGATTTTTAATAAAGGTTTGGGTTTTTGATGGATAGAATCACAATTTAGAGCCAGAGTTTATTGAATCCAACCAGCTCATTTTGCAAAATGGAAAACTGAGGTAGACTCAAGAGTGATTAAGTGACTTCTGTGCTTCTTCAATTTTGTGTGATTTCCCCAAGGACACACAATAAGTAATATTGAATTTTTTACAAAAGAAAAAATATTAATATAATAATGAATGAAAGAAAAAGTATTATCTTACTATATGTCAAATACTATGCTAAGTTCTGGAGACACAGATACAAAATTAAGAGAGTTCCTGTCCTCAAGAAGCTAACATTTAAACTAGAGGAGATAGTTATTTGGTATGGAAGAATTATTTGAAGAAGAGTTATTTGGTATGGAGATTAAAAGGTTATGGGTTATAGTGGGGAAAGAGTTAGATTTGGACTGTTGGAGTGATGTGTTAGACTTCATTTCCAACACTTAAATAATCTCTTAACCTCCATGAGCCTGAACTTACAAATCTGTGAAATAAAGATAACAATACCTACTTCAAAATGTGTTTCGAGCATCAAATGAGAAATTATATGCATAAAACACTTTGTAGACTTTAAAGCACAATTGAGATATCAGGTATTATAGATAGTAGAGTCTGAGTTCAAATCATTCTAAAATGGATTCTTTTCTCACTATACCACTCTGGATTTCACTGTGTCTTAGATGAGTGACTAGGCTTTGTCTTCTTTCCCTCTTCTTAATGCACTTAGACTGATAAATGAAAATATAGGTGTGGAACACTGAAGTGGAATTTGCAAATTCCATTTAAAAACATCAAACTTAAATAAATATTAGTGAAACAAGTCTCAACAGCTGTTCTCTATTCTAGAGAATGTTTTCTGTTTCCTCCCTGAGCCATGTAGGAGGGACAGGGAAGTATTGCTGTGAGAATCAAAACTTCAAAGTCTGGACAGAACTTGGAGGTCATCTAGTCCAACCGTAGCTTGAGCAGGAAACCTTTCTATAATATTCCAAACAAATAGCCATCCAATTTCTGCTTGGTGGGAGGAACATCTCCTGTATTGGGGATTCATTAACTCCCAAGGGAGGCCATTCTTCTGTCATCTAGTTCTAATAATAAGGATGTTGATCATGCCTGTGCCAAATTGGCTTCCCTGTAATTTTCACCCTTTGCTCCTACTTCTGTCAGCCAGGGCCAAAAAAGAAAAAGAAAGTCTATTCCCTTTTCCCAATAGTAACCCTTCAAATACTTAAAAGCGCTGTCATATTTCCTCTTAAATAATAATAATAACCTTAAACAGAACTTTTGGGATACCATGTATTTTATTTGCTTTTTAAAATATTAACAATTATCTTTTTTTGGTAGGAACAATAGGATTGAATATGCTTTATTGTTTTTTTGCAGTTTGATTTAGCACTTGGAGATACTGGGATTTGAAGGTCATCTAAGTTCACTTAATTTTACCATTTAGTTTTCAGTGACTGTCATAGTTGACAAAGATACCTCAAAAAGTTTTCTTGACTCACATAAGAAAAAAAGATTCAATGTTGGCCATATTTGCTAAATCATGGGACTAAATTTTAAATCTCATCTATTAATTATGCTAAGTTTTTAGTCAAAATTCAGCTAGCAAAATTTTCATTTCCATTTCCTTTTGCCAACAAACCAATCAGTAGGGGTCACGTTGAATATTTTCCACAAATAGGTAGAAAAATCAATGAGGTACTTCATTTGGACAATTTTTGAATAGGCTAGAAAATTCTGTTTCCAAAATTTTTAATTGTGCACATATGAGAGATTTGATAGGAGATATACAGTATTTTTTTAGCAACCCAGAGGGAAGAGAATATCCAAGAAAAGAGGGTGGTCAGAAGTGTCAAATGCTGCAGAAAAGTTGAGATAAGAACTTAGAAAAACGTCATCAGATTTTGTAATTATGAGATCATTGGCAACACTGGTAGAAAATTGGTAACATTGAAGAAAATAGATTCAGTTCAGAGGGAAATTAGAGAGACGAGAAACATTGAGAACCTGGGAGATTATAAAGATGGTGGTGTCCTTGATGAAAATAGGGAAGTTCAGAATAGGGATGGTTTTGGGGAAAAATAATAGGATGAGATCTGTAACACAGATCAAAGAGCATCTATGTTTGCTCATCCTGCACCATTCACTCATATCCATTGAATAATAGATAATGGGTGTGAGGCTGACTCACTAGGCATTGACCTGGCATGCAGTAAAACCTACCTATTCAAGGGAAGATTAAGGGATGAAGGAAGTTGTGGGGACTTTTGAGGGGAAGAATGTTTCCCTTAAATCTGGTGTGGTTTGATTTAGTAGCTAGCTGATCAGTTGATGAGAGAGTTGGAGTGTTATATTATAACAGGTAGAGTTGGTAGACTAGTTGTATTGGAGACAAGTCCATGATTGTTGTAGAGAGGTTAGAATTCAACACATCTTCCCATCTTCTGATTGATTGATCAATCTTTGCTTAAGGTTGTGCTTTAACCTTGAGATAGAATGGTCCTGCAGTGAAAAGAGCACTGGCTTTGGAGTCCAAAGACCTTGGTTCAAATCTTGCTCCTGCTTACTTTGGTCAAGTCTCTTAATTCTCCTAGACTGTTTAGTCATCCATGAAATGAGGGGATTTGACTAGATGACATATCATTAAATGCAAAAACTAAAATACGTAAGATTACAAAAGAAACCAATTATATGGAAATATTGTTATCAAAATACTGACACAAAAACAAGTTCACAGATCCTAAGTTAAGAATCCCCAGTAGACTGCCAACTGACTTACTTTCTATAGCTGAATGCACTGATGATCTATTGATGCACTCGGACCCCATATAGCATCCCACTGTACCCTCATCCAGACCAAACTTATCCATCTTGTCCATAAGGACATATAAAAAAACTGGCAAATGTCTAGTTGAAATCCAGGAACCCTATGTCTACAGCAACTCTTTATCTCTCTGTCAAGTAATTCTATCAAAGAAGCAAACAAGCTTCATATTACATAATTAGTTCATGAAAAATCTGTACTAACTCTTATGTTCACTGCTTCTCATTCTAAATGCTCAAAAAGTACCTCTTGAATAATGAATTTTAGAAGTTTTCAGGAATTGGAGTCAAGCTCGCTATCCTATAGTTTAAAGAAACTACTGCCCTGAATTCTTTTTGAAAATAGAAAAGATAACTAATAATACAATGAAGGATAAAGTAGGAAGAAGGATATTATAACAGAAAGCTCATAGAGCTTGGAGTCACATGACCTGAGATTAAATTTTGGCACAGATACTTATAAGGTTTATGACTATGGGTAAGACACAACCTCTCTGAGGTATATTTAAATCAGTATAATGATATTTGTACAACCTACCTTGTAGGGTTTCTACAAGAAAAGTAATTTCTAACCAGTAAGCAATAGAAATGTAATTTGTTATTATTAATAATGCAAAGACAAAGAGAAAGATCATTAAGGGTCAAATGAATCATATGGGTAATTTATACAATAGGAATTCAGGTCAGGGTGATGGTGCTGTGGGAAATCCTTATCACTGCAGGCTTCAAGGAGGAGGTGGGAACATGATGTATGACTGGAGTTTTGATGAGAGAAGAGGTGGGAAAGGACATTGTAGAGAGAGAGAATGAAATGAAAGAGTGAGGTAACAAAAGAAGCCTGTAAATCTGCGAACTTAAGAAAGGAATGAGAGCTGAGGAAACTGATAATAACATAGAAAGAAAGAAGAAGGAGGAATGTATGTGAAAGTCAGATAACTGAGCACCACCATTATTTCAATCATTCAGATTCGACATTCTAGTTTTTCTCTCAACCTATATATTGCATCAGTTGCTAAATCTTGGACTTCTATCTATAAAATATCTCATATCCAGCCCCTTTTCTCCATCTACCACTTTGTATTTATTATTTTTTTCTATTGCTTCTCTTTTTCTGAATTTAAGAGTCATAAAAAAGAACAATCCAGATAGAACAGAAAAAAATTCTATGTGAAAGCATGAATTTCTGTTACACATAGTTTGTCTTAAGAGTAAATAAATTTAATATGTTACTTTCAAAGCTATCTTTCTCAAATGTGTTTCCTTCAGAACTTCCTTTATTTTTCTTCTGTGCATTAAAAATGCATCAAAGCTACTTCTCTTCTGAAAATGCTTCAGTCATACTCTCTTCTTCTTCAGGGGAAAATGGTATTTAATAAAATAGAGAACTTTCAAGCATTTATGAAGAAAAGATCAGAGCTGAGTAGAAAATTTGCCGTGCAAACAGAAAACTCAAAAGAAGCATAAAAAGATGAATGTGAAATAGTAATCAGAAAAGACTCCTAACGTTAATCTGTTTTCATTCCTATATGGGAAGATGATCAGCGTAACTCCTAACAACTTTATGATTACTAGGGCAGTTAGAAGGAATCTGCATAGACAGAAGACATGGATGTAAGTTGATTATGTTGGAACGATCTTCACAAAAAATGAAATGGGGAGAAAGAGGGATTTGATGGGAGAAGAGGAAGGGAGAGGTAGAATGGGGAGAATTTTCTCACATAAAAGTCGCATGCAAGGAAGAGCTTTTACAGTGGAGGGTGGCAGGCAATGTTTGAACCTCACTCTCATCAGACTTGGTTAAAAGAAGGAAGAATATGTTATACATATAACATGTATATGCATGCACATACATGTAATGTACATACATATATACTAAATTGCATATAGAAATGTAACTTACCCAGAAAAGAAATAGGAAAGGAAGGAGATAAGAGAAAGATGGGGGTGATAAAGAGGTCAGATGAAGCAAGGCAGTTAAGTAAAATAGACTTTTGATGAGAGAAGGAATAAAAAGAGAGAGTAAAAGAAATAAAAGATAATAGAATGGAGGGAAATACTTAGTAATCATAGCTGTGAATGGGATAAATTCACTCATAAAGTAGAAAAGGATAGCAGAATGGATTAAAAACCAGAATCCAACAATATATTGTTTACAAGACACACACTTGAAACAGAAATAAACACACAACTAAAATAAAGGACTGGAGCAGAATCTAATATGCTTTAGCTGAAGTAGAAAAGACAAGGGTAGCAATCATGATCTCAGAAAAAGCAAAAGTGAAAATAGACCTGATTAAAAGACATAATCACTGAAACCATATTTTGCTAAAAGATACCACAGATAATGAAGTAATATCAGAAAATTTTACATCAAATTTCTCTGATAAAGAGCTCATTTCTCAAATACATGTGAGTATAGAACTAAGTCAAATTTATAAAATAAGAGTCATTCCCCAGTTGATAAATAGTTCATGGATACACATACGCAGTTTTCTGAAGGATGAATCAAAACTATCTATAGTTATGCGAAAAATGCTGTAAATCACTATTGTTTAGAGAAATGCAAATTAAAACAACTCTGAGATACCATCGCACATCTATCAGAAATGACAAATATTGGAGGTGATGAGGGAAAAAGAAGTACACTAATGCATTGTTAGTAGAATTGTGAACTGGTCCAAATATTCTAGAAAACAATTTAGAATTATACCCAGAGGGCTCTAAAACTATTGTGCTAGGTATATATCCCAAAAAGACAAAAGAAAAAGGACCTACGTGTAAAAAATATTTATAGCAGCTTTTTTTGTGGTAGTAAAGAATTGGAGGTCAAGGGGATACTCACCAATTGGGGAGTGGCTGAACAAGTTATGGCATGTGATTGTAATGAAATATAATTATGTTATAAGAATGACAAGTAGAATGGTTTCAGAAAAACTTGGGAAGACTTTTGTGAACTGATGCAAAATTAAGTGACAAGAACTGGGAGATCATTATGCATATTAACAACAATGTTGTAATGAGGAAATGTGTAATGAATTGTGAAAGATTTGGCTACTCTGATCAACACAATGGTCCAAGACAAAATGAAAGGGCTCATGATGAAAAATACTATCTGCTTCCTGAGAGAGCTGAACTCTGAGTGCAAATTGAAGATTAAATTTCTCACTTTATTTTTCTTGCTTTTAAAAGTATGGCTAATATGGAAATAAGTCTTGCAGTATTTCACAGGTATAATGAATATGTTGCTTTCATTCTCACTGGGTGGGGGGAAGGGAGAGAATTTGGAACTCAAAATTTAAAAAGAAACTAAAATAAATAAATAATAAATATGAAAAAATATAAAAGAATTGCTTTAATTTGCATTTCTCTAATTATTAATGATTTGGATTTTCCCCCCATTTTAGTCATTTGGATTTCTTCCTTTGAGAACTTTCTATTTACCTTTTGATCATTTATCTATTATGGAGTATCTGTTACTCATATACATTTGAAAAGTTCCTTATATATCTTAGATAGCAGAATTCATCAGAAAAACTTGCTGCAATGATTTTTTCTCTTCTAATTATATTGATTTGTTTATACAAAAGCATCTCAATGTTATGTAATTAAAATTGCCCATTGTATCTTCTATGATTTTCCCCTATGTCCTTTCTGGTTATGAGTCCTTCCTCTTTAACTTATTCTCTTTAAATTTATTCTGTTTATATTTATACTTTTTTCTTCATCCTAAATTAGGCTCTAAATTCCTGGAGAACAAAGATTGTTTCATTCTTTACATTGGTATTCCTGGTACCTGGCACATTGTGAGCTCTCAATAAATGCTTGTGTATGGACAAAAAGAGCCCTTGATGGAAAATCTTTGGGGCCATCTATAAGAGCCTTTGCTTCCCCTCTCTTCTAAAAAGAGAGCAAGTGCTGAAAGATAGAATTTGAATAGATTGCCATTCTAGTCAAGGACAGTAATCTTTACAAAATGCTGCTCAGAGACTTTTATTGATATTGACTTCCCTGGACATTGCTTGGATAGATCTAATTTCATTAAGATTGAAATAGATTGAGATTTGTTCGTTTGCTTATTCATGTCCTTCTGAGCGGATTGGTATTTGATTATGCCCCATTACCAAAGAACAGGGTCGGGGCTTGCTACTCAAAGTCCTTTATATACCTTCCATTTTTTTTTTATCTTGACAGCATTCCCAGATTTTCTCAGAGAGAAAAGGATGAAATTCATCACAAACTATATTTATCATTAACCCCAAGAGGGATAATTAATGGTTAATTCATGCATGATTAATTCATGCAAAGGACACTTCTCACAGTCATTGTAGTGATTGTCATAAACTTTATCTTCTTTCCTCAAGCAACCTACCCTACTCTCCCCTTCCATCTCAGCAGAATATCTCACCTCATAATTTTTAAAAAATATAAGTACATATATCATAAAGGCAGGAACTCACTTCTGTGTTGCTTTCAAACATGCCCAGATCCCTATTCTTGAACAACATCACCCATTTATTCGACCCTACCAGCTCCTCAAGTTTTTATCCTGTGACTCTCCTATGTTTCATAGGCACAGTACTAGAAAAATTTGACTATATTAACTGCTTCCATTCTCCTTCCACCCACCCCTACTCACTTTTCAATCCCCTAAAGTCTGATTTCTGTGTCTGTCACTTGGCTGGAACTTCTCTCTCCAAGGTAACTAATGCTCTATTACTAAAACCAATGACCTTTTCTCAGTCTCTCAGTCCCCATCCTTGTTGACCTTTCTTTAGTATTTAACACTGTGGACCACCCTTCCTTCTGGAAACTGTTCCATCATTGTTCTCCTACCTGTCTAACTGATCTTGTCTCCTGCATAGGAGATTGGGCATCCTGTGCATCCATAACCCATTACTGTGTGTGGGCATTCAGCCCTCTGTCTGTCTCTGTCTCTTTGCAACCTCATTAACTTCCATAGATTCAACTAATGTACAGATAATCTAAAATCTATATATTTAGCCCTTTTAATAAAACCTAACCACCTTTAGGAGGATATCTCTACCAGGATGCTCCATAAGCATGTCAAACTCAACATGTACAAAACGGAACTCCATTTTTTTCTCCCTGAATAAACCTCTTTTCCTAAGTTCCCTATTTCCATCAAGCATGGGTTGAACTGAATGGCTATTGAGATGCATTCCAACTCAGCAATCCTGCAATTCTTTGTAAGGAGAAAATCCTAAAGTTTTGGTTTTATAAATTAGGTGTCATCTGTTTCTCACATTGTGTTACTATACATGTGATGTAGAGTAAGAAGCCAGCTAGTCATGCATGTCTTTTTTTCTGGGGGTAGGGAGAATTCTTTTTTTGACAGTTATCTGTCCAGTCCAAGAGATAATTGTCTTGATTCCTGGTAAGATCTGAAGTGTCCATATCCAAAAATTAAGCTGTAAAACATCATTTTTATCTGATTCCTGCATTTGGGACTTCAAGTGAGAATGATCATAGGGAAAGGCAGGGTGGTTAGCAAAATAATACTTCAGTGTGTTCATTTGTTCAGTCAATTAGTCAGACACATGTTTTTAGAGAAAAAAAACCTTCGAGTGATTAACTATCAGAGCTGGAAGGAAATTTAGAGATAGAGGATCTGACAGAAATAGTAAAAAGATAGATGGTTGTAGAATCTGAGTACCAGGGTTTGAGACTCCCCTCCCCTCTCCTCCCTTAGGTAACCTTGGCCATGTCACCTGGAGAGACTTTCTTCTGACTACCTGTCTCCTGAGGGAAGGTGGTAAGGGAGGAATGTGGCCTGACTTTTACCTGCCCCAAAGCAACTTCTTCTGGTTCATGAGATTTCTACTTCCTGCTAGTCTGATTTTTCAGCCTGTAGTGATAAAAAGAGACAGACTACATCGACATGACCTTCTCTCTCCTGCTTCAGGTATTCCTTGAGGGAAGGCTTCTAGTGGTGTAACTTCCATCTGCCTGTACAAGGTAATTGTTTGCCTGATTTTCCACCTGTAAAGAGTAGAGCCTCTAGTGGAAAGGGGAGCAACCTTCTCTTTAGCCTCAGGCCTTCCAGTTCTTTCTGTGCCTGTCCCCTGAGGCCAGAGGAAGAAGAAAGCTGGTGGAAAGTGGGATATCAATCTCCTGCTCTTGTCTCCTTACTAACCTCTAGCCTTTGGAAGGAGGAGAAATAGTGAAATGTGCCCCCCTCATCTGACCATAGGCTTGTATGTCTTCTGTCTCATTCTGTTCTTGCTTCCTGCATGATCTCCAACTTCTTTTGGGAAGAAGAGGGGAAGCTTGTACTCATTGATGAAATTCTCATGCCCACCTAGTCATACCCTACATATCCCAGTGATTCTGAACTCCTGTAGGTCATCACCCAAACTCCATTCTCCTCTCTCATCTCTTGATTCCTTATTCTTATCTTCCTCAATCCTTCCAACCTAAAGTCCCAATCAAATGTCACTCACCTGTTCCATTGCACTCTCTGGAATGCCTGTTCAACAGGCATCACACTTCTGTTCATCTTAAATCTTTTTCCCTTCCATATTCCTTTCATTTTCTAGAGATCACTAAAACCTGGCTGATGACACTTTCTGCAGTCCTGACTGCACCTTCACTCATTCCCCTCAGCTCACTAATTGAGCTGGAACACTGCTTGCTTTCCATGACCACTTCTAGGTTCTTATCCTATTTCAATCATTCAGTAGCCTCTTCTCTTTGAGATACTATTGATATTTCCCTTACAATCTAAATCTGTATAGCTATTGTCTATAGACCTCCAGGACATATCTCTTACTTCTTCAACAGTTCAACTCCTGCTATCATATTAGAGGACTCCAACATATATGTTGACTCTTCCTCAAACACTCAAACCACTCAGTTCTTCAACCTATTCATTTCCTATGATCTACTCTTCTACCCCACCTTAGTCATACACAAAGATAATCATATCCTTGTTCTTTCCATCACCCACAAGTACACTCCCTGTATGTTTAAGAACTCTAAAATCCCCTTCACTTGACCAAAATCTATTGGCTTTTTACCTCTCCCTTTGTCTTCCCTAACCCAAACCCATTCTTCATTCTCACTGTGACTTCCAATACCTTGAAATTTAACTTTCTCCCAGGCCATCATCCCTGCACTAGTCACTCCTTCCTCCTTCAACCATCCTAACCCATTGGTGAACCAGTTCAGTGATATGCTCTTCTAACCGTATTGTCCATTGTCACTACTAAGCCTTAGCCTTGATGGTTCCCAACATTTGTTGCCTTATTCCTACACATGTACACTTGAATGTAAGTGGAGAAAGTCATGCTGAAAACAGAGCTGACAATGGACCTAATCTTGCTCCTAATTCTAGTCCAGGGGTGCCCTGGGGTTTTTTTCTGGTTAGGTGTTCAGTCTCCTTACTCTCCTTGGTGATGCTCCTTCCCCACACCCCTCCTCCACTGCACTGAGTGTTAGGTCAGCTTTTACCCCAGTATCTGGAGACCTCTCTTTTTGTCTTCCCTAAGTTATGCTGGTTTGGAAATATATCACACAGTGATTTTTTAAAATTGGTTTTGCTGCTCAGAGTATTTTTTTCTGTGGTTATTTTGTAGGAGAGGTTTTTGAGGGAGTTTTACTCTACCATCTTGACTTTGCCTTGCCTACAATCCAGTTTTTAACATTATTTCACTGGAACTTCTTCCTCTAAAGATACCAGTGATCTCTTAATCGCCACCCTAGTGGCCTTTCCCCAATCTTCATTCCTCTTGATATCTCTGTAGCCTTCGACCCTGTTGTTTACCTTCTTCTCCTTGATATTTCCTCTAAGTTTTCATAAGACTACACTCTCCTGGTTCTTTTTCTAACTATCAGATCACTCCTCAGTTTCTTTCTCTGGATTCTCATTCAAATTATGCTTTCTAATTATAGGTATCTCACGGGGTTCTGCCCTAGGCCCACTTTTTTTTTCCTCTCTACAGTTTCACTTGGTGATTTCATTAGCTCATATAGATTTAATTACTAATCTAATTATTAATTGTGATTTATTAATAATTAATTTAAAAATTAAATGAAAGAAATAAATATTAATTATGCTAATGATTCTAAAATTTATGTATCCTGACCTAACCTCTCTATTGACTTCCAGTCTCCAGCTGTCTTTCAGACATTTTGTACTGTATATCCAGTAGAATTATCCAACTCCACATATCCAAAACTCAGCTCATTATCTTTCCCTCTAAACTCTCCCCCACTCCTACCTTTTCTCATTATCATACATGGTACCATCATTCTCCTAGTCCTTCAGATTCAGAACCTATGTGTTATGTCTTAACCCTCCCAAATCCTATTTGTTTCCGAGGCCTGTCAATTTCACCTTTGCAACAACTCAAATGTACCTTATTCCCTTCTCTGATGCTGTTATCACTCTACAATAGCCTCATGGTGTGCCTGCCTGTTTCAAATCTCGTTCCACCAATTTAAGGATATTTCACACTGTTGATAGCTACCCACCTCAGGACATATAAGACAGAGCAGCTGAAGCAGTAAAACACATCCTAAGAGAGAGACTCAAGATAGCTTATACCTATCAAGTTAAACCACCACAATCTCATTAACTACATTGTTACTTAATACCTTGATGGAGATAGCCCAGGACTATGAACCCAAGAACTTTAAGAATAGTAGTGACCCTAAGACTGCCAGTGTTGTTTTTACTATTGCCTTCCTCACAACTACTGAGGACCAAGAATCTTAGGAGTGACAATTCTCCACAGACCAGCAGGTCCTGCTTCTAGCCCATCACCCAGCAGCTATCATCCTAGAAAGCAACTTCTGTGGAGATATGGCCTGGCAATTATTTCTGTGCTTGTCAGTGTGTCTGTTTGCTTATCAGCCATGGTTCCTGGAAATGTAGAAAGTAAAGTTATCACCATAAAGGTCCTTGGTACTCTCAAATAGTTCTATGTCAGAAGTGGATGTGATTTTGTCAGCAGAAATGAAATTAAAGAACATGCATTACTATTTGCTTTGCTTCTGCACTCTAAGGACTAGGAGACTTTTCCATGTGATCTGTAGCTGAAATCTCGTATGCATTTTCTTCCTCATTAGAACGAGCTCCTTGAGAGTAATGACTGGCTTGCTTTTCTATTTCTATGCCCAGAACTTAGCACAGAGTTTTAAATATCATAGGCATTTAAAAAATGACATTATAAAAACAAAACAGAGCAAAACATAAACCTACTACTACACTTTGTCAGTAATTTGTACCTAGGCAACTCTTGATCTATAAAGTTCATAGAAAAACTGAAGGCTTATCTATGGTATAGGTACCTATATCCCTAAGACCAGAGCTTTCCTGGTCACTGCTATGGGAAATGGAGCCCAAAACCCAAGGCTAGGATTAATATATTTTCTTGCTTTTTCAAGGAATATATATGTACACATATATTAAAAGAGACATGGATTGGGACATTGGTTCTGCTGAAGGAAGGAGGTATGGGAGAAATGGAAAGCAAACATTTCTTCCTGGCTTGTAGTTTTTACCATCTGTGAAGTGGGTACAATACTTACAACCTTCACTGGCTGGGAAGAGGAATGAGATAATGTCTGTAGGGTGCCTTGAGCTTCAGAGATGAAAGGTACCATATAAATACAGAGGACAGTAGCTATATATCATTATCCTTCAAGGAGAATGTTTGTTGGATTACTTGGGAACAAGAGACTTTCTTGTTCCACAATTATGCTCATCAGCTCAGTCTCCTCCCTAAAGGCACTTTGAAATTGTTTGGAGGCTTTTAAAAATAGTCTTGCTTTTCCTTTAACTTTCCTCCCTCCCCTTGTTCCCAATAAGCTTCTGAGATTGCTTTGAGTTTGATGGTAATTACTATTGGGGTGGGAAGGAAATTGGAAATATAAAGTAGTGAAATCCCTTCTATGAGCAGGGGAGGTGCCATCCCTGTGAACCTTCTTCTATTTTTTGCTTGTAATTCCATCAAACTCATTCTAACCTCATACCTATTTCCTTTCTAGCTTCATCTTATATCAATGACCTTTATGTATCATTGTCTCCAACCTATTTGATTTGCTCAGTGGATCAGTCCTCTGGTCTCAAGGCCCTTGTCTCCAGGCATGTCTTATGCTTGGGATACTTTCTCCTTCTGGACCTATCAAGCTCTGAACTCATCTTTTAAATGCGTCAGTCCTTCAAAAATCTACAATTTCCTTCATAGAGTGATCCATTCTGAATCATAACCATAATAGATTATAACCACCGAGTCACTGGATTATACAGTGTCAGAGCTAAGATGTTTTCTCATTTCATAGAGGAGGAAACCAAGTCAATAGACTTGCCCAAGGTCAAACAAGTGGAAGAATCAGGATATTAAGAACAATTCTTTAAATTCCTTGCTTTTTATTCAATATCATGCTGTTTCCTATGTCTCCTGTAGGGTTTGGTAGGTAGCCTTTGTGAATTATTGTATCTGAAAAAGTCAATGAGTTGGTAGATAAATTGCCTATGAGTCCTTCTCTAAACTTAGCTATGGCTCCCAAGAAGACTTCTGTCTCTTTAAATCTCACATAGAACTTTTTTTGTTTTTGCAGTTCTTTAATGCAAGTATCACTGTGTTTACTGTAGTCATCTGTGTTTGTGCCTTATTTTTCATACCAGACCAAACACCAAGAGGATAGAGATAGTTCTATTCAAACTTTATATGTTCTCCAAAACTTAACACTACCCATGGTAGGCACTTAGTAAACATCTCTTAAGTAAATGAATTAATGTTGAAGACTTAATTCAATTCAAAATATAAAAATTGTTCTGTTATGTCTGACTTTAGGACCCCACCTGGGCTTTTCTTAGCAAAGATACTGGAGTGATTTGCCATTTCTTTCTCCAGCTCATTTTACAGATGAGGTCACACAGCCAGTAACTGTCTGAGGTCAGATCTGAACTCAGGAGGATGATTCTTCTTGATTCCAGATGTGGCACTCTATTCACTGCATCAGTTAGCTGCCCCTTTAAAAAAATTGTTCTAGTTAAATTAAAACTGTAACTACACTGCTTGGAACACTCCAATGGAAGACCATGAATTTTGATGCTGCTCTGGGAAAGAAACATTCCCTGCTCCCTACATAGTAGTGACCTGTGTCAAAACTTTATTGGTCCTGACCTAGTTATGATTTCAATAGAAATAAAAAGGCAAGATTCCTGCCTTTGAGAAGAATTCAGTTTAGCAGGAGGGAGAAAAGAGGGACACAAATAACCATAAGACAAACTAGGAAAGTTCATACTCTTGTTTTTCAGTCAATCAATAAACATCTATTAAGTGCTTACTTACTATGTGGCAGGCACTGTGCTAAGCTCTGGGGATAGAAAGTAAAAAAGAAGGCAGACCCTGCCCTCAAAATGCATATAATCAAATGAGGGAAGACAATACACAAAAGGACTTGAAAAGCAGGGAACATGGGAAAGGTACCCAGCATGGAGGTAGGATGGAAAAGTTACAGAAATTCTAAAGCAGTTCAGCCAAATGAGAATTGAGATGTTCTGAGCTGAGCTCTCACCTTAAATGGAGGATTTGAAGTTTATGGCTCCACTCTCTAATCAGAAGTACAAAGGGTAGTGATAAGGTGAAGTCCTAAGGCCGATGGAATCTTCATCATGGTTAAGAGGTGACCTGCATTTTAGAGGACTATGGTCAAGGGAACATAGGCTCAGGTAGGTCCTAATAAACTGAAAAGTTATTAAGAATGAAGGTGAAACAGATTGGGTGCATCTGTTGTCCAAGGGTCATCCTAGCAAAGTTGAGAGTATCATCATCAGAAATATGACCACTAAATGATATATATTTTTTTCTCTTAGGTCACAAAGTCTTAGGAAGACTTTCCTGAAGCAAAAAAAAAAATATTACATTATTTGTGGGGGGATTATAAGAGGAATTAAAGATTTTTGGTATTTTGAAGTAAGTACATACAAGGGGGACGAAGTAGTATGAGATCTGATTTCATTGGATTTAGAACGAAATATACATTTCTCTCTGGCTCTCCTCCTCTAAGCTCTATAAGGACAAGGATTGTCTTATTTGCTTGTGTTTATATTCCCAGCACAATGTCTAGCATATAGTAAATGCTTAATAAATTCTTCATTTATCATCCACCCATCCATTCATTCATCCATTCATTCTCTCTCTCCCTCTCCCTTCCCTTATCTACTTGCCTGAAGCTAGAAAGACTTGGGTCCAAATTCCATCTTTTACACTACCTATGCGACCCTTAACCTCTGTAAATCACTTAACCTCTCAGGGCTCTAGATAGCACTCTAAGACTATAAATTGCAGAGAAAGTGCCAAACTGCATTAGTAGAAGGAATTTCCTTACAAGAGAATTCCCTCTACCAAGTCTTCATGACTAAAAGATGTAGCACCAATGTGATATTCACAGTGCCTATGGCAGTCATGAATATCCTGGTACAGTTCTGAATTGCGAAATCCAACATACTCTCCATAGGAAGACAGACCCAAAACATTTATTTAGATACCAGAAAGTCAAATCTATCATAGTGACAAAGACATCTATACACAGCAACAATGTATAGTACTTCACCATCCCCAAGCCTTCCCCCTGCTAAGTTTCCCACAAACCAGTTCCCTTAAACAAATCACAAACAAGCTCTCTTCCTTGTGCTCTCCAGCTGCCTTTCCCAGCTCTGACAGTTCTCTAACTTCTTCTCAGCTCTGTTCCAGCTCCGCCTCTTCCTACTCCACCTGTTCAGCAAGCTCCTCCCACCACAGGTTTCATGTGACTCAGACTTCCATATGATCCAGGAAGATCACATGTGCCTATTAATGCATGGGAAAGATCTTCCTATTTAAATGACCATTCCAAAGGCTATCCAGTTCTCTGTATTACATTATTCTGCACCATGTGTACACACACATATTTATGTATATATATGTATATACATATATATGTGTATATTTATTTATACACATGTGTATATGTATATACATATATACCCACACTCACATATATATGTGTATATGTATATATGTATAGGTACACACATATACACTTACATATACAAGTATATTTTGAATATATGCTTGTATTATAATTACCTATGTATATATCTTACCCTTTTTTAAAGACTATATAAATACCAAGTACACATACAGTGTTTAATGGTTAAATCTCTCTCTGAATACCTTAGAGAATATTTGATCCTCAAAAGAATTCTTTGAAGTAATAATAATACTCACAATTTGATAGTGTTTTAAGGTTTATAAAATCTTTTCCTTGTAGCAATCTTATGAGGTAGGTAGCATAAATATTATCATTATTTTTGAAGATGAGGAGACTGTATTTTATAGAGGGTGAGTGACTTGTGTAAGATCACAAGCTAGCAAATGGCAGAGGCTGAACTCTATGTCCAGTATGATTTCTACTACTCTGCACTAATAATTTCTTTTTTCTTCTAAACTCACAGTATATTATGTTGGGAACAGAATTGGACTGCAAAGATGGAACAATTGAATTCACTGACTCATACTTTCTCTTTTGGTCTCATTTTCCTTCTATTTAAAGACAGAACTCTGAAAAAATCTTTAAGGTCATAAGGTCCCATGAAGGTCTTTCTATGAGTACTTAGTAATCCATACCTCACAGATGTAGGCTGTCTACCTACTGACTTATCTCTTAGTCTCCCTTTCTATTGGTAATGGGAAAAAGGGAGGTTGAAAAAAGAAACCACAGTCTTGGTATGAATTAGAAAGAGAAAGCAACACGTTAAGGGCTGGGTTCTTAGGATACCTAAAGGTGCAAAACAAGTTTTTCAAACTTGGCAAAGAGCCGTCCAAGCCAAACACTTTCTCTCTAATTTGTAAAACCACATGGATTTCAGGAGAAGATGAATCTGTTTTTGACTCACTGATGCCTAACACATTTAAATGTTATGTTGTAAGCACCTAATAATCTGTGACCTTTTCGGCATCCTTTTCTGAGAAAAGGAGGGTGAGAGTACTGGATCACTGAGCTGGGGAAAAGGGAGGGGAAAGACTGGAAAGAAGACAGGAGGACATGTTGACACACACTGGCAATTTCTGCTACAGGAGTAGCTGAGGGATTGCTTGAATTTCAGACTTATGAGCTTTAGCAGGGCTAAAAGGGATCAGGTGCCTGCAGTAAGTTGGGCACCTTATGATAAGCCCCTGGGAGCAGAGGCCCATTAGTCAGCCTAAGGGGTGGTGAGACTGCCCAAGCAAAAAAATGGAGCCAGTCAAAACTTGTGGTCTTATCAGCAATGAGATCAGGCCTATGAGTGACTACTGAACTTTCAGCCTGGTTGAGATAGGGAGATTCCAGTCACCTAGTCTCAATAAATATATAAATAAATAATCAATTAATTAAAAAGAAAGAGAAGAGAGGAAAGGAGGAAGGAAGGAAAGAAAGAGGGATGAAATAAGGAAGGGGAGGAGAGAGAGAAAAAGAAAGAGCTCTATTGTCAGAAAAACTGTGTTCAAATTCCATTTTTGGTGTTTACTACCTTGGGAAAATCATCTTTAATTTTATAAACCTTAGCTTCCTCATCTATAAAGAAGTAGACAGCTTCTTAATTCCCTTAATGCTCTAGATCTTTCAGTATACAAGACAGCACTGTGTGATTAAAACTTCAACCTGATAGTTGTCAAAGTGAGAATCTCAAAGAGATAGTCAATTTTAATGTTCTTTCTTGGAAACTCACCTGGATATGAGGATGAAGTAGATGTATTGCAGAAATAATTCTGGACTAGTATGCCCAAGAAATCAGGTTACAAGACTCAAAGAATTTTAACACATCTTGTCCCTCCAATCTATCTCTTCCTTGGCTACTTCTTATGAGATTCTGTTTTTGCAAAGTGTTGTATAGGTCTGAAAGGGTTTTAGATATTATTCAGTCCAGGTGTGGGAAACCTGTGGCCTTGAGGTCACATGAGGCCCTCTAGGTCCTCTAGTGTTCAACTTTACAGTTTGAATTCAGTCAAAGGGCCACACTTGAAGACCTAGATAGCCACATGTGGCCTGGAGGGTGAAGGTTCCCCATCCCTGTATCTAGTCCAATTCTTTTATTTGACAGGTGAGGAAACTGAGTATATGATGGTGGAACAAAATTCTCCAAGATCATATGGTAAAACTATGGTAGAATCAATTCTGAAACCTAGGACTGTTGACTCCAAATCCAGGGCTTAAAAAAAAAAATTCCACAGTGTATTTTATACTGTAAAGAGCCAATTCTGTTTTATCCTGGGCCTAAAAGATGCACATAGGGGTGGAGGGAGAATGAATGGGAGGGGAAACGGGAAGGGTGGGGTTTGTAAGTACCTCCATGGGCATAAGCTCAGATAGTGGAGAACAAGATAGCCCACATTCAGTTCCATTTGTTGTTGGGGGTGTGCATTTAAAACACAGGGAAGCCCCTTCCTCTTGCCCAGCCAATTGCGCTTGCTTCACTCCTTGACCTGGGATACTTTAAAGGCCAAGATGGTGTCACTTACAACCACAACTTCCTCATACAGTTTTGCTTCCATCACAAGAATAGTGTAAGGATCTAAGGTGATGGATATGAAAGTACTTTGTTAACTCATAGAATGTTAAGAATTGGTAAGGGCTTTAGAGGTCATCTAGACCCATCATAAATAGGGATTAATAGTGATACTGCTGCTAAATGATAGCTAGGATTTATGCAGTGCACACTATGTGTCAGGCACTATCACAACAACCAGGGAAGGTAGATGCTGTTATCATTTCCATTTTACAGTTGAAGAAACTAAGGCATAAAGGGGTATATGTAGGAAGAGAAAACACAAACCACATACAAGCAGCAACAATAGAACTTGAACAAACAGCCGTGAAATCCTAAAACAACAGGATAATGGAGTATTACCAAGTCTAGTGAAGAATCGACTGTTACACGCATTAATAAAAATTGATGTAAGGCAAAAAAAAACCCAAAATACCATGTCCTATTCTAGACCAATGTTGTCAAGCTCAAACAGAAATGGGGGCCACTAAAACATGCGTGAGGATCCTTTTAAGCTGCATACTGATTTAGAAAACAACGCATTAACATTATCTTTGTTCTATTGTGTTTTTCCTTATTTCCCAATTGTATTTTAATCTAGTCCCACTGCAGAGTACTGTAAGGCCACAAGCTGGACACCTGTCTTTAGAGCCTAAGTTTTCATCAATATCACTGCAGGTAGTTGCACTTGCCTAGCCTCTATGTTGACTCTGATTACTCCCTAGGACTTAAAAAAAGTTACAAATTGGGTTAATCCATATTCATAGAGGGATATCCTATACTGGAATTTCCCTACACTACAGAAATCATTAACTCCCATAATCTTGGTAATTAGGCTCTCATTCTGTGTGATCCTTGTTTGTATCTTTCCAGAAATCCCCCATGGTGGAGGTACCCTTCAAACTAGAGACCTACTCTTATTATTTTTCTTTTTGAGGCAATCGGAGTTAAGTGACTTGCCCAGGGTCATATAGCTAGTAAGTGTCTGAGGCTGGATCTGAACCCAGGTCCTCCTGATGCCAATACTGGTGTTCTATCCACTGTGCAACCTAGCTGCCCCAGTCTACTCTTAGTCTTTTGTTCTCTCCTGGATACCAGCACACTGATGTTGCAAAATTGACTAACTCCTAAGAACTCAAAGGAAGCCACTTAATACTTAAAAAATTATCATTGTTTACACTTCTCTGACTGATGTTGAAAGTAGCCCTCCAGTTGACTGTAAACCACTATATGAGGTGATTGGGAATAAGACACCTCTTCTGGTGAGGAGAATACTGAGGATACCTGTCCCCTGTGCCCAAATATCTCTAGCCCTAGGTGGAAATGCACTATGCAGTGTTATATGGTCTCAATGCAGGGACTTTTCTCCTATGGGAATAATTTTCTGATTCCTTCCCCACCCCTCTCCTTTCTTTCCTATCCACACTTCTACATTGCTATTGCTGTCTCTTCGTACTCTAGCTAACTACACACACGCGCACGTATTATATATGTATAATATACTACATATGTGTATATACATATATATATGTGTATATATGCATACATACACACATACATGCACACAAATACACACACATATTCATCTGGATGCATGTATCTCTCCTCAAGCAGAAAGTACTTCTCTTAAGGGAAAGAATTACTTTTTGTTTTGCCAACACATCCCTGATGCCTCCCACTGCTTTTCATTTAATAGGTGTTTAACAGATGCATGTTGGATTGGCTGTGGCAGTTAATGTGTACGTGTGTACCCAAGAAACTTTAGGAGAGTCTTTTTGAGTTTAGAGGCCAGTTCCTTTGGCTCTAATTCTATGTTTTTATAACTTGAATCTTTCCATTTTCTTTTTATTCCAACTAGTTTTTCATAAGTTGGTTATCCAGCCTTTCAACTTTTTCCCTCTTAAATTATTAATGAATTAAATTATGCACAAAGTGTTTTCGATTTTCATTAGTCAATCAGTCAGCGAGCATTTATTCAGCGTCTACATGTACTAGGGCAAATCACAGCGGATATGCTAGCAAAACAAAGAAATAAACGAGCAATAAAAACAAACCAAAATCCCAGTCTCTTCTCTCAAGGAGCTAACAGTCCGGTGGGGGAGACGCCATGCAAACAACAGCATACGCACAAGATTTGTAAGACAAATTGGAGGTGATCAAGAGAGACCCTAGAATTAAGGGGGATCTGAATAGACTGTTTGTAGAAGGTAGGATTTTTAAAAATTTAACTAATTTATTTGTTTTCAGTTTTCAACAATTACTCCCATAAGTTTTAAATTTTCTCCCCCTCCCTCCCGGAGACAGCATGCAATCTTATATGAGTTCTACACATGCATTCTTATTAAACACATTTTTACATTAGTCATATTGCATAGAAGAATGAAAACAAATGGGAGAAACCCTGAGAAAAATCAAAGAAAACACAACACAAGAGAAAATGGTTGGCTTCATTCTGTGTTCCAATTCCATAGTTCTGTCTTTGGATGTGGATGGCATTTTGCCTCAGGAGTGAAAGTAGGATTTGAGTTGAGATTTGAAGGGACTCCAGGGAATCTAGGAGACAGAGAAGATGAGGGAAAAATTACACATCTGAAGGATAACTGGTGAAAATGGACAATCAGGAAATAAAAAGTTCTGTCCTAGGAAATGCAAGAAAGCCAGTGTCACTAGACTGAAGTACACGGAAAGAATGGAGAAGTAGAAGGTGACCAAGTTATGAAGGACTTTGAACACCAAAAATAGGAATTTCTATTTGATCCTGGAAGTAATAGGGAGCCACTGGAATTTATTGAATAGATAGGTAATATGATCACACATTTAGGAAGGCAAATATGATAACTGAGTAAAGGATGATCTGCAGTGAGGAGAGAATTGAGGCAGGGAGATCAACCAGAAGGCTGCCATAATATTCTAAGTGTGAAATAACGAGAGCCTACAAAAGGGTGGAGGAGTGTTGAGGAGTATGAGGGAGTATATGAGAGAAATAGTATATTGGCAGAACCATTAGGACTTGGTAACAGACTGCATGTAAGGTGGTGGTGGTATGGAGGGTTAAGGATAGAGGATAACAGCCAGAATGGTTACCCAGGTGACTTGAAAGATGATGGTGCCCTTAAAAGAAATTGAAAAATTATAAAGAGAAGAAGGCTTGGGGTGTAGGGGAGGGGGATCATGAGTTTACTTTTGGAAATGTAGAGTTTAAGGTGTCTACTAGACATCCAGTTTGAGATATCTAATAGGCAGTTGGAATGTGATATTGGAGTTTAGGAGAGAGGTTAGGACTGGTGAAGCAGATCTGAGAATTATTAACACAGTGGTGGGATGGTACCCTAGAGAACAACTTCTCCAAACCCATGGTTTTATAGATAAAGAAATAGAGACTTCAAATCCACCACTTAGCACTATGCTTGGCACATAATAGGTCCTTAATGAATGCTTATTGATTTGCCTTCACTAGACGTAAGTGATCTTGGGTCTATACAGGGCCACTTGAAATTGAAACTAGGCCACATGACTTCACATTTTGTGTTCACAGTTTCTTCACATTTTCCATTACTCCTTGCTGCCTCTTGTTTTGAGCACTGACTGACTACTTATTAGCACCTTCATTGAAGCATGCTTAGCACATTCTTGCTGATTGTTAAGGCTCTGATTAAAGATATAGAACTCAAACATGAACTAGTCATTTGTATTGGCTTTGGATGTCTGCATTCATTCCTGCCTACCCTTGCCAACTATGCCAACTCCCAAAACCATAGTGTTGTTTGACTTGCCTTGAATGTCTATTTGAGACTTTCCCTGAGAGCTTACTCCTTAATGGCAATACCAACCATTTGGCATTTACTACACCCTGTCTTGTACTGCTAGCCACCTCAACAATTAGATTATAAACTTTTTGAGGAGAGAGAGGAACGATGTATTTTTCCTTCCCTAGTGCTCCTTTTGTAGTAGTTCTCAACAAATATTTATTCTTTCTACTTTTTCTGAACCCCATGGGGCCAACAAATAGAACATGAAGATGTCATAGTGTCACAAAGCAAGGTAGTACAATGGAATGAGGATTGGTACCAGAGACAGAGGATTTATGTTCTGATTCCACCCTTGGTGCTTACTTTTTGTGTGACCTTGGACAAGTCACTTAACGTCTCTGAGATTCAGCTGCCTCACCTGAAAAGTTTTGGCTTGGATGGTCCCTCAAATCTCTTCCAACTCTAGACCTATACTCCCATGCCATGTATGCTTAAATACAAAATTGTCATGTCACAGAATCAGAGGCTTAATTTTGAAAGGAACCCAGTATATTACCCACATTTCTAATTGCTTGGCTGCTACTCTAGACCGTTGAATGTTAGTGAAGTAGAGGAGTGAGATATTGTGTCCAACTTGGTGATACGATCATACATCAAGAATTAGAAGGGTCTCTAGAGGTCATCTAGTCTAGTCACCTCCATTTTAGGGATGAGGAAACAAAGACCCAGGAAAGTTAAACAACTTGACCAATATTACACAGGTAGAGTCAGGATTTGCAATGAAGTACCATGATGTCAAGTTCCATATTCATTCCACTATACCAGGTCACTTATATTTGCCACCCAATCTGATTCTCTTAGACATCCAAAAAGATATTTTTTTCCCTTGGCTGTAAGAAAAGATGGATTTCTTATTCACAAAATCAAGACTCCTTTGATAAAGGCCTAGCTTTCTAAACTAGACTTTTGCATTTCAGTCATAGTTAGGTTGTGTTGGGCAACATTACAACACACTAGGGATGAATGATATCTGTTATAAATGATATAAACTATAATTAATTTGTGTGAAGTTGTGTAGAATGGGACTTTCCTTTTCTGAAGCTTTACCTGTTCAACTTGTGAGCAACCAAATGATCTTGCAGTAGATTTTGTTGTTTACTTTGGCCATCATTTCCTAGACAGGTAAGAAGTGCTATAGAGAAGCACAGCGAAGTGCAAGGGGCTGCATTCTGGATTCTTAACGTCTGGCCTGCTGTTCTAAACCACTGAATGTTAATGGAGTAGAGGAATGAGGTACTGTGGAGTACAGACATGGAAGACGGCACAGGGGATGTTTTGCTCTGATGTTGGAGATGCTCCTGGGATGCCTCTGTGACATTGCAGTTGAATCAAGCTAGAATTTCTTGTAGCAGCCCTTCCATTAGAGGCATCAGTGGATGAAAGTATTTAACAAATTCAAACAGAGGGAATAGGGTCAGTATACCATTGATCTCATTGGCCTATATGAATTGGCAAACCAAGAGAGTATATAGTATGAGAATGTAGGTGAAGAAGAAAAGTTAGCAGTGGAATCCTTTGAACTGGAATGCCTGAGTTTTCCTCTCTTGATGTCTTGATTGTTCTGTTTTTTTTTTATGCTTTTTGTATCCTAATTTCTTAGTACAGAGCCTGGTTAGTCAACAAATAGTTATTAAGTACCCACTATGTGTGAGGCATGTGCTGGGGACACAAAGAAAAGTCAAAGACCACCCCTTCTCTCAAGGACCTCACAGTCTGATGGAGGAGACAGAAGGCAGACAATTATGTACAAACAAGTTATATACAGGATAAATTGGAAATAATCAAAAGAGGGTTTTACCTAGTAAGTGCTTAACCAACGTTTGTCGACTTGACTTGGTGACTATAAGCTATTCCCTGGTAGTTGTTCTGATCTGGGACTATGGCTTCTGTTGCTTGTCAGAATCAAGATGCTGTGTCCTAAGTCCTGATGAAGTTATATTCCAGATCCAGCCTTCAGCTGCTTTCCTGAATGTCCTGGATGAATTCCCTCTCCCTTTTCCATCCAAAGTGAGTAATGACATGTATTGAGACCCTTGACACAGTGCGTCCATTAAATAGCTGGGCATGCTACCAGTCATCCTAGAGTTACCTAACTATCCAAATTCTCTCAAGGCTTAAACTAATCCAAGTCTTTAGGACAAGAATTTCTTAAAACTACATTAACTCTTTGAGGTGTACTAGTAATTGCTTCATAGTATACTAATTGTAAAGGGGAGGCATTTGTGGGAGTGTGGAATGAGTTTAGGAGATGCAGACCTTACTCAATGATGCTCATAGCAGAATGAATGAATAAAAAAGATATTTTTCATAAATGACAGGTTTTGAACTGAAAGAGACCTTGGCAATCATAGAAGTCCAGTTTTTTCATTTAAGAGATGAGGAAACTGAAATGACATTCTAGGTTACATATATAGTAAATGACATAGATAAGATATTTGCATTCAGAACATTTTCTTCTGGAGTTGACTTTAGAGTTGATAACACGTTTAAAAAAATTGTTAGTCAATCAATCTTTATTCATTTAGCAAACAACCATTTACAAAGTGTTTACTGTGTTCCAGTGACACAAAAGTGTTAGTGGTACACAAAAGAGAAAAAAACAAAGTCTTTCATTTTAAAGAGCTTTCATTACAATGTCAGGGTTTTTCCTTTTTGGGGTGGGGGGCTGAATTTGATCTTTAGAAATGGTCATGCGCATTTGTAAAATGAGGGATTTGAACTAGATAACACCTGAGACACCTTGTACCTCTAAATCTGTGATTCTCTGAACTCCTAGGTTCCTTTTCAGTTCTGTCATTCTATAATTCTATGACTCATCAGTTATGGAGCTTAATTTCAGTGAATTATTTGAAGGGGGAAAAATAGCAAGTCCCAGCAGCTCATCGTAACATTATTGATGGACTGGAAACTGACATTTAGCTTCTGAAATGATGATCAAGTACTGTCACTTGTGTAAGGAAATGAACCCATGAGTCTGCCACCGCTTATTTACTATTAGGGTCAGCGTCTAACTTTGGTGGATGCTGAGCAGGTGCAGCCTCCTTCTCAGAAGGTTTCCAGAAAGGAAGATTTCTAGAGAAGCTGTGATTCCTTGGAGGATCCTGCTCCAGGAGAAAAGTAGCAGGCTGTCTTTAGAGGGAGTCACCTTGGCAGATCCAGCCTGCTGTTGTGTAACAATCACATGGCTATTGTAGGGAGTCTCATACCTTAAGGAGGTGGGGAGTTGTTTGTTACTCAGCAACCGCACAGCCTGGGGTATCTGATCCTCCTCATAATCGTTCCAAAGGAATCAGTCATCTTTGCCCATTAAGACGCCCATATTTCTCCATTCTCTGATGTCTTTCTTTTCACCTTCTTCAGTGTACTAAGTTATTCTAGTAGTTGAAAGGGATCTCAGAGGGCATCAAGTCAAGTATGAACATCTCATTTCACAGAAGAGGAAACAGGCCCAAGGTCATACAGGTGGTGTCAGACTCAAGATTCGAATTCTCTCCCTTGGACTAATTCCAGTTCTTTCTCACACTGTACCACTGCACACAGTGTAGATGGCAACTGACTTGACTTGGTTTGAGAACGGCTCAAGAAAATTCCATCCCATCCCCTTCTAAACCACCCCATCATTCCATCTGCCTGAACTGATATGTGAAGCTATATCAGGATATTTCCATTACTATGGGCTTTAGGTTTTGAATCAATGTGGTTGATTCAAAAATGAAAATACTCCAATTTTAGGTTATTATCAGTTATCTTATAATGAATTAGAGAATCATAGTTTCCCAAAGTCACTAGTAACTCTAGGTCCTCTGGAGTTTAGAGCATAACATAGATTTAACCAAATTAACCAGAACTTATTAAATACTTGTTGTGTCTCAGGTGCTGTGTACAAATAAAAAGAAAGACAATCCGGTCCTCAAGGAACTTACATTTTAATGAGGAAAGACAACAAATAAAAGGGAGTTGGAGAGCAGAGGTTGATTTTAGGGAGAAGGTTCCCATTTAAGGGAATGAGGAAGTCCAGAGAGTTGAAGCAGAGGTAAGAGGGGGATGAGACATGACTGGGCCAGGTCCTTTCTCAAAATGGAGGTTCTAGAAGAAACTGACCAGTGGGAAAGAGGGCTGAAGATGTGGAAGATTGTTCTTGGTTGAGACAGTCACAGGGACAAAGGAAACTGAGTGAAAAAGGCAGATTTGGGATGGTAGTGAAGTCCGTAGAGTCAGAGGCATAGCCTGGAGAGGAAGGTGATGCTGCTACTTACTACCTAGAGAGCATGGTGCTCACTCAGTCAGTTTATGCTTGTCACACTGGACAAAGGTGCTAAGACAGTGTGACTGTGCCCTCACTGGTTACCAGAGAGTCTTTAATTCTCTGTCTCTGAACTCTACCTCCCTCTCTAGGGTTTTGGCAACTTGTTGCTGTTATGGATTTGAGATGATCTAATTAGAAATTATCGCTGCTTCCTCCCTCCATTTCCCTCCCCACCCCACGAGACCTCACTTCCTTTTATAGACTTGCTGTATTTCAGATGATATTAGCAAACTGGCATTGATTCTTCATAGAAGGAGCCACACAAGCTTGGATGGAGTATGCGACATTTACTGTTAGCTTAGAACTGATTAACAAATGAATGACATCGTGACACATAATATAATCATATCTACAGAATGTCTTTTTCCATGACTCTCCTAGGAGCCAGACTCTTCAAACCTAGGAATGATCTGGACCTAGGAGTTCTAGAAATTATATGGTTTGTGTTTGCTTTGTCTCACAGTCCCTCCTCTTTGAACAGGTGAAATAATGCTCATTTGGGCAGCTGGGTGGCTCAGTAAGTAGAATGCTGCCCTGGAATCAGGAGGACCTGAGTTCAAATCAACCTCAGACAGTAACTAGCTGTGTGACCCTGGGCAAATAATTTAACTCTATTTGTCTCACTTTCCTCATCTGTAAAATGAATTAGAGGAGGAAATGATAAACCACTCCAGTATCTTTGCCAAGAAAACTCCAAAGAAAACCCCATGGAGAGTTGGACATGACTGAAGCAACTCAAAAACAAAAAGTGCTCAATTTGTTGGGTGAAGGAGAAACTCTGGAAGAAGTCTGACATTGGGATTCATGGTATGGTCTGAGCTTTGCCACCTTCCCAGGCTCTGCTATCTGGTCATTGGCTATTACCTCTTACTTCAACTAGGCCATCCTGGATCAGGCTCAGTGGGCTCAGTGATCACTTCCAGCTGGAGATGGCTTGACATTATCACTCCCTTTGCTGCTGTTTCACGTGCATCTATCCCTACTTTCTACCTATCCGCTCATCTTCCCCTCTCAATTCCCTGCCATTCCCATTAATAGGATGGGGGCAGTGGCAGGGACAGACAGAGTAAAAGAGGGGATCCCTATGAGCAGCTTAGACAAAATTAGATTTTCCCAGGTTGCTGTGGTCTAATCAGGGAGCTTATGACTCTGACCTTTCCAAGCCCTAGTTTTCTCATTTGTCAAATTAAGAGTAGGGACCTGATGATCTTTGATGTACCTGCAGTGCTAAATCCCATCATTCTATTCTTTCCCTCCAATAGCATACACTGTGCTTTACTTCTTTTTGATGTTTTTGTTGGGTCTTACTCTTCTTGGCCCCATTTGGGGCTTTATTGGCAAAGATTCTGGAGTGGTTTATATCCTTCTCCAACTCGTTTTATAGATGAGGAAACTGAGGCAAACAAGGTTAAGTGACTTGCCCAGGGTCACATGGCTAATAAGTGCCTGAGGTTGGACTTGAACTCAGATCTTCCTGACTCCAGACCTGGCACTCTACTGCATAAAAAATATGCTTGCTCCTTTGCCATTTACTATGGCTTTCAGGAAAGGCATAGTAAGTAAGTGCCTATAAGGGAACAGTTACTTATTATAGCTCTCCTAGTTTTGCTCCTTATGTACTAGGAAAAGCACTGGAGTTGGTCTAAGAATACATGGGTTTGGGGTGTAGCTCTTCTCTTTATTATCAGTGTGGCCATGAGCAGGTGAGGTTCATCTTTTGTAAAATGGGATAGGAACACCTGCCCTACCTTTCTCTCATGGTTCTTGGGATACAAGTGGTGTATAAACTATTTTTTTAAACTATATAGGTGATTTTATTGGTGAAGAACTAATAGAAATCAGTGCCTTCTCTGTAATTTACAGTCTTAAGAGGGTTGCCTGAGGTCATTGAGGATTAAATTATGTAGCTAGATAAAGCATTTGTTAAGTGCTTCCTATGTGCCAAGAACTGTGCTAAATATAGGGTCTATAAATTTAAAGAAAAGTGATAACTCTTGCCTTCAAGAAGCTTGTGTTCTAATAGGAGAACACACAATATATAAAAGACATCTGGAAAGGGGGAGGGAAGGCTGTTGTTGAGGAGCTGGAGAGGAAATCCAGAGGAGTCCAGTTGGGACTGAAGTTAGCAATGCTTGGATTCCTCAAGAAACATGGCCCCAGCTTGAGACTCAATAACCAGCATAGCTGGCTTCATGGTGATGGTGTCGTCTCCAGGGGGTGAAAGCTACTGTGGAGGAGGTGGAAGTCTGGAAAAGACCTGGCCAGGGTCATACAGTCAGTATGTATCTGAGGTCAGTCTCAAACCCAGGTCTTCCTGAGCACTACCCCATCTCCATGGAAACTTTAAAGAGTGAATATTAATTAATCATGGTCATTATTGTTATTCTTTGGTTTTGACTTTATGTAGCTATGAATTCTGTGAATTTAAGAAGACTATCCAAGGCCACAAGTTGATGCCATAAGTTGATAAAATTTTATCTGAAAAATTTGGAAGGAGAGACAATGGAGAGGCATATATATGTATATATATATGTATGTATGTATGTATGTTCTATAATTACAAGGATGAAAGGTCAGAATTGGGAGAATCTTCATCTTCAATGGATTTTTACTCTATGGATGAGCTTATTGGGGTAAAGTTGTGTGTTCATCCTTCGTTGCCTAAGAAGACCAGGCCATCACAGAAATGATGACATGACTTGCACTTGACTTTGTTTTGAGTGAGGGAAGGCTGTGCAGGTCACCAGCCTTACTTCTACTTCAGAACCATCTGAATCCAGTGACCAGTTATTCATCAGGATGACTGGAGATGACCCAGGATGAGGCAATTGGGGTTAAGTGACTTGCCCAAGGTCACACAGATAGTCAGTGTCAAGTGTCTGAGGTGACATTTGAACTCAGGTCTTCCTGACTCCTGAACTGGTGCTTTATCCACTGCACCACCTAGCTGCCCCTTGGGGTATAGGTAGTTGTGGGAAAAAGCCTCAAGTCTCAGGCTATCCCTTCAAGGCCCAATTTAATTATATCTAATAGAGGAAACTTTTTCACATCATCCCATCTCAAAGCAATTTTCCTCAGACACTAGGTGTGTGACTCTGGGCAAATTAATGAAGAATTCAGAACTTTAATTTCTTCATCTGTAAAAAATGGAGATTCCCAGGGTTGATGTAAGGAACAAATGAGATAAAAATATTACGTAAAGTGCTTTGCAAACCTGAAAGCATTATAGGAATGCTAGCTATCATTTTTATTATCATTATGTCTATTGTTCTTTGTACTCCTAATAATAATAATAGTTAATAATTATAAAGTGCTTATTATGTGCCAGGAATGCCTATTTGCCATGCCACCTAGCTGCCCCATCAACATTCATTGTCTGTACTTTCATAAAAAAACTTTCTTCTGCCTTTTATTTTTGGTATTGATGATTTATCTCCTCAACTAAACTATAAACTTCTTGAGGTCAGGAAAACTGCCCAATATGGTTGGAGAATTGGTCCATTCTGGAAGTTAGACAGCTTCTGGTCCTAACTGTGTCACTGATTAGTTATGTGATAAGTGGCAAATCATCTCAACTTCATGGGTATTGGTTTCCTGGACTCTAAGATAGGAAGATAAGAGTAGTCACTTTCTAAAGTCACTTTCCTGTTGAGTGAATGGACAAAAATCAAGGTGGTGTTCCAGCCCATATATGTTTCAGTCTCCAAGGAATGGAGCAGAGTTGGTGACTGAGCCCAAGCTGGATTGTGCCCCAGTAAGGAGAGGGCTATTTTCAACCAGCTGTGCAAACTAATTTCTGGAACCAGGCCCGCTTATGTCTAAGCATTTTTTTCTGGGCCTGAGAACCACGTAAGCAGGACTTCTTTCTATTCTCAAACTTGCCTGAGCCAGTGCAAAAGGCGTCCAACTTCCTGACCAGTCAGGGTTTGGGAATGTAATTATTATTTACCCACAACCTGCTAACCATGGTCTTTCTACCATCTTGCATGAAACCAATTAAAAAGATCTGTTAAAAGAATAATAAGTGAAACTCAGTGAGTAACTGATCTTTTGGCCCCTTCCAAAGTTATGCCAAACCTCACTGGGTTTGAAATTTTATATGTATGAGCACATAAAATGCAGGGTTTGTACCAGAAGATTTGCCACCTTGGGAAATCAAAAGGCACCGAGGGAAGCTGGGGAGGTTAAGATGGGACAAGAGAATGGTGCTGTTTGCAGTTCTGTCTGAATTACCTTTTCACCACTCCTTCCTTCTCCATCTGAAAATATTGCCCTGGGTGATTTGTTATATACACTGAGAGTGTTGGTTCTGCTCAAAATGTAACTCTCTGGATTTGGGAGAGCAAAATTTAAGGGCAAAAGGCATTTGGACTGGATTCATGCAATAGGTGGTGTAACCTGAGGAGCTCCACTTGAAATCTCCCCTTCTTCAAAGTAAGATGATGGAGTAGAAAGGCCCCAAGGCTGGGAAGCCAGGAAATCTGTCACTTCCTTGTTATACGACCTGGGATCTCAGTTCCCTCATCTGTAAAATCATAATAGACTTACAGAGATGAATCTGTTTGTCTGGGCACTGTTAGTGAGCACCAAGGAGAGGGTTTATTGAAGTCTATTCCAGTAGTCAAATACTTTAAATTTATTGAGTATGACCATTGCCTTAAATCTTAGCATCGGTTTCATTCATTTGGGTTGAAGCCATGTATTTCCAGGATACCAGTTAAAAATCAAATAGCCAGGATCAATTGGACCAAACAAGTCATTATCAGCCATCAGCACCTTGTGTGAATTAATTTCTCATAAGAGCTAATGGGAGGGGGGATGACATTTGAGATTGAGGCTAAAGGTGAGGTTTGATAAAGACAGAGTTGAATAAGAGCACCAAGAATGGGTCATTGCATGAAACAGCCAGGCATTTTGGTATAGTGATAAGTATAAGATCTAGAATACAATAAAAACCAAAATGTCTGGGTTTAATTCCTGCTTATGAGACTTACTGTCTAGGAATTCTTGGGTAAATCACTTTAATCTGTCTGAGCTTTAATTTCCCTATTGGTAAAAATAAAAGGAAGATTAGATAAGTTAATTTTGAAGGCCCTTTCCACAGTCTTATGACATCTTCATAGTCTTATGACATCTATAAAGACCTCTAGGTGGGGGCTTTCTTTATATAGCTATGGGAAACATAACATAAAACTGAGAAGCAGGGGGAAACCCAAGAAAAAGTTAACATGTGGGGGTGGGATGGTATAAGAATAGACTTTACTTTTTGTTTTGGTAAAAGATGTGAGGTTCCGTGGTTGTCTGGCTTCTTTAGAAGCCCTCCCTCCAAATCATCATCATGACCACAGCCAGCCCCACAATGCATGCCCTCCTTCTGGAATCCATTCCATTTTAAGTCTGAGTTTGTCACTTTCAGAGCATATTCCCCAGACTGTATGGGCACAGAGCCCAGAATACAGGGCATATGTCACTGATGTCCTAAAAGCTGGAGGGAACCTCGGTTTGGAAATAATTTGGAGAATTGGAATGGCGAGAGGTCTGCTATTAGACTTAGTACACCTGATTTTGCTAGCTGATTTAGCAATAATAAGGTCTTTAAAGCACTGTACACAGCAAATCTTTAGTCCTCATAACAATCTGAGGTAGGCAATACAGGTCTCATTATTCCTATTTTACAGACAAGGAAACTGAGGCTCAGAGGGGTCAATTGGCTTGTCTGGGTTCACAAAGCTCATAAGCATGGGAGAGGGAGATTTAAATCCAAACCAGTTTGTACCTCCCTTCCTCACTGGTCTGTTGTGGGGAAAGTGCTAGAAAGAGTAGTATAAATGTAAGCTATTTATGTTAGCTTAAACTCTTCTTAACTGCTAGTGAAATCTGATCCTCTGAGAATGACCCTTGTTCCGACTTGCCAATCGTTTTCCAAAGTCATTAAGTCTACAGTCTTCTATTCTGCCCACAAAAAGGGCATTGGACCCACCCACATTTACCTGGGGCACACCCTTCTGGCTCTTCCTAGGAATGTACTTTTTTTTTCACTGGGCTAAGCATCTGCTGGCAATAAATCTGTAAAAGAGTTTTTGAAAATTACCTTCATGATCAAATTGGATTAAATACTCTTAACATTCCCCAAACCCCAAAGGGTCGAAAAATGGTTTATTTCATGGCACTGTGAAGACACAACTTCAGAGTTCCCTTGAAAATACAATTTCCTATGCAAACTTTACTCAGAAAGAATCAAGAAGGACATTTCTTTTGGGGTCATTGCAAGGTATTCATTTATTCAGTTGTCTGGTTTCAATTAGATCTCTCCTGATTTCTTTTAAAGTGTGGGCATGGCTGGTCTGAGAGTCAGAAATGATAATGAAGTGGTTTCTTTTGAAGTTTTAATATGTCAGTGACAAATGTGTGACCTCTCCAATGGGAAATGAAATTCTGGGTGATTTCAGATGGACTTAAATGAAGGCAGTCTGGATTTTCTGGTCTTCACTTTCAGTATGTTGTCAAATACTTCATTGTATTATTCCTTTTCTTTTATAGAATCCTGGAATGTTAGAACTTCAGGACCTTTCTTAAATTCTCATCTATTCATTTTATAGATGAGAAAACCTAGACTCAGAGAGACTCAAAGACTTCCTCAAATAACACAGCAAGTTAGTGGCAGATCAAGATTGAAATGTAGGTCTTCAGCGTCCAATTCCAAGATTTTTCTACTCTTTCTCCTTTCTCCTTGTCCTTTCTCATGCATGAAATGAACCAACCTCTTTTTTCAAAATATCATTGCATTCCTTCAATTGATCCACAAGCACACTATGTGCCAGGCACTATCCTAGATGCCGTGGATGTTAAGAGAAAAAAAGTGCTTATTGCCAATGAGCTCGAATTCTATTGGGGGAAATATCTTATAAACCACATACATAAATGGAAAATGTATTTTCTTATGTATTTGGCAGAAGCATTACTGTCATCAGGTCCTTGTCACATTTATGTATTTGGCAGACTGTCATCAAGTCCTTGTCACATTATCACAATAACAATCATCTTTATCACCTCCATATCATATGTGTATGAGGCTTTCAGGAGGACTAGCACCTCTGATGTGAGGGCTTTTTAGGGTTGCTCATCCACCTTTGGTGTCCACCTATCCTTCAACTCTCCCCTGTAGCTCCAAGAAGCCGTAGTAGGCACAGTGGCCTCACCCCAGCAAAAACCATCTTGGCAGATGGGCTAAACTAGGTGGACGGTAACTGACAGGTCTCATACCTGTTGGTGAGTTAAAGGGATATTTACCTCAAGCATGTGAAGACTTTTCCCAGTGCAATGGACCATTGAGAATAATTTGTTCCACAGCCATGAGGGTAGCTGAAGTAGGAACTGTGGGATGCTTAGAGTTTGCTCAGACATTGAAGGATGATGCCAAGGTCATCCACTGCAACCTGAGCCATTGCAGGTTGTCCTGACTTTTGTCTGGGAATTGAACTTTAATGACTCAGGAAGACAGAATGAGGCTGATAACCTTGTGCAACTCTGCCTCACTTAAATACTATTCATATGCAAGTCAACACATCACCCCATGATACCACTGGTTCTCTTTGAAAATGAAGGACAAACAACTTCAATTGTAATAAAAATAACATCCCTGATAATCACAATTATCCTTATCTATTACAAGCCTATCACCAACGCTGTCATCGTTGTCCTTTCTAGCTATAAAACCATGATCTTATGATCACAATGACCCTAGTCCATCACTGTCCTCATTATCCCCTTCACTATCATCTCCTTCACCTCCATCACTATTACCTTCAACATCACCAATTCATTCTGGTACAGCTTTCCAGTCAGTGGGATATCACAAAGAAAGAGTTGAAGCAACTAAGGAAGTTAGAAGGCAAGCTTATGAGGCATACCAAGATTATTTACTTCATGCTTTCTAAAAATGCTATTAGTTATAACTGGTAAATCCATGGTTTCATGTCTTTTTTGTATTTTGTATTATTGCATTTCTAATGTATGCCTGGCTGGACTATAAAGGAATTGGATGAGGAAGAGGAAAAGGAAGTCAGGAGACTATACAAGCTAGCCTTCAGTCCTTGGCAAGATAGACCACCTTACTATGGTCATGGCATAACTCAGATCTAGAAGTAAAGGTTAGGAGCAAAATTCACCAAAGACTTTACACATATTATATCCTACAACCATCCTGTGAGGTAGTTGCTATTATCCCCATTTTACAAATGAAGAAATTAAAGCTGAACTAAGTTAAGTGACTTGTCCTGGTCATATAATTAAGTATCAAAGGTGGGATTTGGGATTTGAACTAAGATCTTCTTGACTCCAAGTCCAGAATTCTATCCACTGAAACAAAGAACAATCAATCAATCAAAACTTTCAAGTCCTTTCTCTTGGGCTTTTGGTTGGCAGCTAAAAAATATGACAGAGGAGAGGCTTGGAATGATTACTTGAGCTAAAATTTTGGGTACTCCCTATGATTCTTATTTATGCTTACCATTTCTGTCATCGATTACAAAACAAAACCAACCCTCTGCCCAAAAAATTTTTGGGTTAGAGGGGGAAGAGTGTTGGATTTGGTGTTGGGACCTTTACTCAGATCCAAGTTTTGCAAATAACTAGTGGGATCTTGGGAAAATCACTTTATCTCTCTGTTTCCATTTCTGAATCTTTGAAATGAAGAGCATGACAGTTGTTAGGAAATTTACAAATGATCTGAACATATCCACAGAGTTCTCCTGGAAAGAAACCCAAGCTATCTATAGCCATATGAAACAATGCTCCAAAACCACTACTAATTAGAGAAATGCAAATTAAAGCAATTCAGAGATTCCATCTCACACCCATCAGATTGACAGAGATGACCAAAAAAAGAAAAATAATAAATGTTAGGACTATGGGAAAACAGGAACTCCGATGGACTCTTTACTAGACCTCTAAATGAGTACAACCCTGGAAATCGATTTGGAACTGTACACAAAAGATTACTAAACAGTGCATGCATTTTGAGGGTTATATCACTGATAGGTCCATACCCAAATGAGATCAAATAAAATAAATAGGCAAAAGTCCTATATGTACAAAAATATTTTGAGGTGACATAATTCAAACAAAGAAACTGAAAGCAAAAGGGATGACCACTAGTTGAGAATTGACTGAATAAGATGTGGTATCTGAATGTATTGGAATATTATTGTGCTATAAGAAATAAGGAAAGAGAGGATTTTAAAAAGACGTGAAAACGCTTATATAAACTGACTCAGAGTGAAGAAAGCAGAACCAGAAAAAACAATTTATATTTTCTAAAATCAGCATTATAAAAACAGATAATTTTGAAGACATGAACTGATAAAGAAAGAAATAAGAACCAGGGAAACAATTTATTCAATTACAATACTGTATTACTTTGAAAGCTGTAAGAACTGTGATCAGCTAAGTGAAACAATGGATAGAGTGCCTGGCCTAAAGTTAAGAAGACTTTCCTTCCTGAGTTCAAATCCCCTGGGCAAGTCACTTTACCCTGTTTGCCTCACTTTCCTCATCTGGGAAATGAGCTGAAGTCTCTTTTATTCAGTAACTTTGCCAAAGCAACACCAAGAAGGGTCATGAAAAGTTGTTCACAACTGAAAAATGATTGCACAGAGAACTATAAGCAATAAAACAACCATCTATGGTTCTAAAACAATGGTGATGAAACACAGAGTTGGTAGATTCAGAATACAGAAACATATATATTTTTGATTACATCCAATGGGAGAATTTGTGTTTTGCTTAACTGTACATATTTGTTCAAAGGAATTTTTTTTTCTCTGTGGTGCCCCCTCCATGGGATAAGAATTAGGGGAGAGAGAAAATAGATTTCTGTTCGTTAAAGAAACAGTAAAAAAATTGAGAGTTGGGATTTGCTGTAGATATGGAATATTACATGAAGCCATTGTATTGTTAGATTTTCTGTTATTTTACTTTATTGTAAGAGAATTCTCAAGGGTAACATGTAAATGCTTATAATGTAACAAAATATATCAGTGAAACTCAATAAATATTGTGGATATAAATAAATAAAATTATGCATCTTATGATTCTATATTGTGATACTCTATGTTCTTCAGAACAATGTCAGCTATATCTCAGAAAATGGTTCTAGTGGTATCTTTGAGGTGAAGTAGAGAGCCTCTTCCATATTATTGATTTGAGCTCCAATCTAGTGGGTTTTCTCCAATTTTTGCCTCTAGTGACCGGTAACCTAAGCTTATTTAACCAAATAACATCCATCAGCTTTTATGAATGGATATTTACTTTGAAGATACAGTAAGAACAGAAGTACATCCCCCCCACCCAACACCTGGGGATATACTTTGACTTATGACACCTTCATCCTGAGGGAGAATCAGCTTGGATTGAAGGTGGAAAATTCACTTCAAAGTGTGTGATGGTCAATAGATGGATAAGGTCCCTGTTTGACTGGTCTGGGCAGATCCCTTAGAACTTTACTCCTCATCACTTGAGGAAAGGGACAAAGTATATAAGAATGACCTTCTCAGGTCCACTTCTCAGTATCGCAGTTATCAGACCCAATATCTAATATTAATTAGACTCATAGCTTGACATCACCACTATTACCATTAGTAGTATTAATAAAAATAATTAATATTCATAAAATACTTTCAAGTCTACAAAGAACTTTCTTCACAACAATCTGTGAGGCAGAAAGGGTGAACATTAATATCATTTTATAGATGAAAGCATGAAAGTTAGAGATAATATATCTAAAGTGAAAACCAACCTGTGATACTTCAGTAGCTGTGTGATCTTGGGGAAGTCACTTAATCTTTGTTTACCTCAGTTTCCTTGTTTATAAAATGAAGATAAAAATAGAACCTCTCTCCTAGGGTTGTTATAAGGATGAAACAAGATAATACCTATAAAGCACTTAGTACAGTGCCTGATACATAGTAGGCACTATATAAATCCTAGCCATTATTTTTATTAATTGTTATAGACAGAAAATGAACCCATTTAACTGACTTTAAAATTTAATGTTCTTTCTACTAAATATTACCTATATTTTCATTTTCTACTCTCCTTTCTTTTCTTCCTCCCTCTCCCTTGTCTCTCTTTTCCCTCCCTCCCTTCCTTCCTTTCCTCCCTATGAGTTCATCCATTTAGGGAACTACAATAGAAGAAAAAAAAAGCTCCCTCTGCTAATGCAGATTGTTAACTAGTCTTTCATTTTAAATTTCAGACTGCCTTCTAGGGCCCTAAGAGGTTAAGTAACTTACTCAAGATCACACAGACACTACTAGTAATTACATTTCATGACTGTCCGCAATACCAACATAGTCTTATGCTTTATCATGAGGGGGAAGTTTCAGAAAGTCGTGTTGAAAGCCAAGGCTTATAGTCAGTCATTGAGGAAAAAGATGGAACAGTGTTTGGTACTGACAAGTCAAAACTGCTTATGCTTTGTGACTAAAAGTGTGTGCCTCCAACCTTGCCCTTTATGAGGAACAGAAAGAGAGGAGGGGAGGGGGAATGAAAGACTTACTTGGCAGAAGTTCAGATTTTCCTGTCAGGACATTTCTGACACGCCCCTTGCAAGAGTTATTGCTCACCTGGTAGAAGGTGGGTTAGCACCGACTCTGTACACCCCTAGTAATGAGTGTGGGGCCAATGCAAGACATGGTTGGACTCTGTGACAGCCCACCAGAGAATCTCTTCTTGCTTCCAGTGACATTCCGGGGAAGCTGTTTGGTGACTGCCTAGAATTCACCTGTTACAAATTGCTTTGTACCATTACCTTGCAGATTCTAAATCTCTTCAGAACCTGGGAGCCTGGAATTCTTTGGACAAAGTCTGGGTGTTATTGTCCTAATGAGTGGCAGGAGTCTGTCATTGGAGGCACCTTAGGACAGAGCAAGTAAGGAGACTGATGTCTGACGGGCATCTGCGGGAGAACAATGGCAAATATCTTAGAGTTGAATTGGCCCACTCCAAGCCATCTCTCAGTGAGTGCTGTTGACCTCAGAATAGGAGGGAGGCCATGCAAAACCCTCCCCTGCTCAGTGCAAGGCCAGCTCTTTGTGAGTGCAGAATCACACAACACTATACACAAACACAGAGTATGTATCATTTGTCCCATATTCAAAATTTCTGCTTATTTAGGGGATAATCAATATGCATGTGTAAGAGACTCGAGGTAGAGTCAGAAAGACCTGAGTCCTCTGACACATTCCGGCTGGATGAAAATATGCAACCTCTTAATGCCATGGGCACATTTCTAAGACTTTAAATGACTGAGGAGTTGCTGATCTGTGTGGGTGCAGGGAATTCCCACACAAGGGGTTTCTAATACAGACAGAATTAGATGTATAGAACAACGATAAGGATGAATTTAAATGGGTCAATTGACTCCAATTATATATGTAAATAATTCATAAATAAGGTCTTATTGTAATTGTTAGTGGGCAATAGCAACATCTTGATATAAGAGCATTTTATGCTTCATGGAGCACTTCATCATGCAGCAAGATAGGGAAGGTAATATTATTGTCAGCACTTCGCAGATGTGGAAACTGAAGCTCAATGAGGTAAATGACCTGCTTAAGGTCACACAGTTAATTAAGTGCCAGAAACAAGATCTGAACCCAGATTTCCTGATTCCAGCACTCTCTCTACTACCTTACCCTGCCTTGCTGATAAGTAACTTGATAAATAAAAGACAGTGATATTTCATCCTGCTAAGTCTCTCTGAAACTGACCCTAGTTCTCTCGGTTATTTAGAAGCTGCAGCAGCTTTTGGAGAAGAGGCTTTCTATCTCCGCATTCTAAAATTGCTTTGGAATAAAAATCCAAGCTCATAGCCTTCCAAGACTCAGACAACCTCCTACAAAGCTGAAACAGCATGAAGTCAAGGAAAGATTGATTGTCAGTGGACCTGTGTTCTAACTGTGATTCTGCCGCTTTTACTACTTGTGTGATGGTGGCTGAGTTGCTGTACTTCTCAGGACCTCAGTTTCTTCATCTGTCAAATGAAACTAGATAGCGATTATTGGTCACTTCCTCCGAACTCTGCTCAAATGTCACGTTCTACATGAGGTCTTTCCTAATCCTATAGGGCTGCTGGTTACTGCTTTGCCCCACAAATTATCTTGAATTTACTTGGTAAGTATTTATATGTGTCTTTGTTGTCTCCCTTAATAGAATGTAAGCTTCTTGAGGTCAAGATTCCTTCCTTCCTTCCTTCCTTCCTTCCTTCCTTCCTTCCTTCCTTCCTTCCTTCCTTCCTTCCTTCCTTCCTTCCTTCCTTCCTTCCTTCCTTCCTTCCTTCCTTCCTTCCTTCCTTCCTTCCTTCCTTCCTTCCTTCCTTCCTTTCCAATAAAGCAAGTAGGCTGTTCAAAGTTCATGACTTGTCTCAAAATTAAAGGAAGCCAGTGTTCCGGAGGGGCTTCTTTCTCTTAGAGGGACTCAGAATCTCCAAACTAGCCAGGGGATGTGCTTCTACATTTCCTCTAAGAATCCACGTGACTCAGAAAAAGTCAATTGGAATTTGCAAGTTTCCCCCTGTTAACTGGCACATGCTGGAGGCTCACGGGCAGCAGCTGGCAGCTTTCTGGGATATGATGTGGAACACTCGATGAATCAGCTGCTCACTACCCCAGGCTTGAGGTTCTCTGGAACTTATCCCACATTCCCTGCAGGTCCAAGTCCATGCAAGACAAAGCAGTCTTTAGTTGAAACTCAATGACAGGTTCACTGAAAACCTAAACATTTTCACTTCAAGAATTGAAAAGGATGATGCAGTCATTTAGGAATTTAGGAACTCTTTCTAGTTTCTATTTCTAGTCTTTTTCTAGTCTGTTCTTATCCCTTTGCTTTCATTAACCTCCCATGCAAGCTTGGGGAAATCTGGAACGGATTGCTCTGACAGCTTCTAGGACTATGTGTTTCTTGTGAGGCCATTCAGAAATCTCACTGTGGTGGGAAGCTGACAGCAGCTTTAGAAATGAGCAGTGGTATCAAGTGAACAACCTGGGAGAGGTGATTCATCTATTGGGTTAATGGAGTCATCATTGACAGTATCATCATCACTCACAAAAGTTTACATAGATTTGCAAAGTACTTTGCATATACTATTCAATTTGACCCTTACAAAAACTTTATGAATTAGATTCTGTTAGTATCCCCATTTTACAGATGAGAAAACAGACTAACAGGTTTTAATGACCTATTTAGGTTTTCAAAGCCATTAAGTGCTGGAGGCTGGATTTCAGCTCAGTTCTTCCTGATTACCCAAAGTCTATGCAGCCCCATCTACCAGACCAAGAGTTTTCAATTGATCTTATGGATCAGCTTATTGAAATTGCTAATTTTAGAGAAGAGACAGTTTCAGAAAGGGGAAATGATGAGTGAGACTAAGGCCACTCAAATAGGTAGAAGAAGAGTCTTCTAGTTCCCATTCTGGATTTGTTAGGGCAGGTAGGTGATGCAATGGTCAGAGTGAAGGGTCTGGAGTCAAGACATCTTCCTGAGTTCAAATCTGGCCTCAGACGCTTACTATCTCTGTGACCCTGGGCAATTCACTTAACCCTGTTTGCCTCAGTTTCCTCATCTGTAAAATAAACTGGAGAAGGGAATGGCAAACCATTCCAATATCTTTGGCAAGAAAATCTCAAATGGGGTCATGAAGAGTTGGACATGACTGAAATGACTGAACAGCAACAGGTGGATGATCAGTCCTATGCCTTGGGAAGATCGTTTGGAATTTACATAGAAAGTGGGTTAAAGAGTGAAGAGGTTAGAAATATGGGTAGTAATTAGACTATTGCAATGCTATTGGTCAGAAGCGATGAGGACCTGAACTGGGGTGCTTATCTATCTTGTAAATGCATGAATGAATGAATGAATGAATGAATGAATGAATGAATGAATGAAAAAATTGTCAAGTTCTATGTGCCAGGTACAAATATTTTTAAAAAGAGACATCCCCTGTTCTCAAGGAACTTCCATTCTAATAGGGGCAGGTAACACACTTATGGGACTGGTGATTAGGGAAAAAGAATGTTTTGTTTTGAGGAGGTGGAAATCGAGTGGAGGTAGAAGGGTACATGGACTGGGGCAGGGAGATGGTGAGATGGCCTGGGTAGATGGCTGGAAGGGATGCAAATCTGAAACATGGTTGGGAAATCTCTTTCCAGGGCCACACAGAATAGACAAGTCAGAAACCAACATATGCTCAGGATGGGTCAATGAACTGCAAAGTGTACTGCAAAACTAGCTGCAGAGATAATGAGCACTTTCTTGGTGGTACAGTTGTTTTACACAAGGATCTCAGCCTTGCCAGTATACGTGTAAATATTATTAGAGTTGGAGGTAGACACTGCAGCAATTAAGATTGTGAGACATCATTCTTTTCTGTTTTCTCTGGCTCAGAATCTGCTGAAAAATTCCCTTCCCTTGATTTGTCTTGGACAGATGCTCGCATGTATATGTCTGTGTGTGCTGGGGGTGTGTGGATGCAGTTAGAGAAAAATCCCTTTAGCTATTTTGGGTTATTGATGAGGGATTTGAAGGTATTGGATTAAATATGTTGTAAATTCTCTTTTGGTGGGGCTGGGGTGGGGGGAGAGTGAGTAAGTATCTTGGTGTGTGGCACAGACAGCCAGTGCTGTGGGGGGTCTGGAAGGAGAAACATGTCTGGGGGTTGCTCAGCTCATAGAAGGCTTCAAAGAGGAGGTGTGAAATGATTTTGGCAAGTAGGATCTGGAGAGGAGCAAAAAGACTTTTCTTGGGGCCTCATTTTAGTAAAGATGATAATAAGCAGAGAGTAGACACCCAGGATGACTTTGCGTTCATAATACATAAGGAAAAATTTGAATTGTTCAGCTGGGTGGATAAAAGACTTCGCAGGGCCGTGATAGTTATCATCAAGTATCCAAAGGCCTGCCACTTGAAAGAGGGTTTCAATCTTTTCTTCTAGGCCACAGAAAACAGCTGAGAGCAATAGAAGAGACTGTGAAAAGGTTGATTTTGATTTCTACCAAAGAAAAATTTCCTTGCAATTCTAAAAGTGGAAAGCTACCTGCTGGGTGGTTCAGTTGAATAGAGGACTGGGCCTAGAATTAGGAGGACCTGAGTTCAAATGAAGCTTCAGACACTTAGCTGTGCGACTCTGGGCAAGACACTTAAACCTGTTGGCCTGTTTTTTCATCTGTAAAATGAGCTGGAGAAAGAAATGGCGAATCACTCTAGTATCTTTGCCAAGAAAACTCCAAATGGCGTCACAGGGTTGGATACTACTGAAAAAGACTGAATCACAAAAATGGAAAGCATTGCTTTAGGCATTAGTGACCTCTTCCTCAGTATTTAAGCAAAGGTTAGATGGCCAGTTGTTGGGGGTATGGGAGAAGGGAGCCTTTTGGGGTACTTATTTGGTGACTCCGAGTTCCCTTCAAAACATGGTAGCACTCAGTGAGATTGAGATGGCTCTAATCTGTGTTGGTAGAGAGATTTTCTTATTCCGGTGAAATCACAAGTCCTTTCTCACTTTTTTTTGCATTTAAACATGACCATCATTTCTGATTATTTCTCAGCCCTACTCAGAGAGCCATCTCTTGTAACAAAGAATTAAAAAAGAAAAAAAAAACAGTTCAACAAAACCAACCAAAATATCAACTGTGTCTCACAGTATACCTAATATTCTACACTCATAGTACCCCAGCCCTGCAATGAAAGAATGAAGAGTTATCTCCTGCTTTAGCTAGACCAGGTTGCCTGGTGAGTGGGTATTTTTGGTGGCATGGATATTAAGGCTCCTTCTCTACAAGGGTTACTGTGGAGGCTGGGCTGCAATCAGGGCCAGTGGTCTGGGAGGCATTACTTATTCTCTAGATTCTTAAGCTTTCTTACCAGGGTATCTAGGTGGTACAGTGGATAAGCACCAGTGCAGGAATCAGGAGGAGCTGAGTTCAAATTTCACCTCAGACCTTGAGACTCACTAGCTGTGTGACTTTGGGCAAGTCACTTATCCCTGACTGCCTCATCCTGGGTCATGTCCAGTCATCCTGATTGGTATCTGGTCATTGGATTCAGATGGCTCTGGAGGAGAAGTGAGGCTGGTGACCTGCAGAGGCTCCCTTACTCAAAACAAAGTCAAGTGCAAGTCATGTCATTATTTCTCTGATGGCATAGTCTTCTTCAGCAATGAAGGACGAACACACACACAAGCTTTCTTACCTACCAGTGAAAAAATAATAGCAGTTGTTGGTGGGTCATGATGGGAATGGTAGCTCCTTCTCTATGCTACAGTTTGTTTGGCTGTACGCTAATGGCTGGGCATCTACTTTGTTTACAATTCTTAGCAACCACAAAAAATGCTGCTATTAATATTTTGATGCACAGAACCTTTCTCATTATCTTTGAGCTCCTTAGGCTACGAGCTTAGCAGTAGGATCTCTGGGTCAGAGGGTAAGGACCTTTTGATAATTTTCTTTGTATTATTCTAACTGTTTCTTCAGAACAGTGAGACCAATTCATAGGCTTACCAAAGTGTATTAATAGTATCTAGGAAATTTTAAGGGAGGTGGAGGAAGATATCCAGGAAGGTCTTTTATTCTATGGAGAATTTATAGGAGAACAGAAATGGTCAAGGGTTATACAGATGAAAAGTCCCGGATGGACTGCCATTGAACAAAGTACCTACATCAGTGACATCATAGATAAACATCAGTTATGATTATCTTAATCCTACATAACCTTTCAGACCTTGACCAAGTCTTACATCCTCTATGATGCTTGCCCTGAACTCTCCAGCCCAAACTATCCGTTATTTTCTCTATAGTTTTGTGCTGGTAGTTAGTTCTTCCTTATTGGAGGGGTAGGTTGACACATATTGCAGGGGTGGGGGTGGATCTGAGGAACTATGAAAAGACTTTCATTGCCCCTCCAAAATCCCTCTTTCACATATACCTGTATAGTATATAAAAGTCCCCGCCATTAAAAAGTCATGCCTTAGGGTTGAAGCCTTGACTTCTGCAAGTATCCTCTGTCAAAAATCTGGAAGGGTTAACACTGAGTATCTCATCGCAGGATAAGAACATTATAGATTCCTTGTATTATAACAAACCCCAGAGTCGTTTATGCAATCTTTTATCTGAGTGGGAACTTTCTACGGCATCCTTGATGAGTGATCATCCATTTTACAGACCTCCAGTGATGGGAAGCTCACTACCTTTCTCAGCTATTAGTTTTCCAGCTCCATTAATCAGTAGTCAGCTTGTCTTTGAGATTGCTTCATGACAGAACACTGAAGAATTGGATTCTGTTTGCATGGGGAGAGGGTAAAGCAATCAATTCAGAAAATGGGACCCTTCTTGGGGAAGGTAGGTCTAGTGACAGGTTCTGTCTAGGTAGGCAAGAATTGTGTGTGTGTGTGTGGGTGTGTGTGTGTGTGTGTGAGAGAGAGAGAGAGAGAGAGAGAGAGACAGAGAGAGAGAGAGACAGACAGAGAGAGACAGAGACAGAGAGAGAGACACAGACAGAGAGAGAGACAGAGACAGAGAGAGAGAGACACAGACAGAGACAGAGAGACAAAGACAGAGACAGAGAGAGAAAAGTAGCAATAGCTTATAGTCATACAGTACTTTATAGGCACAGTCATTTCATATCCATTCATTTGATCCTCCAAATGACTCTCCAAGACAGGCAGTGTACATAACATTCTCTTCAATGGAATGAGAGAATGAAACTGAGAAGTTCAATGTCTTATCTTTCCACTGCCCCTCGTGAGAGGCATGATGATTTATGGACCAAGAGAAACTCAATTCTATAGAAAGGTGGGTCTCAAAGATTATCAGGCTTTCCTGTTCATGAGCTTCCATGGCAATTCCACCAGGCAAGAATAAAAACAGAGAAGAGAGACAGAACATTCAGTAATTAAGTAAATACTTCCCTTCTGCTGCCTATCTCCTTTAAGGCCTGAGTTCTTAAATTATAAGAGAGCTAAGGGGTACAGTGTCTTGGAGTTATAGTGGCTATAGTACTGGGCATTAATTTAGGAGGATGATTTAAAATCAAATACTGCCTCATGCATTTAGAGTTAGGGTTAGAGTTGGAGGCATTTAGAGTTAGAGTCTGAGTTGGTTAGATTTAGTGCTAGGTTTACCAGCTATGTGATCTTGGGCAAGTCACTTAATCAGGCTCCGTCTTATTTTCATCACCTATAAAATGAGGGGGTTGTATCTACTAGCCTCTTAAGGTCCCTTCCAGCTTTAAATCTATGATCACATAAGTCTTTTTCAAGAATTAGACCATTCTAAATGCTTCCTGAAATGAAGGATGCTTGAGAAGAAATTTTCATTCTCTTGGCTCCCTGTTTGACCAAATTCTCTGTTTGGCCAGCCCTATCAAGAATGAAGCCCCTCCTTCTCTCTAGCCTTGTTATCTTGGAATATAAACTCCAAATCCAACTATTATTATCCATTAAGCCTAATCAGCCTAATAGGTGTTCACATGTACTCTGTGTATGCTCTGAAAACTCCACCTTTCATCTTATTCAGCCGTGACAGCTGGTCAGACAGCTTTGTGTGTTGATGAAATGCAGTAAGCTTGTGCCCCCTGGTCATAGGTCGGCATTATATCTGAAGTTTTTCTACCTATCATCTGGGACCTGGCGGTGGAATGATGAGGTCCTTAGGTCTGGGATGCAGGTAGAATTATTGATTAAGTTGGATTTGGTGACTGTATCCCATCAACTCTCTCAAACTTAAGCAATTACAACAGAATTAATTCCTTTCTATTGCCATTTCATCATCTATCATCAACATCATCATTGTTACCATCATCATTAATATCACCTATCGGTGATACTTTTTCACTTTCCTTCCTAACCTTCCTTCCTATTTGAGATGTTGCTTCTCTCACTAGAAAATGATGGAGATGAATGGTGATAATAGACTTTATTTCTTGCGTTATCTGCTGAGCATCAAAATTGGAAGAATTCTATTGGTATAGGACTAGAACTGCTTACTTCTAGTTCCACATCTTCAAATTGTACCAAATCACTGCTTTTTTTCCTTACAGCTTTCTTTTTTCTTACATCTGTTAGTGGCTTCCAGGCATGAGCTTTCATGTTGATACAGAATGAACTGAGAAGGCACCTTGAGACCTGATTTTGTTCAGTCCCTGTTCTTCAGGCAAGTGAATGTTAAATCATTTAGGACAGAGAATTTCTCTTCTGTTCTTACAGTTGTCTTGATACTCTATCAAGCTTTTCTTTTGTTGATTTTCGAAAAGTATTTATATATTACACACATTTGCCAAATGGGCATATCAAATACTACATATCTATTATTTTTCTCTTACAGATCAATCATATTTTCCTTCTTACTGTTTTTACTGTTCAGTCATTTTTAGTCATGTCAAACTCTCTGTGACCCCATTAAGGGTTTCCTTGGCAAAGAATGAAATGGTTTGATATTCCCTACTCCTCTCATTTTACAGATGACAAACTGAGGCAACAGGTTTAAGTGGTTTGCCCAGGGTCGCATAGCTAGTAAGTGTCTGAAACTGGATTTGAACTCAGGTCTTCCTGACTCCAGCGCTGGTACCTAGGTGCCATTTTCCATCTACGAATACAAAATCTCATCATAGATTTATACTTTGTAGGAACCTTAAAAATTCAACATCATGATTTTACAGATAAGGAGGTGGAGTTCTAAGAAGATCCCAAACTCATAACAGTATTAAGTGGCAGAAATCTAACTTGAGTCTAGGTCCTCTAGCCCCAAATCCACATCTCTTTCCACTATACTACACTGGCTTCTTCAAATTCACAAGTGGAAGATTTTTTGCAGGGAAACACTGGTCTTTATTTGATTCTCCTTCCTTCTCTTCTCTCTTTCTATTTTCCTTTGCACACTTCACACTTACGAATTATGTATTCACTTCTATTTTCACAGGCTCTACATTTCCTCTCTTACAAAGTTTTTTATTCACATGATATTTATTATCAGAACTTTCTCTTGCCCTTTCTTTCCCTCCATTCTTCTTTCTCTCCCTCCCCTCTTCTCCCCCTACTTCCTTTTCTTCTTTCTTTTTCCTTCCTTCCTTCCTCTCTCTCAGAATTCATGGTTCAGTAACTCAATGTGAATGTGATGAGAGGTCTCCAGTAGGAGTCTGTGTTTGGGCTTGTGCTATTTAACATTTTTCTAAGTGATATGGATAAAGATATAATGGTATCTTTATAAAATTTTCGGATGACACTAAAATGGAAGGGATAACAATACCTAGGAAGACAGATTCCCCCTTCCCCAAGAAAACACATTTTTATCAAATGAGACAAAATTCAATAGAGATCAATGTAATCTTGCACTTGGGCATGAAAATAAATTTCAGAAGTATAAGGAGGAGGGGTGAGGGAGATGTAGCGAAAAAGCAGTTGTTGTGAAAATGACTTCTTGGATTTAATGGACTGCAAGCTCCATCTAAATCAGTAGGGTGATGTGGCAGCCCAAAGTGCTTCATATGATCCTGGACTCCATTAAAAGGGGTACAACTTCTAGGAATAAGGCATTTTTAATCCTGCTGTTAATTTACCCTGTCAGACTTCATATGAAGGGCTATGTTAAGTCTTGGTCACCGTAGGTCACCAATGATGTTGATGTGTCCAGAGATAGGCCTTGAGTTTACATTATACAAGGATAGGTTGAAGGAACAGCAAATGTTTAGCCTAGAGCAGAGAAATCTGAGGAGGAAGAGGGTGAAGACACATAGATTTCTTCAACCATGGCATGTGGATGAGGAGCTAGATTTCTTTATTTAGAATCCAGAAAGCATGAGCAATGAGTGGAAATCATAAAGAGGAAAATTTAGGTTCAGTCAACGGAAAAAACTTCCTAACAATTACAGGTGTTGAAAAGTGGAATAAGTAGAATGGACCACTCTAAGGATTTCCTTGAAGACCTTCATGCAGGTATGTTGTGGTGAAAATCCCTTTCATGTATGCCTTGGTCTAGATGGTCTCTGAAGTCTTTCAACTCTCAAACTCTGTGATTCATGATCTTTAAAAAATTTTTTAAAAATATATTATTCTTTTTCCTAAAGACATGTAAAAAAATTTTTTAACTTTCTTTTTTGGTAAATTTGAGCTCCCAATTCTCTATCTCCCTCTTCTCATCCTTCTTTGGGATGGTAGGCAATTTTATAAAAGTTATACATGTACAATCATATAAAACATATTTCCACATTAGTTGTGTTGTGAAAGAAAACACACACACAGAACTATGGAAAAAATATGAAAAATAATATGCTTCAATTTGCATTCAGATGCTATCAGTTCTTTCCCTGGAGGTGGATAGCATTTTTTATCTTAAGCCCTTTGGAATTGTTTTGGATCATATTACTGAAAATAGCTAAGTCATTTGCAGTTGATCATCATATGATATCGTTGTCACTGTGTAATGTTCTCTTGGTCCTGATCATTTCACTTTACATGTGATTCATGATCTTTCCTCCAAACCTACCTCTCTACCAAACTGCCCCATTTCAGTGGGTCTACCCTTCTTCCATACTCTTAGGTATACAACTCTTTACCATTCCCCATATTAAGTTGGCTACCAAATTTTGCTTTTTCCACCTCAGCAACATTTCTTGTATCTGACTCCTTTTCTCTACGCACAGAGTTATGATTTTAGTAAAGCCCTTCACCATCCCACACCCGCGTTGTTGAAATAGTATTCCATTTGGTCACCATGCTTCAACTATCACTCCCCTTCAGTTCGTCCTTCACACTGTTACCAAAGTGATTTTCCTTAAGAATAGGTTTAACTATTTTACTCCCTTACACAATGAACTATAGTGATTTCCTATTACTTTTACAATCAGATACAAACTCTTTCATTTGCCTTGTAAAGCCCTTACTTGCCTTAACCTGTCTTCCTATTCTAATTGAATAGTACTTGTCCTTCTGTGTGTTCATCCTTTGTTGCCAAAGAAGACCATGCCATCAGAGAAATAATGACATGACTTGCACTTAACTTTGTTTTGAGTGAGGGAAGCTCTGCAGGTCATCAACCTCACTTCTCCTCCAGAGCCATCTGAATCTAGTGACCAGATATTCATCAGGATGACTGGAGATGACCCAGGATGAGGCAATTGAGTTAAGTGACTTGCCCAAGGTCACACAGCTTGTGAGTGTCAAGTCTCTGAGGTGAGATTTGAACTCAGGTCCTCCTGACACCTGCACTGGTGCTCTAGCCACTATACCACCTAGCTGCCCCCAACTTGCCCCTCTACTCCCATTCTAAGATCTAGCCAAATCAAACTTTTCTCTTTCTCTCACACAACAATCCACCACCCATCTCTGTGCCTTTGAACTCACTGTTCCTTATTTTTGGAATTCATTTCCTCTCCATCTTTACCTCAACAGATAACCTCCTTTCCCCCAAGACATAGTTCAAGCACTACTTCCTACATGTCCAAGAGGGACTGACAACAATTATAGCCTTTTTAATTTCTGAGGGGAAAAGAAATGCCTAAATAAAGGATATCTAAGCTTCTGCAGAGCTGCAGAAACTGGTCATATTGACAGAGATGCAGAAGTTATTTTAGCAGAAGTTTTCAACCTTCTATTCTAGCTGGAAAGGGACCCTTTTTATGAGTCACAAGTTTTTATGGGAGTGTGAGACTCAAATTAATTTGGAAGGAAGTGAAATAAGATTGTATTCACTGGGGATGTGAGAAAGGATTGCTTTCTGTTATGCATTTTTATAGTGAATAAATGTCTTAAGGTTTCAATACTCTTCCCAAAACAGTTCACTTCAGAATTTCCCAGAATTATCTGGATGCTGACAAAAATGGAGGCAAAGAGGTGATGAGGAGCTCTAAGATAAAAGCCATTAATGGCCTTTGTGCGACCAGAGACGTGTTGGAACAGGAGAAAAAAGCTGGCCTCCAGACTCACTCCTGTGGCCTTTCCATTACTCCATGTGGTATTGTATTTGTTCCCTATGTGCATTGCCTATTCATTTGGCTTATATAAGTTCCTCTTATTTTTTTCCTCCAACTCTTCATTTGCTATTGTACTTGGGAAAAGGGTAAAGGGCAAGGGAAGTAAGTATTTATATAACGCCTACTATGTGCTAGGTGCTGTGTTAAGTGCTTTTTAAAAAACAAATATTGCTTTATTTGAATTTTGAATTTAATGAGAATCAATAGTTACCCAGTGACTGTCCTCACCCCCATCAAGATCAACACCAACAAAAAGTCATCTGAAACATAACGTCTAACAATATAGACTGTGATGACATTGGCTTTTACAGTTTATACATGCATGTAGGCAGCTAGGAGACACAGTGGCTAGGGCACTGGATTTGGATTCTGCCATTAGAATCCTGCCTCACACTTTAGCTGTATTAACCTAGACATGACACTTAAACTTTCTAAGCTTTAGTTCCTTCATTTATAGCATGGGGATAATTGTACCAATTACCTCCAAGGATTGTGAGCTGGATTAAATGAGGTAAAGCATGCAAAGCACTTTGCAAACCTGAATGCGCTATATAAATGCTATTATTATTGTGATAGATATTACTGCAGTGGGGGGACCACATTGCCAGTTAAGAAAATACAAAGGTAAGCACAGTATCTGGCACATTGTGGGCATTTAATAAATACTTCTTGAGTGGTTGATTCTCACGATTGTCTTGGGGGGGTCAGCTAGGTGGTACAGTGGATAGAGCACTGGACTTGGGGTCAGAAAGACACTTCATGAGTTCAAATGCAACCTCTGACACTTACTAGATGTATGACTCTGGGCAAGTCACTTAACCCTATTTGTTTCAGTTTCTTCATCTGGAAAAGGAAATGGCAAACCACTCCAGTATCTTTGCCAAGAAAACTTCAAATGGGGTGACAGAGAGTTGGGAATGATTGAAATTATCGAACTTGGTTATATTTACTTGTTTATTTTAGAGGTTGATTGATGCTTATCAGTTTTGCTATCATAATCTTCCCCTAATTCTGCTCCTTTCTACCAAAACAATAAACAAACCAAGTTAGAGTCCCTCTGGAATACCTCTCTGAACTCTGGTTTCAACAGTTCTCAGAGGAACAACTGTACCAGGTTCAAAATACTCTATGTCTTCACTCCCCAAACTATGGCTCCTAATCCTCCCCTCTAACCCACACTGCGTGTTCCCCTTTCAATCATCAGTTAGTTCGGAGCAAAGGTATTTACTGAAATGGCACTGTTGGAAAATTAGCATTTCTACAAACCTGTGGTGTACTTTCCCACACACACATGCAGCATCCATAGAGAGAGTGACTGCACAGAGAAGTCAAAACTGGAGGTGAGGAGAGGCAACTCAGGTTTCTGATGCTGCCAGATTGCAGATTACTGCTTCACATTATTCCCATTGGCCTTGGACTCAACATCTCAGCTGAATGTTTCTGGGTGATTCTTCCTGCATGCTAAATGCCACTCCATTGTCATCTTTAGCCAGAGTACTACTATGATTTTTCTAGAAAAGGAGGATACCTTTGCTACAGGACCAGAAACAGTCTCATCTGGTTAGTTTCCTCAGAGTTTGGACCCAGAGGAGAAAGTTCCAAGCTCTGAGTGTCAAACCCTTTAGAAAAGGGAATTCTTAACATTTTTATGTGTGTCCTGGACCCCTTTGACAACCTGGTGATGTCTATAGCCCCTATCTCAGAATAACATTTTTAAATGCACAAGACAAAATATGTTGAATCACAAAGAAAATCAATTGAACTGAAATAGTTATCAAAATAATTTTACAAAATTCATGGACCACAGGTTAAGAAACCCCCTATTAGAACAAAAAGTGCAATATTTCCAGCAAATCCTAAGATTTGCTTTTTTCCCCCATCACCCTTGCTAGCAAGGGAATAGGAATCCTTGGAGGAAGACTCTGGTGACTTACTTAAGCACTTCCTAAAGTAATCTCAGCAGAGCACACATGATTATGTCCCCAAGAAGTACAAAACAGCACTGGTGGTCAGTGTTCCTTTAGGTTTATATCTGAATTTCTGCCACTTATCCATGTAAATGAGTGCTTAGGGGAAAACAATACAGAAGCAACTTACTCCCAGAGAACCAGGTTATTACCTCTGCTAACTGCTCAGTGAATTCCTGGACTTTCTACAGGATGTTTCCCCGTATGTTCTTGTGACCCAGGATTGTTCATTGCAGTTCATCAATTCAGTTGTCTTTTAGTGTGCTTTTCATTTATTTTATTCTAACAATTGTGCATATTTTGCTCTTGGTTATGCTGTTTTGCATCAACTAATACAAGTCTTTCCAAGTCAGATTTATTAGATATTATTTCATATAAACAAAAATTATTGGATAGGAAAGTAAATTATTTTGTTTCCTGTAAAGAATTCTTTTCTTTAAGGAGGCAGTCATGCTAAGCACGTGTGACAAGAACTTGGAGCCCTAGAATGTCCAGTCTAGAAAGGACCTTATAGATAATTTAAGCCAATACCTTCCACTCTTCCTCCCCTTCCCATTTTTTTCTACAGATGAGGAAACTGAGAGGTTTGGTAATCTTCCCTAAGTCAACCAGTTAGTACTTGGCAGAGTTGGAACTATCACACCAGTCTCTTGACTCACAGTCCAATACTCTTCCTTTTCCATTATGCCATGATACATTTTGGCAAAGGAAATATTCATTCTGTTTTTTTTCAAGATGTCTGGTTTTGTTTCCCTATGTTTGAGTTTATAAGACATATAGGTAGATTGACTCTAAATCAATAGTGTCTGGCACATCACAGGAATCTAATAAATAACTGTTGATTGAAAGTCAATCTAAATTGGTCATTATATCAATGGGATTGGACTGATAGTTGCTTCATTTCTTGGCACTCAGCAGTAATGGTCATTGGAAGGACTGAATTGACTCCGAAGTGCTTACAATAATACTGCTGTGCAGACATGAACCTGAAGCTTCATTATGCAAAAGGAGACAAGTTCATGCCCCTGTAGGGACCACTTTGTTTTTTACCTATAGTTCTCATTTCTTGTCTTACAAATATATATATTAGGGTTAGAATTGAGGTATTTAGATTATACACACACACACACACACATACACACACACACACATATGGTCATCAAAAGGGAGCCAGCAAAAGACTATAGAAGGTCTGTTGTTAGGCACCTACTGCATATGGTATGCTTTAGGCAATTGGGAAGATACAAAGCTAAATAAGATATGATTTTTTCCCCCTCAGATGGTTTCTAGCCTATGAGACTTTAAGCAAGTCAAAAGACCACTCTGAGCCTTCATTTTCTCATCTATGAAGAGATTAGACCAGATGACCTCTAAGGTAACTTGCAGCTTTATTGCTTATATGAGTTCACTTTATCTCTCTAGACTTCCATTTCTTCTAGATGAGGACTCTAATTTGCAAAGGAAAGAAAAGATGCAAAGGTTTTTTTTAAAATCACTTATTCATTTTTCCTTTTAATTTAATTTATACATATTTCTTGCATCCCTACAGTTTCTAAGGCACATTCTAGGTGGGTAGGGATATAATAATAGATAAATGAAGACCCTGGTTTTAAGCTCATAGTGAAAGAATAGAGGAAAAGGGAAATTTTTTAAGTGCAAAGGAGAGACCCACAGAAAGGGCTTCGGTTTGGGTTGGGAAGGCTCCTCATGGAGGAGCTGGCATCTGGTTTGGGGCCTCAAAGGAAGCAGGGGATTTGAATAGTGTGGTAGTGTCTATTTTAGGCATGGGAGGCTATGTGAACTAAGGTGTAGAAACAATTGAGCAGGAGGAAAACAAGGGATACAGGGAGAGGAGAATCAAGGAGATAGAGTTTATTTCAGGTTCAGAATAAAGAAGAGACATGAAAATGCTACCCGCGTAAACTAGAGCCAGATTAGAGAGGACTTGAGTGACAGGACCGGGAGTGGGTACCTACCAGGAGAATTCTTAGCCCCATTCTGCTAGCACTCCTCCTTTCTCTTCTTCTATCTGCCCTGCCCCTCCCCCAATGCCCAACAACACTGTCTTTGTACCCTCCCCCATAAGAAGACCTGACAGCATGAGTAGCATGGTACAAAGGGCACTGTCCTCTGGGGGCAGGTTTCTTTTTGGTGGTAGCCAGAATGAAAGGGGGGAGTGTTTCTCACATTTGCTCTTTTGCCCTACCCTAGTGGCCCCTGGCGTGAAATCTGAGGCCCACTGGTCCATATGCTTCTAACTGAATTGAACATGACTGAAAGATTTGCGAGGTCTGGTTTCCTGAAGCCTGTCGACATGGCCTGTGGGGTTCTCTTAATGAATGCCCTGAATAAGACTGCCTTGCTACTGTTCTTTGCCAGTCCTACTGCAGCAGTCCCGGTTCAGCCCTGTGATGGATTCATTATCCAAGCTGCCTCTGTCCCACTATTAATGACTTCCATAGGAGTTCTGCATGGGGCCGGAGTGCCTGAAGGCAAGAGGTGAGAACCCTGTTGTTGGTGTCCTTCTAGACTTGAGGCTTTCTTAATAGAATATTGATCTGGTCCAGAGAAGCAGAAATCCGATGCCCTTACTCAGGCTGAATACTTAAAAGAAGCAGACTTCAGCTGGCAGAAATATCAGCAATCAATTGAATGTTAACAAGCAATCACAACATGGACATTATCCAACCTTCCCAAATGGATATTAAGGTCCCTGTTACCTACAAATGAATGATTCATATAATAATAACTCCCATTTTCTAGTGCTTTAAGGCTTATGAAACAGTTTTGTCATAATAATACCGTAAAGTGGGTATATTGTGCAGGTATCCCCATTTTAAAGATGAGGAAAGTGAATCTTAGAGAGGTGACATTCATTACAGGAGGAGCAAGAAAGGGCTTTAGAAGTAGACCTTTTCTCCCTGCTCACATGCAAATGATAGAGCTCTGATCTGAGCCCAGGACTTCCAATTCCAGTTTTCTTTTGAAGCCCTGTAGTCTTAGCTCTCCAGAATGCAACTGGATGAGTGTTACACCCCGTCCCCCATCTCTCTCTGTTTCTCTGTCTCTGTCTTTCTCCAGAATGTATTGCAGTGAACAGTTATAGGTCAGGAGAACAGATAAGGAAATACACACATGTGCACATACATAAATGTGCATGTACATAAACACATGTACACACATATGTCATGTTTCTATATGCGTATATAAAGACATAGATACTCATATATATTAGTTGTGGGAAGGAGAATGCTAGCAGCTGGCAGGGACAGGAAAGGCTTCATGTAGTAGATAGCATTTCTGTCCTATCTTGAAGGAAATGAAGGATAATTCTAAGAGGTAAAGGTCAATAAGGGGAGCATTCTCAACACTGAAGACAGTCAATAGAAATGTACAGAGACAGAAGATGAAGCAGCATTTGTGAAACAGAACAAGTAGATCAGTATGAGTGGAACATAGAGATTGTCCTAAAAGATCTCGTTTAATTCCTGTGGGTATGGCTAAAAATGATGACTCCACTTCTGGCTCCTTGTAGCTATGTAGCTAACAGATGAAATGGGCAAAATGGGGCTCCCCAATATAGGTGAGATGGTAGACCTTTGTGAGACAGGCCTGTCCTGAGTGTACTTGTTCTGTCAGTCAGCATTAAAGTTCTTTTAGTCCCGAAGGGGGTTGAAAAAAGAACCTTGTGAAACAGTTTTCTCATAACACTGTGAGGTGGGTATATTGTGCAGGTAGCTGCATTTTAAAGACCACGAAAGTGAATTTCAGAGAGGTGCCGTTAACAAAGAACCTTAGAGATGGAAAAAACCTAGCAGGTGACCTAGTCCTGAATTTCAAAGGTCCTTAGAGTCCATCTAATATATTTATTTAATAAGATGATGTAGCCACTTAGTGGTTCTAGTTAAAGTCTTACAGAACGCTGATTTTTGTGCTCAGCAATTGGACAGTAAATATATTGCTTCACACCTTTGTAAGCTTTGTTTTCTTTATCTTTAATATCTTCCTATTTCCCTCAAGTATATCAAACCTTACTCTCCTTAGAGTGAGATTCATAAAGTGCTTATCTGACATATTACTCCCCTAATCAATAATCTACAATTACTGTCAAACTCCCCAAACCTCCAATTCAGCCATAAAACATCCTGTTATCTTTAGGATCAAATGTGATCTCCTAAACTTGGTATTTAAGGCGTTTCACAGCTTGGTCCCAACCTGTTTTTTCAGCCCTGTTTGACACTTCCCACCGTCATGCATTCTACTCTCAAAACAAACCAGCCCTCTTGTTGTTACCCATGCATTTTCATCTCTGTGCTTTTTTACTGGCCATGTTCCATGCCTGAAACATACTTTCTCTTTATTATCTCTTTTCTGAATTCCTAATATCCTTCAAGATTGAGTTAAAACATTATTTAAACCTTTTCTTTGCCCCCAGCTGGTAGCTCCTTCTCCCTTTGTTAATATGTATTATTTTAATATATCCTTTTGCATATATACATATATGTAGATATCTGCCCAGTCTATTTATTGGTCATGGCCAATGTGGAATCTTTTTGGACTGTACATGTTTGTTAGAAAGGCTTAATTTTTCTTTCTTTTCTTTAACAGAGGGGAAAAGGTGGGAGAGAGAGAAAATAGAATTTTGTTAATGGAAGAAATAAAATGAAATTAACAAAAAATAATCATCTCCTTGAGTGCGGGGACTTTCACTTTTACCTTTGTATCATCAGTGCCTAAAATAGTATCTAATGCATAGTAACTATATAATGAATGGTTTTTGACTGAGAAAGATCTTAATAAAATCATCAAGATTTGAGCTGGAAATGGGGTCTAGTCTCATTTTACTAACCTGGAAACTAAGCTTTGGGGAGTAGATAGAATTTTCCCAAGGTAATATGGTAAGTGGTACATACTGTATTTGAATTCAAATCCTTTAACTCAAAATCCTTTCAATTACAACTGGATACTTGTAGAAGGAAGGAAGGAAGGATGGAATGAATGAATGAAGAAGGAATAAAGGGAGGGAGGAAGGAAAGGAGGAAGGAAAGAAGGGAAAAAGAAGGAAAGCGAAAGGAAGGAAGGATGGGAAGGAGGGAAAAGCAAGTAAGGATGGAAGGAAGGAGAGAAAAGAGAGGGAAAAAGGGAGGAAAAGAAGGAAAAGGAAGGAAGGATAAAAGGAAAGAAGGAATAAAGAGAGGAGGGAAAAGGGGTGGGGAGGGAGGAATTCACAGGTGCTTGAAATTTCCTGTTATGTTCACTGAAGCAATTAGACTGATGCTAATTTATTTTTCAGATATTTACTGATAAGATTGATAAGTATTTTGATCTGTCAGAAGGAATCAATAATTTGAAAATAAATCACTATCTCCCACTCAGAATATGCCACAATAACTTTCACATGATTGAGGATTCCCCAAACTTCAATTGTGGAAGTCTCTGCTTCACAGTGCCCCTCAAAATGAACTTACCTGACAATAGCAGGACAGAGAGCTAGATCAGATCACCAGTCCTGTGCCTTGGCTATTGGACCTTGGACAAGTTAATTCACCTTGCTGAGCCCATCACTGTAAAATATAAATAATAAATAGTTGCTACTTCACAGGATTTAAAAGAAAGAAAATATTTTATAAATATTAAAATGCCATAGAAACATGAGTGGTGATGATGATGATGATGTCAAGTTGTTCTAGATAGCTTGGGGCAATGGATGGAGGCACGATAATTATTTTCAGTTTTGTATCGGTTGTTGCTTCCTTTGCTCTCAAATATGCATGCTTATCCACAACCCCCTTCTGGCTCAGTATTTGATGGATAACTTTGCTGGTCATGATTCATGAGAGGCAGAGCTTTTCTTCCACTCACTCAGTCGCTATTTCGACTGAGGGCCCCCATGTATATCATTATCTGAGGCTAAAGTCTCATTTTCTTCAAGAATTTAATGGTTGACTTGAGAAATGGGAGCACTGACAAAGATGTCTGAGGAGGAGTCATTGACACAGGTGACACAGAACCATAGGATTTTGAGTTTAGAGATCATCTCATCCAGTACCTTAATTTTATAGATGAGGAAAATGGACGTCAGAGACAGCCAATGAATTGGCCAGGGTATAGACTCATATAACTAAAGCTAGAAAGGACCTCAGAAGGCATTTATCCAACCCCCTGCATTTTATTGATGATGAAGCTGAGGTCTAAGGAAGTAAAATCACTTGTCCAAGGTCATACAGGTGGTGAATATTTCAGTCATTATTCAGTCTTCTTTTCAGTTGTATCCAACTCTTTGTGACTCCATTTGGAGTTTTCTTGGTAAAGATACCAGAGTGTTTTGCCATCTCCTTCTCCATCTCATTTTACAGATGAGTGAACTGAGGCAAACAGGGTTAAGTAATTTGCCCAGGGTCACAAAACTAGTAAGTTTCTGAGGCTGATTTTGAACTCTGATCTTCCTGACTCCAGGAACAATGCTCTATCCATTTTGCCATCTAGCTGCCCTTAGTGAACATTAGAGACGTGATTTGAACCCAGGCCCTTTGAATCTAGAATCAATGCTCCTTCCAATGTACCCTCTACCCTAGGAGTTAAGTAATAGAACCAGGATTCGACCCTAGGTCTTCTTGAATTTAGGTCTAATGTGGTTTCTATTATATGATTCCTCCTTTTTTTAAAATCTTTTTTGGAAAATTTTAATATTTTATTTTTCAAATTACTTGTAAAAACAATTTTTAATGTTTTTTTTTTTAAATTTGGATTTCCAAACTCTATCCCTCCCTTCCTCCTCTTCATCCATTTTGAGTAGCCATTTGATATAGATTATATATATATATATATATATATATATATATAATATGTGTAGTCATGCAAAACATATTTCCATATGAGTCATGTTGTAAAAGAAAACACAGACAAAAAAGCCCCAAGAAAAATAGAGTTAAAATGTTTCATACTCCATCAGTTCTTTCTCCAGAGGTGGCTAGCATTTTTTCATCATAAGCACCTCTTTAAAAAAATCTCTTCAGGATACAAACCTAGTAGTGATATTGCTGGATCAAAGATATGTCCAGTTTTATAACCCTTTGAGTGTAATTCCAAATTGCTCTCCAAAAGGGTTGGATCAGTTCACAACTTCACCAACAATTCATTAGTGTCTCAGTTTCCCCACATCCCCTCCATCATTTATCATTTTACTTTTTTTTGTCATATTGGCCAGTCTGATAGATGTGAGGTAGCATCTCAGAGTTGTTTTGATTTCTATTTCTCTAATCAGTAATGATTTGGATCCTTTTAAAATATGATTGTAGATAGCTTTAATTTCTTTTCTGAAAACTGCCTATTCATAACCTTTGACAATTTATCAATTGAGGACTTGCTCTTATTTTTATAAATTTGACTCAGTTCTCTATATATTTGAAAAAAAAATGAGGCCCTTAACAGAGATGCTTACTGTAAAAAAAATTCCCCAGTTTCCTGCTTTTCTTTTAATCTTGGTTGCATTGGGTTTGTTTGTGCAAAAACTTTTTAATTTTACATAATCAAAATTATTCATTTTACTTCCCAGAATGCTGTCTCTTATTTGGTTGTACATTCTTCCTTTATCCATAGATGTGACAGGTAAAATATTCCATGCTCCCTTAATTTGCTTATGATAACACCCTTAATGTCTAAATTATGTACCCATTTTGACCTTATCTTGGTATACGGAGTGAGATTTCAGTTTTCATTGCTAACTTAAGGTAAGGTATTCTCTTCAGTTAACAAAATGCTGGAGATGGAAACCTAATTGTAGGATTTAATGCTGACTTGGATCATCAAGCTATTAACTAATACTTGTAGGCACCTGTAATTGAATAAATCCAGACAATACCAAGCCAGAGGTCATTTTGTGTGAGTAGTGAGGCTATGGATGGTTGTATTTAAATAGTCATTTATATGGAAAACACCCTTATTTCCATCTATGGTTTCTTTTATATACCTATATCTGCTACCATATATATTATACATACATACATACACTCACATAAATATAAATCAACTGTAGAATTTTGACATGAAACCTAAACTAGATTAGCCTGAGGACACTTGGAGATAAAACTAGAAAGAGTATGACAAATAGATGCAAAATGGAAAAAGATGATCTGGTGTATTTGTAGTAATTCATCAACAATGAACAGAACCATTTGGGCTTTATCAATTCTGTCCTTAACCTATCGTGGGAGTAAGTGTCAACGACATTGATAAAGATGAAGAAAGGAAAAGTAGCTGAAGGTGACTACATATTTATAAAAGGCATCCATGCAAGAGGGACATTAAAGGCATTTTGGATTAATTTTCAAGATCTCAAAGATTAGAAGGGATAGAAAATATCAAAGATGTTATTTTTTACCAAAAAAAAAAGCCAACAAAGAAAAAGATGACGAAGCAGACATCAGTATGTACCCTTCCATAGTTTCCTTCTTTATCTCCATAAAATCATTGTTGAAAATGATCTCTACATGTCTAATGAGGGCATTGACCAATGAAAGCTCAGTTCTTAGAACACACACGATATTCTCTGCTTGCTGCCGATCCATATGAAGGCTTGGTGATCCTCCTTTTGGAAATGCATAGTAGAAGCACCCTTTTCCTCTGTGCTTCAGAGCACAGTTATCTTCTCACTTTCAATTCTCTGCTGAGACATGACTAAGAAGGTTTGAATGGATGAACTCTCTTTTATAGTGGCATGAGGCAAGAATGACTGTGAGTCTCAGTGAAAGAAGAGGTGTTGGCAGTGGCCTGCCTCACTTGCCTAATCTCTCTATCTGACCACTATGTGGTTATGAACACATGACATCTCTGTTTATTTTGTCACTTTCATTAAGTTCTTTCACGAGAATGAGTATCCAAGATAGAATAACTCAAGTAGAAGAATCCTCCGCTTAGGAACCAGAATCAGTAAAAGCAGTGACTGAGGCCAGTGAGGTACTAGTTCTGGGAAACAAATGGAGTGATCCAACCCAGGAAGGAATTGATCTGGCTCACTCAGACTGAATTTTATGGGAACTCCAAGAAGGAAGGTCAGGAAGTATTGTCTTCTACCTTAATGTCATCCACCACAGGAAGGCGGGGAATTATGTACCAACTACTTTCGGTTTGAGTTTACTCTCCCCAGGGGCTGAGTGGATTTGTCGAGGGAAGAATGTGCCCGTTTAGTGGAAGTGGGGAATGTTTTTGTATTTTGATTCTTGTTATACCTCCTCAGCAAGTATTCCTTTATAAAATCTAATAGATATTAATTGGTTAATTAATGTTATGGAGAGGTTAAATGGTTGATTTATATTGGGGAAAGCAATATATATTAATATTATATATTAATTAAATTCTGTTTATATTATATAAGTTTTATTTGTATTAATTAAATAACAAATACATATGATTACTATAGAATATTAACATTGTATATAATATGTAATGATTAATGTATAATATATCACAACATATATTAATATTAATATATATAAACCAGATGGGGGCTCGTGGGTAATAGTATTGGAACCCATACATTCAGGATTTTTTCTTTAGAACCATGAGAGGAGAAGTAGCAGAAATGCTCTGGGGAACCAACCTGCTTATCTGAGTGCAAGTTGGGAATGTGATCCCAGAACCCAGGCTCTTCCTTGATGAAAACATGAGAAGGAAATGCGGAGGATTTTACAGCCAGTTTTCTGTTGCAGAATATATTTTTACTATAAGACTAATTAACAGAAAGATACAGAGGGAGTAAAGGAACAAGTATTAGGTATTAACTTTGTGCTAGATACTGTGTTAGGCACTTTGCAAATATTATCTCAGTTAATCCTCATAACAATCCTGGGAAATAGGTCCTCATTATCCTCGTTTTATAGTTGAAGAAACTGAGACAAGAAGAGATTACATGGTTTGCCCAGGGTCACATGGCTAGTAAGTTCCTGAAGATGGCTTTGAACTTAGGTCTTCCTGATTCTAAGTCTAGGACTTTATCTCTTGTGCCACCTAGGTGTCCAGGTAAAGAGAACATAAGATTCCCTGTATCTGTTGTTAGTTTTAAAAAATCATTTTGATGGAAAAAAATGATCAGCCTCAAAGACTCTTTCAAAAAAAGAGGTATACCACAAATATGTTCATATATACAAGATTCGACAGCAGGTACAACCTCAGGATTAATTTTATTTAATAAGCTGCTGAATAGAAATCCCAAGAAAGACTCAAAATAGGGAGATGTCAGTGTCAAACACTACACATTACTTTGGTTAGAAATAGGATTCCATCAAAATCCTTCTGGTCATAGATGATACCATGCTAACTGAGCTCTGAAATAATATAAAGGCTCTCAAGTAAACCTATAGTTATTGTAAAAGAAAAAGGCTAATGTCTCATTGTCCATTCCAGAAAACAAATCAGAGTCCATATCGCCCTTCTGAGGTTAGATGGACAACACACTGAGCTAGTCTAAGATGCAGAGTTTTTGACCGTAAAAATTCTCAACACAATAGCCTATCTTCTGAACACCTATGTTCTCCTGAATATTCAATATAAAGATGTGACTCAAGGACCATTGTGATCCAATTTTAGTATATTCATAATTGGAGGTAATTCAAAGGTAAATGGAAAGATGGATGGTGGGTATAAATAGGTAACTTACCTACAGCAGGCACCTAATCAATGTTTGTTAACTTCCTGAAACACATTACCCTTGATGATTTTCATAAAAGGACAACATCAAGGACATCTGTAACTGGAAGATGAAGTGAGAAACCTGTGTAGAGAGAATGAAGAATAGTGGAGGATGGTGATTAACTAGAATAGAACCCTGGTATTTATGAAATATTAAAAAAAAATCCAAAGGAAATGTCTTGGAAGGTCAATGGATATTCTGTGAAAGACTTGTGGAAAGACATGGACAAAAATTGTACAGAATGAGGAGGTAGGGATGGGTTGGATGGAATAGGGTGTACCCACACTGAAGTCATGGATCCCACAAATATCATAGTATAGATATTATATGTTTTCCCATTTTGATCAGAGAATTCCCATTTTCTTATAACGATTCACTCATAAGATCATGAAAGGCTATACATAGGTGCCTTATTAATCTGAGGTTTTATGAAGTGAAGAATGACAGAGGAAATTAGACTGAGGGGAAAAGGGTCAGATAACACAAACTGTTCCTTTGTCACTCTGGGTCAGTTGCACTGTTAGACCTGGAATAAGAAAAGAATCTTCTTGGGAAGGACCTACACTCTCTGTCCTGAGAGAGAATGGGAAGGCCCCTTGCAAATACATCAGGAATGTTTTGGATGAAAAAAAAAGGACCCATCCCCTTTTCTTCTTTAAAAATAGATGATATAAAAAAAGAAAAAAGAAAACGTTTGCCTGGCCATCAGAGGACCTGATTTCTAGTTCCAGCCCTGTCATTAACCAGTTATATAACCACAGTCAATTCACTTCCTTTGTTGGACAGCTCAGTATACATACCTGTGAAACAAAGAGGTTGGTCTAATGTCCTGTTTAGGTCTAACTTTCTATTCCATTGTCCCAATCTCAGGGTTGGTTGGCCAGTTCTTGCATCTAGTTCCAAACATATTAGCCCTACCTTTTTTTTTTTTTCTCTTGGTTACATGGGCACGTGTGCCCCTTTGGGAAAAAAAATAAAGGAATCTCAGGACAATTGAAACAACTCGAGACTAATAGGTTGATCTGAAATTCAGGTTTCCCCTGAAGGAAAATGGTAGCAGTTCATGTCACTAAGCAGGGTGGATTAGAGCTCTGTCTTAGCTGAAATGTGTTACAGCCTTCGTTTGCCTGACCCCTGGAATACATTAGCCAAGAGCTAGGTCAGTGCTATGAAAAACTAAGGCCAGACAGAGGGAAATCTATATTCTTGGCCCCAGTCAGCTGCTAGAAAAAAAGTACACTAGTAGAGCAAGAATGGGGAACCAGGAAGATGCAGAGAAAAGTTCCTGCTGCTTAGATAGATGCTTGTAATGTAACCGGTTCAAATAAGGCAATCCTTGATTTTTTTCTTCTCTGTAGGGTTAAATTAAAAAAAATTTTTTTTGAGAAGACATTAAGCATTTCATATCCCAGACTTCTATTATAAATATTTAAAATCTACTGGCAATCCTCCCTGAGGACTGCCACAGATGTCTTACTTTGAGGAAGCCATAGGTACTACCTTTGTCCTGTGGGACCTGTCCATCAAGCATTAGCTTCAGCTGGGCTGATGTCTCTAAACAGCTCCCTTCTCAGATTAAGAAAGGGAGAAGGAGAGTGCCAGGATATTTTGGGAATGACATTAAAAAAAAAAAAACAATAGCAAAAAACAACAGCTGTCTTGAGTATGCTGAGGAGCATTCTGAATCTACATCATTTATGGCAACAATTGCTGTCAGTCTCCTATCTGGGGATACGAGATCAAAATTTGACAAATTTAATTAAAGCTTATCACGTAGATGGAATTGAGTTGCTAGGCTAGGTAATCTGTAATGGTTAGAAAATGCCCTTCTAAACTCTATCTAGCGAGTTCAGTTCTTGGCATCGTCCAGAGGAATCTCTCAACATCTGTGCACTAGAGAGATGACACCTTGCAAAGGCTCAGGTGAAAATGTAAAAGCTGGTGATGGATGTTTTCCTTGGGGGCAATTAGGGCTCTTTAGTCCAATAGCTCCTTCATTCATACCATATTAAAGGCTTAATATGAATTGCAATCCCTGCTTGTTGCTATAGAAGCCAAGCTGAACTCTAGACCTCTTCAAGAAAACAATATGTGTGGGAAAAATAAACGGATACACTCCAAACAAAACACTGCTCCCCATGTGCTCATACCTCCCAGTTGGTATTGCAGCTTGCTGGGAAACAGGTTTCATTCCTAGTAGTGACACTTTGGCATTTTGGGGTAGGAAAGGGAAGTCAGAGAGATAGAATGTGTTCTTGTTGGGACTTGACTGAAAAATCTATACTTGGGAAAGGCATGCCAAACCTTTCCCTCATTAACTATTTGACAAATCCTACAGGCCTGTACATAGATTCATGGTGGTTGCAAAATGGGAACAGTCCTAGGACAAAGAATACATTGTGAAGTCAGGGAGTTGCATAGTTATCGCCTGCAGTATTGGGTTAAAGGAAACTGAGCTGGGAGGCGGACTAACAATATGTATGCACAGAACTTGGGACAGGGCCCCTGAACTCGAGAAACTCATTGGGATCTTACCCTTTGATTCAGAGAAAGCAGCCTCCCAGGCAGGATGGTTCCTCCTTTCCTCCTTTTTTCCTCCTCTCCTCCCATTCCCCACACTGACAAAAGAAATCAAGTATATGGGAGTATAAAAATTATTTATATTTCTTCACAGCCCCTTTCATTTGACAAGCTCAAAGGACAATGCAAACATTAACTCTTGCAATACCCTTTGGTGGGTGCAGGAAAGCTTTCCTCCTTTCCCTTTTAGAGACAAAGTCTTGGCTGTGGAGAGGTTAATTTGACTTGACCATGGTCATCTGAGAAACTGAGAATAGATCTGGGAAAGGAACCAGAATTTCTATTTCTGAAGCTGCTGCCTCCATACCATACTTAAGGACACAGCAGCCCATTTTCATGCTATTCAGGCTAGATGTTTGGAGGTGGGAGGTGATGGGGTTTCCAACCATGTCAGGCTCATCTGATGAAAGGCAAGGATAAAACTAGGGCACCCCAGTTAGTTTCAAAACACTGGTTAATTGGCTGAGGGCTAAGGGATTGTACAAGAAAGTAAAATGACTGGGTCTAATTAGAATTTGAGAATCTCATGATAGCAATGTGGAGATTTATACTCAACAAGCAATCAATGGTAGACTGGCATTTATGGAGTAGGAATGAATAACATTTTGGCTTCTCTTCAAAATCATATGCATTCTTTTAGGGCCCAATTCAGAGCTATAACTAGCATTTCTGTCACTCAAGGCAAATTATATTGAAGTGGGTGGGTCAGGGAGAAAGTGCAGACATTGATACATGAAGTCCTTGATGCGGAGAGACCCCAGGCACTAGGCCTCTAAGGGCAGAGAACACCATGCAAGTTAGACTAATTCTTTCTCAAAAGGCAAGAAACCTTTTCTAAAGACTTGATTGTCCCAGAAGGATAAAGTTCAAGTTATTTCCATGGATTCCTGTTTCTCCAAGGGCATAAAAGGGCATTCTCATGTAGAGTTGACGATCCCTTCAGACTAAGTGGACATCCCAAGATCACATCCACCTTGTTACACTAGACAAATAATATTTCTGTATGATGGTAAGGGAGGCTGCATTACCCAAAATAAGTGCTATAGTATTATTTTAAGATAGCCTTTTTATGCTATGGCCAAGTCAACCTCTTTTTCTTAATCACTGAATGACATAAACTTTATTTCATTCTAATACTGAGCCTAAACCAATAGGGGACTGGACTAAGTAAAGATTGTTTATTACATCTGGGAAGGTAAACGGGTGAGGAGAGGAATGCCTACATTTGAAAATCTTCCCCCATCCCTCTTAATTTCAGGACCTTCCCTCTGTTAATTATTTCCTATTTCTTCTTGTATGGATAGCTTGTTATCTCCTCCAGTAGGTTGGTAAGTTCTTTGAGGGCAGAGACTGTCTTTTGCTCCTTTAGTTTCCCTAGCCCTTAGCACAGTACCTGGCATGGAGTCGGTATTTAACAAATGTTTATTGATTGGTAGCTTCCTATTTTAACTAAATTTTCTTGCCAAATGTATGCTTGCCTAAAATACTATTTTATGGGGAACTCATGTAAGGCAAACATTTACATAGCAGTCAGAAAAAGCAATGCAAGGACGCACTCAAGGTCTCTCTTAAGAACTTTGGAATTGATTGTGTGACATGGGAGACACTGGCATAGGACCGCTCAGCAGAGAGGGTGCTGTGCTCCATGAGCAAAGCAGAACTGAAGTAGCTCAAAAGAAACGCAAGCTGTGCAAATTTGGAGGATCCACCCCAAATGTCCACATGGATTATTTGTGCCTAACCTGTGCAGAGCCTTCTAAGCTCATATTAGTCTGATCAGCCATGGTCAGAGACATCGTAAGTTGACTCTAACATGGTGTTGTCATTCTGGTCCTCTTTGAGAAGGAAGGACAACATCCACCACCTACCACTACCAGTTTTTCTTGCTAAAAAGTTGCTAACCTCAGGTGTTTCTACTACTAAATTCTCATCAATATTGTTAAAATGTCCTCTAAATTTCAGTACCCTGAAACAGAGCTGCAGTTGTCCCAATCCTAGCTATGGATCTTGCCTAATTCACAGCTTCTGTGAAGCTTTTCCTAATTGCCACAAGTTTATGGCAGATGCTTGAGTTTACAGGAGCTGGAAGGCACCTTAGAGGTCATCTAGTCTCTCTAACTCTTAGCATCAGCCATGACAAGGACAACTCATATTATATAATATTTTAACATTTTCAAAGTACTTTCTTCATGATAGTGCAGGTATTACTAGCCCCAGTTTACAGATGAGGAAACTGGAACTCTGAGAGGTTAATTGATGTCTTTAAGGACCTTCAGTAAGTACCTGAGATAGAATTTGAATAAGAGTCTTTTGAATCCAAGATGAAAGAAATTGAGATCTAGAAAAGCTAAGCAATTGCTTACAGTCACTTAGATAGGACATATCAAAGTGAGGATTTGAACACACAGCCTCTGACTTCAGATGCAGTATGTATTCCACATATTTTTGTCCCTGAAACTCATTTGGCACTTAGCATAATATAATATACTGCCTTATAGTGCAATTTAGCTATTACAGTGCATATATTTTGGTTCCCCCAACAGCCAATAGTCAATAAACATTTATTAAGTACCTATTATGTGTGGTGCAGTGGTTGGCCACTGGGCTTGGCTTCAGGAAGACTCATCTTCCTGAATTCAAATCTGGCCTCAGACATTACTAGCTGTGTGACCCTGGGCAAGTCACTTAACAGTATCCTCATGTGAATGAACTGGAGAAGGAAATGGTAAATCACTCTCATATCTTTGCCAAGAAAACTCCAAATGGGGTCATGAAGAGTCAGACATGATTGAAGCAATTGAACAATAACCAACGCTAATTGAATCAGTGGGTTAAAGGCTAAGGATACAAAGAAAAACCAAAGAGAATCTCTGCTTTAGAGAAGCTCCTAGTCTGACAGGGCAGCCAACATGTATACAATTATGTACAAGCAAGCTTATATATAGGATACATTGGAATGAATCAACAGAGAGAAAGCATTAAAATTCAACGGGGTTGAGAAAGGTTTCTTGTAAAAGGTGGGATTCTAATTGAGACTCAAAGGAAGTTAGGGAGACCAGAAGGTAGAGACGAGGAGGGCAAACATTCTAGATACGGAGGACATCCAATGCAAATGCCCAGAGCCAGCACATGGAGCATCTTGTTTGAGGAACACCAAGGAGGTCATTGTCACTGAACTGAAGAGTATGTGGGAGACATAAGATAGAAGAAGGGGTTATAAAGGGCTTTGAATACCAAATTCAGTGTTTTATGTTTGATTCTGGAGGTGATAAGGAGCATGTAACTGCTGGCAACTCCTTGAGGGAAATGGCTTATCAGTTATCACTGAGCTGAATCTACTAAAGCTCCCAAGCACAGAGTAGGAACTCCAGAAATCTTCAATTTATTTCCATTTCTCCAGAGATAGGGACCATACCATTCTCTGATCATCTATTTGTCACATGCCTATAGCTACATAGTATGACACTAAAACATACATAGAGTCAGTTTGGCACAGTGAACAGAAAGCTACCTTATAGTCAGGAAAAACTGAGTTCAGGTCCTACCCCTGGCTATGTAACGTTTGTCAAGGCATAGAACCTTTGAGTGCCTACCCAACTCTGCAAAACAGTGGTGTCAGACTCAAATAGGAACACATCTTTGAAGACAGCATATTGACTTATGAGACTACAAATTAACATTATGTGACATCATATTTTTATTTATTTTGTTTAACATTTCTTAATGCCATTTTAATGTGGCTCAGATTATTTGACAGCTGTAAGATAGTTCTAGGATTGTAAATCACACAGGAGGTGCTACTTTAATTTGACAGGAGTTCCTTCACTAGGAGTTTTCATGAATAAGATCATGGGCCTTGTCCAAGCTGTAATAGGAACAACTATATAGAAGTACTGTGAACAGAAAAGAATATTGAATTTAGAGTAAAAATAACTGAGCTTAAATTACGTGTTATGATCCAGGATGCTTGTTGGAAGACTGGTGTCTTTCTTGAATGGTCAATATGGGGAATTCCTACAGTTTTAAATATTAATACTGGTTTTTAATGACCAATACATAGCTTTTCCTATCACTGGGTATAGGTTTAAGCGTAGAAAATAAGGTGGATGAAAAGAACAGGTATTCACTCCCTCCTCTGGCCCCCACCATTGGATGTATGGACAAAGTCACTTTTTTTAACTACTCCCTTTTCTACATATAGACTAGACCTATTCTCTAGTCTCTGTCCTTTCCTCACTAGGCATGGGTAAAGAGAAAGTAACAAGGTGGGCAACATGGGCCAATAGCCTAGTCTTATTCCAGAGAATAAAATGGCATTCTGAATTGTTTTTTAGCCTAAAGAAAAGGAGAAGAAAATAAACCAAAAAAGGCAAATTGTTTGATTCTACCTTTTGGGAACTTTGTAAAAAACAAATAGTTAAGTTAAAAAAACAAACTCCACAAGATTGTATCTTAATAGGCTCAAGTACTCATCTAGGATGAAAAATCCTAGCAATTTTGCAGAGGAGGCTTAGACCTCTATCTTCTCCTTTTTAGCAATACCAGCCATTCTCTAGCTCACTCCTTTTAACACACAGGTCAGTGACAATTAAAACAATTGGATTTCATCTATCAGGGAAAAGAAATTAAAATACTGGAATAGAAATTTAAGAAGGTAACTTTATAGGGTAGAATAAACTTTGGAATCAACTTCTTCCCTCCTTGGGTAGATAGGAAGGGAATGGTACAGATAGGTTATGTTTCTATGTTTCTGCTACCTTTATTTGCCCTATTCTCATCACAATTGTGTCTACATTGTGCACATTATTCAGGAAATAGTCCCCTAGACTGCCATGTCTTCAACTCTCATCTCCCCAGTCTCTACATTAATGTTGCAAATTATCTACCTAAGCCCCTCTCTTGGCTTCCATTCAGATCTCAAAAACTTACCCCAAACTCAAGAACTGACCCAATACCTTCAGTTCAAACTCACTGCTCATGATTTGATTACTCTATTGGATTGCTGTTTAAAGTCATGGCCTCCCTGCCTCAGCTCAATCCCAAATCTGCTCCCTGTCCTAACCCCATCTCTGAGCACTGCTTTAAGAGTCCCTCAGTACTCTCAAGGTGGGAAAGAAGACAGCAGTTGTCTATGCAGCCTATACTTCTCAGGGTCAAGTAACTTTGCTTTGGGATTCTTATCTCTTTGAACACAGAGGAATTGGTCTGTCCAAAAGCCTGCTACAAAGATTCTTTACTTCTAGATATATATACCACAATGAAGTCAATGATCAAAAGAAAAATCCTCCATGCCCCAAAGTATAAATGACAGTGCTTTTTGAGGTTGCAAAAATCTGGAAACAAAGCAGATGCCCATTTATTGAGGACTGGCTAAAAAAATTACAGTACATGAAGGTACTGGAATATCACTGGGCTATAAATGATGAGTTGGAAGAATGCAGAGAAGTATGGGATGATTTATGTGGATTAGTACAAAGCAAAGTAAGCAGAACCAGGAACATATACAATAACCATAAATAAATGGGAAGTACAAGAAAAATATAATGATTGGAACTGAATGCTGTGAAATTTAGATGGCCAAGTCTACCCCCCAAAAAGGCACATGAAGATCCCCCTATCCCTTCTTTGCAGAGATCTCTAGGACTCTGGATTACGTTCATATGCCACAACTTGTTCAGTCATTTCCCAATTGATGGTCATCCCCTCGATTTCCAGTTTTTGTCAACCACAAAAGGGGCCAGGGTAAATATTTTTGTACGTGTGAATCCCTTTTCCTATTTTTATAATCTCTTTGGGCTATAGCCCTAGAAGTAGTATTGCTGGGTTAAAGGGTATGCACATTTTTATAGCACTTTGGGCATAGTTCCAAACTACTCTCCAGAATGGTTGGATCAGCTCACAGTTCCACCAAAAATGAATTAGTGTTCCAACTCTCCCACATCTTCTCCAACATTTATAACTTTCCTGTTTTGTCATGTTCACCAGTCTGATAGGTGTGATGTTGTACCTCAGAGTTGTTTTGATTTGCATCTCTCTAATCAATAGTGTCAATAAAAAATTATTAAGCAACTACACTGTTCCAGGAACTTTGCTAAGTTCTGGGGAAACAAAAAGAAGCAAAAGTCCATTCCTGCCCTCAAGGAGGTATGGGGGAGACAACCTGCAAATAAATATATACAAAGTAAAGCAGATACAGGATAAGTGGGAAGTAATTAAAAGAAGAAAACATTGGAATTAAGAAAGTTTAGGGAAGGCTTTCTGTAGAAGGTGAAATTTTAGTTGGGACTTAAAGGATGCCAGGAAGGTTAGTAGTCAGAGCAGACAGGCTAGAGGGTTCTAGATATGGGGACAACCAGAAAGAAATGTCCAGGGCCAAGAGATGATGATGATGCTTATGTATTCATATCTGTGTTTGTGTTTAAAACTTGACTATTGAGTATATATAAACATGTCCTAGAATCATAGAATAGTATACTGTTAGAATTGGAAAGGACTTTAGAGAATACTTAGTATAACATCTTCATTTTCCTGTTAAACAATCCAAGGCTCATAGAGGGAAGTGACAAGGTCCCACAGCTAGTTAGCCTTCTGCCACAAAGTAAGGCCCAATTCAGAAGACTCTCTTGCTCTCCAGAGTTCAGTGTGAATTTCTAATGTCTAAGAGGCTATGCATGCTGATGGAAATATATGCCAGAACCTTGCCTGAAGAAGTTATGCTCCTGAATTAATTACAAGAGTCCCCAGTTTGGAACTGAGTGTGTGTGTGTGTGTGTGTATGTGTGTTACCTTTGGTTAGGGGCTATACAGTTGTGTCTATATACATTGAGTTATGGATTACTCTGTGTCACAGCATGTCAGGACAATATCCTGAAATAACAGGGTGCAGGAAATCTGGCATGATGCAAAGAAGGGAGGAAAAAACTAATTTATTTGTAGATAATTAGCAGGTTGAGTTACCTTTTGGAAGCATTTGCTTCTCAGGACAAGCATAGCAAGTAACATGGACCTATGTGCTAATTGGAACAAAGCATGCTTCCATTATAATTATAACCTGAGTTTTGGAAGGGAAAAAAATAAAGCATGTTCTACTAAAAAGAAAATATTAATTAGGCACCATTACACCACTTCCCCCTGAAACCACCTATGTGAAAATGCTCCTAGTCAGAGGAGGGATTGGGGACTTCAATTCAATGTACATGTTCAATGCCATGACAATAGGGATGAAAGAGTCGAACTCCTCAAGTCAATTATTTGATGTCATAAAGACAACACCTTTCCCCAATCTTCTTTTTTTAATCAAGCGTTTTTAAGCTGCAATTAGTCCAACAGCTTTGTGTGTGTGTGTGTGACATGGCCTAAATGGCTGAACTTTTAGTGACTCATTTCTGCTTGTTACGCCTCCCCATCTATAAAATGGGATCTTGATTGTCAGGAAAGTACTCTTGGGTTCTCAAAGGAGTCCACAGATGCCAGTGTGCTCAATGTACCTGCATTCCACAGGTGGCTCCCATTGTGAAGCAGAATAGCTAAAATGATAGGAGATAGCAGGGTCACTCTGAAGCCCTGGCTGAAGAATTAGGTCAAGATAGTCTTCATCATTCCCTTTTGCTGGTCTTTCCTTCCTGGTGCTCTTTGGACTTCCTTTTACGTATCTATCCTTTTTGCTTAATAGCTCCAGTATCTTTTCTCCTCCTCACTAATCTGTTAAACTAGGGCTTGATAAAAGCACCAGTGACAGGTAGTAGGGTGGAGGACTTACTTTAGGGGGAATCCTACCAGAACCTCTCAAGTTCATCCATGAGCACTCTGGTAGAATGGAAAATCAATGGAATGGAAGTTAGATCTTTGTTTTTACCCGAATTTTGTCACTAACTAATCTTGTGACCTTGTGTAAATGACTACCCTTTTCTGGGGCTAGGTTTTCTTGGGCCTGGAGAGGACTGTACTAGATGCTGCCTGTAGATCCCTTTTATCTAGCTAGAAGAGTCAGAAAATACCTGTTAAGAATCTACCATGTGCAAGATACTCTACTCGATACTGGGAATGCCAATACAAAAATGAAAAAGGAATTTACACATGACTAGGAAAATACAATGGAGATATGACATCTTCTTTGTGACAAGGCTACATTTTGTTTTGATCTGGACTTGTGATTTTATTGATGTAAGGAATTCTTGATCCCCAAACTCCCTTTGCTACTGTCTATATCTGAAATGGTTCTGCAATTTGTCATATCAGAGATTTGCTTGGGGCATTGAGAAGTTAAGTGACATGCCTAGGATGACATGGTTGATATGTCAGAAGTCTGACTTGAAGCTTGTTCTTCTTGACTCCAAGTTCAGCTCTCTCTCCACTAAACCATGGTGCCTCCTTGAAGACAAATTGTATAGGGTCTAAAGTTGTTTTTGGAGGTTTGGAGGGTTGAGCAATTAACTTCTACCAAAGCCTTCCCTTATAGAAGACATGAATGAACTTTCTAGGTACCTTTCCTTTTCCATCAGTAGCTCCAGTTGGTTTTGTCTCAATCATGGATATATCATGGAATATCATGCCCCTGTATTGGTTACCTTTTGGTAGTCTCCCCCTTCTGTACTCCTTTTAGAGGCTACCTTTTGTTTGCTTTCTTCCCCTGTTAGATTGTAAGCTCATGAAGGGCAGAAATTGTCTTTCTTTTATTTTTCTTATTTGTATCCCCAGGGCTTAGAACCTTGTCTGGCACATGGTAGGTGATTAATGAATGATTTGAATTGAATTGAAAGGCAATGAGGTAGTATAGGGACAAATGCCACCCTAACATGGAAACATTCACTAATGAACTGACCACTTACTCATAAAATCATTCCCCTCTCCATATCCTTTCCCATTTAATGCTATTTAATGCACCCTGTCTATCTCCCTTCATGTGTCAGTATTTATTGGTCAAAGCCTTGTTGACTGTTGATAGGTATTTCAAAAGACAATCATTTGAGTATCAAAGTATGAGAAGCCCTGGAGAAAGGTGAGGGAGCCCTCAATATTTGTTTTTCAATAATGATTCTTCATGACTGTGCTCCAAGAGATGGACATGAAGTATAGGATATTGTATTGCACAATCACAGTTTATACCCATGAGTATCAGCACTTATTTTTTCTTTGTTCATTCTATAGTTGTGATAATCACAGCTTAAATATTATCAATATTAAATGATATAAATGTTTTCACATTTTTTGGCTTCATTTTAAAAGATATCTTCTTATTATTGTGCTTTAATTTCTATTTTAGGTAGGTGTATTTGGTCCCTTGAATAGCGAGGACGTACTGAATATATAACATATTTAAGAGAGAAAGAGAGAGCGAGAGCGAGAGCGAGAGCGAGCGAGAGAGAGAGAGAGAGAGAGAGAGAGAGAGAGAGAGAGAGAGAGAGAGAGAGAGAATGCTAACATCTGGGGAGAGCAGGAAAAGTCTCATGCATAATGCTCCTATATCGTGCTTTGAAGGAAGATAGGTTTTGAAAGATTCTGTGATTATACTCTTACTACTTATAAAATTGGATTCCTGAGCAAAAGGTCCAGCCTATTAATTTATAAAATGTGTCCAGCATTATTTGCCATCTTGACCTAGACCTAGGGATAAGGAACCTGCAACTTGAGTCTACGTGTGGCCTTCTAGGTCCTTGGTTGTGACCTTTTGATTGAGTCCAAGTTTTACAGAACAAATCCTTTTATTAAGGGAGTTTGTTCTGGCCTTGAGGCCACAGATTCCCCACCCCTGACCTAGCGGTCTCACAAATGGACCTAGGGGAAAAAGAATCCAGCTCAGCTTCAGACCCTTCTCAATATCACTAAGTCACTTCCCAAAAGGGAAGTGCCAGTTCAGGTATGGCAGTCTAGCCATTATAGAAGGAAAAAACCAATTATTAACATCTACAACATGCCTCGCTAATGAGCAGTCCGAAGGCTACTTTTCAACTTCACTCTTCACTAAGACTGTGGATTGAATTCTTAGCAGCTAAACTTTACAGCAAACTACAACTAGGGAATCTGAGAATGCAAAGACAGAAGTAAAAAATCTCTGCTCCCAAGGAACTCATATTCTTTTGGGGGAACCAACTATACCATCTATATTTACATGTATATATAGTAGATCTATGTCTAAATCTATATATAATATAGATATTAGATATAAAGTAATTTTAAGATATCATCTTTATGTATATTGTGTACATGTGTTTGCATACATGTACATGAGTGCACACATGAATGCTCACACATACCTATGTATATATAGTAAAATCTGCAATAATGATATGTGTGCATATGGATAGCCATATGGAAACAGGTTCACATAAAGTAGCATGATGGGATTATAGATTTAGAATTTAAAGGTAGTTTAGAAGGTCATCTAGTTCAACTTCCTCATTTTACAAATGAAGGTATGAAGGCCAGAGAGGTTAAGTAATTTGCCCAAGATAATACAAATAATATAAGCTGAGGATTGAACCCGGGCCTTCTGACCTTCAACTATTCCACAATTCTTCTCCAGAAAACATGTTCAATACACAAATTCACTCACAGGGAGGTGATTGTTTCTATATGAGATGATGAGAATTTCCTTCCCTTCCATTTCATGCTTCCTAGTCTTGTGGGACAAGAAGCTGGGAGAAGCAGAGTAGGATCAGAAATGATGGGTTGGTTATGCAACCATTGAGTTCATTTCTTCTAACTCATGTTTTACCAAAGGCAAAGGAGACTCCTATGGAGACCTGGCTTGTGTTCTGCCTAGAGATAGTCCTAATTTAAAAAAAAAAACCAGAATTATTGCTGCATTTTAGGAAGTTTTCTTCAAAGTCTGCTATATTTTTTGTCCTCAGCTATGGACTTGGGATTTCTGTTGGCATTACTTGTGAAAACATAAGCAGAACTGAACTTTTACTTTTTTAAAAATTTATTTTTAATTTATGGAATAAAACAAGCATTTCCATAACATAGTATAATAAAAAAGATGATTGCACATGAAACTGCAAATCTACTATGTACAACTTTCTATTCCTTTCAAATATACAACAAAATTATCATGTACATTTCTTTTTTTCTCTCCTCCTCCAGCCTATAGACGGCCCCTATTAGACACACACACACACATATGTAAATTATTCTGTATGTGTTTTTATTTAGCAGTTCTTTCTCTGGATGCAGATAGCATCTTTCTTTGTATGTCCTTCATCTTTAATTTGTGTATTTATAGTAGTCAAAATTATGTATTTGCTCAAAGTAGTTCTTAAAACAATGTTGCTGTACTGTATACATTATTTTCTTCGTTCTGCTCATTTCACTTTCTTATTTTGTACAAGTTCTTCCATGTTTTTCTAAAATCATTGATCTCATCATTTGTTATAGTACAGTAGTAATCCATCACAATCATATACCACAATTTATTCAGCCATTCCCCAGTTGATGGGCATCCCTGCAATTCCTAGTTCTTTGACACTGTAAATATTTTAGAACATATAGGTTCTTTTCCTTTTTGCCTAATTGTCTTCAGAAATGGACCAAGTAGTGGCATTGCTGGGTGAAATTGTTTAGGTAGTTTAATAATTCTTTGGGAGTAATTCTAGATTGCTCTCCAAAATGGATGGATCATTTCACAATTCAAGCAACAATGAATTAATTGGTGTCCTAATTTTTTCACACCCCCTCCAACATTTATCGCTTTCCCATTCTATCATTTTACCTATCATTTATCATTCTATCATTTATCCCAAGTTTCTTTTAATTTGTGCTTTTCTGATCAATAAAGATTTAGAGTTTTCATATGTCTACACATTGTTTGGATTTCTTCATTGGAAAACTCCCTGTTTATATTCTTTGATTATCAGTTGGGGAATGACTTTTGTTCTTATAGATTTGACAAAGTCCTTTATATATTTTAGATATGAAACCTTTATCTGACAAATTGTTTATAAAAATTCTTTCCCCAATTTTCTGCTTTCTTTCTGACCTTTTTTTTTGTCCAAAACCTTTTTAATTTCATGTAATCAAAATGATCCATTTTACACCGAACTTTGCTCTCCCTCTCTTCTTTCTTCATAAATTGCTCACCTACTCGTAAGTCTAAAAAGTAATATGTTCCATGTTCTAATTTTTTTGTAAAATTTCTCTTTACATCTAGGTTATACACTTTTTTCAACAGAACCAGAGTGGTATTATGCAATAAATAGACTGAGAAGCCTCTAGTTCTGTCTTTGCCATGAACTAGTTGTGTGATGAGTATAGACAAATTACCTATCCTTTCTGAAACTCATTTTTATCACCTCTGCTATTAAACTGTTTTGAAAGCAATTTAACATCTTCAATAACCCCCCACTGCCACCTGAATGTCATAAATCATCAATCAACGAATTGTTGAAATTGATTGAGCATCAGAGTAGAGTAGAAATATCGCTGGATTTAGAGTCATAGCCTCTTCTTAAGCTTCTTTGCTGATCAGTACTCTCTCTGCCTGTTAAACACAGGCATCTTTCAGCAGTTCATCTCTCTTTTCTCTCTGTATTATCTTTATTGATCCCCATATCAGCTCTCTTTGCTTCAATTATCATTTCTATGCAGGTGGCTTCCAAGACTATACATGTGTGATTCTTAGCTCTAAATTCTTTCTTGAGTCTCAGTTTTTTATATCAACCAGATATATTAGATTTCTCTCCCAACCGACTGCTTACTCAAACTTTTCCATTTTTTGTGAGTACCACCATTCTTCCATTAATCTAGGTTTTCAACCTTAGAATCTTCCTTTGCTCTTCTCTGTCATCTCTTCCCTCAATTACTACCTATATATATTCAGGTACCAAGTATTATTGATTTGACCTCCACAACATCTTGCACATGTAACTCCTCTCACTCACATGTAAACTTTTATTTAGTCTCTCTCACCTAGATTATTATAATAGATTATTTGAGTCTATTCTTCAGACTGTTATAATAGCTAAATTATTATAATAGCTTCTTGATTGGTTTTCATATCTTAAATTACTTTTCTTTCCAATTTACCCTTCACATATTAATAATCTGAGATAAGATTCTGACTACATTAATTCCCTAGAGCATTAGGTGAAACAGTAGATAGAGTTCTGGGCCTGGTCTCAAAATGTGACCTTAGATACTTACTAACAGTGTGATCCTGGGAAAGTCACTCAACCTCTGTCTACCTCTGTTTTGTCAACAGGAGAAGAAGGCATGTGTTCCAGGCATAGTGAATAGCCTGTGCAAAGGTAGGGAGATGGTAAACAGAGTAGTTGAGTTGAGGAGTATCAAATAGGCCAGTTTGGTTGGAACATTAAGAAGAGTACTGTGAAAGCAGCCCACCAAAACTGTCTGGAGCTAGTCTGCAAAGGGCTTTAAATACCAAGCGAAGGGCTAGGCATCTAGTAGTAGAAGCAGTACAGAGCTACCAATCATTCTTGAGCATGGAAGTGACATGGCCAGACCTGTGCTTTAGGAAGGCTGCCTTGGCAGCTATTCAGGAGGTGGATTGGAGAGGGAAGAGCTTGGCAGCAGAATGATACGTTAGGAATCCATTGCAATAATTCAGGTGAGAGGGAAACTTTGTACATTTACTATTCTAGCCAGACTGGTCTTCTAACTACTCTTTGATCTCAACCTGACTGTTTGGGCCTTTGTACAGTCTCCTTGAAGGCAGGGATTTCTTTCCCTGCCCTCCCCCCATCCCATCTTTGTGTCCTTTTTGCCTAACACAGAGCTTTGCACATAGGGGTTTAATAAATATTTGTGTAATTCATCTGGAGTTGGCTGCCAGCTATTTGCTAGAGGTATGGTTTTGGGCAACTTACTTCCCTTCTCTGGGCTTTAGCTTCCTTATTTGTTAGTGAAGTTGTTGGACTACATGATATCTAAGCTCTGGATATTTGGCTGGCTGGTCACTAGGCAAATTGAACTCAGCTTAGCTCATTATCTCCTCCCTCACTCATAAATCCTCTCTTCCTGCCTTCTTGCTTTCTGTGGAAGTTATCACTCTCCTTTCAGTCATCCAGGTTCACAGCTTTGGAGTTACCTTCACCTCCTCTCTCTCATCTCATATGCTATCAATTGCCAAGTGTCGTTGATTCGACCTTCCTGACATGTCTTATATCTTTCCCCATCCTTCTATTCCTACTCTCAGGTCAGTCTTTGTTCAGTCTTGGCTGACTCTTTGTGAGTACTTGGGGTTTTCTTGGCAAAGATACTGGAGTGGTTTGCCATTTCCTTCTCCAGCTAATTTTACAAATGAGAAAACTGAGGCAAGCAGGATTAAGTGACTTGCCCAGGGTCACACAGTTAATAAATTTCTGAGGCCAGATTTGAACTCACAAAGATGAGTCTTTCTAACTCCGGGCCTGGAGCTCTATGCACTGGTTCATCTAGCTTCCTGTTCCTACTCTAGTCACCTTAATCTAGACTCTTAGTACTTTGGATCTGAACTATTACATTCTCCTAGTTGATCCCCCTGCCTTAAGTCTATCCTATCCAATCCATTCTCCTCACTATTGCCAAATGATATTCTTAAAACAGATCTGCCCATGACATAATCACAAAGCCACAATGGCTCCTTTTTACCTTTAGGACCAAATGCAAACTTCCCAGCCTGGCATTTGGGGGTCCTTCATAGTCTGGCTATATTTCCAGGTTTATTTCACATTACTCTCCATGAAGAACTATGTGTTTACCAAACTGACTTGCTTTCTGTTCCCAGTACATGACAATGTACATCCCTCCACTGTATGTAGCCTGTGCCTAGAAAATACTCCCTCCTCACTTTTTCTTAGAATTTTTGACTTACTTCAAGACTCAGCTGAGGTATCTTCTCCAGCTCATGGCCTGTTTGGATCTTTCCAGGTGCTAGTCAGTCAGCAGCCAAACATGCATTAAGCACCTATCAGGCACTATGCTAAGCTCTGGAATTACAAAGAAAGGCAAAAAACCAACAGTCCCTTCTCTTAAGGAGCCCACAGTCTAATGCCAATGTCCTCCTTCAGGAAATTCCTTTGTACCTACATATAAAAGGAAAACGTTGTTTCTCTATAATAGAATATAAACCCTTTGAGTGCGTACTCTTTAGTTTTTGTCTTTGTATTACCAGGCACAGTACCCAGCACTGAGTAAGTACTTAAGAAATACTTGTGGAATCAAGGTTCCATCTAGCTCTAAATCCCATGAGATGTTCTCTGGCTTCAAACATAATGTTTCACTTTCCTTGACTCAGTAAAAGGGGACAATTTCCACAGCTGGAACAGGTATATCAAGGCACCAGTCCATTGGGAAATGGAATCAGGTGATACCTCATGATCGGGGTATAGTACCAGCTCTGGACTCATATGTTAGTCTCCACCTTGTGGGCTTTCCACAGCAATAATCTCTATAACTTGATTTGTTCTCACTCAGGAAAACCCTGAGAACATCTATATAGGGCTTATTTCTCACTTTCCTGCAAGGTAGAGGTTTTTAAAACTTCTTTGTGCCCTGGACCCTTTGGCAGTCTGTTGAAATGAATCCCTTCTCAGAATAATGTTTTTAAATCATTAAGGAAATACTGTTTCAATAAGAAATCAGTGAAAATAAAAATATATTTTTTCCCGTCCAAATTCATGGACCCTCTTTCAGGTTTGTAGACCCTATGCAGAAGACCTGTTCTAAAAAGGAGAAAAGACCAGGCTAACAACAAGTATTTAAAAATGCAATATATGCTTATCAAAAGACATCTGAAGAACAGAGAAGAAACTGATATCCTAGCCCAGTTAGCAAAGGAATAGTTATGTCTCATCTTCTAGACAGTTAGGTGGCACAGTAGTTAAGAGCTCCAGGCCTTCAGGTGAGTATTATTTAACACTTGTTCCTCACCCTGAAATTCAGTCCCAATCTCAGAAAACTCATAGAACTTTGTGGGTCCCAGAGATTTTGGTGTAATCTGGCGTATTTCTTCCCTCACCCATAGGCCAGCTTCTGTTGTTTTGTGGGTTACTGGCTGTTACTGCCATGTTTCCTTTTTGCACACCTGCCATCATCTTCGGTGGTCCCACAGTTGATCCAATCCCCACATCTCCCAGTGTATTTTAGAAGCCTTCAGGACTTCAGTGACAGTTGCTGGTTCTGTTGCAACCTTATCACTAAAAGCTCTGCCTAGCTTCCTCACAGCTCTCTTTTTGAGTAGACACTACTAAGGGTTTTTTCTTGATGTGCAGCTTTTATTCTGACTCCTTTTGGATCTAATTAGCTCCCCTTGAGGGCTTTGCAATTACCACATCCTTTAGGAAGACCCAAGTGTATGTCATTTGTTGACTTTTTACACTCGTCTGCTATTTGGTACATCTGTATTATTCTAACCTAGTTAAAGTATTTTATTCTGGAACAAGCTATTTACCCTGATGCCTAGGATATGCCTAATCTGAGTTGATTTGGATGGGTGTGGGGGCTCCAGATCTCTCTATTCCTCTGCTACCTCTTTCTTCTCCAAACAAAAGGGCACTTAATATGTTTCTCTCACTTCCTTTTTCAAGGACAAACAAGTGATTTTAGTAACCCTGAAATAAATGTGTGGCCTTGGTATCAACCCTGTTTAAATGACACTCTTATAGATTGAAAGCTTCTAAGCTCTTTTCAGAAGGACGGCAAGATCTGTGAGGTCAAGGACTGAGTCTTATGATTTTTTAATATTTCAATTCAATTCAACAAACATTTATTGAGTGGCTAATGGGAGCAAGGCACTTTCCTTCTGAGGAAGACTGAGCATTTACAGAGCACATGGCTGCCAGTGTCAGAGAGCTTGAATTCTGGTTAGTGAGAAATGGTACGTTTATAAAAAAGGTCAAATAAAAAATAATACAATGCCAGTGGAAAAGAAAACAAAGTATTTATGATATTCAAAGAAGTAGATATTTTATTTACTGACCAGGAAGCTTTCTGAAAGAGGTAGAATTTGAGTTGGACTTTATAGGTTATATAGGAATTCAAGTAGGGGTGGTATAGTGGCAATACGAATAATAGCTAGGATTTTTATTTTTCTTTCTTTATTAGGTGGCACAGTGAATAGAGGGCTGGGCCTGGAGTCAGGTAGGACTCATATTCCTGAGTTTAAATCTAGCCTCAGACACTTAATGGTTATGTGACCTTGGGCAAGTCACTTACCCTGTTTGCCTTGGTTTCCTCACCTGTAAAATGTGCTGGAGAAGGAAATGGCAAATCACTCCAAGAAAATCTCAAAAGGGATCATGAAGACTCAGACATGGCTGAAAAATGACTGAACAACAAATCATTTTTATAGTACCTACTATGTGCCAGGCATTGTGCTAAATGCTTTACAAATAGATTCCATTTGATCCCTACACTAAATGTGTCTTTATATCAAAGGCCAGATTTAAGCTCAGGTCTTCCTGATTCCAGGCCCAGAGCCCCATTCATTGTGTCACCAAACTGTTTATAAAGATAGAAAGGTAGGGAGGCATGAGGTAATAAAGCTTAAAGAGTATAAGGGCATAGATCATGACTGGTCCAATTTTGATACAGAATAAAAGGCAGGAAGAGGAATAATATAAGATCATAGGATTTCTATATCATTTACTAATCTAGTTTGATCATAGGATGTAGAACTACAAACACCTTAGAAACTGTCTTGTCCAAGGGTGGGGAACTGAAGTTTGGATTCAGTCAAAGGGCCTCACTTGAGGACCTAGAGGGCCACATATGACCTTGAGATTGCTGGTGCTCCACCCCTGATCTACTCTAATTCCGATATTTTTTACAGATGAAAACATTGAAACCTCAAGAAACTGCTAGAAGTCCCACAGAAGAGTTTCAGGTCATCTGACTGTCAGTTCATGATCTTTTCTGTTATTCTACTGTAATGTTAAGGTGAAGTTAATGGTGGTGGTGATGGTAGGGAAGAGTTAAAGATCTTCCCATCCCATTAATAGACCTCAGATACTTTTTGTTAATTTCTAATGAGGCACTGGGTCACAGACATCATGCCCTCTAGCTCTGAAAAGTATGTGTATATATATATATATATGTGTGTGTGTGTGTGTGTGTGTGTGTGTGTGTGTGTGTGTGTGTGTGTATTGGGGCTTATTTTTTGGAAGAAGTTTTATGTACCAGATGAGACTCTGGGTAGTTGCTAAGGAGTCTTTGAAAACTCAGATGTTGGTACATCTCTCTGTGGTAACGATGTATGTATTGTCTATGGTCAGACAGTTGGAAACCCTGTCTGTTGATCTTTCTGTTTGTAATTTCTGCTTTGTATTTTCTCTGAAGTTCAGGGTGCTGACTTTTTCCCTTGAACTAAGTGAATGATATATGTGTTTGATTAAAGTAGATTGTTGACCCCTCAAAAGTTGCTTTCCTTTTAGAAAAGCAGATCTAAGAACCTGTGCAACAGTCCCTCCTGTGCATGCCAGGGTTCTTGCTGTTATATCTGCACATTATCATGCACCAGGTTTTGGAGGGCCTTGAATGACAGGCTACATAAGAATTTTGAACAGTGCAGAAGTAGAAGAGGATGTATTTGCGGAAAATGTGACTGGCTGGCTGGCTGCCTGCCTGACATCTCTAGTGCATTAGGTTTGATTCTACTAGGATGGGATTCAGAAAGCCTATAAAGTGGACCTCTCCCAAATGTAGGAAGATACATGGGATATGGCTGATATAGTACCAAGGGTATATTAAGAAGAACGCTGAATTTGGAATCAGGGGACCTAGATTTGAATTCCAGGTCTGCTTCTCATATCCTGTGATGTCCGTAACTATTGAGGACATCTAATTTCTCAAATATTACAAGAGGGACATTGAATAAATAATCCCTCCAATAATATATCCTGCGATTCTTTGAGACTATTTCCTACACTATGTCTTAGAAAATCAGTTCCTTAGCTTGTAGAAGCTGCTGGATACTTTTATTAAGAAGGATCCCTTCTCATTCCCAGATTCTACTTTGGGCTCCATTTTTCTTTGACCCAGTCCATGAGTTTGGGTCACTATCAACTTCTAGGATATTGCAATTTTTTGGTTGCTGACTCCATACTATGAGAAAGGGGGTAGAGACCTTGAGTTACTTTTACTTCTGGCACATACAGACTCTATGATCCTGGGAAAGTCACTTAACTTCTTAACAACCCAGAAAATGCTTTAAGACTATAATATGCAGACCATTGGTAGTAGGAGTTCCTTGAGAGATCTCTACACTGATGAAATCATTAGTTTTTTGGAAGAAATCAACCCAGCAAGGGAGATCTGTGGATGAAAAACTTATCCCACTAGGAGGCTTTCAAGTCAATGAGGAAATTGCCTAGTGGATTTGGAGTCAAATGAAATTAATAACAATGAGTGTTTATATCTAAGTGTCAGGCACTGTGCTAAGTGCTTTACAAACACCATCTCATTTGATCCTCACAAAAACCCTAGGAGATAAGTATCATCTCCATTTTACAGATGAGGAAACTGAGTCAAATAGAGTTTACATGGTTTGCCTAAAGTCACAGCAAATGCCTGAGGCTGGATTGGACCTCAGGTCTTGACTTTAGGCCCAATTTTCCATCTATTGTATCACCTAGCTACCAGAATATCTGCATTAACTCTAATATCTGAGTTGGCTCAGAGTATCTGAGCCTCTTATGGCCATGAACAATTTATTTTATAACCCTAGACCTCAATTTCCTCTTCTCTAAAATGAAGGAGGTTGGACAAAATCAGGTTTTTTTAACTTAAGGTCTATAAATTTTTTTTTTCATTTTACTAATTGTATTTCAACATGATTAGTTTCCTTTGTCATCCTATACATTTTGGTTTATGCATTTTAAAAATATTATGCTGAGAAGGGTTCCATGGGCTTCACTAAATTACCTAAGAACTAGCTAAGGGATCATTGGCACAAGTAAGGTCAAGGATTCCTGGATTCGCTGGTCTCTAAGGTTTATTCCAGGTTCATTGAGGTTCAGTGAGATTCTTTCCAACTATAAAATTTAATGCTTCTATTACCAGTTTGGAAAAACAGCATCACAGGACCTCAGAATTGGAAAGAAGGACTTCTGAGGTCAGATTCAAACTTACATATGACCAAGAATCTCCTCTAGAATGTGCCTGACAAGTATACACTTAACTATGGAAGAGGAAGCTACTATGTCCTGAGGCAGCCCATTCTATATTTATATGGCACTAGTTGTTAGGAAGTGTTCTTTTTAGCAAGACTAATAAATCTTTCTCTCTGAAACTTTCATCCATTTCTCCTGGGCAGAGGGGGAAGGGGGTCAACCATAGCAAATCTAATTCTACTTCCATATAGTATCCCTTCAAATATTTGAAGACAGCCATCACACCTCTTGTTGAAAAGTGAAAAATCCAGGCAAACTCTTTGAGGAAATACTTAAAGGGGAAGGTGGGTGGCATTTAAAAATGCCAACAGTTGTGCTGGCATCAGGTAGATATAGTCTTCATAGAGACAGAGTGCTAAGGCTCCTTCAATGATTGGGAAACTATCTCAGAGTCTGCTTGCCTCAGTTTCCTCATCTGAAAGCAAGCATCATAAAACTTACCTTCCAAGGGGCTGTGAGAATTAATTTAAGCTGTGATGGCAAAATCCTTTGAAGATAGAAAGTGCTTATTAATAGTGGTGTTTATGATTGCATTTTAAAATAGAATATTCTGATCTTTCAAACTGTTTGGCTGGGATTGCTCCCAAATCATTCCCGGAGGGCCAATGGACAATATGAAGAGGTGGAGTCGGCTCCCAGCCTATATGGTTTTGCAGTGATCCCCTTGGGAAATTGAATGAAAACCTCACATCCCTTTAAACATCAGAGTGTGGGAACATCAGAATTTGTTCTTTGGTGATTATAACCTTCAGGAATGTTTTGGCACCTTTTCTTTCTGACTTCATATTATGAAACAAGTGCTGAGTGTTGAGAAACAGGATGTACTTATACCATTTTCAATTTATTCGGGGAAGGGGAAAGAGAGAAATCATTTTAAGAAAGCTTTAACAGGCCAACCACTTGGCCAAGTAGAAATAAAATAACTCTTTGATCTCAAGGTTGCTGACACCCAAATCTTGTAAAGGTCCCAGTACAAGGAACAGTCCTTAGGCTTCCTTAGGTGTTATGAGATATTGTTTACATATTCATTCAGTCAGTCAACTAGCCTTTACTGAACATCTACTATGTGCTAACCACTGTATTAAGCATCGAAGACAGGAAGAAAGGCAATAAACAGTCTCTACTTCCAAGTAGCTCCCAGAGGGGGCAAAAACTCTCCACAAACAAGACATATACAATATAAATTAAATTGGGTTTAGTTTCAGAGGGAAAGCTCTAAAATCAAAGAGAATTGGAAAAGACTTCTTGTAGAAGACAGGACTTTAAACCAGGATAGTTAGGAAGTAGACATGAGGAGAGAGAGCATTACTGGTATGGAGTAAAGGCATTAAAAACAATCAGTAATTGAGAGATGGAGTGTCCTGTCTAAAGAATAAGCAGGAGGCCAATGTCACTGGATCACAGTGTGTATGGATGGAAGTAAAGTTCAAGAAGACTGGAAAGATAGAGAGGTGGTGCCAGCTTATAAAGGACTTTGAAAGACAAACTGTATTTTATATTTGATCCTGGAAGCAATAGAAAGTTTCTCTTCCTTATTTGATCAACTAGAGTTGATTAAATGGGGGGAGGAAGATGTGGTCAGACCTGTATTTTAGGAAGATCAATTTGACAGCTGAGTGGAAGATGGATTAGAAGGAGAAGAGATTTGTGACAGGAGGACCAACCAGTTGGGTATTGCAGTGGTCCAGGTATGAGGTGTTGAGGGTCTGCACTAGGGCAGCAGGAGAGTTGCCAGGCCATGAAAAGAGTGACTTGACTGGTCTAGTCTGGCAGCAGCCATGCTTGGTGAGATGGCTCCACATCTAGTGTCATAGAAGAAAAGGGCACATATATGAGAGATGTTCTAAAGGCAGAAATTATAGAACTTGACTACTGATTGGATATGGGGGACAATGGGAGGTAGAGGGTGACATCTAAATTGAGAACTTATTCAACTGGGAGGTTAGTGGTTAAGAAGAGGGAAAGATTTTTTTGGCAGATAATGAGTCGAATTTTGAATATGTTGAGTTTAAGATAATTAAGAGATATCCAGTTTGGGATGTATAAATTATATTTGGAGATGCAAGACTGACTAGCCAAGAGAAAAGTTAGAGCTAGTTAAGTAGATCTGAGAATCATCTGCATAGAGATGATAATTGAAACCATGGGTACTGATGAGATAATCAAGTCAAACAGTGTGGATGGAGAAGAGAAGGTGACCCAAGACAGTGGGCATGACATGGTTAAAGATCCACCAAAGGAGATGGAGAAGGGGTGGTCAGATAGGAAGAGAATCAGGATAAAGCAGTGACACAAAAATCTAACTCTTTAATAGTAAAGATATTTCCCTTACTGCAGAGAGTATCATGTTCCTTTTAAGAAAGATTTGTAAACACAGGCCTAAGTAGAGTGGTCAATCTGTATGTGAGTCAGCAAGCATTTAGTGATTACTAAATGTTTGACACTGTACTAAGTGCTGAGAATATGAAGAAAGGAAAAAAAATCCAGTCCTTTCCTTCAAGGAGTTTGTATTCTAATGGGGAACACAAGAAAATGATGTACAGAATATACGGAAGGATAAAAGGTAATATCAGAGTGAAAGGTTGGAGGTGGTGGAAGGGCTTCCTGTAGAAGGTAGGATTTGAGTTGAGTACTGAAATATTGAGTATTGAAAAATGGTAGGGAAATTAAAAGGCAAGTGAAGAAGGAGAACACTTTTATCACCGGGGATAGCCAATACAAGTACGCAGTCAGTCAGTCAACTAGAATGTATTAAGCACCTGTTGTATGCCAGTCCTTGAGCTAAGTAATGGCTAGAGACAGGAGATGAATTTTGGTGCAAGGTGGACAGTGTGGCTAGATCACAGAGTTGTTGAAGGGAGAAGAGTTGTAAGAAAAAGGAATAGGGCAGGTTGTGAAGAGATTTAAATGTCAAATAGAAAATTTTATCCTGGAGGAAACAATGAGGTATTGGAGTTTATGGAGCAAGATGCTGACTTGGGCAGATCTATATTTCAGGAAAATCATTTTGATAATAGAGTATAAGTAAGCTAGACTGTGGTGAGTGGAGTATGAGACAGAGAGACCAATTAAAAGATTACTGTAATAGTTTAGGTATGAAGTGATAAAGAACTGAACTGGAATGATAGCTGTGAGTTGAGCAAAGGGGGCATATACCAGAGATGGTGTGAGCACAGGGGCAAGATTTGTCAATGATTTGGCTTTATGAGGTAAGTGAGATAGGAGTCAAGGATGACTGAGGTTGAGAGTCTGGGTAACTGGAAGGATGGTGATGCTCTCAACAGTAACAGAAAATTTGGAAAGCACATATACAGAAATATTTATAGCAACTCTTTTTGTGGTGGCAAAGAATCATCAATTGAGGGGATGCCCATTTAATTGGGGAATGGCTGAACAAGTTGTGGTGTATGAATATAGTGGAGTACTGTTGTGCTATAAGAAATGATGAGCAGGTGGATTTCAGAAAAACCTCAAAAGACATACATGAAATGAGGCTGAGTGAAGTGAACAGAACCAGGAGAATATTGTACAAAGTAACAGCAACAATGTGTGAGGATCAACTATGATAGAGTTAGCTCTTCTCAGGAATACAATGCATGGATAGAAAATGTTATCCACATTCTGAGAAGGAACTATGGAGATCAAATACAGATCAAAGCATACTATTTTCTCTTTTTTTTGTTCTTGTTTTCTTGTGTATTTTCCCTTTTCTTCTGATTTTTCTTTCACAATATGAGTAATGTGGAAACATGTTTAATGTGATTTTCCATGTATAACCTATATGAAATTCCTTGCCACCTTGGGGAGAGGGGAGGGAGAGAGAAAAAAAAATTGGAACTCAAAATCTAATAAAAGTGAATGTTGAAAACTATCTTTACACATAATTGGAAAAAAATATTATTAAGTGGAAAAAAGAAAATTTGGGAAGAAGGAAGAGTTTTGGGGAAAAGATAAAATGTGTCGTGTTTGGGGGTATCTTGTATTTGAAAAGAAAAAAAACCAAGCAGATCAGAAGATGGAAATCTGAACGTCAGCTGTGTTGCAATAAGTTGATGCATCTGAAACTTAGCTTGAGGCCATCGTGAACTTTAATGGCAAATATGCTCTTGCTCTAGAGAACACTGAAGTTTCATTTAAATTTGTTTGGAAAAAATTAGAATCTTTTTATTTTGAACTTAATTTTCAATACACACGAACTTCTCAAGATACAAAGAAGGATCAAAAAAGGATTATATAAGATTCTATGAACTTCTGTCACATATGTAAAAATTGTTAAGTCATTTTTCAATTATGTCCAACTCTCCATGACCGTATTTGGGGTTTTCTTGGCAGAGATACTGGAATGGTTTGCCACTTTCTTCTACAGCTCATTTTACATATAGGGAACTGAAGCTAACAGGGTTAAGAGACTTGCCCAGGGTCACATAGCTAGTGTCAGACCAAATTTGAACTCAGGAAGAGGAGTCTTCCTGACTCCAGGTCCAGCTCTCCATGCTCTGATTCACTGCCCCACCTAGCTGTCTTGCAGGTGTAAAATAGTATTCAGCAAAACTACAGGTCAGAAGGGACAAAACAAATAAACAGTGATGAAAAAGAGATCAGAATGTAAAAGTGAGGTCTTTATTTTAGAAGTAAAGGAAACATTCTATTACCTTCTGAAGGCTCTGAGGCTTCTATAACTCAACTGCATACGAAAAGGTGAGACAGTGAACCTGCCCCAGGTTACCCACTGCATCAATACCTTCTCATTAAACACTCATTCACAAAAGACCCCAACAGTTACTGATCCTTTCTTCTCAAAGAAGACCAATGACATCAGGGGTGTGATGTCTTGACTAAAAGTGAAACTGAGAGTCTTCCCCTACCAGATTGATTCTTTTGTGAAGGCCACCTTTTGAGTCCACTCCTATCTAGTCTTTAATTACTGAATGGGTGGTGCCTCAAACAAACTAAGATCTGGGAAAGACCTAGCTTAAAAAGGCCAAGGTCTCCCATAGCATCCTGGACCATCACCAGTCATTCTGCTCTATGTCTTAACCCTGGACTCCAGTGATTCTGGAGGAGAGAGTGAGGCTGTTGACTTTGCACAGTTCTGCCTCACTTAAATCCAACAGGAGTCAGGGAAGGGTAAATGGGTGATCATCATAAGTATGGATGGAATTCTCCACAGGGAAGCCATCTCTGAACGAAGACCACATTGTCAAACAAGGGAGGAAAACCTGGAAATGACAAACCTCAGAGCAAAGTCTCTGAGGGAATCCAAGAGGAGAGATAACTGCTTGTCCTAAGCTAGGGGAAATGATTCTGTTGCTGGAAAGAGCAGTATCCAGTCAAACCAGAGACTAAAAGTAGTAAAGTCTGCAGCTGCCCATTAAAAATTTATCTATCCAGCAGAGATGCTAGGACATGAAAAGAGTGACCTGCTTAGTCTGTAAGGCAACCATAGTTGTTGAGGAGATAACTCAGCAGCCACACAACTTGCTAAACCCAGCCTAGCAATGGACTGACCCATCCAGCACACTGACCTATTCATAGTGCCCATAATCAGGAGTGTTTTGGTAACTAGTGAAATCATTTTCCCATTTAGTGAAGATACAATCTTTTCTGGTGCAATTTTGTATGTGTCTACAATTAAATCATTTAGGATGTGATTCCTCAAATAACATTTGGAGAAGATTGTTGCACATGCTTTGCCATTTGGGGATTATGTTTTTGGAGCATAATAAGAAGTTTTAGAAATAAGGTTTTCTTAAAACAGTTAACATTCTTCAATGTAGACCCTGAATGGCCAGGTACAATTTTTGCCCAGTACAAGGCAATCTGTGTCTGATCAGTCACATTTTTACACTACACTTAAAATTCTGTACTTTTTTTGTGTTTAAACAAATCAATTTATCTACTTTCATCCCTTAATCAAAATTTGACCATGAAGAACATATTAACACATGAGATTTTGACAGTTGGTAGTTTAAAAAAAGCAAAACAAAACGTTGTTAGTTGTATGCCAGTTTCTGAATTCCTTATTAATAAATGCTGGATTACTGTCACATTAGTTTGCAACATTATTATCAGAGAAAAACAGTAATAAAAGTAACATGCTGCATCACTTTAGGGGATATTTATTTTCCACTTAGGAAATATGCTCTTTTAGGCTGATAAAGACCTCTGCATAATTAAGACTGGTATTGGAATCTATTTTTTTTTAATACCACAGATTGATGCATTAGATGGGATGTTTGATGGTTTTAAATAGAACTTACATTGAAAAATATAACAATCCATAATTTAATAGAGTATAACATGAAATTAAAATAAAATTTAAAATAAAAGCTTTTTTTGATAAATTAAGTTATGCTTGGGCACATATAGCAAGCTCCCATGTATAGTTTTGTCAGAGAGATATAGGTATAGAGGAGTTCAATCAGTCATATAGCATGAGCTGATTAACAGCCCACATATTCCACTGGTTTCCATTCAGTGCTAATAATGAGAAAGGAAATTCCCCAGAACTGAGTGATCTTGTGCAACATTTGTGGGATCATTTATGGGACATGTGGATGGGGTGTGATCTACACTGTAGGAGGGAATTTACCCACATTGATGAGATTTCAGATCCATGGACCAAAAGCAGCATTATATGCTGGGGAATGTGCTGAGCGATATGGATAGTAAGAAATGACATTGTCCCTATTCTCAAGGAGTCAGAAAGGCTCATCATTGTGAGTTCAAATCTGGTCTTAGACACTTATTAGCTGTGTGACCCAAAGCAAATCACTAAAGCTTGTTTGTCTCAGTTTCCTCACCTGTAAAATGAACTAGAGGAGGCAATGGCAAACCACTCTAGTATCTTTGCCAAGAAAACTCCAAATGGGGTCACGAAGAGTCAGACACGTCGGAAAATGATTAGACACAATAAATAGATACAAAATATATACCAGAAAGTTATGTGGGTTGGGACTCTACTCTGGGTCAATCAGGAAAGACCTCTTGTAGAAGAGACCATGTCATTTGAACTGAACCTTGGAGGAAATGAGGGATCCCAAGAAATGAGGAAAGAGAGTGATCCAGGCATGAGAGATTGTCAAAGACATGGTGGTGGGAGAGAGAAGGTCCTACATGAGAGGCAGCAAGAAGGACAATTTGTCTTCTTGATCCCTCGAGGAAATGAGTAATTAACAGCTGATGTGACTTGTCCAAGGGACACATAGATAGTAAGTGACTGTTCTAGGATTCAAACCTGTCTTCAGCCTTCAGTTCATTATACTCTATGGAAAGAAGCTTTACCTTTCTAATTGATTTAACTTTTCACCAATTGTTTAGGCCTAATGCTAATCCCTAAAAGGATAGGTTTCCTCAGAGGGCAGGAATCACAGGAAGACATATAATCATTTGATGGAAAACCAAGTCACTGATAGATGGGAACACTAGCCATTGTTAGTGTCACACACACACACACACACAGTGAGATAGAGACAGAGAGAGACAGAAAGACAGAGAGAGAGAGACAGACACACACACAGACAGATGGACAGACAGATGGACAGAGGGACAGAGAGAGACAGAGAGACAGAGATAGTGAGATAAAGACAGAGGGAGACAAAGACAGAGACAGAGACAGAGAGACGGTGAGATAGAGACAGTCAGACAGAGACAGACACACACACACGCACACACACACACAGAGGTAGAATTCAGAGGCATGTTCAGTGTAAAATAAATCCTGCAGTATCAGTGAGATTCTTGATTCAGCATTTGCTGTTCCAATTCATTAAACCCCTCCTTCGTGGCACATGAGGTATTACAGTTGCAGAGCAAAAGGAAGAGTCCAGTTTCACAGAGAGAAGTATATCCCCATGGAAGATCTGGATAGGGATCTTGCTGAGTTGGAGAGCTAACCTTGTTTACATTCTCCCTGGAAGTTAATGAAGAAGCTTCTCTGTGCCTGGGACATTATCTGAACCCAAAATAGCTCCTGGAAATGATTAATTTTGCCTAAAAATAGTCAGGCACTGTGCTAGCTCAGCCATGATAATCAGAGTTTCAAATGATTGTACTACAGTACTAGAGAGAACCTTGGAAAATCAGTAGGGATAAAATTGGAGTTCTTTGGAAGGCCTTTTCATCATCATTATCAATCTATCGATGAGCTTTTATTAAGTACATATTTTAGTCCAAGCACCTGCTAGGCTCTGGGGATACCAAAACAATGAAATATTCAAATATTTCCTTCCCTCAGAGGAGTAGAATAGTCTCAAGAGCATGAGACTTGGAGTGGAGGAGACCTGGGTTCAAATCCTACCTCAGCCTTATTGGTAGTGTGAGTCTGGGCAAGTCACTTAACCTTTCTGAGCCTCTATTTCTCCATTAGTTGTGTAGTCTTTGTCCTTCATTCTCGTACAGGACCATGACATCGAGATGATGACATGACTTGCAGTTGACTTTGATTTGAGTGAGGGAGGGCTGAGCAAGGTCATTAGCCTCACTTTCTTCTCCTGAGCCATCTGGGTCCAGTGGCCTGATATTTATCAGGATGACTGGAGATGGCCCAGGATGCAATGGGAGATCCTGGCCCTTTCAGACTAAGGTCTTATCACATTCTCACTTTGAATGAGATACACCCATTCAATGAATAGGCTTCTTTAAGTAGTTACTCAAGGGATGGCCCCTTTAATTAAAAAAAATTGAACTGGGAGGGGAAGACCTTCAGGGTTTCTGGGTAAAAGAGAAACAATTACTACTTAGTAAAATGAGGAGGGTTGAATGAAATATTTGCTGATGTTCCTTTCAGATCTAAATCTATGACCTTATGATAAAGGAGTTCGCCATCATTATTACTTTCACCACCAGCAGACCTGAGAGTTGGATCATGCCAGGCAAGTGTCTGCCTAGGACAAAACTAGCTTAGAGTTGTGATGGCAGGCAACAGTGTAGGCAAAGAATAATACTTTATATAATTGGCCACATTTCCAATGTCACGAAATGCCAGCAAATAGGAAGCCACTCTCCATGGGTCTTAGGTACAAAGTGGTACAGTGGGAGGTGCCCTGGCCCTGAAGACAGAGGATCTGGGTTTGAATTCTGCTTCTTCCATTTATTTCCTATATAATCTCAGACAAATCATTTCATTTTAAAGTTGAGAGAATGAAAGTAACTAAAATTCATGGGAAAGAAAGGCCTGGACACAAATGTTTGTATGCTTCTGCAGGCTGGGTCAAATTCGGTTTGTGGGGAGACATGGCCCATGATCCCTTATGGAATGACTCCCCAGACTCAGTGGGCCACCTTCTGCAAGAGACCATTTCCAGTTCCCCAGAAACTAGTTCATTGCTCTCTGAAATTGTCTTTAATTTATTCTGTATATACCTTCTGTACCTAGTCATTTACATACTGTCTGCCCTTTTAGACTGTGACCTCTTTGAGGGCAGAACCTGTTTTTGCCTTTCTTTGTAACCCCACCGATGAGCACGCTGCCTGACACATACAAAATACTTGCTTGCTGACTGACTGATTATCATTCCTTCCCCATTGCAACCCTGGGAAGTCCAAAGGCCAAACTCCACCCCATTTTATAATCACTGAAACCTAGATGCAGAGAAGTTAAGTGGCCAGTGAGTACTAAGCCTGAAACTGGGACTCAGACTCTTTTTTTAACCCACCTTGCCTGCCATGGGTTCAATAATTTGTGTGTTGGTGAGACCGGAATGTCCTTGAACAATATTCCCCTATGTCTCCTCCACTCTTCTCCCTGCAGTGCTTCCTCCTAACCTCCTTAACCCCCAAGGCTGTGAAGTGGAGATTCAAGTCATCTAATATACCCAGTATCGAAACCGACAAGCATGGAAGTCTCCCTTGCTCATGTTTTTTACGGCTCATTAAAAGAGCCTTAGGAACTATGGGCCTGGCACCTGTGGAGTGGCCCATGGTGAATTGGAAGAACTCAGTGATTTAGTTGCCTAGGAGGGCTTCATGGGTGCCCTTTACATACCACAGTGGCCTTGGATCTGAGACTTCCTCTGTGTTCCTAAAGCTGACTTTGGAGGACAGAGACGATGTCCGCAGCTTCTTAATCTCCAAGGAAATAGAGTATCACATGTCCTTGTCAGAAGCCCTGCTATTTCATACGTTAGTTGATCCAAATAAATGAACTCTTGAATAAATAACATCTGGTCCTGCTGAGTCACTTTCTCAGGTTGCCCCATCTCTTCCTCAGAAGCATCCATCTTTACAGAGACCCCTTGAAGGGTAGGTCAGAGAGACAGCTTCAAATTCTTCCCACCCAGAGCCTGAAATGGAACTGGACACCAAGATATTGAGAGGTTATCTGGTCCTTGATCATGTTTCTTGACAGGACAGAGATTAAAACTGAATAAACTCTCTGGAGCTTGTGGGATTCTTCAACGTTCACCATCTCATTTAATATTCCCTACTAACTTGTAAGGGAGCTAGTGCCTATATTATTACAACCAAATCTCCACTCCATTTTCAGTCTGGATCTGTGCTTTCACTAGAATGAGAAACTCCTGCTGTGAAACTCTACCAATACAGAATAGCTACCTCTGTAACTTAGAGGCTCACAGAGTTACCTGAGACAATAAGAAATGAACCTATGATCACTTAGTATGTCTTAGAAACAGAACTGTTTTCCTTATTCCCAGTCTCTTGGTGTGCTGGATAGAAGTATAGTAAGAGAACTTAAGATGAATACAAGGTCACACAGCTAATGAAAGTGACACAGTCATGACTTGACCTCGTCTTCTGATTTGAAATCTAGTATGCTACCTACAGCATCATCACCTGCTCCTGTTCACTCTATATCAGGGGTGGGGAAACTGGGGTTTCAAGGCCACATGTTTGAGGCCACAAATTTGTTCTGTGAAGTTTGGATTCAGTCAAAGGGTTGCACTTGAGCACCTAGACAGCCACATATGGCCTTAAGGCCACAGGTTCCCTACCTCTTCTCTATACTCTTTAATAGACCTAAGAAATAGTGTAGTACAGTGGATAGAGAACTGGTTCTGGACTCAATAAGACCCGAGTTTAAGTCTTGCCTTCAATATATGCTAGCTGTATGACCCTTGGTAACTCCCTTAACTTCTCTATGCTGTCTTTTTGACCATTCTGTTTATTGGTTAATATTACACCCTTCTCAACAAGGTGTATCCACAAAGGGGGCAGAAAGGAGGGAGTAAAATCTCCCTCTATCTTCTTTCTATCTCTTCTTCCATTGTTTATTGACAGTTAAAACATGTGACAAGATCTGTTCTCTACCCATTTCATCTCTAGTTCTTTCCTCCTTTGTAACCCTGGGCTTCATGACCAAAATGGACACTGGAAAAACCATAAATGTCTGATTTTATGTAAAGAAATACACTGGTCTTCTCAGGGAGTTTTCCCCTGGGCTATTGTTTCTTTTAGAAGCATAAGAAAATGATACTGTAGTTCGTCTTTACTTGAAATTAAGTGCCTTAATACAAAGCACAAATGTTCAAAAGGAAGATATGGTGCTTATAGTTGACCATAAGCTGTGTGTGAATCTTCTGTGTAATGATGTCTGGCAAACACACACATACCACACACACACACACACACAAACACACAGACATACACACACACTGTGATACTGGACCAGGTTAAAAGGAGGGTACAAACACTCTCTGGTGCAGAGGGGGTGACAAGCTCATTAAAAATTATATATTTAAATCAGTAAATTGAAAGAACCATCAGGTATTTATTGACTGAGTACATACTATGGGATTTGTTTTATACCACAGAGAATAATCAAGGAACACTGGAACTCTGACATTCCTTTATTCCGCTCAATTCTTTTACCATTTTATCTCTCCCTATGCATCATCCTTTCTAAACCAATTTTCTCTAAGTTTGTTTACACTCCCCTCCCTGTTGGGTTTCAACTCCTCAGGGAATCATTTCAACTCTATCCTCTAGCCATATCAACACTACCCTTAAAGATTAAATCTTCTGCTCCCCGATCCCGTCGTTTCTCATGCTTTGCCAAACCCTCCTCATGTACCACTCCCATTATCTGCCATCACACTACGGCCTGAGTCCACTACAAACTGTGATTGCTCAATCTCTACTGGGCTTTCACTGAAACAAGGCAATCCTTCAACTCCTCTTTAATTGACTCTCTTTCTTACTCATCAAACCTTCTCAGATCCTTAAACCTCCCCCAATATGACTTCCTTCAGTCCTTTCACTTGAGGATTTGAGAAAATTTTACTTCCCTGAGAAAATTTAGGCCTTTGACCTTGAGCTCCCTCTTCCTATTGCTCCCTCCTCAATCTTTTTATCTTACAACAACTTAATATCACCAACTGCTTTATCTTTTACTCTAGTATCTGATGAAGAGGCCTTTCTCCTTAATAAGCCTAGTCTTCCACTTGTTCCCTGAATCTCATTCTCCCTCCTATCGTTTCTAGCAGACAGCCCCCCACTTTCATCCTCCCTTTCTAATCTTTCATTTCTCGCTATCTACTGATTTTCCTCTTGTCTGAAAATGTGTCCACATGTCCCCCACCCTTAGAAAGTTCTCATTTGATTCTACAATCCTCTCTAGCTATCATTCTAAATTTCTCTGCTCCTTTTCAGTCAAAAGATGTTTACAACAATTTCTTCCATCTCCTTTCCTCTTACTCCATCCTATATCTTCTGCAGTCTGGATCCCAGCCTAATCACCTGAAATTGCTCCCTCCAAAGTTACTAATGAGCTCTTAATTGTTACATCTGCAGGCTTTTCTCAGTCATCATCCTTTGTGATCTCCCTCTAACATTTCACATAATCTGAATGCTCTTTCCTTGATGGGTATTTTGGTAACATTTTCTATCTCCTGATTTTCCTCCTAAGTGATTACTTTTTCTTAGTTTCTTTTGCTGGATCATTATTCCTATCACACCTGGTAACACTGTGATATAACCCAATACATTTTCCTGGGCCCTCTTCAATTTGGTGACCTTATCAGTTCCCATGAGATCAATTACCATTTTAATGCAGATAACTCTCAGATCCATACAGTTATAATTTATCTCCTGAGCTCTAGTATCACATCACCAAAATGCCTATTGGATATTACAAGCTAGATATTTTGTAGATCTCTCAAACTTCAAATGTCTAAAACAGGGCCTGTTAACCTCTTCCCCCAATCCTCACCCCTTGTCTAAACTTCCCTACCTACCTTGTAGGTATGAAGATTAATATTTGTAAAGTGCTTAACATAGTATCCAGCAAGTAGTAGGTATTATATAAATGCATATTCTTCTACCTTGCCCCCTCTTTTCTGTTGAGGGCACTACCACCCTTCTAGTCACCCAAGTTTGAAGACCTGGTCTTCTCCTTGACTCCTCCCTCATTGGCCTCACCCCAGAGATCCAATTATTTGCCAAATCTTTTTCTTTCCCCAGCACAATCTCTCTCACTTATACCCCGTCCATCTTACTGCAGTTACTACCCTAGTTCACATCCTCATCACAACTTTTCGGGACCTCCTGATTGGTCTCCCTGATTCAAATCTCTCCCCAATCCTTTTGATCCTCCACAGAACTTGTGATTTTCCTAAAGAAAATCTCTTCTCAACAGATTCCAGGGTTTAACTATTTCCTTACCTTTAGGATCAAGCATAGACTCCTTTGTTTTTCATTGAAAGACTTTCACAACCTGGACCCAACCTACCTTTACAGCCTTATGCCACATTATTCCCTTCCTCATATTCTGTGGTCTAGTGGCTAGCTAGATCTCTAGCCAGACTGGCCTTTGCACTATTCTTTACCCATGATGCTCAATTTCCCATTGCCATGCTTTTGAATTTACTTTCTTTATACCTGGATTGCCATCCTTCCTCACCTCTACTTCTTGGAATCCCTAGTTTTCTTTAAGACTCAGTTCAAGGACTACTTCATACACAATCCCTCCTTGCCCCAGCATTCCCCTGATCTTAAGACTATCTTACATCATACCATTCTGGGCTCTCTCCCATAACTCAGACTTGAAAGTTGGGTATCCAGGGAGGTACCTACCCCCTGCTTCAGGGTATTCAGTGTTCCCATATTTTAAAAATCATAACCATAAAGTTATTATAGCACTCTATCTCTTAATAATAATAATAGTAGGGGGAGGAGCCAAGATGGCAGAGTAGAAAGATTCACATATGCTAGCTCCAAATGCACTGCCCATAATTACCTGTAAAGAGGAACTCCCAACAAATTCTGGAGTTGTGTAAGCCACACAGCAATGGAGTGGAGGAGATTTCTGTTCCAGAGAGCCCTGAAAAACCGACCCCAAAGGTCCACCTCACACCGGACCCAGAGCAGAGCCCAGCCCTGCCTTGGTTACGCAGCCTTGAGAGGAGCAGATCCGCCCAGGCTTCAGGGACGGAATCTCCAGTGGCTGCCAAGGTACCTCCACCCACAGGTGCACAGGTCAGTGAGAGAATCTTCAGGGCTGGCCAAGAGGGGACGGGGTATCTCCATAACTCAGGCCCCCTCATGAGGCAGCATCGGGGAGAAGCAGCAGACAGGAGCTCCTAAAGCAGGCAGGATCTATTACTGAAGATCTCCAAATAAACCCCCTAAGGGAACTGAGCCTGGGAGGCTGCTCTGCCCCCACCTGAGAACCTGAATTTAATCTTACCCTGAATAGCAGCCGGCCCGCAGCTGAAAGCCCTGAGGCTGGGGAGCAGCATTTGAATCTCAGACCTCAAGCATTAGCTGGGCAGATCTAGAGGTGAGGTGGGGTTGGAGAGGAATCTCAGAAGTCAAGTAACTGGCTTGGAAAATGCCCAGAAAAGGGAAAAAAATAAGACCATAGAAGGTTACTTTCTTGGTGAACAGATGTTTCCTCCTTTCCTTTCTGATGAGGAAGAACAATGCTTACCATCAGGGAAAGACATAGAAGCCAAGGCCTCTGTATCGCAAACATCCAAAATAGATATCCATGGGCTCAGGCCATGGAAGAGCTCAAAAAGGATTTTGAAAATCAAGTTAGACGGGTGGAGGAAAAACTGGGAAGAGAAATGAGAGAGATGAAAGAAAAGCATGAAAAAAGGATCAATACCTTGCTAAAGGAGACCCCCCAAAAAATGCTGAAGAAAATAACACCTTGAAAACTAGGCTAACTCAATTGGCAAAAGAGGTTCAAAAAGCCAATGAGGAGAAGAATGCTTTCAAAAGCAGAATTAGCCAAATGAAAAAGAGGTTCAAAAGCTCACTGAAGAAAATAGTTCTCTCAAAATTAGAATGGAACAGATGGAGTCTGATGACTTTCTGAGAAACCAAGAAATCATAAAACAAAACCAAAAGCATGAAAAAATGGAAGAGAATGTGAAATGTCTCATTGGAAAAAACAACTGACCTGGAAAATAGATCCAGGAGAGACAATTTAAAAATTATGGGACTACCTGAAAGCCATGATCAAAAAAAGAGCCTAGACATCATCTTTTATGAAATTATCAAGGAAAACTTCCCTGAGATTCTAGAACCAGAGGGCAAAATAAGTATTCAAGGAATCCATCGATCACTGCCTGAAAGAGATCCAAAAAGAGAAACTCCTAGGAACATTGTGGCCAAATTCCAGAGTTCCCAGGTCAAGGAGAAAATACTGCAAGCAGCTAGAAAGAAACAATTCCAGTATTGTGGAAATACAATCAGGATAACACAAGATCTAGCAGCTTCTACAGTAAGGGATCGAAGGGCGTGGAATAGGATATTCCAGAAGCCAAAGGAAATAGGACTCAAACCAAGAATCACCTACCCAGCAAAACTGAGTATAATACTTCAGGGGAAAATATGGTCTTTCAATGAAATCGAGAACTTTCAAGCATTCTTGATGAAAAGACCAGAGCTGAAAGGAAAATTTGACTTTCAGACACAAGAATGAGAAGAAGCATGAAAAAGCAAACAGCAAAGAGGAGTCATAAGGGACTTACCAAAGTTGAACTGTTTATATTCCTACATGGAAAGACAATATTTGTAACTCTTAAAACTTTTTAGTATCTGGGTAGTTGGTGGGATTACACACACACACACACACACACACACACACACACACACACACACGCTGCGCGCATACATTAAGGTAGTATAAGAGAAATGTATTGGGAGGAGAGAGGGAGAAATGGAATGGGGCAAATTATCTCTCATAGAAGAGGCAAACAGGAGACTTTTTAGTGGAGGGAAAAGGAGGAGAGCTGAGAAAAAAAACAAGAAGTTTACTCTCATCACATTCGACTAAAGGAAGGAATAAAATGCACACTCATTTTGGGATGAAAACCTATCTTACAATACAGGAAAGTGGGGGAGAAGGAGATAAGCAGGGTGGGGGGATGATGGAAGGGAGGGCAATTGGAGGAGGGAGCAATTTGAAGTCAACACTCGGGGAGGGACAGGATCAAAAGACAGAATAGAAACAATGAGGGGCAGGATAGGATGGAGGGAAATACAGTTAATCTTACACAACACGACTATTATCGAAGTGATTTGCAAAACTACACAGATAGGGCCTATATTGAATTGCCTGCCTTCCCAAAGGGAATGAGTGGGGAGGGAGGGATGGGGAGAAGTTGGAACTCAACATTTTAGGAACAACAGTTGAGTATTGTTCTTGCTAGTAGAAAATAAGAAATACAGGTAATGGGGAATAGAAAGTTATGTGGCACTACAGGACAAAAGAGAAGATGGAGACAAGGGAAGGGAGGGATGATAGAAGAGAGGGCAGATTGGTGACAGGGGAAATTAGAATGCTCGGTGTATTGGGGTGGGCTGAGGGGACAAATGGGGAGAAAATTTGGAACCCAAAATTTTGTGAAATGAATGTAAAAAGTTAAATAAATAAATTTATATTAATAATAATAATAATAGCTCACATTCAGAGAAAAAGGAAGTATACTGCACAGAATGCAGGACCTGGAATCAGGGCCATCTGAGTTCAAATCTGGCCACAGACACTTATTAGCCGTGTGACCCTGGGCAAAACCCTTGACTTCTGTTTGCTCAAGTTTTCCTCATCTGTAAAATGAGGATCACAATAACACTGAAATCCCAAGATGTTATGAGAATTAAATGAGATACTATTTGTAAAGCATTTTACAGATTGGAAAGTACTAAATACATGGTAGTTGCTCTTATTGCAACTTACATAGTGCTTTCATGTTTAGGCAACCCTTTGTCACATATGCAGCCTTGCAAGGTAGATCAATATGTTGTCCTTTCCCTTGAGGAAGAAGCTGTAAATGGATCCTCAGAGTTATCTAAAATTACATATCAAATTTGGGACACTGCAGAGTCCTCAGAGTTCAAATTCAACAGATGAAAGAGTTGACAGTTTTATCTGTATCTATCTATCTATCTATCTATCTATCTATCTATCTATCTATCTATCTATCTATCTATCTACCTATCTATCATCTACTGTCTTTCCAGGGCAGGTAGGTGGTACAGTGGATAGAGCACCTGTGCAGGAGTCAGCACAACTTGAATTCAAATCTCACCTCAGACACTTGATACTAGCTGTGGGACCTTGGACAAGTCACTTAACCCCAATTGCCTCATCCTGGGTCATCTCCAGTCATCCTGATGAATAACTGGTCACTGGATTCAGATGGCTCTGGAGGAGAAGTGAGGCTGGTGACCGGCACAGCCCTCCTCCACTCAAAACAAAATCAAGTGCAAGTCATGTCATTGTTTCTCTGATGACATAGTCTTCTTCAGCAATGAAGGAAAAACACATACACTGTCTTTCATCTTTCTATCTGTGTGTGCATGTTTATATATATATATATATATATATATATATATATATATGTATGTGTGTGTGTGTATACAGAGAGAAGGAGAGAGAAATAAGTATGTGTGTGTGTGCATATATGGTCTCTGGCCTTGATAAGAGAGGGGAGCAAACTAACCATATATATGTGTGCCTATATACACATATGTATCTATGTATATATAAAACATGTGTTTTATATGTGTGTATATACATATGTGAATACAGTTATCCCTTCTACATTGTGACTTTCCCCATCATGGTTTTGATATATTGAAGGTTGGCATAAGAAATTAAATGGAAATTTTTGGTGACTCTTGTGGAACCCGCAGATGACATATGAAGTCCAGCTGGTGACACAGAACCTATGACCAAATGCCTAATCCAGATTGTACAATAAGGTACTCTAAACACTCCATAAAAGAAAAAGAAAAAAATCAGACTTCTTTTCTGGTATGAAGGGAAGGCCAAAAAATTTTACATAGATTTTCTAGATCATGGGTGCCAAGTCCCTAACTCTGAGATGTGGAAGAGATAACTATAACTGTAACTAGCTATAACTATTCCTATATACACACATACAAGTGTGCTCAGTAATAGTAAATGCAGAAAGAAGAGACATCTACCTTGATGACCTTAGATCAGTCATTTAATCTCTCCAGATCTCTTTTTCTTCTCTAAAATGGAGTGGTGATGTAGATGGTTTTTAAATTCCCTTCTAGTTCTAATTGCCATGATCCTCCATCTGATCCATCATAAATAGCACATGTGCTAAGTTGTTTTTCCAATAACAAGGATGTATTTGTAATAACCATCTTCATCCTCTTTCCCCACCCACATTTTATGGATATGTCCTATTTTCTCAATTGTCTCCCCCCTTAGGACAGGGAACCATGTCAGAGTCTGGGATTTGATTCACAGCTCTACAATTCACAACTGATGTAACCTTGGACAAGGCAATTAATTTCTTTGAACCTTTGTTTCTTTATATATAAAATGAAGGAATTAGCTAGATGATCTCTGATGTTTCTTCCAGCTTTGCATCTATGATCTGATAATCACATATGTCTTTGCTTTCCTAGTGTTTGCTTTAAAAATAACAGCCATTTTTACATTGATTTACATATATTATTTTTGTTCATCCTCAAGACAGCCTTGTGCAGTAGTTGTGGGTGTTAGTATTATCCAATTATTCCTCATCTTCAAGGAATTTAGCATCTTAGCATTCCTTATTTTATAGATGGGGAAACCCAGACTCAAAATGGTTAGATGACTTGTCCATGGTCACACAGTTAGTAAAAGTCAAAGGCAAAATTCCTGCCTCCTTCTTGATCACTTTATCTATTACATAATACATTGTAAATACCTGCCTTTAACTCTGCCTAATAGTTCTTCAATAATTTTTTAAATTGATGATTTATCAGATAGATAGCCAGAGATGGGGATATGGTCTCTGGCCTTGAAAGAGAAGGAAGCAAACTGGCCCCATGGGGAATCAAACCATAGCTTTGGCCTCATTAGCAGTGTTCTCTCCAACTGGGCTAAATCGCCTGTGAACTCCTTGCTGGAGCATCCCTCAAACCTAAGTGTCCTGGGGTCCAGATGGGAACAAGGCGTGAGCCGTCAGAGTGCTAATGGAGCATGACAGAAGCACCTGCAGCAGGAAACAGTCACAGAAAAAGTCCTTTCTCCTTCCTTCCTCCTCCTTCTGAGACTACCTGAGCCTCAGGCCCAGGACCCCTCCCTTAGTCTGGAGGAAGGACAAGGCACTCTAGTTCCAGTGGCATCAATTGTTGGCAGATTTGATGACAAAAGCTAAGTTGTTCTTGGAGGCAACATAAGACAAAGAGACTCCTTTCAGAGTGCCTGGAAGGGAAATCTTGCTCCCCGGGGTTCACACGATGGCTTCCTTTGCTTGCCCTTTTGCCAAACCACTTGGGATACTCAGTGTTGCCCCACAGGGAACAAGGTTTGCACTTTTCATTTAAATCGGGTAAGATCAATTTATTTTCAAGTTGTTTGTGGTTCGGGTCAGGAGGCTGGAATTCATTATTCACATTGGGATTCATATTGCCCTGTCCTTCTTGAAGGGACTCATGCAGTGTATGGAATCAGGAAGTTGAGGAGAAAACCAATTCCCCATCCAACAATACGATGTGTTGAGGTTGAATACCCAGCACCTGGCTCACCGCCAGTTTATTAGAAAGTTAATTGTCCTTCCCATATGTGGTACTCATAATATTGTTGCTAGCTGGAAGGGTACTGCTGGGTCCCATGGAACGTACAATCTGTGGTCACCACAGGACAAACATCTATCTCTTGGGGAGGTTATGTGAGCTAATGTCTAATGAGGCAGTATCTTATTATAGGAAGATTGTGGGACCGGGAGCCAAAAGACCTTGCTTCCAGTTACAAGCCTTTTCACTTGCCAGTTATGTGACTCCCTTTTTCTGGATCTCAGTTTCCTCATCTATAAAATGAAAGGATGGGGCTAGACTTGATGGTGTCTAACCTCCCTTCCATCTCTAAATTGCAAGAAATACCCATGAAGGGTTCTCATTGTCTCTCCTGAAAATCCATTTCTAGGATAGCAGTGTCTTCCCTTTCATTCAGCGGGGATTTATCTATCACTGACTATGTGCATGCAAAGTATTTGTTCATTCTCCACTGTGCCTTAACAGAGTACATTTTCAATATTGTTGTGGTTCACTTGTGTCTTTGTGACCCCATTTGAGGTTTTCTTAGCAAAGATACTGGAGTGGTTTGCTATTTCTTTCTCCAGCTTATTTTACAAATGAGGAAACTGAGGCAAACAGAGTTAAGTAATTTGTCTGGGGTCACATAACTAGTAAGTGTCTGAAGTCAGATTGGAAGATGAGTTTTCCTGACTCCAGGCCCCACATTCTATACACTGTGCCACCTAACTGCCCCATGTCCTTGATAGGCATGAAATAAAGGGAAATAAAGAAGCAGCATGGTATAATTGGATGGATATAGTTCTGCAAGGAAGGAAAGAAGGAAGGAAAGAAAGGAGGAAGGAAGGAAGGAAGGAAGGAAGGAAGGAGGGAGGAAGGAAGGAAGGAAGGAAGGAAGGAAGGAAGGAAGGAAGGGAAGAAGGGAGGAAGGAAGGAAGGAAGGAAGGAAGGAAGGAAGGAAGGGAGGAAGGAAGGAAGGAAGGAAGGAAGGAAGGAAGGAAGGAAGGGAGGAAGGAAGGAAGGGAGGAAGGAAGGAAGGAAGGAAGGAAGGAAGGAAGGAAGGAAGGAAGGAAGGAAGGAAGGAAGGGAGGAAGGAAGGAAGGAAGGAAGGAAGGGAGGAAGGGAGGAAGGAAGGAAGGAAAAAAGCATTATATACCTACTGTGTGCTAAACATGGTTTTCAATACTTTACAAGTATTATCTCATTTGATTCTTACAACAAATCTGGGAAGTAGATGCTGTTATTATCCTGGTGATACCGATAGGAAATTGAGGCAGACAAAAGTTAAGTGACTTGTCCAAGGTCACCCAACTTGTCAGTATCTGAGGCCATATTTGTACTTAGGCCCTGACTCCAGGTCCAGAACTCTTTCCACTATATCTCCTAGATGAAATAAAAGGATTTGCACTTGAATACTGGCTCTGAAATGATATTTTCCATGTGACTCTGGGCAAATCATTTCACTTCTTTATGAATCAGTTTTTATATGTTAGAGAAATCATATTCACACTACTGCCCTCACAAAGTTATTGCTAGAAAAGCCCTTTGTGAACTTTAATGAGATATAGAAATATAAATAATTGTTACTATGGGGGAGGAGGAGGAAGAGAAATGGACCTGAGCATAGTAATAGGAATTCAGGACAAAAATCCACCTGACCCCTTCAAGTATGGCTAAGTCATGTTAGAAACTAGTACTGGCACTACAAGGATGATCACATGATGGATAGAGAGCTAGTTTCAAAGCCACTAAGACTGGTATTCAAATCCTCTGACACATGCTGTCTGTGGAAGTCTGGGCAGACTATAGTTATCCTTTCCAGGGGCTAGGGGCCCCAGAAATTTGGAAAATCTGCATAAAAATTTTTGGCCCTCCTTTTGTATGAGAGAAATCTGAACTATTATAGTATTAAAATAAAATATTTTGATATGATATACTAATCATATATTTTATGCATTTCTGAGTTTCTAAACATTTTCTGTGTCATCTGCTGGCCTTTGTATGTCATCTGTGTTTTCTGCAAAACTTCCCCCGAAATTCCCATTTAATTTATTATGCTGACCTGCGATATATGAAAACTGTGATGGGGCAAGTCGTGCTGTGGAAGGGATAACTGTAGTTTTTTCTCATCTCTAGGCATCCCTAGATGCCTAGATCCCTTTGATAAGTTTCAAAGTCATTGTTAATTTGTATTTGAAACCATAGGTTCTGTCCCATCCACACTTACTTATCTATCCCATCCTAATTAAAAGCTTTGCTATTAAATTTATGTTCCCAGGTCTGTTGGTAGAGAGTGTACTGCATGGGGGCTATATTTTCATAATTATGATTACTTCAAATACCCCATCCTGATACTAGAGATAATGAAGTATTCCAATGTTATGTGGGAACTATCCCAGTTTATTGAACATCATATTTTTAGAAACACCTATGTTTACAGAATGGTGGGTTGGGTAGTGGGAGGGAAGTCATTTGGACTAAATGGAGTGAAATCAGGACAAAGATTTGGAGACAGCAGTGTTTCTGCAAGCAGCTGAGGCTGCATTATAAGTATCCTTGCCCTCTGAGCTTTCCAGGGAAGAAAGCTTTTGGTCTGAACAGTTTATCTCAGCTCCATTGAAAATAAACAACTTTCCCTCTCCCTTGAAGAGTTTTTCTGGGGAGAGGTGATGCATAATTCATGGCACTGCCTACTCATCAGCCTTTGATATGTTCCTTAGCTTCAGAGGGATCTCTCCAGACTCAGGCAGAATGGCTGTGTTCTACCAAAGGATATTGAACTGCAGTACAGCAGCACCTTTCCTGTCATGGAATCCTAGAGTTAGAGAAGAGAACTCAGAGGCAGTTTACTAACCTAAGTAAGGATACCCTCTACTGCAGCCCACACTACTAGTCCTTTGGTTGCCATTTAGAGATCTTAGATATCAGATTCTCTTTTCCTTTCTTATCCCATGCCTATTATTTTGTTGCTCATATCTTCTGTTGTAGTAAAGTTGGAACGGTCTTCTATCTATCTAGAACCTAATCATTTTTTTCAAGCACAGACCACTTATTTCTTTCATGAAGCCTTTCCTGAGTACTCCAGACTACATGGATCCATTTTCTGCTTTGAATTGCTATGGCACAAACAGTGCTAGATCCTACAGGGAGAATTGATCCAGAGCTGGAAAAAACCTCAGATGCCAACTAGACCTATTCCTTCATTTTATAGATGAGACTTAGGGAGGTTAAGTGGTTTGTGTATTCACACAGGTATTAGCAGAGAAAGTGTTTGAATCCAGGCCTCTGAATCTAGTTTTTGCTGCTTGTTCAATTATTCAATTGTGTCTGACTCTTCGTGACCCCACACACCGTAGCTTGCTTTTCTGTCCTCCACTATCTCTCAGAGTCTGTCCAAGTTTATGTTCATTATTTCCATGATACTATCTCATCTTCTGCTGTCTTCTCCTTTACCTTTAATCTTTCCCAACATCAAGGTCTTTTCCAGTGAGTCTCAATTTTAGAATAGATGCTTTTACCCTCTACTATATTTTACTGCATTCCAATCATACATCTCACAGTTTTACACTTAATGATGCTGTGTCCCATTGAGGCTATGTAATTTTTGTCTGTACAACTTGATTGTAAGTCCCTTGAAGGCTCGAATGAGATATACTGCTCTTCTTGGCTATTCAACCAAATTCCAAATAGTTGCATTATCACAGTCCTCATCTCTTCATCTTTTTTCATAAAAATATCTGAGCTTCTTTTGTAAAATGCTTTGCCAAAATAGAGATAAATACCCTGATCTACTAGGTTAACAATCTTGTCTCTTCCCTTATGCCTGGAATGTTCTCCCTCTTCACCTCTACCTCCTGGTTTTTTTCAAGTCTCAGCTAAAATCCCACCATCTGCAAGAAGGCTTTCCCAGTCCTCTTTCTGATTATCTCCAATTCATTTCTAGCCTGCACATGGTTGTTTGCATGTCATTAGTTGTGAGCTCTTTGAGAGGAGGGATTGTCTTTTGCATTTCTTTGTATCTCCAGTGCTTAGCAAAATGCCTGGCACATGTTGAGATTAATATATCTTTCTTTACTTGACTTGAAATAAAATTGTTCTGGCATGGCTTATTCTTGATGTAGATTTCTTCCTTATTTTAGAGATGAGGAAACTGAGGCTGAGAAAAGTTAAGTGTCTTGCCCAGCTAGTAAAAGATTTTTTGTATTCACTGTTTCCTTTATTAGACATTTATTAGTCTCTTTCTTTGTTTCTTTTTTTGCTTGTTCTAGAAGTTTCCCAGGAATTGAAATCAATTTTTATTGGCCTGAATCTTTTCAGCTTACCCCATGTGTATTTGTTTGTTTTACTGCGTTTGCCCATCTACAGCCCTACGACTCTCCCATTCTTCTTTCATATCCTCCTGACTGTAACTCAGCAATAATCCTTCCAGAATCTGATGATATTCTCCTGGGCCAGGTGACTCAAATTCATCAAGAGCAACCATTGCTTACTGGCTATCTCCCTCTTACATGGTAAGAGCTTTCTGTTTCTTTTATTGGTTCAGGGGTCTCCCCTGCAGAAGTTATTCTCCTTGGCAGAGAAAACTTACAGAATCAGAATTGACTAAGACAGGGAGGAACCTTTTCTTCTAAGATTCCCTTCCACCTGCTCTGCATGAATCTTGTACATTTTATCCCCACCCCAAGCACATCACCAGGCACTTAATGCTTAATAAAGGCTTATAATTAATCTGAGTAACTGTCTTCTCTTTCTCATCAGTTCTCACCATCTCATCCGCCCTCCCTCAAGCAGCGATTCAGTCTCTTATTTCATTCTCTCATTTCCTTCAACATAGTTAAAACAAAATTCTCCCTCCAAATACATCCCTAACTTTTATCATTCTTAGCTTCCCTGACCTCAGATTATTCTGATGTTTAAACACTCCTGTTTACACATGATTCTTCCATACTTTCACATTTATTTATTATCTACTTGTGTTTCCATTGTCTGTATATAACAGTTTGAGAATGAAATTTTTGATAATGAGCTGCAAGCTCTGATGAGTCAGGGTGTTCCAAAACCTCAAAGAAAGGCAAAACCATGCTAAGTATAATTTGTGCCCATGGGATCTTGTAACTTTACCATTATAGGATCAAATGATTTCATGACCCTGGAGATTTTGGGAGGCCCAGAAAGGTTGTAACTTTTCTGAGGTTCACAGATAGTTAACAGAGCTGGGATTTGAACCCAGGTCTACTGGTTAGAAGCTACAGCTCTTTACTCTCCAAAAAAATCCTTAAATTTTTGCATCATATCCTTCTCAACGCCTTATAACCTACCTAGCTTATATAACTGACTGGATTCCTGGACTGGAATATTTATTCCTAAATAACAGTACTAATAATGGCTAGCATTTACATAGTACTTTAAAGTTTGCAAAATGCTTTACATAAGTTATCTCATTTGATCCTCACAATAACCTTAGGAGGTAGGTGCTGTCTTTATCACCATTTTACAGATGAGAAAACTGAGGCTACAAGTTAAGTGACTTGCACAGGATCATAGAGCTAGTCTTTAAGGTGAAATCTGAATTCAGGTCTTCCTGATTCCAAGTCCAACAATCTATCCACTGCACTATCTTTGGTTGTCATTCAGTCATATCTGACTCTTCATAATCTCATTTGTAGTTTTCTTAGCAAAGATCCAGCATTTGTTTGCCATTTCCAGCTCCAATTCATTTTACAGATGAGGAAGCTAAAGCAAACAGGGTTAAGAGACTTGTCTGGGGTCACCCAGCTTGTAAGTGCCTGAGGCCGGATTTCAACTCAGGTCTTCCTGACACTATACCCACCATTCTATCCACTGCATCAAATGCTGCTCTTAAATGTACCAGTGTAATTCTAAGCCCTGAGTCAATGAATAATTAAAACATGCTTTGTGACATTGCCAGTTGTGATCGAAACCCACCTAAGGGAGAATTGTGATAATAGCAATAATAAACATTTACTATCTTAAAACTCTTCATTCAACCTCATAGTCCCTTGTCAACTTGGGTTGGTGGGCTATTGAAATTGATCATGACATCAAGAGGGAAGTGATTGGGAAGGAGGGGTGTTATGAAGGGGAAACAGCAGAAGTCATCTTTGCAGATGAGCAATCTTCAATCTGTATAAATCATTGAACTGCAGGGCTTTGAGAGGAGAAACCATATGGTTATTATTAAACATTTATATAATATCATCTGTATACTCAGTACTTTATGAATCATTGAGTCATTGAGACTGCAAGGCTTCTGCTCAGCAAGCTGATGATCTATGCAAGGATCAAGAAGAATTAGGAGGAGGAGACAGTGGAGCTGTCAGAGGGAGTGACTGAGTGAAGAGAGCAAAAGAAAGAAATGAAAATCAGAGAGGCAGTCTGGAAGAGGAGAGGAATGTGACCTGAGAGTCAGTCAGCAAGTGCAGGGGCTCTGTGTGGGGGTGGGCAGGTAGCCCTATGTAAGAAACAGAATCCCAGAGACTTGTGGAGTTTCGGCATTGCAAAGGACCTCAAATTTGTATCAGAATAACCTCTACAATGGCTATGACAAATGGATGCCCAGTCTTTGCTCGAAGAACTCCAGAGACAGGGAACTCACTACCTCTTAAGGAAAGCTTATTCCACCATTAGGCAGATCAACCCACTAGAAAAATTTCTTCCTATTGAGCCAAAAATGCATTTTCTTCTAACTTTCACACGGTGGTCCTAGCTCTGATCTCTCAGGCTACACAGAAAAAGTTTGTACCCTGAGGTATCATCATCTACCATTCTCACTTCCTTTGAAGCAATTTCTGAAAAGGATAGTTTTATTTTCCTCTTGGCCAAAATCAGCCCCTCTACTTGAACCTCTGATGTCATTTATCCCCTTCTGTCTCCTGTAGGAGTTTGAACCTTCCATCATTCTCTTTTTCTGAAGGGAAATGGAGAAGGTGATATTGGCAAGAATAAAGGATCCAGATCAAAGTCTTTGTTGCTGATACACATGCACGTGTACACACATACACACACATGCACATACACATACCCGTACACATACATATACCTTTATCAACTTCAATTTTTTATTCTGACTCAATATCATTTATGTCAGTCAAAAATTTATGTGATGTTATGTAGTACTGAAGAAAGCATAACCAATTATCATTTCATATTCAATCTCCATGTTGAAAGACTTGCTTATATCCTGATTTGTTCATTTTCCATTCATCTTGTCATTCTTTCTCTTTTGCCCCAAGAAGATCTTTCTTTTTTACTAACTGGGATTCCAAAGTTACTGATGCACAAATACTTTAAGGATATTGTTGACTAGTGTGATACAAGTAATTTGTGCAGTAAAATATTTCAGGTCTTGAGACACAACTTTTCTCCATTCCTTGGTGGTATGTCAGGTTGCATAGCAGAGTCTGGGAAAAACTCACAGCCAATTAGCCTTGTGTAATAGAAACCAATATCACCAACTTCTCAGTCAGACTACTCTATGAAGATGACACTTCTGCACAGCCACACAATAAAATGATGATTGACCACCCTCATGATGACCCTGAGGCACTACAGAAAGCAGAACGTTGCTCCATTTGAAGGCAGCTGTCATGTCCCTACTTTCCCACCTCAAGTTTTCTATTCTAGAGGCTAAGCAAACCCTGTTCCTTCTAGAAAACTGATTCTTCTACATCATGAACTAATTTCCCTCTTCTAGACTCTTAGGCTTATTCAATATGATGAATCAAATCCAACAACATTTATTAGATACCTACTATGTACCAACCACTGGTGATACAATCAATACAAAGAAAGGCAGAGTCTCTCCTCAAGGAGCTTATATTTTAATGGTGGGGGAAAGGGAGGACAATACACAAAAGGGAGACAGGAAAGCAGAAGACACCAGGGGTACCTGACTCAGAAGCATCTCATTCCATGGAATTGAAAGCATGCAGAGCATCAGTTGCAGAGTGGAATGAGCCCCAAAGTTCTGACCTCTATAAAAGAAAGTATTGAGAGGAGTTTGGCACTCCACCCTCCAGTCCTCCATTCAGAGAGGAAAGGCTGTTGGGGGAAGTGGTACTAGTCAAAACTTGAGTGGTGAGATTAGAGGTGATGAGTTTAACCTGTAAGGACATATTGTTCAGTGGAGTTGAAACCAAGCAGAGAAGCAGATGCAGGGTGTCCTCTATAAACTGTGTCATTCAAAACATGATACTCCACATGTCTGACCAGGAACAATACAGAAGGAATGGGAGAGGGGAAGTGCAATGACAAAATGAATAAAGCAGCAATAGGAGAGGAAGAATCCTGAGATGAGAACAGAAAACCATAGATCCTTGAAAGAAAGGGAAGGAAGTTCAATTGTGATATAGAAATAAAAACAAGTTAAGATAATTGTGATAAGAAAGAACTGGGAGATAGTTTCTGAGGAGTAAGCTCTTATGGTCAGGTGGAAAGCAAAAGTATGTCTAAGGTCAGCAAAATACATTCTTATGAAAATTTCATTGATAGTGACTTTATTACTCATTGAAGCTATTATTCTAGGTGACTCTAGCAAGAACCAATCATAAAGGCCATTCATCATGTGATCATCATATTCACCCTTTGTTGCCGAAGAAGACCGCGCCATCAGAGAAATGACGACATGACTTGCACTTGACTTGGTGTTGAGTGAAGGAGGGCTGTGCAGGTCACCAGCCTCACTTCTCCTCCAAGATGACTAGAGATAACCCAGGATGCCCTGGGAAACCTTGGGCCCTTTAGGCCAAGGTCTTTGCAGGTACTTACTTAGTGTGAGGCAATGGTCATTTGTTGAATAGGCCTGTTTTGCATGTTTGTGACATGGCCAACAGGCCATCGATGATTATAAAAATTTAGCAACTCTGAATACTTAGCAATGTATTACCTGGTGACTAGAATTATACAGCACAAGTTTGACTGACATGGAAAGTGAAGGAACTTTAGAAAGTTAAACAGAAAATTAATGTTAGAGCTGAAAAACACTGTAGAATATAGGATGTTAAAATGGAACAGAAAATGTTGGACTGAAAGATTAAGACACTGGTGCCTGGCAAGGGAAGTAACTTGGCTTAGCTTTCAAGTGGTTGAGACATGGCTGGACTCAGGCTAAACAGAGTTAGAGAACCTTGGCAATAATCTAAATTCCAGTTTTCTTGACCTTTAGTCCCCTGCCCTTTTTACTATGTACCTCATATGTTACTTGGTCTCTTAGGCTTTGGTTTATTCTGGTAATTATTTCTTTTTGATGAATGGAAGATGTAGAGGCAGGGGATTTATCATTCAAAAAACCACTTGATTATCATAAAGGAGGGATGCTTCTTGTGCCTAGACCATAGAAAAGACCTGATTCAAAAAATAAATTAGATCATTCATATGATTGATCTGATAGATTGTATTGAAATCTGTCATTATGATAGCCCCCCAAAACCCAACAACCCAACAATCTGACTGAAAAACAGTTGACAAAGTAGCTGCTTCTAGACAAGACTTAAGTCAGTTTTACTGGATGCGGTTTTCCTAGTACGGTACTCATTAATACTAAAGATTGCAAACATCCCACCCCAATATTATGGCCTCTAATTTATAACATATATATCTTAGACTGGGCTTTCAAGTGATATGATTTTTTTATTTATAGGAGAATTTAAATATAGCATTTTTCAAAGTGTAAATTTCAGATCTAGCCTATCTGCCAGAGCCATAAATCATGGCTGTTTCATTTTCAAATCATTAGGGAGACTGAAAGCTCAAAGTATTTAATTTATCCAAACCTCTTGGGGTAGTTTATCATTGGTGTATGATGTGCTGGTATTTTATTCCAATGCTGACTAGTGAAATCCTGAGCAAATCCCGCTGTGTTTTGGGGTGTATGAAGTCAATGCAAATAACACAGATCTCCTAGGAGTGACTAATGAATGGAAATCGCTCTAACGTATCCTCATCATGGGATGCTTGACTAGATTCAGGACATCTTCCCCAAATGACAGTGTACAAACTGAAACCGATTGTGTATAGGATGAATTGAAAACCTTCTTTAAAAAAAATATTACCCTTCCAGCCAGGCAGAAAAGATGAAGAGATCTGATTGCCATGAAAAAATGTAGTGAATGGATATGATGAATGGAAAAGGGGTGCTCTGTATTGGTAGGATAATGTACTCTTCATTTCATTGTTGTGTTAGCCACAAGTGAATAGAATCCAACCCACAGCATAATCCTTTAGAATTATTCTGCATTAGCAGGGAAAAGAGATCAGATACCTTAATTTATTTTTTATCTGAAAGTTGCAATCATATCCAAGTTCCAGATTAGGATTGCTCAGATATTTGTTTTCAAAAATTTGGATGCTGTTCGGATTGCCATGAACTAGAAACTCTGCATTTATCATCAGCCCTGCCTTCCTGTAGTCTACAAAGGCCTGGGGAACTAAATAAAGATGTCTCTAATAGCAAATAGACACCCTAGCAGGAGAAAAAAGCCCATCCAGTCCCATCCAATTCCATTTAATCCCATTCCATCCAATCGAATTCCATCCAAGTAGTATTTATTAAGTGTCTGTTGTTTTTGTTGTTGAGTCATTCTTGGCAAAGATACAGGAGTTCTCCATTTCCTTCTCCAGCTCATTTTACAAATGAGGAATTGAGGTAAACGGTTAAACGACTTGCCTAGGGCCTCAATTCCTGGTCTTCTCAGCTGCATTGCTACAATTTTTGGTGCTTGCCACATTGGGGACCTTGGATGAATCATTTGACCTGTCTAAGTTTCCTCATCTATAAAATGAGGGTCTTAGAGCAGATGATCCATTTGGGGTTTTCTTGGCAAAGATGCTGGAGTGGTTGGCCATTTCCTTCTCTAGTTAATTTTACACATGAAGAACTGAGGTGAACAGGACTAAGTGACGTATCCAGGGTATACAGCTACTAAGTCATATTTGATCTCATGAAGAACGATGTGGGTCTTGGAACTCAGGTCTTCCTAGCTTCAACTCTATCCACTGCATCACCTAACTGCCTCAAATGCTGTACATTTGGATATAGCAGGGCAGCTAGGTGGCTCAGTGGATAGAGAGCCAGGCGTAGAGTCCAGAAGACTCCTCTTCATGAGTTCAAATCTGGCCTCAGACACTCATTAGCTGTGTGACCTTGGGTGAATCACTTAACCCTGTTCGCCTCTGTTCCTCATCTGTAAAATGAGCTGGAGAAGAAAATGAAAATTCACTCCAGTATCTTTGCCAAGAAAACCATAAAAAAGATCACAAAGAGTTGGACATGACTGAAAACAACAACAATATATGCAACAACATCTTGCCCTCAAGGAATTTCCATTCTTCTGGAGAGATGAAGCATGTGAACATCTATGTACATATGTTTCTGAATCAACATTTATTAAGTGCTTTCTAGGAACCAAGGACCGCATTAAATTCTGACATACAAATACAAAAATGAAACTGTCAAGAGCTTATTTATATTTAAAAAAGGAGATCTCATGTAGATACCTCTTCTCCCTTTTTCTATATCTTAAAATTCCTTAACATCATCCCTTATTCTCTCCTCTACTTCAGTCTCTGCTGATTTCAGATCCTTTTTTCCCCACAGCCAGCTGTTCTACATGCACCCTCAACCCCATCCTGTCCTGTCTTACTTTCCAATAGATTGTTCCCGTAATCATATTTTTGTCTTCAAATCTTTGAACTTGCTCTGTGTACTGGTTCCTTCTCAACGGACTACAAATATTCTGAAGTTTTTCTCATCCTGAAAAAATCTCTCAGTATGCCATCTCCTCAACCTATTATTCTACACCTTTCCTTCTTTTCAAAGCAAACTCCTAGGACAAAAACAAAAACACAAAACCCCAAACTGTCTATATTTGTTACCGCTATTTCCTCTTCTTAGCTAGGTTGGCACAGTGAAGAGAAAACTGGACCTGGAATCAGGAAGAATTGAGTTCAGAGAAGACATCAGACGATAGTTGTGTAATCCTGGGCAAGTTGCTTAACTTCTGTCTGCCTCGGTTTCCTCATTGGTAAAAAGGGGATAAAAATAGTACTTCTCTCCCAGGGTTGTTATCAAGTCAATTAAAAAAAATATTTATTAAGTACCTACTGTGCTAAGTTCTGGGGATACAAATAAGACAAAGAAAGCCAGCTCCTGCCCTCAAGGAGCTTATAGTCTAATGAGGGAAGACAACAGACACAAGGAGGCAGGAAAATGAGGAGTGGGGACACCAAGGGGTACCAAGCTTGGGGGACCTCTCTCTTCTGTGGAGGTTAAAACAGGTAGAGTAGCAGATGCAGAGAAAAGTGAGCTGAAAGTCCAATTTCTGCCCACTGTAAAGGAGGCTGTGGGAGGAGTTTGGTACTCCACCTTCCCGCCTTCCAATCAGAGGGGAGAGGAGACTGAGGGAAGTGGTATTAAGGCTTGAATGAGCAGCATGATGATGAGATTAGAAGTAATGAGCTCACTATTGTTCCACAGGAAATGGTGAGCAGGTGGATTTCAGAAAAACCTGGAAAAAACTTACTTCTATGAACTGATGCTGAGTGAACTGAGCAGAACCAGGAGAACACTGTACATAGTAACAGCAACATTGTGTGATGACCAACTCTGAGAGACTAAACTCTTCTTAATAGTGCAAAGATCTAAGACAATTCCAAAAGACTCAAGATGGAAAATGCTATCCACAACCAGAGATAGAACTATGGGGTCTCAATGCACATAGAAGCATACTATTTCTCTTTCTTTTCTTCCTTATGGTTTTCCCCTTTTGTTCTGATTCTTCTTTCACAACATGACTAACGTGGAAATATGTTTAATATGGTTGTTCATGTATAGCCTACATCAGATTGCATGCCATCTTGGAGAAGGGAGAGGAGAGGCAGGAGGAAAATTTTTAGAACTCAAAATATTTTAAAAGTGAATGTTGAAAACTAAAAATAAATTTAAAACTAAAAAAAATTAAATTAAATCTTTTTTTTTAAAGTCAGGAGCTTATCCTAGGAAAGATATCTTGTTCAGTGGTATTGAAAGAAGGTAGATCCTTAAATGAAAAGAGTGAGGATAAAATAAGAAAATATTTGTAAGGTGATTTACAAACCTGAAAGCATCATATAGATGCTAGCTAATACTACTAATACTATTATGGTTGTTCGGTTGTTTTCAGTCCTGTCTGACTCTTTGTGACCCTATTTGGGGTTTTCTTGGCAAAGATACTGGAGTGGTTTGCCATTTCCTTTTCCAGCTCATTTTGTAGATGATAAACTGAGGCAAACAGGGTTAAGTGACTTACCCCAGGGTCACAATAGCTGGTAAATATCTGAGGTCAGATTTGAACTCAGGACAAGTCTTTCTAATTCCAGGCTCAGTAATCTATCAACTGTACCATCTAGATGCCCATTACAACTAGAATATAACTGACTAAACTTTTCAGCTCTGTAATATGGCTTCTGGTCTCACTGTTTAAATGGAATGGACAGCTCTCCAAAATGGCCAACACTCTCTATTCCACATAGAAAGCCCTTTGTAAACTGTCTTCATCTTAGGACTCCAGCCTTATTATATATTACTTCCACACTTGAACTCTACAGTCTGGCTTTCATGGAATTCACTTGTGTTCACCTCTTTAGTGTAGAATTCCTTGTTTCTTCCAACCCTCTATTCCAGAGATATTTTTTCTTGAATTCCTTCCAGATCCCCTCAGATGCTTTCCTCCCCTTAATATTTTTATTTTGTACTTATTCTGTTTATTCTAACACAGTGAAGCAGTGAGCCCCACAAGTGTAGAGAGGTCTACATGTGGCCAGGAGGGCATCATCGTGTGTTCTTAAGGGAGACAGAATAGATGTCTTTAGTCTCTTCACTCTGCCACCCTTCTCCAAGGATGACTTTCATCCCTGCCTGGAGCAAGGGGTGGGGAGAGGAAGTGGGAGGTTGAGGTAAGTGACCAACTTTCTGTTCTCCTCAAAGAGAAGGGGTGCCAGGTTAGAAGAATATTTATCTGAGTACTCTTCTTCTAAGGGATATAATATTGTTCAAGCTAATTTCTGATTACTTTGTCATTTTTGGGGGCAGGAGGACCCCAAGGTCCTTAGCTCCTTTTCCACTAGATACCAGCTTTACAACAAACACACATAGGTAACAGCAAAGAAAGTCATTTAAAAAAATTATAGCAAAACAGAAATGAGGGAAGGTATATGAGGAAAAATGTATTCCAGACAATAAAGAATGAAAGAGCTCTTCCACTGGGAGCAAGATAACTCTCTCAACTGAAAGAGTCCTAGATCTTACCCAAGAGGAAACTCCCCACAGACTCTAGAGCAGCCAGCTGGGAATAGGGTACTGACAGAGGCTATCTACTCCTCTTGTGTCTTCCAAGAAACTTTTCATTTAGCAACCTGAAGGGAGGTTGGACTTTTCTATTTCCCTTCTCAAAGCTGGAAGCAAGGAAACCAAAGTGTCTCTGCACTTAGAGTCCTGAAGAAGAGTGGGACTCCTAGAGTCTCAAAGGGGACTAGCCTTGAAAAGCCCCAAAATGAGACTCTCCTCTCAAAGAGTCCCCCAAAGGGACTGGCCCTAAAGATTTCCAAAGGGGCATAGGCAAAGGCTGGAACTCTCTCATCTCACAACCTCTCTCTGCTCCTCGTGTAAGGCATCTCTACTAATAAGGAGAGAGTTTCACACCAATGAACTTTGGGACAGGGGCAACTTTTCTTCCCAGGTCAAAATTCTTTGCAGTCCTTTAACTTATAAAGATCAACTGGGGCAGGTTCAAAACTGGTAAATATACAGTATTATAGACATAAATATTCAAATGTGTATTATAAATATATAAATGATTTAAAACAACAGGGATGATTTTCCTGGTGTCACAGGCAACCGACCTTTGGTACTATTGAAATTGAAATATAACAAATGCACATTAACAACATGTGCAGTAGATGTGGCTCCATAGAGAGTGTCATCTGTGACAATATGCATAACTATATACAAACATGCATATTTCAAAAGTATGTGTATATCCATAACTCCCCTGATAGAATATAAGCTTTTTAAGAGCAGTCAGTGACTCAATAAAGATTTATTAAATATTACGTCCCTCCACTGTACCAAGTACTATGGATTCAAAGAACGGCAGAAAATAAACACTTCTCCACCAAAAAATGTCCTTGCCAGCAAAAAGCTTACCTTTGAATGGGGAAGACAAAATATAAGTAATTAGGTATGTACAGGATGATTACAGATTACATAAAAGTAAACTGAATGGTGAAAGTATTAGTGGTTGGAAGGAGTTGGCTGATTCAACTGGAAAAGGCCTCCTGCTGAAGGTTGTATTTGAGATGAATCTTGAAGGAAGCCTGGGAAGTCAGGAGATGAAGGGGAAGGGCATTCCAGGCCCAGGGGACAACTAAGAGCTTCCTGTGGGAGGAAAAACAAAAGACATATATAGCTGAATCATAGAATTCTTGGAGGGGAGTGAGGTATAAGGAGACTGGAAATGTCAGCAGGAGATACTTAAGATCTTTAAAAGTGAAACAGATTTTTGTCTTTGTGTTTGGCATATAAAAGGTGCTTCATAAATGCCTATTGATTGATTTATGTGGTAAATATGAATATACAAAATAAATACAAGATAATTAGGGTAAGGGAGGCACTATGAGCTGGGAAACTCTCATATAGGAAGGAAATGATACTTGAGGTTTGAAGGAAATTGGGGATTCTAAGAGATGGAAATGAGGAGGGAGTGAATTCCAAGTAAGACAGACATCCTGTATAAAGACCAGTTTGACTGGTCCATAGAGCAAATAAAAAGGAATTTTGCATAATAATGGATACATGATAATTTGGATAGGAGGAAAACAGCAATCACCGAATAACAGAATTGGGAAAGACTTCCTGTAGTAGTAATAAATGTAACCTCTCACTTAAATTGATTAATCTCCAGGGGTTCACTTGGTGGATTTACCCTTTCCACTTAAATCCAGATGCAGCTAAGTGAGAAAATGCTTTCCTGGCTGGAGATACCCCCAGCAGAAAAAGAAATGCAGAACCTCAGGCCCTCTTCTGGGCGAATCCTAACCCAGGGAACATGGAGTGGCTATATCAGAGCAACTGGCCAAGCTCCTGGAGGTCAGAGAGAGTGATTCAGAGGAACTGAAGCCTGTTAATAAACTTTCCCATTTTTTTCTAAGGATTTAAAAATGCAGATAACCTCTTCAGGCTAATTCTTAGAACAAATCCCAACATTTTCATCAATTAATGCATACAAATGTATGTACAGATAATGAGAAATCAGTTTACACCCTATGCTCTTGTCTCTTCTCCCCTCTTCCATCCTACCCCACAGTTTAAGTTCCTGGAAATCCTGAAGATTTCAAATTTAGGCATACAGTTGTATGTACTGGGGAATGAGGAGAGATTTTGATCTCATGTTTCCAAACTGAACTTTTCAAACAGAATTTCTTTCCTGAGCTTCAGTTTTCTCACCTGTAAAATGAGATTGGGCTAGATGCCTCCAAAGTCCTGTCTACCTGTAAATGTTGGATCCTATTATCCCCAGTATTCCCCCTGGGGGCCAAGCATCATGCTAAGTACATAGTGAGCATTCAGAAAAGTCTTGATTGATTGATCCATAAATTAGCTTTTAGTGATGAAAGATTTTTCTCAGTTTCTTCCTTGTCTTGTCAACACTTTTCCCTCACTCATTCTAGGTATCCCTTAGGGTTCTATCCTGGGCCCTCTTCTCTTCTCCCTGTGTTTCATGTGATGATCTCATTAACTCCTATGGATTTAATTACTATCTCTATGCTGATGATTCTCAGATTTACCTATCCTGCCCCAGTCTCTGCACTGACCTCCAAATTCACATTTCCAACTGTTTTTCAGACATTTCAAACTGGATGTCCAGTTGACATCTTAAATTCAGTATGTCCAACACAGAACTCATTATGTTTCCTCCTGAACCTCTCCTAATCCCACCTTCCCCAGTACTATGGAAGGTGACACCATTCCTCAGTCCCTTAGGATTGCAATTAAGGAGTCATCCTAGACTCCTCACTCTCTCACCCCGCCCCCCCCCCCCCCCAAATCCAATGTGTTGCCAAAACCTGTTGATTTCAACTTTGCAGCATCTTTTGAATATATTCACTTTGATCCTCTGACATTGCCACCACCCTAGTATAGGTCCTCATGCCTGGATTATTGCAATAGCCTCCTGATGCCCCTGCCTACCTCTCGTCTCTCCCCACTCCAATCCATCCTCCATTCAGTTACTAAAGTGACTTGCATGTCCAGTCATGTCATCTCACTACTCAATAAACTCCAGTAGCTCCCTATTGCCTCCAGGATCAACTACAAAATACTCTGTTGGCACTTAGAACCTTTCATAATCTAGCCCCTTCTGACTTTGCAGTCATTTTACAGTTTACTCTCCAACACATACTCTTCCATCAAGTGACACTATCCTCCTTGTGGTTCCACTAAGAAAACACTCCAGTTCCTGGGTATTTTCTCTGGCCATCCCTGAGGCCTGGAATGTTCTTCCTCCTCAACTCTACCTACTGATCTCCATGGATTCCTTTAAGTTCCAACTAAAATCCTATCTTTTACTTGAAGCTTTCCTCAACTCTTTTAATTCTAGTGCCTAATTTCAGCTATTTATCTCCTATTTGTCCTGTACATAGCTTGTTTCCTATATTGTCTCCCCCATCAAGCTGCAAAATCCTGGAGGACAGGGGCTGGCTTTCGTTTCTTGTTGTATTTCTAGCACTTAGCACAGTTCTTAGCACAGAAAGAGTTTAATAAATATTAGTTAACAGATTGAAACAAAAAAAAAAAAAAAACAAGGCCAGGAAGATACTTTGGAAATGTTTGCTTTGTGTAGACCATGGGTTCTTAACTTTGAATCCACAGATCCACAATGGATTCATGGTTAAATTTTTAGAGAATAGAGTCCATAAATTTTTTAGAATTTTGAAAACTGTATTTTAATATATTTTGTTTCCTTTGTAATCTCATGCATTTTATTTTATATATTTAAAAACATGATTCCGAGGACTGCATGGACTTTACTGAAGGGGTCTATAAAACAAAAGAGGTAAAGACCGTCCAAGGGGTAAAAATCATAGCAACTCATATCTATGTTGTGCTTTGTGTTTGAAAACACTTTTTTTCATTTAATTCTTGCAGTAATCCTCAAACTTAGTAGGCCCCTAACTACACATTTTCACCTAGGTCAAAAATAGTTGAACTGAGGGAGGGAGGTTGAGAGGTTTTGTTTGGAGACATAGTGTTTTATTGAAGTTGTGGTCAAAGGACAATAGGAAAGGGGCATTATGGGATGGGATGCTGAAGATAGTGCCTGTACCATGTGGCATCTCTGGCTATGTCACCCTTGGTATGGTGGCTATACTGTGCCTTTTCCAGTCAGATTGGAGTGCTTCAAAGGGTGCCTGAGGAGAGCAAGCACCATAATTAGGGAATACTTCTCTTTCATGTCAGTTCACTGGGGAGAACTTTGTTTACCATATACTACTTAGGGTGCTGAAATTCAGGGAATTTTAGTGACATCTCTAAATGTAATATAAGATTAAAATTTGAACAAGGTCACAGAATCACAGAGCCAGAACGGACCTTACATTGTTTATTTAGCCCATCTTCTTTCTATAAATGAGGAAACTGAGGTGATCATAATGATGGAGATAGAAGGGACTTTAAAAACCAGTTGTTTTTTTGCAGATTGAGAAACTGAGGCTCAGGGAGAAATTAAATGACTTTCTCGAGACTAAGTTCCTTTAACTCTTCCAATTCAAATTCATAGAGAATGGGAAGGTTGTCATAGCACTGGAGAAGGTTGAATGTTGTCTCAATTTTCAAAAGGGAGAAGAGAATAGATCCTGCAAACTGTAGGCCTGTAAATGAGCTTATAGATAGATCAAGACATGGTCATTTAGCATCTAGTAAAGGAAGCATTGGTCACAGAGCCAGATTGGTATCAGTAAGAAAGAATTTCCTTTTTGGCAAGATTACTATACTGGTAGATCAGGGTAATGCAGCAGAAAGAGTCTACCTAGATTTTAGCAAATTATTTAAAAACATTTCATTGACTATTCTTGTGCACCAGATGGAGAGATGTGGCCTAGATGATAATCCAATTAAATGTTGATGGGTTGAGTCTAGCAAGATGAAATTTTATAGGGATAAATATTATAAAGTCTTACATGGGTTCAAAAAATCAGCTTCATGAGTATAATATAGGATAATTGTGATTAGCTGGCAATTTCTCTTAAAAAGGAATGGAAATTTTAGTGGACTGCAAGCTCAATATAAATCAGGTGTATGAAGTGGTATCCAAGAAAGGTAATGCCATCTTGGGCTGCATTAAAAGGGTCATAGCTCCTGGGCGTTTAGAGTATAATTTTTCTTGGTTAGACTGCATCTGTTGTGGTGTGTTCAGTTCTGGGTGCCATAGTTTAGAAAGGTCATTGGAAGGTTGAAAAGCATTTGAGAGAGAATGAAATGCCTTGACTCTAAGCCATGTAGAAATCAGGCCAGCAAAGTGATGATGTTTTAGCCTGGAGAGAAAAAAAAAACTCAGAGGAGATGTTATAGCTGTGTTCTAGTATTTGAAAAGCAGTCATATTTAGGCTTGATGTAAGCATATACTTCATACAATTAAGATTGTCCACAAGTGGAATGGCCTGCTGGTGGGGTCCCCTTCCTTGCAAGTCTTTAAACAGAGGATAGATGACCACTTGTCAGATATGGTAATGACTTTTCTTACGTATGAATTAGACTAAATTGCCACAGAAGTGTCTTCTAGACTCTGAGTTCTCTGATTTTGAAATTCTTTGCTCTTTTGCAGACACGTCCAGAGCAAACCATGTCCCAGATTTAGAAGGAAATCACCCGCCATCTGTACCACCTCCTCATGCTGTGAAAAGGTACACATTTACTGCAAATGTATATTGGAATTAATTACAATAAATTTACATCATCCTTCACATTGTACTATTACATAGATTTTCTTTCTTTCCAGTCAGACATTCAGTCCACAAGCATTTATGAAGCACTTACGATCTTCCAGGCACTGTGCTAAGTACTGGAGTTACAAAGAAAGCCAAAAGACAGTCTTTGCCCTTCCCCCCACCCCAGTCTAGTCTAATAGGCAAACCTACATGGAAATAACTATGGAAGCCAAGATACACACAGGTTAAAGTGTAAATAATCAACTCAAGGAAGGTACTAGTATACAAGTATCACAGGATTTAGTACTGGAAAAAAATCTTAGGAAATCCTATCAATTTTTAAAAATATATAATTTAGTTATTTTTAGTTCTTAACCTTCACTTCCACAAGAATTTGAATTCAAAATTTTCTCCCCATCTCTCCCCAACCCCACTCCAGGATAGCATGTATTCCATCCACCCCTTCCTCTAGTCTGTCCTCCTTTCTATTACCCACCCTTCTTCCATGCCCCTTCCCCTCTATTTTCCTGTAGGGCAAAATAGATTTCTATACTCCATTGCCTGTATAACTTAATTTGCAGTTGCATGCTAAAACAATTTTTAATATTCATTCTTAAAGTTTTAAGTTCCATACTCTCTCCATCCTTCCCCGCTCATTCTCATTGAGAAAACAAGCAATTCAATATAGGTCATACATGTGTAATAATGCGTAGCACTTCCATAATATTTATGTTGTAAAAGACTAATCACCTTTCCCTATGTCCTATCCTGCCCTTTATTTATTCCATTCTCTCTTTTGACCTGTCCTCCCACAATAGTACCTGCTTCTGATTATTCCTTTCCCCAATTTGCTGTTCCTTCTACTATCTTCCCTCTCCTATCCCCTTCTCCCTTGGCTTCCTGTAGGGTAAAATAGATTTCCATATCCAACTGAGTGTATGTTATTCCCTCCTTAAGCCAAATGCCATAAGAGTAAGGCTCAAGTATTTTCTTTCATCTCCCCTCCTCTTCCATTCCAGTGCAGAAGCTCTTTCTTCAGTCTTTTATGTGAAATGATTTACTACATTCTACCTCTCCCTTTCTCTTACTTCTAGTACATTCCATTCAACAGTAAATTTTATTATTTTACATATTCTCCCTTCATATTCAACTCACTATGTGCCCTCTGTCTATGTGTGTATATATATATATACACATATATATCCATACGTATAAGCACATACACATATACACACATGTACAGACACATGCCTACACATATATAATATACACTTATACATACCCATACACACCTACATATATATACATTCCCTCTAACTACCCTAACACTGAACAAGATCTCATGAGTTACAAGTAACATCTTTCCATGTAGGAATGTAACCAATTCAACTTTAATGAGTTCCTTAAGGCTTCTCTTTCCTGTTTATCTTCTCATGTTTCTCTTGATTCTTGTATTTAAAAGTCAAATTTTCTATCCATCTCTGGTCTTTTTTAACAAGAATACTTGGAAGTTCTCTATTTCATTGAAATTTCATTTTTTTTCCCCTGAAGTATTATACTCAGTTTTTCTGGGTTAGTGATTCTTGGTCTTAATCCTATCTCCTTTGATTTCTGGAATATCAAATTCCAAGCCCTCAGATCCTTTAGTGTAGAAGCTGCTAAATCTTGTGCTATCCTGATTATATTTTCACAATACTTAAGTTGTTTATTTGTGGCTGCTTGTAATATTTTCTCCTTGACCTGGGAACTTTGGAATTGAGCTGCAATATTCCTAGGAGTTTTCCTTTTGGGGTCTCTTTCAGGAGGTGATCAGTGAATTCTTTCCATTTCTATTTTTATCCTCTGGTTCTAGACTATCAAGGCAGTTTTCCTTGATAATTTCATGAAAGATGATGTCTAAGCTCTTTTTTTGATCATTTTTAAATTATCTCTCCTGGATCTATTTTCCAGGTCAGTTGTGTTTCCACTGAGATAGTTCACATTATCTTCTATTTTTTCATTCTTTTGGTTCTGTTTTATAATTTCTTGGTTTCCCATAAAGTCATTAGCTTCCATTTGCTCCATTCTAATTTTTAAAGAACTATTTTCTTCAGTGAGCTTTTAAACCTCCTTTTCCATTTGGCTAATTCTGTTTTTAAAACATTCTTCTCCTCATTGACTTTTTGGACCTCTTTTGCCATTTGGGTTAGTTTATTTTTAAAGGTGTTATTTTCTTCAGCATTTTTTGGGTCTCCTTTAGCAAGTTGTTGACTCACTTTTCATGATTTTCTTGCATTGCTCTCATTTCTCTTCCCAATTTTTCCTCCACCTCTCTTACTTGATTTTCAAAATCCCCTTTGAGCTCTTCAATGGCCTGAGACAATTACATATTTTTTTTTTGCAGGTTTTGGATGTAGAAGCCTTGACTTTTATGTCTTCCTCTGAGGGTGTGCTTTGTTTTTCCTCATCTGAAAGGATGGAGGAAAATGCCTTTTCACCAAGAAAGCAACCTTCTATAATCTTATTTTTTCCCCTTTTTTGAAAATTTTCCCAGCCAGTTACTTGACTTAAGTCCTTTGTCAAGTGGAGGGTATACTCTAGGGACCTGTAAGTTCTCAGTTCCTCCAAGGTGGCACAATCAAGGGAGAGGAGTTTACTCCTCTCCTGGCCTATCCTCTGGTCTGGCAGCAACCACAAGCTTTTCTGCCCAGGATATGTGAGTAGGATTCCCTATCCAGAGCCTCCACCAGCTCCACCATGCCAATACTCCTCCTCACCTTAGGACTTCCACTCAGAACTGAGACCCAGATCTGCTGCTCAGTTCCCCCATGGTCTTTAGACAGAGGGCTTCAAAAATGGAACTGCTGCTGCAATGGCTGCTGTCACCCTGGGACTGGAACTGGGGCTGGAGCCCTGCTTCCTTCTCATCCAGGTGAAAGAACTTTCTCATTGACCTTTGAAACTGTTTTTGGCATTTGTAGGTTGAGGAATCTGGGAACTACAGCTGCTGCCCATGATTCCATGTCCTGAAGCCTGCTCCAATCCTGTCTGTGCCATGCTGTGTGGCCAAGGCTGGGCTGTACTCTGCTCTGAGCCTGTTGTGATAGACTTTTCCTGTCAGCCTTCCAGCCTGTCTTGGGCTCAAAACATCTTTAACTCTGTTGTTTTGTGGCTTCTTATGCTCTAGAATTGTTCAGAGCCAATTTTTACAAGTATTTTATGGGCTATGAGGGGAGAGCTTCTGTAGGTCCATCTTTCTACTCCACCATCTTGGCTACACCCCTCTTCTATCAACTTTTTAAAGAAGGCTGGTATTACTGACCCCACTTTACAGATGGAGAAACAGAGGTTTAAAATGGTTAATTGATGCAAAGTCATAGTAGTGGGACTAAGACTTAAACACAAATCTTAATGCCTACAAGTACAATTGCCTCCTCACTACACAATATTCTCTCTCCATCATCTTCTTTTCCAGGATTCATCTTGCTTCAGTTTAAAGTGTTTTATCACCAATAAGAGAAAATCCAATCAAATTTTAATTGTCCCTGTAGCATAAATAATGTGGGTAAAATGGATTTGTTTATTGCTATTTTTCAAATTAGTGTTGGCATGTGACATGACAGTGTTAAAGGCCTTTTTTTAGGAGGAGTGCATAAGTGGGTGGAAGAGAATGAGAGAGGGAAAAGTTCTATATGACATTAATCTTTACTAAATTAGTGAAATCTGGTGTGTCTCTCCTCCCTCAAAAGTTAATATTTATTTTATATTTTTTTTTCTGAAAATACTTATTACAACATGTTGCTTCTTCCAGGAGGATGAAACTCCTTAAATGCAGGAACTATATCATTTTTGGCTTGGTATCACTGGCACAACAATAGCTAGCAGTTAATAAATGTTTATTGATCAATTCACATTTTGTATATAAATAAATGAAGGGTCCAGGAAGGTAGGTGATTTACTCAAGGTCTCACAGTTGTTAGTGAGGTATTACTGACTATAACCTTATCTTCGCTTTCTCCTTATGTTCTACAGCATACAAGTTGACATGTACAGAAAGGAAGTTGGAGGACACAAGACCAACAAGAATGCCTGGAAGATCTGAAAAATATGCTCTTCCTGATTTGGTTAGCAGCACAGTATTTGTGTTTTAAAAGGAATGTAGTAAGACTCCTCCTTCTCCTATTATTCCAAATAGTTTATATAGTATTGGGATTAAATGTTCTTTAAATATTTGGTAGGATTTGCTTGTGAATCCATCTGGTCCTGGGGATTTTTTCTGAGGAAGTTCTTTAATGGCTCATTCAATTTCTTTTTCTAAGATTGAGTTATTTAAGTACTTTATTTCTTCTTCTGTTAATATGGGTAATTTATATTTTTGTAAATATTGATCAATTTCTGTCAAATTCATTAGCATATTACTGGACAAAGTAGCTCCTAACAATTGTCTTAATTTCTTTTTCATTGATGGTGAATGACCCCTTTCATTTTTGATAATTAGTAACTTGGTTTCCTTCTTTCCTTTTTTTTTTAACCAAATTAACCAATGGTTTATCTATTTTATTTCTTTTTGAAAATAAAAATTAGGTTTTAATGGTTTTCTTACTTTCAATTTTATTAATCTCTTCTTTGATTTTTAGAGTTTTCAGTTTAGTGTTTAATTGAAGATTTTTAATTTGTTCTTTTTCTACTTTGAATTACCTGCCTAATTGATCTGCTTTTTCTCTATTTTATTCATGTAAATAATTGGAGATATAATTTTCCCCTAAATACTGCCTTTGCTGCATTTCATAAATTTTGATATGTTGTTTGATTGTTGTAATTTTCTTTAATGAAATTATCATTGTTGTTTCAATGATTTGTACTTTGATCCACTTATTTTTTAGGATTAGATTATTTAACTTCCAATTAATTTTTATCTCTTTCCATTGTCCATTATTAAATGCAATTTTTATTGCATTATGATATGAAAAGGATGCATTTACTATTTCTGTTTTTCTGCATTTTATTGTGAGATTTTTATGTCCTAATACATGGTCAATTTTTGTATAGGTGCCATGTACTCCTGAGATGTATGTTCCTTTCTATTCTCATTCAATTTTCTCCAGAGACCTATCACATCTAACTTTTCTAGAATTGTATTCACCATCTTAACTTCTTTTTGTTTATTTTGTGTTTAGATTATCTAGTTCTGAGAGGGGAAGTTGAAGTCCTCCACTAATAGGGTTGTATTATCTATTTCCTTCTCTAACTCATTCAGCTTCTTCAAAAATGTACATGTTACACTATTTGGTGTATGTTTAGTATTGATATAATTTCATTGTCTATGGTACCTTTCAGCAAGATTTAGTTTCATTCTTTATCTCTTTTAATTAGATCTACTTTTGCTTTTGTTTTGTCTGAGCTCATGACTGCTACAACTTTCTTTGCTTCAGCCAAAGGATAATAAATTCTGTTCCAGCCCCTTACATTTATCTTGTGCGTATCTCTCTGATTTAGGTATGTTTCTTATAAACAACATACTATAGGATTGTTTTTTAATCTGTTCTGTTACCCACTTCCATTTTATGGGTGAGTTAATCCCATTCACATTTATAGTTATGAAAACTTTCTATTTCATTCCATGCTATTTTTCCTTTCTTTGTTCCCTTTCTCTCCTACCCCTTACTATTTCCCTCCTCACAAGTGTTTTTACTTCTGAATATTGCCTTCCCCAATCTCTTCTCCTTTCTATTAGTCCCTCTTAACCCTTATATTATCCCTGTACCTTTTTTACTTCCTTATAGGGTAAGATAAATTTCTGTATCTGAGTGTATATGTTATTCCTGCTTTGAGTCAATTTTGATGAGAGTAAGGTTTCAGTTTTGCTTGCCACCTCTATCCCCCCAGTCTTACCTTCCATTTTGATAGCTCTTTCATATCTCTTTTATGTGGAATAATTTACCCCATTCAACCTTCTCTTTTTCTTCCAGTGCAATTTTCTTTCTTACCCCTTTATTATTTTTTGGGGGGGGTATCAGCCCATCAAAGTCTCTTCATAGCCACTCCTTTATTATTCTCTTGGGGGTATCAGCCCATCAAAGTCACTTCATAGCCACTCCATCTGCCTTTATATACTCCCCCAAATGGCTCTTATTGTAATGAAGTTCTTAAGATTTACAAATATTGTCTTGCCATATAGAAATATAAACAGTTTCACCTTATTGAATTTCTTATGCTTTCTCTTTCCTGTTTCTTTTTTACTTTTTTTATGTTTCCCTTGAGTCTTGTATTTGGAGGTCAGATTTTTTTTTATTCAGTTATGATCTTTTAATTAGGAATTCTTGAAACTCCTCTATTTTGGTAAATGTCCATACCCTCTTCTGCCTGAAAGATTATATTAAATTTTGCTGGGTAGGTGATTTTTGATTGTAATCCTAACTCCTTTGCCTTCTGGTATATCATATTACAAGCCCTCCAATTCCTTAATATTGAAACTGCCAAATTCTGTGTAATCCTGACTGTAGCTCCATGATATTTGAATTATTTATTTCTGGTAGCTTGCAGTACTTTCTCCTTGATCTGTGCATTCTGGAATTTGGCCATGATATTCCCAGGAGTTTTCATTTTGGGATCTATTTCAGGCAGTGGTTGGTGGATTCTTTTGATTCCTATTTTACCCTCTGGTTCTTCTATATTAAGGCAGTTTTCTTTGATGATTTCTTGAAAGATGTTGTCCAGGCTTTTTTTTTTTGGTTATCATGGCTTCCAGGTAGTCCAGTAATTTTTATATTATCTCTCCTGGATCTCTATTCTAGGTCAATTGTTTTCCAATGAGAAATTTCATATTTTCTTTTAAACTTTTAAAATTTTCCTTTATTGTATCTTAATGTCTCATAAAATCATCAGCTTCTGTTTGTTCAACTTTAATTTTGCAGCAATTATTATCTTCAGTTATCCTTTTCCATTTCACCAATTCTATTTTTAGGAAGTTATTTCCTTTTGTATTTCTTTTCCCATTCTATTGACTCTTTTTATGATTCTTTTGCATTATTCTCATTTCTTTTCCTAATTTTCTTCTATGTCTCTAATTTGCTTTTCAAAAATCCTTTTTTTAGACTCTTAAAGGAATTCTTTTTGGACCTGAAATTACATTTTTCTTTGAGGCTTCACGTGTAGCCATTTTGAGACTATTATCCTCTTCTAAATTTTTTCCTTGATCCTCTATGTCACCATAACAATTTTCTACAGTTAAGATTTTTTTTCTCATTTTTTCTGCCTTTTTTGTGACTTGGTGTTTTTATGTGAGAGTTGGGCTTTGGTTGTGCCTGGTCCCAAGCTTTTTGTGCTAGGACTCTGCATCTTACTGCTGGCTTTCACTGGACTTTAGGGCTTAGCTGCTTGCATTCCCTGGAGACTAGTATTCATTTTTGGCTTTTACTTGAGGGTAGGGCCTCCAAGTTGGTCTCCTTGGGGATGGGACTTAACTGCTGGTCTGCCCTAGGGGTGTGAGCCTTGCTACTGAGTTGCTATGATAACAAAGTCTTTCTGATGACTGGCCCTGGATGAAACATATTTTCACATTTCTTTGAATCCCCAGTGCTTATCATAATGCCTGCCACATAGTAAGGACTTAATAAATGTTTGTTGACTGAATGACTCCCATTGCTCAGAGAAGACCAGTTATTGTTAAGAAATTCTTTATAATTAGATTGTACGTAGGGTCATGTGAATACTGCATTTTTTTGCCCACACTTTTGCAATCAAGCTCCTTCTTGTCTGACTGTGTTAATTCATGTCTTCTGAACAACCATGTCATACATGTACTCACTCCCTGAAAGAATAAGGATCTTTGGCCAATTGACCAGTTCACAAACATTTGTTGAGTGCCAACTATGTGATGGCAAAAGTCTCTACCATCAAGTAGCTCATAGTCTACTGAGGGAGACAAAAATACCCATGTACAAAAGGCTATATACAAAATAAATTGTAGATAATGGCCAATAAGGAAGGCACTAAAACTGGGGCAAGGGAGAGGGGAATCTAGAAAACTTTCTGTAGAATGTGGAGTTTTAGCCAGAACTTGAAGGAAACTAGGAAAGCCAAGAGGTAGAGATGATGAGAAAGAACATTTCAGGCATGGAGATTAGTCAGTGAAAATGCCCAGAGTTGGGAGATGGAGATACTTGTATTAATTAGTTTCAGTAAAAGACTAGTGTGTCTAGAACACAGAATATGTGGGGGGCGGGGAGGATAAAGAGTAAGAAAACAAGAAAGATAGATTATCTTTTTACTTGTGGGTAGCAAAGTAGATTTAGGAAAATGACTGCAACCAAGCAGACTATCGCTCCAAGATGCCCCCTAACTCAACTACATGAATATGACACCAATACTACTACTACTACTACTACTACTACTACTACTACTACTAACAGCTAGTATTTTTTTTTAACATTTTACATATATTAAGTGATTTGATTCTTATGACAACTCAGTGATATAGGTCAATCAAGTGATAAATATTTGCTAAGTGCCTACTATGTGCATTGCGTTAAGCTCTAAGGATACAATTAGAGGCAAAAGATAGTCCCTGACCTCAAGGAGCTTATATTCTAATGGGAGAGACAACATGGAAACAAACATTTACAAAGTAAGCTATATATAGGATGAATAGTAAACAATTGACCCAGGGAATACCTGGGAATGAAAAGGGATTAGGGAAGGTTTTCTGTAGGAGGTGGGTTTTTTATTTGGGATATAAAGGAAGACAGGGAAGTCAGAGGAGTAGGCTGAGTTTAGGAGGGAAAGCATGCTAGGCATAGAGGACAGACAGAGACAAAGCCTGGAGTATCTTGTTTGTAGAATAGCCAGGAGGGCAATGTTGCTAGATCTAAGAGTATGTGTTGGGCAGTTTATAAAAGAAGATTGGAAAGGTAGGAGGGAACTAGGTTATAAAGGGATTTTAATGCCAAACAGCATTTTGAAGTGGATATTGCCTGGAATCCAGAATCTAGAAGACCTGAGTTCAAATTTCGCTTCAGACATTTACTTAGATGTACCACCTTGGGTAAGTGACTTAACTTCTGTTTGCATAATTTTCTCATCTGTATAATGGAGATGATAATAACAGCATCTACCCTTGAAGGATTACTATGAGGATTAGAGGACACAATATTTGTAAAGCACTTCACACAGTGCCTAGTACATAGTAGGCCTTCTATAAACACTTATTCCCTCTCTCTGCCTTATTTTTCAAGTGAGGAAACAAGGCTGAGAGAGATTTAAGTGAGTCCCCAGGATCATGCATTTAAATAAATATCTGAGACAGGATTTGAACTCTGGTCTTTATGACTCCAAGTTCAAAACTCTTGCACTGTGCCACCCAGCTGCCCCTTTACAACAACTGGGGAGTGGTAGAATCAGGTCTTCTTCTGGCTCCAAGTAGATCTCTTGCCACCTCACCAAGTCACATTAGCCTCAGTTGGGAAGTGCTCAGATAACTGAGGCTCCCATCTGTCCCTGGGCTTTAAGGCCCTGCTTTGTTCATTTAAACCTCAAGCTTCTAACTATACTGTCTATTTTAACCACATTTAACACCCCACAGGAGATATAATTGCTGCTTTGCTAGGCTAGAAGATAAATATCTTGCCCAGCTCATTTTATTATAATAATACTGCTGTAATTTGCACTTCTATAGCATCTTTCATCTAGAGTTCTCAAGGCCCTTTACAAATGTTAATTACCTGAGTATTCAGAACGGCTCTTTGAGGCATCCCAGCCTTTTCATAACTTGCATAAACCTCAGGCCTGGAGAGCTTTGATTTGGCCAAGGCCCGGTAAGCAGCCAGACACAGGGCTGAGAATGCCAGTAGTTTTGGCCTGCCCCTTTCACAACTGACCACATGATTGTAGGAGGGGTACAACAAATGTGAGAAGAAGAAAGGTCCTGGTCAAGAAATAATGATGATAGCTAGCCTTTATCTAGTGCTTTAAAATTTGCGAAATGTTTGACTTAAGCCTCACAACAACCCTGAGGGATAGGTGCCACTATTATCTTCATTAATAGATGAGGAAACTGAAGTTGGGAAAGGTTAAATGACCTGCCCCGGATCAAATAGGTATTTAATATCTGAGTCAGGATTTGAATTCAAGTCTTCCTGATTCCATGTCCAACACTTTATCTACTACTCATTGTCCTAATTCTAGACAGATACTTGTCTTATATTTTATAGTGCCCCTAGTCTAGTGCTCAACATACTATAGGATTATAAGAAATGTTTGTTGAATTGAAATGGGAATCTCTTTAACCTTCTAAAGATTCTCTTTTTCCTCTTCCCCTTTCCTTTTCCTGATTTCTCTCCTCCTGAGTCCAGGCTATAAGAGCATCGTTTGGAAGAACTGGGAATGTTTAGCCTGGATAAGGGAGTACCCAGTTAGGACAATGTAGCTGTTCAAAGAATTTGAAAGCCTGGGTTTTAGACTCAGATTAGATTTGTTCTTTTTGGCTCTTTTGGAAAGAACCAAGAACAATGGTGAAAACTATAGAGTATTAGTTATGAATATCAGGAACAACTCCCTCAAAATTAGAGCTATTTAAACATGTGCCAGGGGTAATGCGTTGGGAAAAATTGGGTTCCATCTCACTGGATCATCCAACAAGGGGCTGGATGACCATTTATGAGGTATATTGTTATAGGGATTGTTTTTCAGGTGTGGTTTAAATTAGATGGTCTCTGAGGACCTTTATAATTCCAAAATTCTGTGAATACTACTATTTCTCTTTTTTCCTTTCAGCTTTTTCTATATCCTTCCTTCTTCACACTATCTCCATGTCCTCCCCCTCCTCCCACTTTCACTTCTCTGACCTTTTAGATCTTTGGTCTTTTCTTTTTGGGCAATGAGGATATTCTAGTGGTATGCTGATAAATATTTAACAACCAGCTGTCTGGTAGGGTGGGGGAAACTGTCAACATACTTTTAATTTTAATCTGCATTTAATCTTCATCACTTTCTTAAGTCTAGAACATCAATAATGCAATAATTCAAGCCTTGATTTGTAGCAGTTGATAATTCTCAAAGTTTACATGCTCACACTGAAAATTTCAGTCAGTTTATACAAGGTATTATGGTTCCAGTATATCCTAAGTGTTTCAAGTGGACCTTGAGTGGACCAAGGATATAATGTTTTGAAACAATCCTAAATTGTAAATTCTCATCATAGGCTACAGTTATTGACCAACCTAGGTTCAGGGAGGACTTGTACGTCTGAGCCCTTTCAGGGCTGTTCATCTACCTTTGGCATCCACTTTCCCAACTCATCTACTGCTCCAAGAAGCTATAGCATGTGCAGGGTAATGATGTCTTGGTAGATGGGCTAAACCAGGTTGAGAACTCAAACTTAGTGTTGAGTTAGGGGGATGTCTAGCCCAAGCATCTGAAGACTTCCAACAGTAGAGTTGGCAGATGAGAATAATTTGTTCCAATGGCTATGAAGAAAGGCCATTGTGGAGCTTCAGAAACAGGCACTGTGGAGCACTCAGAGCTTGATCAGACATTGAAAATGCTAAAGTCATCCACTTCATCCTGGGTCATCACCAGTTACCTTGACTTATGTCTTGCCACTGGACTTCAATGACTCTGGAAGAGAGCGTAAGGCCAATGACTTTGTACAACTCTACCTCACTTAAATCTAATTCACTGAAAAGTCAAGACATCACCAGTGATGTCATTAGTCCTCTTTGAAAAATGAAAGACAAACAATAACATATCAGTCTTACTCAGAATGATGGTATTTTAGGATCACACTCACATGTTTGCACTTCTAACCTCACGTAGTTGTATCTGAAAGTCAACAGACCCAAGAAGACTTCCAAAGTCCAATCCCTTGGGGTATATCATTCTCAGGGATAAGCTTATTTGAATGTATCTTATACTCTTATTTTTTGGGAGGGGCATTGGTTAGCAGGTGAAGTGTGGTCAGATAGGAAAATAAATTGGTTCCTGAATATACTTAGTAGTCCCAAACTAGTTGGGACTGGATTAAGACTCCCTATCCCTCATTTCCTCAGCTGTCAAACAAACATATTATGCACCTCTGAGGGGCATGTAGGAGAGAGTATAGAAAAAGCAGTGGCTCACTAGCTACCCAGGATATCAGTGCTACCTAAAGAAAGAGTATATTTATATAACTAGTAAAGTAAAGCAATTCTCAAGTACTACCTGGCACATGAAAACTTCCTTGATCTTTCTAGTTGCTACAGCCCATCATACTTTGGATTTGTTTTGAATATAGTTATATCTGAGTGACAGGCATATTAGCAATGGTTACCTTGTGGTTGCACCTCAGGTGCTAAAGCCTTGGAGTTGTATGTCTTCCCTTCTCAGGAAGAGATGAAGCTCTTATGGGAACACAATTGGAAGGCAGGTTTTTCTGTCACAGTGGTTTCCTCTCTAGAGAGAGATATGGTAGGAGAGAGGGAGAGGAAGATAATGAGATGTGGTGAGAACAGCAGCAGCAACAGCAGCTGTGGCAATAGATGAAGGGTGCTTTCTAGGGGACTGACTCAAAGCCTTGTATCAGCTGGAGACTTGTCCTTTTTCCCTCTCATATTAACAGAATCCAATAGGGAGGGACTAAATTATGGCTATTCTGAGAAACCACTGAAACAGTGGGGAGTTTATTTCACTCTCTGGAGTTCTCCTGTTTGTTTTATTGTTACATGAAGTATGGCCTGCCTGGTTCATTAATAAGTGTTCCTTAAGTATTTTAAATTTTGTTTACTGGTTATTTGCATTTTAACAATGGTTTCCTAGATTAACATGAGATAATTTTAACTACATCCTCAGTTGGTGTTTTTGTTATAGAGAATAGAATAGTCATGGATGGGAACTATGGAAAACTGATTATGCCAAATTCAGTTGACTTGGAGACCATCTTCCTCTTTTGGCAATCAACAAGTTGCCTGGGCACTCAGAACATTTTATGAGTTTTATGTTTAACTTGTATTTTCTAATTTTCTAGCTTTGTAGAGAAAGAAGTCATGTGGAACTGGGAACTTTGCCCTGGACTAAAATCCCCATGAGCTCATCTCCTTATTTCCCAGCAGACAAATTCCCTTGTACCACTGGGTTTTGGGTTTTGATCCACCACAACTCTCCCTATCCTCCATGCCAATATAAGAGAGAGGAAGTGGGAATGGTGATCTCACAGGAAGGTCACACCTGGAGCCAACCCTTAGTGGGTACACATAGGAGTTATCAGGGAGAATCAATTTCATTCACTCCACTGTAGTGCTCCTCCTCCAAAATGCCCTCTACAATGACATCTGCTGTTTATCAGATGTACATGTGTGTTGTCTCCCTTGACAAGATTATAAGCTCCTTGAGGGCAGGGACTATTTCATTTTCTTTTCCTTTGTAGTGTCAGCTGCTAGAATAGTGCCTTGGATTTAGCAAATGATTGCAAATGCTTACTGATTATAATAACTGATCAATATTGATTGCAATATTAAATACAATAAATGCTTATTTATTAAATTCTATATACTCCTTTCACAATTCCCTAAGAGGGCACGGAGGAGGTATTGATGTATTTTTTATTCACCACTGCCACTTTCAGATCCTTACTAGAGTGCCTTCTTTGAAATTCATGTCAGGCAATCAGATTATCTATGCTTCTGCCATCTCCAGGATAAAATCATAGCTTCAACCTCTGGCAACAATTATCATCTCTAACTTAATCCTTGCCATCATTCTTAGTGACTTCATTATTCACATTAGTGCCCTTAACAAGGTGGCATCTCAATCCACTAACCTCATCAGTTCCAGTAAGCTATCTTTCTGTTAATTTAAGTCAACCACCGTGGAAGACCCACATTGGACCTAACCATAAACTATAATAATTCCAGTTCAAAATCCTGGATTCTGAAATTCCCTTCTCTCATGATGATTTCTTATTCTCTTATTATCTCATTCATCCTGAACCTGTCCTTTGTTTTTGTCATGACTGCTAAAGCCTCTACTGGTTTTCCTTCTCCTGTTTAACTCTATTTAGTAAATGCTAACCACCTAGCATGTACTACCATATCACTGTGGTAGCCTTAAGGGATTCAAGAATTAAATAAAAATGCAACCATCTCCCCTCCAGAAACATACATTTCGGTTCTTTCCTTTCATAGATTTGGTCACATAAGTAGCTACTGTCTTCTACATTGAAATCCTTAGTCCTTCCACCATTCATCCTTTCCTAATTCCTAACCCTGTACAACTCTCACCATTTGCCTTTTCTGCTTTTACTTTTGAACCCTAATTGCTACAGGGGGAAGTCATGAAACCATGCTGACAGAATTCATATAAATTCACCTCATTTAACCTCATCAGTAACATCATCACTAGATTACAATCCTTTTAAAAAGAAGAACAAGCATCTCTGATTAACCCCTGTATCTTCTTCACAACAGCTGTTTCAAATCTGTTCCTCTCTTCCCCCACTCCTTTCTCCCTCCAGATGACTTTGTTCTCTATTGCACTGGGAAGATTGAGGTCATCTGCTTTGCTGTTTCTCATCTTACACACAGCAATGTTTCTATTTCCTCCATATTCACCTCCAATCTCAGAGGATGAATTGGCCCTTCTCCTTGCCAAAGCTAATATGTCCTTCCTCCTCCTTTCCTCGCTGCTCATGGTCTTATCTTCTTCCGTCCTCTCTTCTACTTTATCTTTTTCCCACAATTTTCAACTTCTTTATGGACATCTCCAGCTGGATGTTCTTCTAGCATCTTAGACTCCACATGTTCAAAAGTCAACTTATCATCTCCCTCACAAAACATAACTCTCATTCCTCCTTGATACTTGCATGAAGACATCACTGCTCTCCCAATTACCCAAGCTCAAAGCCTTAGTTATCTCTCACTCTTTTCTCTCATCTCCCACATATGCTGCTTGCAACTTTTCCCTCCACTAGACCCTTCAAAACAATCCCTTCTCATTTTATTTACTCTGAAATCATTATTTCTCATTTGAACAATTGCAATAATCTCTTAAGTGGTCCATCTGCCTAGAGTTTCTTCTTTCTAACACAATGGTTCTTCACACATATGTCAAAATTATTTTTTGAATGCATAGATCTGACCATGTCATTCGACTATTAAGGTTCTCTGATGTCGTGGTCCTCTTCGTAAAGCAAGGATGAATACAACAACAGGTTTTCTATAATTTATAGAATATAATAGAGAATTATGCACATAAAGCTCTTTACAACCTGCCTTATTTCTCTGTATTTCCTTTTTAAAAAATAAATTTTATCTTTTCCCTAATTACATGTTGAAATAATTTTAAACATTTTTTAAAAAAGTTTTGATTTCCAAATTTTATCCCTCCCTCTCTGTCTGCCTTTCCTTATGTTTACTCAACATTCTAGGGCAGCTAGATGGTGCAGTGGATAGATCACCAGTCAGGAGTCAGGAGGACCTGAGTGCAAATCTCACCTCAGACACTTGACACTCACTAGCTGTGGGACCTTGGGTAAGTCACTTAACCCCAACTGCCTCATCCTGGGTAATCTCCAGTCATCCTGATGAATATCTGGTCACTGGATTCAGATGGCTCTGGAGGAGAAGTGAGGCTGGTGACCTTCACAGCCTTCACTCAAAAGAAAATCAAGTTCAAGCCATGTCATTATTTCTCTGGTGGCATGGTCTTCTTCAGCAATGAAAGACAAATGCACTCAACATTCTAATAAAACCAGACAATTACTTTCTCCCTTATTTAATTTTATTTTCTTCTCTCTTCCAGAGGTTTTACACCCCTTAATCCTGGAATGTTTTCCAGTACAATTCAATAAACATTTATTAAACATCTATTATGTGTCAGCACCATGCTAAGTGCTGGGGCTAAAATTAATAAAAATAAAGAGTCCCTGTCCATAAGGAGCATACAATCTAATTCGGTGGTGGGGGGTGGGGGGCAATGGACAAAGGGAAGCAGAAAAGTGGGGAGTGGAGATAGGACATCAGGGGGTACCTGGAGCAGGGATGTCTTGTTCCAAGGAGTTGAAACCAGGCAGAGCAGCAGATGCAAATTTCAGGGATCTTAGATCTGCTATCTGCCCTCTAGAGAAGAAGGTACCAGGAGGAAGAGGCTGGTGTAGGTGGTGGCAATCAAGGTTTGAGTTGGCAGTTTGGAAATGAGATCAGAAGTGCTTAATTCAAACTGGGAATGGCATCTTGTTACATGGAGTTGAGAAGGGCAGCAGATATCTCTCTGTTGATATCCTTCTGTTTCTTTCAGGCCAAACTTAGGAATCAGTTTTACCATGAAGACTTCCCTTTGCTGAAGACAATATTTTCTTCCTGTGATGTTTAAAAAGCTTGAGGGATATAATATCTGGGTAATTAATGATTTTATTAGTAATGTTAGCATTTTAATAAAAGAGGGCAGTGACACTCTCAAACGCCAAAGACCATCATGATGGTGGGCTGACAATGACCTAGGAAAAATGAATGTTCCAGAGGATGGCAATCAACTCTGATGGTTATCAAGTAATGAAAGAATGAATATTATAATGAGGGGCTGGATCTATTCTAATGAATTTTGTTATATCATTTACTTCTTAGTTACCCTGGCCTTGGGCAATCTAATGAAGACTTTATCCCAAACCTGAGTAGAACCCAATAGGATTATATTCCTTGTAAGGTTGGGTGGGATCTGACCAAGACTGAGGAGAATTAATTGTTTGTCCTTCAAGAAACTAAACTTTGAAATGAGGACTATAGAAACAGGGGAAAGAATAATTATTTCTCATTCCTCTCGGTTCCTACAGTACTTTATCCAAACTCCTCCTTTGCTCTGAACACATTTGTCTTTATACCATATTTATTTGTGTTCAGCTTCTATTTCTTCCCATTTTTGCTGTATTCTGACAGTAGACCCTAAGCCCCTTAAAGACAGGGACCACGTTTTTCATCTCTGTGCTCTTGGCACCTAACATAAGCACAGTAGCGACTAGATCAGTGTTTATTTTTGTAGTTTTGCTGTCAACTCTACGATGACCTTTGGGCCACTCTATACATGGGAGGAAGGCCTCTTCAAAGTCCTGGTAGAGCTGAAATGAATTTGAATCTTGGTATTGAAATGAAATAATAATAAGAGTTACCTAAACCTGACTGCAGCTCTATGAACCATAGAAAGTAACAAATCATTCACTAACCAGGGATTAATCGGCAGAGACAATGTGATGAATTCCCAAGAAATCAATTTGCTACATAAACAAATTACATCTAATTACATTAATCACAGTTACCTGCAAACCTATTCAATACAATCTTCTGGAAAAAAAAAAGAAATCTTTAAGGTTTCCACTGAGACAATTTCCTCAAATTTTAAATTATAGAAATTGAATGCTGAAAGATAGCTCATTTATTTGGAACTGAACTGTCCAGCAAATCCACTTAGAGGAGACAGCTAAGGAAAATCTTGGAGTAGCTCAGTTAAAGTCAGCAAGTCTGTGTCCTGTACTCATAGGGGAGCCCCTCAGAGTCTTATTCAGACTGTCTTTACTAAAAAAAGACCCAGTTTTAATAAGTTTGGTTCTCTGATTTCTCTAAGATTAGAAGTAACTGACTAAAGATATTGACCAGGATGCTGCCATGAGGAGGCAACCAGATTCCCTTGTAGGAGATGAGAGCTGACAGCTAAAAGGGAGAAGAGAAAAGAAGAAGAAACTATGAAAAAGACTTCTTAGGTTGATCTCATCAAGTTGTGACTCATTCTGATGGTGAAGATTATCAACCATCTATAGCTTTTTATCCTTTTTGTTTACATCCTTCCATGAATCTTCAAGAGTGAGCCCACCCAACTTTCTGAGGACTTTTCTCCAGATCTCCTAAGGTTGACTGGAAATTGGTGGACCATATGGCCTTTTCATCAGTTATCCTTCATTCCTACTAAACAACTGACTCATATTCTTTTCTGGTCACACATTTCTCTGATGATATTCCTCAGGTGTGATACTTCTGTGAAATTCTCCATTGGCAATTTGTTACTTGGTACACACATCTCCATTGCCTTCTATGTGAACTCCCAGCCTTAACTCTCGATAGACTGGGATATTCCAGTTCAGAGAAGCACAGTTATATTCATGTTTAAAAAATGGGCCTTTGTTTCAGGAGAAGCTTGGGATCATCAAAAGTACTAAATAACTTTCTAAAGGCAATCTATCTTACTTTTCTCTTCCTATTCAATTCTGTACCGAATTCATTGCCTGCTTACAGTATCTATTGAATATGTACACGTAGCCCTCCCATATGTTTCCACTGAAGAACGAGTAAGCCCCTTGGGTTAAAGGGCATCTGCCTGTAGCTTTTTGAGGTTTAAATTCGGAGAAGATGAGCTCTTTCAGTGACTAGACATTTTGGAGCTCCTGAGGAGTGAGCAGCATGGCAGAAACTAGGAAACAGGGCAAACACTTTTGAAAAGAGTGGAAAACAACTGGACTTCCCCTGGGGCAGCCAGCATCATTATCCACACATAAGAGTGCAGCAGCCTGATTGAAGCAAGGGTCTTATCTAATATGGATTTTTTCACATTCAGCCATGGAAACACAATAATTGAGGGCTGTCTTCATTATTCTCTATTCTCCCTTCACTAGAGTAAAATAAAAATCAGCACCATGTCCTATTTTGTTATCCATCATTGCTGATGGCATTTTGTAAGCCCAATTTTATAAATTAGTTTATCTTTGCAGATGTGTCATTACTTGAGATCAGAATATGCCTAGCCAGATGACCACAAGGGGGTTTAGAGTGCACTGACTATACATTATGCTAGAACCCTAAAACTCTAACAGAGGGAACAGGGCTTCCTGGCAGCTCCCAAGTCACAATTTTATTTTATCAGTGAGCCTGTAATTGTCCCACACAGAACTCTAAAATTGAACTCAGAGCATACTTGGGGCACTGTGCCAGTTCCAGGAGGTTAAACTGAAGAGAATGGAAAATGAGGAGACCATAAACCCTGGAACTCCATAAGAACATAGTGTTATGTGGGCACTGGGTACTTTTTTGCCCATCTAAATTTATGGACCTCTCGAAGTCTATTCATGGACCCTAGATTGAGAAAGTGATCTATAGGGAATCTCTCTTTTACATGGACTCTCTGCTGGTCAGCCTGTATGACAGTGGCAAAAAACTTTGGCAAAAATATCTCACTGTTTTCTGATTATTTCTTTTGTTTTGACCTCTTGGGATATTAATTATCAAAAGACTGTCAAAAATTATCTCTCTTGATAAGATATCAATCTTATCTGAAATTTTAATTAATGAAAATTAGAGCGGACCTGTGATTTCTTTGGTGTAGGGAACTCCCAATGATAAAACTCTCTTTACTGATGTGAATTAGCACCTTTTCTGCTACCAAAACCCTACAAGAGTTGCTGGGACAATGGGAATTTAAGTGACTCACTCAGGGCTTTTATGCGTTAGAGGGGAGACTTGAACTCAGGTCTTCTAGATTTAAAAGCCAGTACACTGTCTACCACATCATGCTGCCTTTCATCTTCTGATTTTGATATATGCATGGGAGAAATATTGAGGGAGAAGAGACTTTAGAACAATTTTGTTCTACTAAATACAATCTTTTTATATAGTCAATAAATATTAAACATAGTGGTACCCTTTTCTCTCTGCCCCTTTCAATATATTTTGTGTCTGTAAGGGTGTGGTCTGATATAAAATATCTTTTGTGAAATCCTGCCTCTTCTCTTTCTCATACCTTTATGTCCTCAATAAAAGTCTAGGTAATTTTCATGAAGATTTCTTAGAGATGGGAAAGTAGGCTTAGGAGTCAATCGTTCAGTTGTTTTTCAATCGTGTCCAATTCTTTGCAACCTCCTTTGCAGTTTTGGTGGCAAAGATGCTTGCTGTTTTCTTCCCCAGCTCATTTTACAGAGGAAGAAACTGAGGTAAACAGGATTAAGCAACTTTCCCAGGATCACACAGTTAGTGTCTAAGGGCAGATTTGAATTCAGGAAGATGAGTCTTCCTAACTTCAGGCCTGATCTTCTATCCACTGTGTCACCTAGCTGCTCTAATGGACCAGTAGACATTGCTATTCTCCTGTTAGTTTTTTGGAGTGTGATTTTCCCCAAGCATTAGGTTTTCACTTTTCTTTCAAACATCTTAGTATGTCACCTTCAGCTGAGCCTTGGAGATTGACAAGTTTCACAAGCTTAGAAATGGCATTCCGGGTAGGGGAGTCAACTTGTATGAATACGTGTATGTAGGACACAGAATGTGTTAGGTTCAGGGAATGGTTAATTGTACAGCTTGGCTGGAAAATAGAGTTTTCATAGGGTAGCATCATGAAAAAAGACTGAAAAAAATAGAGATGGCTAATTGTGGAGAGTCTGAAATGCCAAGCTTGGAGTTTATGTTTATTTGTCAGGAAATGGATAACCACTGAAGTTTTTTGAGCAGAGGGTCAATACTGTCATAGATGTGCCACAGAGGATTACACTGGTAGCTCTCTGGAGAATTTACTGAAGGGACAAGATTGGCAGGAGGGACACCAATTATAACTGTCCAGATAAGACAGGGCAAAGACTTGACTAGAACAAAGAACTCTCCCACACCATGGCTTTGCCAAGATCTAAATGACAATACCCCACAATTGGCAAGGAAAAAATTTAGTAGTTTTCTTACTCTATCTAAATGTGGTTGGACTACTCTCATGACTTGATCTTAAATAATAGTTGAGGCCATTCATTCATTAATTACAAAGCACCTATTATATATGCAAAGCTTATATTAGGTGCTAAGGGAAGTGGAAAGCTAAATAAGGAATAATCTTTGTGCCCAAGGAGTTTACATACTATTAATAAGGGGAAGGTGATGCCTACACAGACAAATATAGTATCAATAATAGTAAGGCAATCATATAAGAGTTATACAAATTTCTGTGCGATCAGATGAGGGAGAGAACATTTACACCTGGGAGGATCATGGAAGGCTACATAGAGGAAGTGGCATGTAAACGGATAAAAGCAGATGAATTGGGGAGGTAGGAATACTATATTTGTGGTGAAGGAAGTTGTAGGAGAAAACACAAATATTATTAAACATTAAGCATATTGGGTTTTGGAAGATAGTGAGTTGGTATGGTTAAGAGAGGAGGCTGTGTGTGTGTGTGTGTGTGTGTGTGTGTGTGTGTGTGTGTGTGTAGTATGTATTTGGGAGTTAGGGGGTAGATAGATCTCGCTATTATTTTGATGCATGATGTTAACACCCCTTCCCTGAATTCTGGAGACAATTGTTGAGCACCAGCTGTCTATCCTTCACTGTGCTAAGCACCATGGGGATCAAGATTATGAGTCATAAAGAAATACAAGATTTGACAGGCAGTCAACTTGTTTTAAGTTCCTACTATGCTATAGTCACCATGCTAATCTCTAGGGATTCAAAAAGAAGCCCTCTCTGTCTCTGTTTCTGTCTGTCTCCTTCCCTCCTTCCCTCTATCCCTCCATTCTCCTCTCTCCCTCCCTCTCTCTCTCTCTCTCTTCCTTCATATATGTAGGTATATGTATATATAGACCTTGCCCTCAAGGAGCTCACAATCTAATGGAACATGAAAAACAAGACACTTACAAAGAAGATAGACAGTCTTAGATCAACTTAAAGTCTAGTTGAGGAGATAAAGGATTGTCTGATAAGGATACAAAACTGCCATAGTAAGACTGCATCTGGAGTACTGTGTTCATTTAAGAAGAATCATATCCAACTTGGATCCAATCACAATGGACCTGAAACCATATGAGGATTAGCTGAAGATCAAGGAATGTTTGGCTTGGGGGATAGTGGGGGGGGGGAGGGGGAAACTGGGGGCATCATAACCAAAAGGGACTTTAGAGGTCATTTGATCTAATCTCTTAACCAATGCCAAAGTTTCATATATAACATTCCTGAGAGGTAGTCATCCAGCCACTGCTCAGCGATGAGACAGCTCATTCCATTTTTTGACTGCTCTAGATGTTTGAGAAATTCTTGCACTGAACCAAAATTGGCCTTCCAAAAATTCCCACCAACTAATTCTTGTTTCTGATCTCTGGGGCCAAATGGAATAAATTCAATCCCTTTTTCTATAAGACTGTCCTTCAAATATTGAAGAACAATGATGATGTGCTTCCCAAATTCTGCTTTAGGCTAAATGGCCTTAGTTCCTTTAACAGATCCTCATCTTGGATGCTTCTGGGTCCTCTTAACAGATTTTTTATAAGACAACAGAATCTCAGAAGCAGCCTCTTAAGAGTGGGTTCCCTATCCTTGAAGAGAGCGCTTTTAGCAGACACTGGAAGACCATTTGTCAGGAATGATTTCAAAGGAAGTCTTGTTCAAGTATGAGTTGAAGTAAATGATTTCTAAAATCTCTTCAGTTTGGAAGACATGGGTTCAAATCTCCTCTGTGTGCTTGCTAGCTCTGTGACATGTGATAATTCACTTTACCACTCTGATCCTCAGTTTCCTCATCTATAAAATGGGTATAATAAAAATGCCATCCTTTAGTACTACATAGATTAGATAACACCTATGCTGCTTTGCAAATCTAAAAGTCCTTTAAAATAGGAGTTCTTATTACTTTTCAAGTCAGCTCCTTCTACTTTTGGATGGCTTTTGATCTTGAGGAAATTTCTTTTCACTCTGAGATAAAAGTTTCCTTTTTGAAACTTCTATACATTATTCCTATCTTGGCTATCTGAGGCCAAACAGAAACCAATTTATCAATCGATAAACATTATTAAGTGTCTACTATATTCCAGGATGCAAAAAGAGGCCGTAGAAAGTCCTTTCCCTCAAGGAGCTGACAATCGAATAGAGGACACTGCATGCAAACAAATGTATACAAAGCAAGCCAAATGCAGGATAGATGAATTGGAAATAATTTGCTTCAAATCCAGGCTTTATTTATTATTTCTGTTGATTGTCTAGATTTAAGAGAGTGATAGAGAAAATGTTAATAAAGAAGAGTGAACTTAACACGATGTGCATACTTTTTTTCTTCAGGTAGCTGACTGTTAAACATTTACCAGCACATTTCTACTGACACACACATTGAAGGCACTTGCAGAAGTATTGGTCCATTGGGTGGAAGGAAGACAGATCTAAATGATCCTCTGATGTACTGCATTCAAATTCTGACTGAATCCTAAGATAGGTAGGGCTGCTTCTCTAGGGGCTCTCTTGGATAGGTCAGAAGGAAGCCCTGTGGGGACACTACTCACTTTCCTCCTATTCAAAGTTTACTAAACTTTACAAACCATCTAATCTAGTCCTCTCATTTTGTAGGGAAAGAAGGTAAGTCTTAGTGACTTGCTTAAGGTCACACAGCTAGGAAGTGTCTAGGGTAGTACTTGGACCCATGTCCTCTGACTCCAGGTCTTTCCACTGTACCAAACTACCACTCAAAGTTGTTGCTCTGATCCTTGTTTTGCAGTAGCTCAAAAGAAATGTGAGATGAACAAATTTAGAGAATCAACCTGAAATGTTCACATGTGTCCAACCTGTGGTAGAGCCTTCTGAGCGTGTATTGATCTGTTCAGTCACAGATGGACACACTGTAACTTAATGCTAGCGTACTGATGGAATTTTGATCCTCTTAGAGGACAAAGGATAATAATTACAACCTCATATCCCTCATTCATTGGGTATTGAAAGGTAGTTGTGCCCAATTCTGAGTTTCTGAGTTTTAATCTAAGCTAGCCTTCATCTTACAGTTTATGGCATGAGTTTCCTGCAGGGAGAGGTGGGTTGCATCGAGTGATTAACCCCAGCTTATATCTGGCAAATAAATATTGGTCTTGTCTGGAGGTATTTTCAGGGGATGTTTCAGAAAGGATTATTCAGTCATCAATTGAATTAGATGATTTCTGAAGTATCTTCCAACATTGAAAAGGTTATTGTCCCATAACTGATATCATTCTTGTTTATATTGGAGCTTGAAAAGTAACAAAGATCATAAAATCATACCTTTAGAACTATAGGGGACCTTAAAGACCATCTAGTCCAATCTTCCCATTTTACAGATGAGACTTGAAAGATTAAATGACTTATCCATGCTTAGACAGATGGTCAGTGATTTGAACCCAGGTCCTATACCTCTAAATCTAATTTTCTTCCTACCCTATATCCTAAGACTTGGATTCAATATATATTCCTGCCAGTTTGGTGGCAAGATGTTAACATGGTTGAATCCCTTAAAAGTGACTGTAAACATCAAAAGTAAATAATAAGGCTTGAGGTAAAAAATTAAGTTATTCAAATAAAGTATGAAGAATACAAGTTTAGACAGTGAAAATATGTGAAAAAGACCTGGGTGTCCTAGTAGACTGTAGGGATAAGGATTGGACCTATGGTTTTGTTGTTATGGGGAATTCTTGGATGAAGAAAGTCTGTCTACTAGAGCAGATCAGTACCCTTTCTTTGACTCACGGTCTGAGAGAGTTGCCTTGAACACTGTAAGATTTGCCCAGGGCCACACAGCTGGAAGCAGCATTTGAATTTAGGTTTTCCTGAGTTTCTTGACTTCAAGCCTAGATCTCTACCTATGATGCCATGTTGACATGTTGATTTTCTCAGAGACTGAATTATGTTATCTTTTCTCCTCTCTCCTCCCCCCAGTAAAATGTAAACTCCTTGAAGACAGGGATTGTTTCATTCTTGTCTTTTAATCTCAGTATATTAGGCATATAATAGCTGTTCAATACATGTTTATGAAATTAAATTGGAGAGAACTTAGGAATCCTGATTTTCTCAATGTACAACCCAAGGTCTAGAGAGGATAAGAGTCTTGCACATACAGGGTCAAGTCATAGATTGAGTGAGTGGAGGGATCCAGGACTAGAAAAGGTGTCTCTTGATGTAGTTTTTTTCTCTCCTTCACCCTCTACTTCACTGCCTGTCTCTAAGTGAGAAGTGAATTCCTGTTACATCATTCCTGAGGAATGGTCTCCCAGCTTCTGCTAAATGACCTACCTTCAGGGATAGGGAATCCAGTATTCAGAGGCTGCTTTTGAGATTCTGAGGTCTTATAAAAAATCAGTGGAGGGAACTCAGAACCATATGGGATGAGGATCTGTTGAACTAGGGGAGCAGAGAAGACTTAGGGAGCACATGATCATCATTCTTCAAACATTTGAAGGATTATCCAGTAGACAAGGTTTATTCCATTTGGCCCCAGAAGTCAGAAACATGAATCCTTTAGTGAAATTTTCAGGTCAATTTTGGTTCAGTGCAAGAATTTTCTTGTTTTAATTTCCACATCAGCAATATGGAGTTCACAACACTTAGCCCAGTTCCCATGTAGTATAAGTTGGGAGGAAAGCACTTTGTAAACCTTGGAGAGCTAAATAAATGTGATTGAATGTGAGATAGCATGGTTTAGTTTAATTAGTACAGAAAATAGTGGAATTCTTTTGTAAAGGTAGTGATTCCCAGACAAGCTCAGGATGTCTGCAGAGGAGCAGGCACTAAGCCTAGAGGGCATGGGACTGGTTAGTTGGGAGCAGAGGAGATAGGGAGCATCTACTCCCATTTGGCTCCTGTTACTTCAAGGAGCAGCCCTGGAAGGAAACTCAGATCCCATATTCTACAATGGCTGCAAGAGATAACTTGTGTAAGTGACTTTGCAAACTTTAAAGCTCTGTATACCTGTCTGCTGTTATTATTGCTGCTTTTGTTATCAGGTGGATCTATTCCTGGCTGAATTGATAGTTTTACTGGTAACTGGCCCTTAAATTGTGTCCCATAACAAGGATACAGAATCATGGGCAGTGTTTTGTAATGCAAGAGTTCTGGGATTAGAACACCTCAGTTTCCATCCAGGGTCTGCCATGTATTATTTCTGTGACCTCAGACAAGCCATTTCACCCCTTGGTGCCTCACTTTCCTCCGTTGTAAAATTAGGGGGTTTGACTAGATGACTCCTAGAGCCCTTTCCAATTCTAGATCTATGATGTTACAAAATTGAACTCCTTTTTTCAACTGAAGACCTTCCCAAAACCAAATCAAAGGTCACTTCAGTAAGGTTGACCAGTCAACCTGACTGAGAGGGAAACCAAATAAACATAGCAGAGGGGACAATGCCCTCTCTTCTCTAAACGAATCCCCTCTATTTGTAACTGGAAAGCACTTATCAGTATTGCTCCATCCCAAGACAACATGATTTGTTGGTTCTTCTTGGCTTTTCAGAGGGACAGTAAATCTTATCTTTTCTAAACCAGAGTTAGTTATGTTTTTCTCTCCTACTTCCTTTTTAACTTCAAAGGATGATTCTTACAAATTCTGTTAAGTAAGGTCACCTTATCTGTGTACTGTTATACTACCCAATTTCTTTTCCAATCATCAGTATGGTATTGAAAGCATGATGGGATTTATTTTACGGCTTGGCATAGAGGGGGCCGCGCAAGTCCCTCAAATGACAGGTCATTGACTTTACTTAATGTTACTAATGAATTATCTTTTAAGAAACTAACATGACTCTGTGGAAAAGTGTCATGAGAAATATTTGTTCTCTTGGGGCCTCTTGGGCTTGTTGGATTTGGAGCAGTGAAAGAAAATGGCAATGGCTAGATGATGAATCTAAGGTTGTGACTTACCTTCACACAAATATGTTGACACAAATATTCAGTAGGAAAACTGAGATTCAAAGTCAGATCCTCTGAGTGCAAAAATAGCGCTTTCCATAATGTCTCATTCTTTGAATGGACTCTCCATTGATGTTGGGATGTAGTATGAAGGGCCATATATAAAATGAGCTTTTGTATACCAGGCGATGCTCCTAAATACCAGATAGAAAATGGGCCAACCTGTTATTTCAGTTAATTGCCAGACCTAATGGCCCTTTTTCATTCTTTCTCCCTCTTGACCTTTCTGCAGCCTCTGACACGGTCAATCACTCTCTTGTTCTGGAACTCCTAGTTTTTATGACATTGCTCTAGGGATATAGTCATAAATGTTTAACAATCAGCTCTTTGGAAAACATATATTCAAGACACACTTTTAAAATTTAATTTGCAGATTAAAATTTTCTCTATCATTTTCTTACATCTAGACAATTAAAATAATAAATTAAATCTTGATTTGTAGTGTTTGCTAATTTCTGAAGTTTAAGTTCACATTGAAAATTTGACAATTGGTTCTTACCAACTTGCTGGAGCTGACTTTAAGATACATTTGTTACCTTGGTAGAATTCAGAAAGTTTGGAATAGAGGTGTGTTTGGATAGGGGAAGAATATAATGAATTTTGTTTGAGATATGCTGAGTCTGAGGTGCTCATGGGACATCAGTTTCAAAAGGGCTAAATGGCAGTTTGTGACATGGAACTAGAGCTTAGGAGAAAGACTGAGACTGTATATATAGATCTGGGAGTCACCTGAGAGATCTTGAACCATTGAAACCTCATGAATTCAAGTGAGAGTGGTCAAAGGAACAGGATCATATATTTATATATTTAGAGGAGGAAAGGATCTTTGAGGCTATCTAGTTTAACCTTCTAATTTTACAGCTAAGGGACCAAGGCCTAGAGATAAGAAGTGATCTCTCTAGGGTCACATAGTTACTAAATGACTGAGGTATGATTTGAAGCTAGAAATTCTGATGATCAGCTTAGTATTCTATCATACCACTTCTCTGGATAGATATCTATTTCTATCTATCTAGATAGATGTATAATCCCCTGGACTCAAAACCTAAATGTCATCCTGAATTTTTCATTCTCTTTCACCCACCCCTCTTTAATTAGTTGGCAAATTTTGCCATTTCTGCCTTCTCAACTTTTCTCCCGTATTCTCCCTTCTCTCCTCTGACCGTGTTACCACTCACACCTGGACTGTTGCATTATCGTTCTGGCTGGTCTCTCCCCACTTGAGTCCATACTCTACTCAGATGTCAAATGGATCTTTCTAAAGTGCGAGTCTAGTTCACCCTCTCCTCACCCTCCCACCTCTTCCCCCTAATTCAATCAACTCTATTATATTGTGTCAAGGATCAAATATAAGATTTCTGTGTTTGACATCCAAAGCTTTCATCATCTGACCCCTTCCTACTTTTCCAGGGTTCTTACACTTTATTCACCTTCAACCTCTACTCTTTGATCCAATGGCACTGACTTCTCCACAGTTTCTCAAACAAGAGATATCATCTCCTAAGTCTGAGCATTTTCATTGACTGTTTCCTATGTCTGTATTTCTCTCCCTCCTTGTTTAATCTCTTGGTTTCTTTCAAGTCTTGGCTAAAATCTCACCTTATGTAAGAAGCCTTTCTCAGTACTTCTTAATATTCAGGCCTACTTTCTGAGAATTATCTCTGACTTATTCTACGTAAATTTTGTGTATACATAGCTGTTTGTATGTTGTCTTCCCCATTAGACTATGTAAACAGAGACTTTATTTTTCCATTCCTTGTATCTTGAGTACTTAGCACTAATACATAATTGGCACTTAAAAAATGTTAGTTGAATATGTATACATACATTATACAGAGTATCCTAAAAGTCTTGGTGAAAGTTTAAGCTTTAATAACTTAAAACTAGAATTTTGGAACATTCTGCATATATTTACGTACACAAAGAAGTATACTAGTCTCTCTCCCCCTCCACATACACATACATATACATATATGCATATAATTCATATATACTACATATGTACCTATATGTAGACATATATATATACATGCCTATATATATATACACATAGATGCTTCACATTTGCATGTATATATACTTTAGCACCAATACATGTTATAGTATACATAGCAAAATTTAGATATAGATACACATAGAGTAGATGTAAACATTATATGCTATGTAGTATGTATATGGGCTTATAATTTCCTTTCTAGTTCTAACATTCTAAAGATCTGTAGGATAGAAAACCTTGCTCAAAGGAGAGAGGGGAAGCTATAGGTTTCCATATAGCTTTTCCTACCCTTGTTACCAGGACAGAAAATAGATTGGGCCATAGAAGAAATGCTTTGCTTTGACGTAAAGTTTATGCATTTGACTGGAATTTTCCTGCTGGGGAATCTCTCAGGAATCTAAGTTTGGGGTGGGGCACAGAAAGGGAAGAACTCTCAAAAGTCACTGTCACACTTGCTTTGTGCAGAAAGGACCTTTGGGACACTTGACATTTCAAAGTCTTCTTGGGAGAGGAAAAGTTCCATGGAAGCCAACAAAGGCATCGGGAGCTATAGGTCAAACTCTGTTTAAGTCAATGAGGATCCTACAATGAGCTTCAAAGGGTAGACTCTGGCCCTGGAACAAGAAGGCTGATGGAAGGGAAACTGGAATCCATAGTAAAACAAATAAATCACATTGATTCATCTGCTGACAGTTGCATGTTCTAAATACATTTCTGTAAACTTCCAAAAGCCTGCCATAAAGACATACAGAGTGATTTATATAGGACGCAGGAGATGAAATGTAATTTATAATTGTTAATCCCTTCTCCCTATCCATACATGCACAAGAGAAAATATCATTTATTTTTCTACCCATTTGTTCCCTTGTTAGCCTTTGTGATATTGGTCATGCCACCCCCCTTTTCTGACTTTCACTTTCCTGGTTTAGGTTCAAAAACCACCAAGACCACTTCAAGTCCCCAAACCTTCACACCTGCATTACTTTCTGCAGAAAAAGGACTCACAAAATGAGTATTTCACTCTTTGATAGGGGAAAGATCATTTTATACTTAATTAATCATAAGATACTTTGGAAATTGTTTTCTTAGGTTTTCAGGATTTAAACTAATGTAAGAGGGTACACTAATAAGGGAAAGGGCTCATATCCAATAATGAGAGTACTAGGTCTGTCCTGACCTGCTTAATCCCACCAGTCCAATTTCCTCATAATATTCCTATTTCATTGCCTCTGGAATTTCTCTATGGTCCTGCTGTGTTCAACATTTGAACCTAGTTGGGAGAATACATGGCCTATTTATCATATTTTTAGGAGACACAAACTGGGAGGGATAGGCAAACCATTAAATCATTGGATCAAGACCTGTTGAGTCATCTACAGACTGGAATTATGGGCAGTCTCTAATAAGATGAAATTCATTATGGTTAAGTACAAGAACCTCCTCTTGAGCTAAAACCAATCATTCCCACAAGTACAGAATGAGAGAAGGCCTGTCTCATTTTCCTATTTGCGTCCCTACCACTTGGGACAGCGTTTTGCACATTTTGTAATCGTTCAGTCTCAGTCAGGTCTGACTCTTCGTGACCTCATTTGGAGTTTTCTTGGTGAAGATAATGGAGTGGCTTGACATTTCTTTCTCTAGTTTTGCACATAGTAAGGACTAAATAAGTGCTTTTTCATTCATTCATCCATGCACTTTGTTTAAGACCAAAACATGTCATTTCCTTTTTTACCTTTCCTTTACATTATATAATTTCATCAGCTCATCTGAGAAGGAAATCAAGTAGTAATGGTCATGGTTTTTGGATCAAAATTCTTCCCTTCTTCCACTTGAGAGCAGTGCTCAACTCTTCCATAAGTCTTTTCTTCTTTAGGGTGAGAGAGTGCTTTCTTTTGACTAATCTTCCTAAGACATGTTCTCTTAGTGATCTTCCTGCATGACTAGATTTGGGTTCTAGTCCCTCTGGAGAGTGGGGGAAGGTAACATTTCAGCTGTTATCGTTTGATTTTAGCCAGTATTTTCTCTAAATATGAAGAAGAAATGACTCTGGAGTGAGAGGACTTGGGTGAAAGTTTGGGATTTACCATTTTCTGCCTGTGTGTCTTTGGGCAAATAATTTAGCCCTATTAGGACTCAGTTTCTTTGTCTAGATCAAGAAGGGGTTGGAGTAGATAATTTCTGAGACTCTTGTCAAACTTTAAATCCATGAACAATCCTTGCTGTCATTCCCTGGATACATCTTTCTAAGTTGTGATATATAAAATTGATTACTATATTCCAGATATAATGTTACCAGGTTTGAATACAGTGGGACTATAATCTTCCTTTTTTTGGATTTCTCAATCAATAAATCACTTTTTTAAGGTTTACAACATGTATTTTTTTGTGACAAGATTTTGAAGTAGGGAGTACAGTATATACAACAATTCATTTTGCAGATGAGAAATTGAGAATTTGAGAGATTAAGTGAAAACTACACAGTGAGTACATTTTTGACAGGGGATTTGAAGTCCTGATTTCATATCCTGTGATCTTTCCATTTTACCAAAAACAAGCAGACAAAACAACCCCCAAACCATAATTTTTTTAGTTACCAGTCTTTATTCAAACTTACACATTATGACACATTAGACATACATGATACATTTGAAAAGGAGGTGGGTTAGACAAGGTTCTGAGAATGAGAATCAAGAGATGGTAAGCCCAAGCATTATACCAGTGGTCCCAAGGTATTAAAATAAATAAAATGACCTCTAGCTCATTGACTGGATTTATTATGAAAGATTAATGCAAAATACACACAGAAGAATCATACAGTATGTGAAGGTATGGAGGGATTGCCAGTGTGTTGGTGGAGGAGGATACCAAAGATCTAGTAAAATGAGGTAGAGGTAAAGACAAGTAGAGGGTAGAGGAAATGGGATTAGTAAATGCTTTGGCTTGTTTTACAGTTCTTTAATAGCTTCATTTCCTTTTGTGGTATTCATTAAGTACCAATTCATTGGTACCAACACACACTGTTTCTGGAATCATTTTGCTAAGGTACATGACCAACAATGAAGTGGAAGTTGCTTTGGGGCATAATGGAACTTGACCAGAGGATGGACACCGTATTTACTTTGTGGACAATCCTCTAGAGCTTATCTGCATGCATGCTCAGTAGCTTTTAGATTACCAAGATTTAAGAACTGATAAAAATCTCATGGGAAATTTTCAAAGGGCAAGTGAGAAATATGACCTGAAGAAAATCATAGGCATGAAAAGGGCAACCAGTGGTGCAAGAAGAGCAGCTGACATTGTGAAAGGGAACTGTGGCAAAAAGGGCTATACCTAGAAATTACGTGAAAGAAGGGGAAAATGGAGCTTTTCTGACTTAGAGATTTAGAGTTTCAGGGAGAGAAGGTGTAATGTATTCTAATAGTCACTCTGCAACAGAGAGGGACATGGGCAAGTAAGACTTTGGACAATTCTCATTAGCAATTTAATACCTTGATGAATTGTGTCCTGTCAAGGTGGGGGAGATACTGAGAATAGCATAGTATCACTGGGTGTCTTGGGATGGTGAGGGGAGCAATCCAAGGAGGCCATTAGTAATTTTAGCCTTGATTCATGTTTTGATTAAACATCTTATTGGATTTGTGTGCTTGCAGTATGTTAAAAAAAAAAGCAAGTAACAAAACACCCAAACAAACAATTAAAAAATCCAACAAAATCCTGTCCTAAACCTAGGAAGAAACAAATGGCCCTTGAGTTGTGGGAGGCCTGGGAGCCAAGGGTATGGTCTGAGACTGCTCTCTGTTTAGGAAAACTTCCTGATCTGACAGCATGATAGGTGGACATGGGTATTTCTTCTTAGCCTTACTTACTCTCTGAATATCAGTTAGAACCCACTGAAACCCCTGTCAAGGTACAGATACTTTTCTGGGTCATATTGAAAAATGTCATCATGATTCATTACTCATGGGTATGAACTCTACTCACGGAACTACTGCTTTTAGGATGAATCATAAAGTTGCAGAAGGTCAGAATTAGAAAGGCCTTTAGAGATCAACTAAGTCAAATCCCCTCATTCTATAGCTAAGAGACCAGAGGCCCAGAGAAGGGAAGTAAGTTTTCTAAGTTTCCACCACAGCTGTGTATGGCAAGGCAGAATTCACAGCACTGGTGGTGACTATGTATATGCCAGTGTAGTTCTTAATCACAAAGTATAACAGACCCTCCATATAGAAGGCAGAAGAAAAACATTTATTGAGACATCAGAAAGCCAAATCCCAGAAGTAGAAAGCAATATCTTCATGGTGACCAAGAAGTTAATGAACATGATCACTGCAGGGGGCAAAGCCATTCCAAGCCTCCCTGTCTCTGGCAGGGCCTTCTCATAAACAAACACTCACGAGCCTGAGCCTTGCTGCACACCCCCACCTGTGTCCTCTCTCCTCGGCCCAGTCCGTGCTCACTTGTTTCCTCCTGGTTCTGCTCCACTTTTCCTAGCTCCTCCCACCACATGTGTTTTAGGCCTCCAGGTGATCTAAGCAGGTCACATGGATCTATTAATGAATGAAAAAGATCTTTCCATTTAAATTGCTATTAAAAGCTGCTAAATAATAGAGCCAGAATTAGATTCCAAGTCTCTCCTGACCTCAAATCAGGCATTCTTCTATTACCCTTTACTGTCTATTCAAAATTGGTAGAGGAAGTGATTTCCATTGGTACCCTTCTTTCTACTATAATTCAATGAGGTAGCCTAAGAATTCATTTTTCCCTTTACTCAACACTTCCCATCAACTCCCCGCACTTCTGGTCATCTATTAATGTACAATATAATGTACAATTCAAGAATTACTGAGTCTCTGGCATAGAACAGAATTTTGGATATCTTAAATGAAGAGGATTCTTAGGCCACTTCCTGAATTCCAGACTGAACCCACTGACTTAAATTAATCGATACATAGCAGTCTTTAAAGGCTAACACATGAAAAAGATGACTATTACTCATTCACAAATGAGAACAGTAATATTAGCAAATATTTCCATTTAGTGGTAGAGTTTCTGCCATTAGCAGAATCCTAAATTTTACCACAGAGCAAAATAAGGTTAAAGTTGAAAGAGACCTTATGATCATTTAATGCAAAGTCTTCATTTTATGAAGGAGAAAACAGAGGCCTACAAAGGTCAAATGACTTGCCCAACATAGTAACAAGCAAAATCTTTATTCAAGCTGCTATGTCACCTATTGACTCCCCATATTTCAAAGCCCATTTCAAAATAAGCTTTTTTTTCAGTTCTTCCAGTCAGAATTTGTTTCAATTCAAGAAATACCCATTAAGTGCCTTCTTTGTACTGAGCAATAAAATAGCTACCACGGGAAATACTAAAGTGAAAAACAACAATCTTTGTCATTAAATATCTTAAAGTCTAATAAAGTCAACAAAGACACTACTATATGTGGAGAATTTAAGGCACAAAGGCACCAAAAGTTCACAATCCTTGTTGGCATGTCTCATTGCACAGAATAATAGAATCTCAGAGTTGGGAAGAAGGTCCTGGGGCATCTAAACTAACCCATGTCTGAAGAATATTCTATATCACACCCATGACCAGCCAATCTGCTTCTGTTTAAAGACTTGCAATGACACAGAACCAAATAACTTCCCAAGGCAGTCCGTTCTACTTTTGAGTATCTCCATTCCTTCCTTCCATTTTACCTTTTTTCCCATATTCCTTTCTTCCTCCCTCCCTTGTTCCTTCTCCTTCCTTCCTTCCTTCCTTCCTTCCTTCCTTCCTTCCTTCCTTCCTTCCTTCCTCCTCCTTCCTTCCTTCCTTCTCTTCCTTCCTTTCTTCCTTTCTTTCTTTCTTTCTTTCTTCTTTCTTTCTTTCTTTCTTTCTTTCTTTCTTTCTTTCTTTCTTTCTTTCTTTCTTTCTTTCTTTCTTTCTTTCTTTCTTTCTTTCTTTCTTCTCTTTCTTTCTCTTTCTTTCTTTCTTTCTTTCTCTTCTCTCTTTCTCTCTTTTCTTTCTCTCTTTTCTCTCTCTTTCTTTCTTTCTTTCTCCTTCTTTCTCTTCTTCTTCTCTCTTTCTCTCTCTTTCTCTCTTTCTTTTCTCTCTTTCTCTCTCTCTTTCTATTCTCTTTCAGTCTTTCTTTCTTTCTTTTCTTTCTTTCTTTCTTTCTTTCTTTCTTTCTTTCTTTCTTTCTTTCTTTCTTTCTTTCTTTCTTTCTTTCTTTCTTTCTTTCTTTCTTTCTTTCTTCCCTTTCTGTCTTTCTTCTTCCCTCCTTCTTCAGTCCCTTCCTCCCTCCCAACTGTTTTCCTTTCTCCCTCACTTCTTTTCTCCCTCCCTCCCTTTCTTCCCTTTCTCTTTTTCTCCTTCTCTTTCTCTTTTTATTGATGACTTATTTTTACATCACATTTATTAACATCACATAGCAACGTGTTAAAAAGAAAGAAGGAAAAAAGTATTTCAGTAAGACTAGTCAATCAGGTCTGGTAGCATATGAAGTGCTCCGCATCCATAGTCACCCATCGCTCCAAAAGCAGAGAAGGAGGTTCATCTTCTCTTCTGTTCTAGAGAGCTGAGAATTGTTATTGGAATTGCACAGGGTTCAGGACTGTTTTGTTCCTTCCATTTACATTTCTGCATTGTTATCAGCATCATGTACAGTGATTGTCTCCTTACTCCTACTTCACTTTGTATCAGTCTATATAATCTCATGTTCTAATTGCAATCTCAAGGTGAAATTTGTCTCTTTGCAACTTCTATCTAACGCTTCTAGTTTGGCCCTCAGTATCCAAACAGAGAAAGTTTAATCATTCTCCCCTTGGTTCTTCTCTTTTTTTCAGTCTTACATCTCCATTTCCTTGCATTGATCCACATAAGATATAATCTCACAGTCCTTCACCATTCTGCTTTCTCTTCTCTTGATGGTTTCCAATTTAATATCTTACCTAAAATTTAGATATTTGAACTGAACGCAATACTCTTGATCTGATCTGATTGTATTGGGAAACAGGAGCATTATTACCTCTTTAGTTTTGGATACTATGCCTTTCTTAATTCGGCCTATGATTGTACTAATATTTTGATTTCTATATCACAATGTTGACTTACACTGAATTTCCAATCCATTGAAAATTTATTTGCCTTACTTGTTCCCTGAGGAACTCCTACATTCAAACTACTCAACTCCATCTGACTCGGTGACCATTGGTTTGTCTATTTCATTGATATTTATTTCCTAGCTTCACATCCCACCTCAATTCATCATGGATACTCAAGCAAGACCATGGGGGTCATTTCCTGCAGCAGATATGATGCGGTCTTCCAACATGGAGAACAATGGGTCAGTGTGTCAACAGGTAGATTTCAATAGTGGGTCATATATTCTATCTGGGACTAAACCATCAGGACAGAAAATTGCAGACAATGTTATGGGAAGGAAAACTGATAGACTAAGGGAGGAGGATGGTGAATGTGGAAAAATAGCAATAGTGTGGCTGGAAATGGATGAAAATGACCACAAGGAATCATTTCTATATGAGACTGAAATGTGGAGGTTTTGATGAGAACTTCATGGGTCTCTTCTACCACCTTAATTATCACAGAATTTTAGAGTTGGACGTGAACTTACAGACCATTAACTCAAAGTCCCTCACTTTACAGATGTGCAAAGAGAGGTTGAGAGGCATAATGGTATAATATAGTCGATATGGTATCAGTGGTGTCAGAACTAGAACTCGGATCTCCTGATCTTGATTCTCAGTATAATTTCTGTCATCTTCCCACCACATTAATAGAAACATGAGATTTTAGAACTGGAAAGGCCCTGAGAAAATGGAATGTTACAAAATGGCTTGCCAGAGCTAGATGGGATCTTTGCATGTTAGAATATAGATTATCAGAGTTAGATGGAACCTTAGAACTAGAATGTTAGAGCATGGCCTGTCAGAACTGGAAGGGACCTTAAATTATAAAAAGTTAGAATTTACAATGTCAGAGTTAGAGGGGACTTTAAAATAGATGGTGTTAGATCTGGAATGGACTTTAGGATGAAGGATATTGGAACATAATATATTCTGATGATCATGTTCATGATGAAAAGGACTTTAGAACACAATCTAACTGTCCTATTTGAGAAACACCAGGTCAGCTTGACTGAACTATAAAGTGCATCAAGGAAATAACATTAATCAGCTGGGAAGGCAGCTTGGCGAGAGGTTGTGAAGGCTTTAAATGCCTAACAGGGGAGTTTGCAATTGACCCCAGATTATGACAGGAAATCAATCAATCAGTCAGTCAATATTTATTAAGTGCCTACTATGGGCTAGGAACTATGTTGAGTGTTGGGAAACCACTGGAGTTTATTGTTCAAGCAATTTTAAGCATAAAACAAATGAAGAAACTGAAATTCAGAAAAGAGATGAACCCAAGGTTACGGAGCAAGTAAGGTGGTCAGCAAGCAAGGTAGAGTTCAAATCTAGGCCTTCTTACTCCAAATCCAGTGCTCTCTCAACACTTAACAGAGTTACTGGAACATAGTAGGTATGGACTTGCCTCTCCACTATACCATGCTCCATTTCATCGTTTCAAAATCATAGTGCATTTTTAATCATTCAAATCCATAATTCTAATGTGAAAGAATTTTCTGTGGAAAAAAAAAACTAATACCTGAGATGTTTTCATTCACTTCTTACCTGAGATTAACAGAAACCAAAATGCTCTGCCAATTGTCTTTAGAGAAGCGGATGTGCTAGGGTTTCTCACACAAGTAGATCTTCTGTACAGAAGGGGAAAATGATAAACATCATTGAAGAGGGGATTTTTCCTTTGATGAAAGTGAAACTGTTGGCTTGTTGAATCTTTAGAAAGTCACTTGTATAAAAGCCAAGAACCATCATCAGTGGGTTGAGAAAACTTTTTGTAACACCAATTCTGGACCCTGGAAGTCTGCCAAATACTATTAGGTAAAATTAGGTTAAAAATGTGACTTGGTCAGGTGTTTGTAGATAATGGGTCTATATTTAGATGTTCTGTTTCAAACATAATCAGATTCCCATGGCTTAACAAGACTGAGAAGGCTTTATTTATTTATGAAAATGAGAACCCAGGCACCTTTTGAAATGAAAGTTGAAGGGCCATGGAATGTGTAGGCTGATGTTGGATTACTTTGAAAATAATAAGACCTGCCTCTTCCACTGGGACCATTCAGGATCTGAAGAGATTATTTATACTTCCAGCCATTGTGCATTTGGAACATGGTACCCTTAGGAATAACATTCAGGCTACCCCAGAAATGCTAATATGCTGATTGTGGAATGTCATCTCCTTCATGGAATGCATCATAATCTCATGCCCTCCACTGTATTTTAAACCCTAAATAGTTTCTTAAGGAGGAAAGTGGAACAAGAAGCTTGCAGAATGAGTTCCTAAACCAACATTTTTAACTTCAAAGTGGGGCAGAATATTTCATTTTATAGTCTCAATCAGGCCTGGGGAAGTCTGGCACATTGGTAAATTAAAAATCAATTGTGTTTTTAAAATTGTATTTGACCTTAAAGTTCTCATATTTGATTTAAAATGTGCCTTCAAACCATATCTACTTCTTGGTTCCATTTGCTAATAGAGGGGGAAAGCATAGTAGAAGTATCAGGGTAATTTGCTAGCTCTTAAACCTGGAATCCCATCCCTCATCATCTCTGTTGAAATCCTAGCCAGCTTTCTTGGGTTTTATTTCTTCCATTACATACCTTAGCTAATAGTAATGTTTCTCTTTCCTGAACTTATGTTGCTCTGTTCATGCATCTTTTCTTCTCAGGGTCCTGTGACCAATGATTACTAGACTCTCTAAGAAAATGCTCTGTAAGATTTTGCTCAGGATGCAAAGGGTTAATGATCATTGAACATTGCTAAGTCCTTAATCTTCTGAGCCTAAGACCTCAAGCATCTTATTAATTTTAGCCATCTAAAGAGAGATAGGTAGTAGATAGGGTACTGGGCCTCAAATTAGGAAGACTCAAGTTCAAATCTAGCCTCAGACATTTTCTAGCTGTGTGACCCTGGGCAAGCCACTTAACCTGTCTGCCTCAGTTTCCTCAATTATAAAATGAGGATAATATTAGCACATCTCAGGTGTGTTGTAAGAATTGAACAAGATATGTGCAATGTGCTTAGCATAGTGCCTGGAAAATAATAGATACTAAATAATTGCTTATTCCCTCCCCTTTTCCCCATGTAGTGCATGTATGGTTACACAACCTTCTCCCCATGGGCACACATAAAATGGAGGAATACAAATAAAGAAAAGGAAGTCCCCCTCCTCCACCCTCAGATTTGCCATACTTACCAGGCCCTTTCACAAAGAGGTGACCTTGCTCTATATCCAAAACTCTCAGCTCTGTATGGCATAAGGGCTATTCTATCTCCTTTCCATCAGCTTGGATGATGGAACTGGTGCTAGTTAGGGCTATTGACAGAATATTCTGTCTTCCTACCCTATGTTTATCCACTTGTCACACTCTGATTTATATTCTACTTATTTATAAATGTTATTTCTCACACTACTCATCTACAAGCTCTTTGGGGTAGGAACTGTAGTTATCCCTTCCACATTATGACTTTCCATCTTGGTTTTGATATATCATGGATCAGCACAAGAAATTAAATGGAAATTTTGGGGGAGTTTTGAGGATGCTACAGACACACATGAACGTCAACAGATGACATAGAGACTATGGCCAAATGCTTAACTCATATTTTACAATAAGGTATTGTAAAGACTCCATAAAAGAAAAAGGAAAAATCATATTTCTTCTCTGGTATGAAGGGGGAACCAATATGGATTTTCTAGATTGCAAGGGCTCCACACCCATAACCCCTATGATGTGGAAGGGATATATCTTACCACCATCTTTAATATTCATATTTATATCCTTGGGTTTATCTTTGACTCTTCTATTTCCTTCATTTCTCATGTCCAAAGTATCATTTATCCCATTTCTATAATAGCCCCTGAACCAGTCCCTTCCTCCCTATTCCAGTGAACACTACCAGCTATAAACCCTCATTACCACTTGCCTGAGTAAACACAATATCTTCATTATAGCTTTGATTGCCTCCTTTCTCTTGCTACTTTAATCTATCCTTTAAACTAGAGATGAAACAATCTTTCTTGTATGTAGATTTGGACATACTGTATGAAAACTTTCAGTGGTTCCTTAATGACTATTATGTCTGGTTGACACTCCTATGGCTGACAATCAAGGACTTTCACGGTCTGGTGTCACTTTATCTTTATATACTTATTTTATACTACTCGCCTCCAAGATCAGGCCTTTCCAATCACTCCTTGTACTCTATGAAGGCACTATGTTCTTACCTCCGTAACTGCTCACTATTCCCTTTGCTGGTCTTCTGCCTCTCCCTGTTGTCTGCTGAATTTCTTCTCTTTCTTAAACATTCAGTTCAAAAGCTATTTCTTCAGTAAGCCTTTCTTCATTCCATCCTGGTGAGAATAATCTTTTTCATGGGACCTTACAAATCACTTTGTTTAGCACCTCTCCATTGAACTTACCATTTAATAATAAATATTAGAGACACCTGTATATGTCCAACCTCCACACTAGACTCTAGGTAGGGCCCATGAAATCAGGCATTTATCTTACCTGAAGTTTATATCTGCTTTAATGCCTAGAAGCATGCTCAGTCTAGAGCTGGTGATTTATAAATATTTATCATGTATTGATATTATTTGCATTTTCCACCACTTAGCATTCTCTCAAGTTGTTTTCTTGTCACTATTCTCTCCCCTTTTTAGCCTTTTTCCTATATTTTTGCCTCCATTTACTCACCTTCCACTTTTCAGCCCCTTGTAATCTGATTTATGAACCCATCAACCCACTGAAGTTTCTCTGTCCAAGGTTATGAATGATCTTAACTTCTAAATGCAAATGTCTTTTCCCAGTCTGATCCTTGAACTCTGAAGTTTCTGACATTATTTCTCACTTTTCCCTCTTGGTTAATCTCTTCTCTCCTAGATTCCATGGAATTGTTCCTTTTTGGCTCTTTTTGTGCTTTCCTGATATCTTCTTACTCTTCTTTTCTGGATCATGATCCATCTCTCAGCCGAATTTGTGGGTGTATCCAAAGTCTACCCCGAGATGTTTGCTTTTTTCTTCTTATTCTCTTTCTGTATCTCTCTTTCATCAGTTCCCAATGGTTCAGTCATGCATTTGCTGCCCAAATGTGCATTCCCAGATCTAATCTTATTTCCATGAGTTTAATACCTCATTGCCAAATGCTTAATTGACATTTCTTAACTGGATGTTCCTTGCTATCTCAAACTTGACATGTCTAAAAAGCATTCATTGTTTTCCTCTCTAGACTTTCCGTCTCTCAAACATCTTTGTTTCTAAAGAAGGTACCATCATCTTTTCAGATCCCAATTGGACAACCTTGTAATCAGCCTTGCCTTTTCCCTCTCCCTCACTCTCAACATATAGTCAGTTGTCAAGCCTTGTTAATTGTACCTTCATTAAATGTCTTACATTTGTATGCTCACTATACTCCCATGACCACTATCCTCATTACCTCTTGACTGGACTATTGAAGTAGCCTCTGAAAGGTTCTCCATGATTCTAAATCTTCCCACTCTCCAATCCATCTTCCATATAACTTCCATCTTATTAATATTCCTGTGACACAGATTTGACCATATCATTGCCTTGCTCAAAAAGCTTTACTGACTCTATACTTCCTCTAGGATAAAGTAAAAATATCTCAGAATTTCATTTAAAACCCTCTATAATTTGACTCCCACCTAATTTTACTGATATTTCACATTACTTACTTCCATGAACTCTGCTAGAGACAAACCATTTTGCTCATTGTTCCCTGATACAAATATGCTTTCTCCCATCCTTTACTTCTACGCCTTGGCACAGGCCTAGAATTCAGACCCTCCTTATTTCTGCTTCTTAGAATTCCTAGATTCCTCCTTGGACCACCAGGTGTCTCACAGTAGAGGCCTTTCCTGATTCTCTAAGGTAGTGTTTCCTCATTCCTCAAATTACCTCTCATTGCTTATTAGTGTACCTATTTAATTTCTCAATATCAAATCCAGTAATTATCAAAGTTTTTTTTCCTTTCTATTTCTGTGCCTAGAATAATGCTTTGCACTTAGTAGGTGCATGCATTTAAAAAATGGAATTGCATGGAGTTACTCCTTAATACATTTTTATTGAATGATAGGATAGCTGAATGGAAGGAGGAAAGTAGAAATAGTAGAATCAGGCCCAAATTGAGTTGAGAGGTAGAGGGAAATGAAAACATAAGCTCAGTTTTTATTACCCTCCTTGTCCTGCTGACAAAAGCATGACCACTGGCTAATTTTGAGGAGAGTGCTGGGGACTCTTTATCTCTGCTCTTTCTTTTTCTCACTAATTTTACTTCTGTAACTGTCATTACCTTTGGCTTCCCTTATACTATCTCTTTCACAGATGGAATAGTTGTTGCCTTTCGACCTTGCAACTTTTGAAAACCTTCCATGTGCCCTTGAAATTAACCAGACAAATATTTATTGAGAACCTACAGTCTGTAAGGATCTGTGCCAGTACCTTAGATTCCCTGAAGATTATATATCAAATTAAATAATGGAACTAGGACTGGAACCAGGAGCCTCCTGGGTTGTGGTAGAGTATGCTCCCACAACATCATGCTGAGTCCACAGAGATTGGGTTACCACTTTTGTACATATTATGTTTGAGATACAATGTGGGACAGGATGCTATGATACAGACCAAAGGGAATTTAAATTACTTCTCCCTCTTCCCTTCCCACTGGGATATTGTTGGGGTAGTTTACTGGAAGCACCTTTGCCTCTAGGTGTATTGACCAGAAACTTAGTTATGGCCCCTTTGGGTAAGAAGTAAGAACTTTTGTATGGATTGAGCAAGAAGCTTCTGAGACCCCATGGAAACTCCTTGAAGGTTGTTTTTACCCTGAATTTGTTTTCAGTACGAGTCTTTTGTTTATCTAAACATTTAGGCTCTAGTCTATGGCACTAGATGTGGAATCCCTCCTAGGCCAAATTCCAGCAAGGCATTCAAATAGAGATGTCCATCATGTAGTTGGTAATACAGGGATGTACTTCAGGAAAGAGATTAAGGTTAGATATAGAAATTTGGGAATCATTGATCTAAATAATTGATTTATTTTCTCTCTAAATAATCTCCTATTAGAAAGCTATTGCTATCACCAAGAGAATGTGAACGTAGAGAGGTAAGAGAAGGATAAGGATAAAGCCTTGGGGGATAATCATATATAATCCAGAAAAGAATATTGAGAAGTGTTCATGTAGGAAAGAAGGGAAATCAAGGGCTTAGGACATGGGTTGGATCTTGGAGGAAAGGCAGAAATCGGATTCGTCAGAGTACAGAAGAAAAGATGTTCCAAAGTAGGTAGCAGAGCATAAGAAAAGTTATAGAAGTAAGAATTAATAGATCAATCCACATATATTAAATACCTATTATATTCTAGGTGATAGGGACACCAATGCAAAAGTGAGATAGCCCCCACCTTCAAGGAACTTGTAGGTTTAAATTAGTCACATTTTTCCTCAGGCAGAAACCAAATCTTTCTTTTTAAAACTTAGAGTACTTTATAAACTTCAAATCATGATAGATCTAGAGACAGAAGAGATCTCTTATAAGCCATACTTTTATTTTCCATACTTTTATTTACAGATAAGAAAACTGAGTCCCAGAGAGTCTATAGGAGGTGATGGGTTCCCTCTTACATTGAACCCAAATTTGTTTCTCTGAAACTTTCAGCACTTTATAAGGTTTAAATTGCTCTGGCACAGGTTCACAGATCTGAGTGGAAGGCATCTGGAACATCACTGAGTCCAAGGGAGGGCTGGTTGGCCACCGGTGGGAGGTATTTTGGGGAGGATTCTTCTTTCCTTTCAGGTTGGACTAACTGAACTTGGAGCCCCCTTGTGACTCAGTTGTGAAAGAGAGAGGTTTAACCAGAAATTAGTACATCCCCTGAAAGCTGGATGGGACTAGATTTAGCTAATAATGTTATGGAGAGACCATATGATTATAAAGTGATCCCACCTGAAACACCACATACTGGAAGGCAAGGTAACTCGCAGGTACTGTATAAGCTATCAACTGCTAAGTGGCACAGTAGAGAGAGGGCTGAGCCTGCCTGCAGTCTGGAAGACCTGAATTCAGATTAGCTATGTGACCCTGGGTAAGTCATTTAATCATTGTCTAGCTCAGTTCCTTCTACTACAGAAAGGGGATAATAATAGCACCTATATCATAGAGCAATTTGTGAGATTCACAGTGCCCAACACACAGTAGGCAGTGAATAAATACTTTTTTCCATCTTCACCCTTAAGATACTCATCTGCAATATTATACTCATTATAGAGATGCTGAAAAATATTTACAGAAAATTTGAATGCCAACTATACTGCCTCCCATTCTGCTACTCTTTCAAAAGATCATGATACGATGAAACAAAATGCCAAGGAGGTGTTTTTAAATATTGATTCTAAATTGTTTCCCCGACCACATTTATTTGAGAACTATGTTTGAGTAGAGGAGGAACCTCCAAGTTAAACAACTTAGTTCTCTGATATAGAAATAGAAACCTTTGTCTATGCCCCTATCACCTTTACCATTCCTGTTCTCATTTAGTCTCAGAAACTAATTAGGGTCAGGCTAGGTTAGGAGATTACCTAGGAATTCCATGTGCTGTACACTTTAAATATTGAACTGGTCAGTGAGTTTTGCCAGGAATAATTGAGAATGGAGAAATTGTCCTAGGTTTAGAGATTGGCAAATGTTGTCCCAGTTTTCAAAATGGAGAAGATGGATATCTCAAATTGTATGCCAACGAACTTGACATCAATTTCCCATAAAATTCTAAAATTCATTAATGACGTCACCAGTTCTGAGTACCAGAATTGGAAGGGACCTTACATACCACTGATTCTGATCCCCTCATTTTATCAGTGAGGAAACTGAGGCCTATAGAAGTTTACTCCAAATCATACAACTAGTAAATGGGATAGGAATCCATATGTCTATCTATGTATCAGACACTGTGCTTTGTCAGATTTTATGCCATAAGAGGCAGTATTTTTGTACTGTGGAAAGCACACTGGACTTGGGAGATAGGAGACCTGGACCCAAGTTCCAGTTTGGATAACTTCTATATGTGTGTTTGGGAAAGCCACAACCTTTTGGAGATATTTTCCTTTGTTATATGGGGTTAGTCTCACAGGATTATTTTGAAGCATACTTTTGTAAACCTTAAAATGATATGCTGATATAACATGATTATTATAAGATTTGAGCAAGATATTTGAAGTAGGGGTGCCTAGCTTGAAGGAAAAAAATGATAGTGGGGAGATTAGGGTTGTCTGCAAGTATCTGAAGGGTAGTAGGCCACTTGTTGCACAGTGGATAGAGTGCTGAACTTTGAGTCAGGAAGACTTGACTTAATTTAAAATTTGGCCTCAGGTACTTGCTAGATGTGTTACCCTGGGCAAGTCACTTAACTTCTTTTTGCCTTAGTTTCTTCAATTTTAAAATGGGAATTGTAATAGTACCCACTTTGCAGGATAGTTGGGAGGATCAGATGGGATAATTGGAAAGTGCTTACTAAAAAAACAAAACAAAACAAAAAAATGTTTAACACAGTGTGGTAAATAGTAGGAATTATATAAGTGCTTAACCCCTTCCCAAGATGAAAAGGTATTAGAGTGTTCTTGTTGTGTTAGTCCTGTAGAAGAGAATTGAGATTCATCAGTATAAATTACAGAGAAACAAATTTCTGTTTGTTGTTCAACCCAAGGCAATATGACAAACATTTATTTTTTTTAAAACATTTTATTTTTAGTTTCAAATTCTCTTTCTCCTTTCCCTTCCCTTTTATACTCCACCTTTTGAGAAAGCAAGAAATATAAAACCCAATCAGGTGGCACAATAAATAGACAGTCAGATTTGGAGTTAGGAAGACCTGAGTTCAAATTCACTGACAAAGCAGTGTCTGATACAGAGTAGATACTTAAGTGCTTTATGTTGCTAATTAATTAGTAGTTATAGAGGGGTAGGAGAAGAACTTATTTTTAGTGAACCCACATTGACTCTTAGTAATCACCCTTTGAGAAGCAAAGTGGTATAGCAGATAGGCCACAGAATCAAGAGGATATGGATTCATATCCCATTTACTAGTTGTATGATTTTGGGCAAACCTCTATAGGTCCCAGTTTCCTCACTGATAAAATGAGGAGACCAGAATCAGTGGTATGTAAGGTCCCTTCCAATTCTGGTACTCAGAATTGGTGATGTCATTAATGACTTTTAGAATTTTATGGGAAATTGATGTCAAGTAAACACTAATTAGCTGTGTGAGTAAGTCTCTTAGACTCTATTTGCTTCAGTTTCCTTATCTGTAAAATAGGGATAATAATAAAATCTACTTTCCAGGGTGCTGTGAGGATCAAATGAGATAATTGTAAAAAATTTAGCATAGCCTCTGGCACATAATAAGCACTATATCAATGTTAGTTATTATTATTAAATATTAAATAGTAATACAAATTAATTTCTGTATTAGCCATGTTTTGGAATAAAAAAGAGAAAAATAAAGAAAGGAAAAAATGCTTCAATCTTCACTCTGATCCCATCAATTCTTTCTCTGGAGGTGGATAGCATATTTTTTCATGAGTTTTTTCCCAAATGTGCATTATGTTGATCACAGTTGCTAAGTCTTTCAAGGTTGATTATTTTTACAATATTGCTGTGACTGTATAAATTATTTCTCTGGTTCTGCTTACTTCACTTTGTATCAGATCATGCAAATCTTCCCAGGTTTCTCGGAAACAATCCCATTCATCATTTCTGATGGCACAATACTATTCCATCATATTAAATCATTACAGCTTGTTTAGCCATTTCCAAGTGATAGGCATCCCCTCAATTTCCAATTCTTTGCTACATGAAAAGAACTGCTATAGATATTTTTCTATATACAGATTCTTTTCCTTCGATTTCTTTGTAGTATAGAGCTATTATTGATATTGTTGGGTCAAAGGGTATACATAGTTGAATAGCATTTTGGGCATAAGTCCAAATTATTCTCTATAGTGATTCATTCACATATTCCCTCTAGCATTTGTCGTTTTCCTTTTATAACATCCAAATCAGTTTCAGAGGTGTGAGGTAGTACCTACAAGTTGTTTTAATTTGCATTTCTCTAATTATTAGTGATTTGGATTGATTTTAATATGACTATTGATAACTGATTTTCTTCCTCTGAAAACTGCCTGTTCATATGATTTGACCTTTAATCAGCTAGGGAATGACTTTTATTTTGATAAATTTGTCACAGTTTTAAGAAATGAGACCTTTATTAGAGAAACTTTTTCCCCCCACTTTACTGCTTTTCTTTTTATTTTGTCTACATTGATTTTGTTTGTGCAAAAACTTTTTGATTTTATGAAATGAAAATTATCTGTTTTACTTACCATGACCTTCTTTATCTCTTGTTTGGTCATAAAATTTCCCCCATCCATAAATGTGAGAGGTAATTTTTCCTATCCCCCTCTAATTTGCTTGTGATATCACTCTTCATGTTCTAATCAAGTATCCATTTTGAGCTTATATGTGGTGTGAGGTATTGGTCTATGCTAGTTTCTGCAATCTACTTTCTAATTTCCCCAGAAGTTTTCATCAAATAGTGAATTCTTGACCCAATAGCTGAGTCATGACACATTTCTGAAAGGCCTATTATATCCATGAGGTTGATCTAGTTGTTAAGGATGCAAAGATAAACAAAGGAAACTGAAATTTGTTTGGTCTTCAAATCCCAATTGGAAAGGAGAAAGGATTCCATTAACTAAGGTTCCTTGGGAACCAGTAAAATAGACCAAAGGCAAATGTTGCTATTTCTACAATATATTTGTATACAAACATACATATTTTTTATAAATAGAAAATGCTGCTAAATAGTTATTTTGTTTGTGTTTTAATTTCTGAATATATTGAAAGCTTCATAGGACAGAGATTGTGTGTTATCTAAACTTTGCATCTCTTCTAGCACCTAGCACAGTGTTCTGTGTGGTATAGTTACTTAATCAATATTTGCTAAATGAACAAGGAAATTCCTATTCTGATGGGAAAAAAGTGCCTATTACCAGGCTCTACAATCTTGAAATCAAAGCATAAAGACCTGAAAAACCAGATCTGTCCTATAAAAATTATACTTCCAGTCACTTTGCCAAGGATAAAGGAAACTAGGTCAATTTAAAAACCAAAGATACTAAATGAAACTTTTCAAAACTTTGTCAAAATACGTCTAAGTAGGGTCAAAGAAGTGTGTGTACTATGATTCATCCATTTTTTTTTTGTCAAGAGAATTCAAGGAAGACCCTAGCACATTGTGTAGGTGTATTTATGGGAGGGGGTGGACAAAACTTGCACAAGAAGTAGATCGATGGAAGGGCTCCAATTTGCATCATGACCTGGATACCTCTACCTTTCCAGTTTCTTAATACCTTACTCCCTTGCATATACCCTCTGAAACAGTGACATTGGACTCTTTGCTCTTCCACATACGAGGCATTTCTTCTCCCAGCTTTGTGCATTTTTCCTGGCTGTCTCATTCACTGGAATTTTCTCCCTCCTTACCTGTTACCAATCTCCCTTCAGGTCCCAGTTAAAATCTCACCTCCTGAAAGAAGCTTTTCTGGATTCTTAATACTTGTGTCCTCCCTCTGAAATTACCTCTGAGTTATCCTGTATATATGTTTGTATATACTTATTTGCATGTTGCCTTCCATAATAGGTTATGAGCTCCTTGAAGGTAGGGACTGTATTTTTTTTTCCTTTATGTCCCCAGAGCTTGGCATAGTGCCTAACATATAGTAAGTGCTTAACAAATGTTTGTTGACTTGAATTTATTTGTTTCAGCAAAGGGAGTACTCATATCTATGATACCACATATTCATTGTAGTTTCAGAGAGTTAGCAATGGGCTCTTCGTAGAGGAGCAGAAGATTCATCTATTCCTAAGGAATTGGTAACTCTTCCTGAGTTCATTGCCATAACTATTCCAAGACCCTCCCTCAAGTGGAATGTAAACTCTTAAAACTAGGAGGAGCTGACAGACCATATACTTCAACCCCATCATTTTACATATGTGAAAATGGAGGATCAAGGAAGTAAAATGAACTGTGCAAGGTCACACAGTGGCTTTGCATCAGAATTGGGAGAGAAGGAGGGTAGTTTAGTCAATACACATGTATTAAGTGCCGCCTATTTGCCAGGCACTGTGGTAAGCACTGGGATTACAAGTAAAAGCAAGACAGTCCCTACCTTTACATTCCAATGGGGAAAGAAAACACTTAAAAGAAAGCTAAAAAGGAGTTCACTCACTTTCCCAAGTTTCAGCTGGCCTACATTCAACTGCTTCCTTTTCAGTTTAGCCTTCCTTGACATCACTCAACTGAAAATGAGCACAGAATTCTCTTATTTCTTTGAACCATTGGTATATACTTATATTCCATTTTCTGTTACAGTCACATTATTATGCTTTATTTATATTAGACTAGGAAGCAGTCTGTTGGCTCATTGGATTGAGTGATGTGCCTAGTCAAAAAGATTTATCTTCCTGAGCTCAAATCTGGCCTCAGTTACTTCATAGTTATGTGACCCTGGGCAAGTCACTTAAATCTGTTTGCCTCAGTTTCCATATCTCTAAAATGAGCTAGAGAAGGAAATGGCAAATCACCCCAGTATCTGCACCAAGAAAACCCCAAATGGGGTTATGAAGATCAGACATGACTGAAAAATGGCTGACCAATTAAATACTACACTAGACACAAAGCTCCGTAAGAGTAGAGACTAAATTTAAGCCACTTTCTTGTTCCCCAATGCCTAGTATATAGCATATTGCATAAGGGAAACCTTGAGTAGATATTCTGAATTGATAAATGGGTAAATGAATGACTATAGAGTAAGGAATTGTACATGAAGAGGGGCAGGTACATTTAAAGAAAATACACAGTTCCACCCATTCCACTTCCTATTTCATTCTTTTCAGCTGATATTGCAGCATTTATGTGGCATGGTGATATTGCAAAAATGTTCTTACCTTGATCCCCTCTCCCAAAGCCTTCCCCAAATAAGCAATGAATGAAGTTCTTTGTTTCATGTCACTTCCTCAGTAGCACCTATGCTAAGAATTTGTGTTGAAAAACATGACTCATTCTTTTTTGGATCTAAGCACCAGGAAATGTAAATAGCTAATGCCTCTGGAAGAAGTATGCTCCAGCATGTGTGGGAATGGACTCAATACTTATGTGAATAGACCTGCTCTCTACAATGCCTCCTCCCCCTGCCTCCTGACAGCTCCCAACATGAATATTTCCTTGAGGTCTCACCATTTACTGAGCAAAGCTCTCTGGTACAATTGTCAAATATTTAATACAAGTGATATCCAATTCCTTTGTACATGGGTATGCATTGAATTGTCTCAGTTTAATTATTAACTAGATCATGGGTTTATTGTTTGATAGATATTTCCTATTTAGGAAAAGGCAGGGAGTGAAAGTAATTTAGATGGAACACAGAATAGTGAAGGGGTTTGGATAAAAAATCTCACTTTCACAGACTCAGATACAAATGACTTCTAATGCAACTTAATATAATGAAATTCCCTTGGTCTACCTACAATATGAAGAAAAGTGGCTCAACTAGGTTGAAGGCGTCTCATTATCAGGACACACGGAGGAATACTTACCAGGCTACCTCCTGGAAAGCGCCCTCTCTAAGCAAACCAAGGGCATAGCTATAATAAATGTATGGCCAAGGGCCCAGTGGGGTTGAATGATCTAATTACAATATGAAGATACATGGATGTCAGTGAGTGAGAGTGCTGGTCATTCATGACACATGCTGAGGCAGAGTCGATATTTACTTTGGATGAACCCAGTTTTTCAATGGATTCTTCTTCATTAGACAATGAAAATCAAAAAGTTTTGGTAGGCATACCTCTGTATTTCTTTGACTTCATCTGTATTCTTTAAATCCTTCCAGAAAATATATCTTAAGGTATTTATAGAGGTCTTTTCAGAATTGTGAGTCTGAGTAAGGCCTCTAGAAATATTCTAGACCAGTATTACCAAAACTGATCCGGCCGTGGAAAACATCTGGACTTCAAATATCTTGATTAGATGTTCAAATCCTTGTGTAAATGCATGCATATCAGGGTAACCTCAGTAGAGAGAGGGAATGTCTTTGTAATTAGGGAGAACTGGAAAATTATGGAACAAAATGGAAGAAATCAAGTTCATGTAAAATATTCCATAGAATATTATTAATGCAAAATTATTTAATCTTAAAGGGAAACTTAGCAATAATGTTAATGTTTTACAGGGATCATAGATCTGGAGCAAGAAAACACTTCAAGGGTTATTAGCTCAATTCCTCTTATTTTATAGATGAGGAAACTTTTATATGAGGAAAATTTTATAGATGAGGCCTAAGGAGGTTAAGTTACTTGCCCAAGACCACACAGGAGGTCAACCAACATCTGAGGCAGCTTTTGAACTCAAGTCCCCTCTCTTTAACTTACTAGTGCTGAGGCATCATCACTGCATCATGCTGCCTCATTTTCTTATAATTCGTTGTTTTGCACCAAGTAGAACATCAGCCAGGTTTGCAAAATGATAATCAAATCCAGCATTACTGGTAGGCAAAATTGTACCTAAGTCATCTTTTGCTATTTTTCAGCAATAAGTACTAGTAAAGAGAATCTCATCACTTCTCTCTGCAAGAAGTTGCTGTGGTTCACAACCAATGCTGTTACTGAGTTCTTCCTCATATAATGCTTTATGTTTGCTTATCACTTTACAGTTTTATATACATTATCTCATCTGTCCCATAACCAAAATAGCCCTGAGAGGGCAAAACAGATATTCTTATTTTCACTCCACAGATTAAGAAACTGAAATATGGGAATTAAATCACTAATCTAGAAAGTGAGGCATTTAGATAATAACTATGACATGTTCACAAGCTAGTCTTGTTGAACTTAGAATCTTCATCAGTTTTCATCTTTGCCATTTATACTGTGTTTTATATTTTACAATGTGCTTCCATCCATCCATCCATCCATCCATCCATCCATCCATCCATCCATCCATCCATCCATCCATCCATCTATCCATCTCTCTCTCTCTCTCTCTCTCTCATCTATTTACCTATTTATAACAAAACCAACAATAATAATAGCTAATATTGATAGAACATTTACTATGCACCAGGTAATATGCTAAATACTTTAAAATTATTAACTCATTTGATCCTTACAAGAACTCTGGGAGTTGTTATTATTACTATTTTAGGGATGAGGAAATTGAGGCAAACAGAGGGTAAGTGACTTGCCCAGGTTCAAACAGTTAGTAAGTGTCTGATGCAAGGTCTTCTTGATTCCAGGCCTGGAATGCTATCCTTTGAAGCATCTATTCATCTATCTGTCTATCTATCTATCTATCTATCTATCTATCTATCTATCTATCTATCTATCTATCTATCTGTCTATCTACCTATCTATCTTTCTGTCTAATGTATCTATCACCTCATTTGATTCTTGCAAGGTCCTAACAACATACCTATTATTGTGTCTAGTTTTTAAAGGAAATTGAAGTTCAGAGATCATGCTCAGTATCACAAAGCTGGTAAATGGTGGAGATGGGATTGGAACTCAAGTCTTTTGGCTCCTTAGTCTGGACTCTTGTTGCCTCTCATCACCACCATTACCGCTATCTCCTCTTCTCTCCTCTTTTTCCTCCTCCCCTTCTCTTCTTCCTTCTCCTCCTCTTCCTCCTCCTTTTCCTCTGCTTGCTCCTCTTTCTCCTTTTCCTACTCCTCTCTCTTTCTCCATGATCATTTCCACCATTACTATCAAGATTTTATCTTTAGCACAATCATCACTATCTTTATTATAATCAACATCAATATGGTTATAATTGTTCTGGGCTAACCCTGACTCCAAGTCAGTTCCTTGGTGGTTTAGGTTCATTATGGGAACCAAATAAGACACTCCTAAATCATCTAACAGTTAACAAGCAATTAACTTAGAAATAGCAAGAGAAGGATCAGTAAAGATAGGCATTGAAGATGCCTCAAGTTGATTCAGCTGAGTAAAAGCTCTTTTGCTTGAGTTATCTATTTTCATCCACTAGCCACATATTGGAGAGTGAAAGGAGCTTTTCATGGCTACTTTATACTCAGCTAATCAGAACGTGTTGTCAATAGGCTTAGCCTTTAGTCTCTTGATCCAACTAAATCTTAAGAATGTTCTCAATACCTTTTAAGCAAAAGCTACCTAAGCATGCATGGGATTAAAGATGATGATATTTGCAATAGAAATTATTACCATAATCAACATAACTACCAGCACCATACCTACCACCTTCATCACTTCTACCATCACCACCATTATTGCCACTGCCATCATCACCACCAATCATTCTGAACCATAACTGCTGTCATCTTCACCACCATAACTGTTGGCATTACTGGCACAATCATTGTAATCATTGCTATCACTACCATGAACTTCATCAACATAACCATCTCCATCACTATCACTGTCACCATCACCATCAACACCAAAAGCAGTAGAGTAGCAAGATTATTAAGAGACAATCTACTTACGAGTGTAAATGATACACAAGGTAAGTAAATCAACAAAGCTCTGTTCTCTTTGTTGTTTAGCCATTTAGGCATGTCCAACTCTTTATGACCCCTTTTGGGGGATTTTATTGACAGAGATACTGGAGTGCTTTGTCATTTACTTCTCTAGCTCATTTTATAGATGAGGAAACTGAGGCAAACAGGATTAAATGGCTTGCTTAGAGTTACACAGCTAGTAAGTGTCTGAGACCAGATTTGAACTTGGGTCTACCTAACCATGGGCCTGACACTCTATCCACTGCACCATTAATTTTGAATACATACGGTATTCGAGTAATAAAGCACATAGCGAGGGTTGAAGCAAAGCATTCAATGGGTATGGATGATAAACAAACACAAAGTTAATAGGACTTTGACATTTTGACTCAGCAGTAGTGCATGAAGCAGGAATTTCTAATCAAACTTGACTTTACCCTCTCCTAGGATAAATGCCCCAGGTCACAAGGGAAATTACAGCATTAACTGGACAAGTCACTTTCGCTCTCTAGGCTTTGTAAAAGGAGAGGGGATAATCTGCATATTCCTGTGGTCTCTTATGGCTCTAAAACTTTGGATTATTCACTTGGGAATATGAAACATAGCTCAGTGAAGGAATAGCTTCCTTTTGGAAGCAGGAAGTATAGACATTTCTGAAATCATCCTAATATACCAGAAATAACACAAAGCTTGGAGTTAATGGATCTCTTTGAAGATTGACTCACCATTTACTAGCTTTGTGCCACAGTATAAGCTACTGTATCTCTCTATACTTCAGTTTCTCCATTTCTCAAGTGTTTAAAATGATCACTTGTGGGGGGAGGAGCCAAGATGGCGGAGTAGAAAGACTCACGTATACTAGCTCCGAATCCACGGGAGCCCATAAATTTCCTGTAAAAAGAACTCCCCACAAATTCTGGAGTACTGCAAGCTGTGCACCAATGCAGTGGAAGAGATTTCCATTCCAGAGAGCCCTGGAAAGTCATCCACAGGGGTCCGTTGCTCTCCAGACAGCGGAGCCCACCCTTGAGCTGCCCTGGCCGCACGGCCCCAGAGGAGCAGATCCGAGCAGGATTCAAGGACAGAAACTCTGGAGGCCGTGAAGGTCCCTCCACCCACAGGCGCTACAGGTCAGGGAGAGAGACTTCTGGGCTGGTCGAAAGGGGAGCGGTGTGTCTCCGCAACTCGGGCCCCCTTGGGAGGCAGTGGCAGAGGCAGTTGCAGTGGCTCAGGACTCCCTGAGCAGGCAGGAGTTCCATTACTGAAGGTCTCTGCATAAACCCCCTGAGGGAACTGAGCCTGGAAGGCGGCCCTGCTCCCACCCAAGCACCAGAACTTAAGCTCACATTGAATAGCAGCCGCTCCTGCTGTGAAAAGCCCTGAGGCTGGGAAGCAGCATTTGAATCTCAGACCCCAAGCACTAGCTGCGTGGATCTAGGCGGGGGTGGACAGGAATCTCAGAAGTCAAGTAACTGGCTGGGAAAATGCCCAGAAAAAGGAAGCAAAATAAGACGATAGAGAGTTACTTTCTTGGAGAAGAGACGTTCCTTCCTCCTTTCATTTCTGATGAGGAAGTACAGTGCTTGCCATCAGGGAAAGACTTGGAGGTTGGGGCCTCTCTATCCCAGACATTCCAGGTGGATGTCTGGTGGACTCAGGCCATGGAAGAGCTCAAAAAGGATTTTGAAAACCAAGTTAGACAGGTGGAGGAAAAACTGGGAAGAGAAATGAGAGAGATGCAAGAAAAGCATGAAAAACAGGTCAATACCTTGCTAAAGGAGACCCAAAAAAATGCTGAAAGAAAAAAACACCTTGAAAACTAGGCTAACTCAATTGGCAAAAGAGGTTCAAAAACCCAATGAGGAGAAGAATGCTTTCAAAAGCAGAATTAGCCAAATGGAAAAAGAGGTTCAAAAGCTCACTGAAGAAAATAGTTCTCTCAAGATTAGGAATGGAACAGATGGAGTCTAATGACTTTCTGAGAAAACCAAGAAATCATAAAACAAAACCAAAAGAATGAAAAAATGGAAGAGAATGTGAAATGTCTCATTGGAAAAACAACTGACCTGGAAAATAGATCCAGGAGAGACAATTTAAAAATTATGGGACTACCTGAAAAGCCATGATCAAAAAAAGAGCCTAGACATCATATTTCATGAAATTATCAAGGAAAACTGCCCTGAGATTCTAGAACCAGAGGGCAAAATAAGTATTCAAGGAATCCACAGATCACTGCCTGAAAGAGATCCAAAAAGAGAAACTCCTAGGGAACATTGTGGCCAAATTCCCCAGAGTTCCCAGGTCAAGGAGAAAATTATTGCAAGCAGCTAGAAAGAAACGATTCCAGTACTGTGGAAATACAATCAGGGATAACACAAGATCTAGCAGCTTCTACATTAAGGGATCAAAGGGTGTGGAATAGGATATTCCAGAAGTCAAAGGAACTAGGACTGAAACCAAGAATCACCTACCCAGCAAAACTGATTATAATACTTCAGGGGAGATAAAAACTGTCTTTCAATGAAATCCAGGACTTTCGAGCATTCTTGATGAAAAGATCAGAGCTGAAAAGAAAATTTGACCTTCAAACACAAGAATGAGAAGAAGCATGAAAAAGTAAACAGCAAAGAGAAGTCATAAGGGACTTACCAAAAGTGAACTGTTTACATTCCTATGTGGAAAGATAATATTTGTAACTCTTAAAACTTTTCAGTATCTGGGTAGTTGGTGGGATCACACACAGATGTATACACACACACACACATGTACATGCATGCACGCACACACACATACACACATGCATGCACACACAGAGACAGAGAGCACAGAGTGATTGAATAGGATGGGACCATATCTTAAAAGAAATTAAGGTAAATGGTGAGAGAGAAATGTAGTGGCAGGAGAGAGGGTGAAATGGAATGGGGTAAATTATATCTCAATCAATAGGCAAGCAGGAGACTTTTTAGTGGAGGGAAAAAGAGGAGAGCTGAGAAAAAACCATGAAGTTTACCCTCATCACATTCAACTGAAGGAAGGAGTAAAATGCACACTCATTTTGGTATGAAAACCTATCTTACAATACAGGAAAGTGGGGGAGAAGGAGATAAGCAGGGTGGGGGGGATGATGGAAGGGAGGGCAATGGGAAGAGGGAGCAAGTTGAAGTCAACACTCTTGGGGAGGGACAGGATCAAAAGAGAGAATAGAAACAATGGGGGGGCAGAAATAGGATGGAGGGAAATACAGTTAGTCTTACACAACACGACTGTTATCGAAGTCATTTGCAAAACTACATAGATATGGCCTATATTGAATTTCCTGCCTTCCCAAAGGGGAATGGGTAGGGAGGGAGGGGATGGGGAGAATTTGGAACTCAAAGTTTTAGGAACAATTGTTGAGTATTGTTGTTGCTACTAGGAGATAAGAAATACAGTTAATGGGGAATAGAAAGTCATCTGGCCCTACAGGACAAAAGAGAAGATGGGGACAAGAGAAGGGAGGGATGATAGAAGAGAGGGCAGATTGGTGATAGGGAAAATTGGAATGCTCAGTGTATTGGGGTGGGGGGGATGGGAGAAATCGGGGGAGAAAATTTGGAACCCAAAATTTTGTGAAGATGAATGTAAAAAGTTAAATAAATAAATTTATATTTAAAAAAAAAAGAATGTATCTGGAACACCTTAAAAAAAAAATGATCACTTGTGTTCTCTTTGGTGCACCACACAGTAGAGTGAGGAAGGTGTGTAAATTGTAAAACATTATCCAAACATGAGTTGTAATTATTACTATCTTAGAGGACATTGCCCAGGTTACTTTTGAGATCTTAGAAACATGACTAAAGAGATTGGTGATAAAGACCCATGATGATGCAATTCACTATGTCTTGTTTAAATTCATTCTCTGCTATAGCCTGCAGCCTTGCAAAAGATCTTTTCAAGTAAAATACATTATTACTTTCTCTAAGCTTAGAAGGTTTGCATGAGGACAATTCAAGTTCACACTGGTACTTTGTAATGTCCTGTGAAAGAATGTGGTCTGACTTCTGTATGGAGTGAGGAGGAGAGATGTATTGAGAGTTATGGAAGGGCCATTTCACAGGAGACTGAGGGATGGGGGAGGAGGATAAGAGAAATCTAGAAATGTGCCTTTCAAGTGGGACTTCATTCTTAGCTTTAGAATCGTAGAATTCCAGAAATAGAAGGGATTTCAGACAGTATCCCATCCAAACTCCACTTATATCAAAGTAGGATAATGTCAACGATAAATGACCTTCTGCTTGAAGTCAGCCTGGAGGCAGGAAAACTTGAGTTCACATGTGGCCTGAGACATGTATTAGCTGTATGATCTTGGACAAATCACTTTTGTGTGGCTCAGCTTCTTAATCAGTCAAATGGGGGATAATAATGATGCCCATCTCTGTAGGATGTTGTGAAAATCAAATGAGATAATAATTATAAAATTCTTGGCACTGTGCCTGGTGCATATTAGGTGCTATATAATCTTTCCGTCCTTGGTTTTTTGATGTTTTTGACCTTCCTACTTGAACATTTTAGTTTAGGCGGGATAGTCCCCATATATACCTAGCTCATTCTTAATCTGAGCCTATGCTTACACTGGTCTCCCTAGGTGGGTTCTCTTCTCCCTCTTTACTTGCTCTCTAAATCCTTTATTGTTGTCTCATTCTTGTCCAACCTTTCCTGACCCCATTTGGAGTTTTCTTGGCAGAGATACATTCCATGGAATGGTTTTCTATATCCTTCTCCAGCTCATTTTACAGATGAGGAAACTGAGCCAAACATGATTAAGTGACTGGTCTAAGGTCACATAAAAGTGACTGAGGTCAAATTTGAACTCAGGTCCTCCTGATCCACTGTGCACTTAACTTCCCATCCAAGTCCTACTTATCCTTTTAATGACCAGCTGTAATTCACTCTGCTCCGCAGAGTACTCTTTGAAACCTTGTGATCCACAGTGATTCTTCCTTTGAGTAACTATAAAATTATAGTCTAGAATAAATCCTTGAAGGTTGACATCAAATGTTGTTCTTATTTATATATTTTTGGTAATTCTTTCATGTTAGTAAGTCTTGTCTTCTCAAGTATGGTAGACTGTAAATTTTTGAATTCAAGGACAACATCATAAAAGTTTTTGGTGTTCTAACACCAATACCCCAATTCAAATCCTGTCTCAGGCACCCCTAGCTATGTGACCCTAGACAAGTCACTTAATATCTCCCAATCTGTTTCTTTATGGGAATAATAACAGAACCTACTTCACAGGGTTATTGCAAAGAACAAATGAGATAATAAGCTCTTGGCAAACCTTGAAATACATTATTATGAATTATTATTCCCCTATTAGAATGTAAGCACCTTGTGGTCAAGGACTATTTTTGCCTTTCTGTGTATCTGCCAAACTTAGCATGGTGCTTGGCATGTGGTAAGGACTGAAATGCTAGTTGACTGCTGATTGTCATGCCCATAGTATGCATTCAATTAATATTTATGGGAAAGCCAGTGAAGTACTAAGACACACAGCAAACTGGCATAGAGAAGGAATTTGTATTGGAAAAAAAGTTTCATGTAACGTTGTTGATATAACAAATATTTGATGTTTAGTGTTTTAACGGTAGCATAGCAATGGTATGTATGTATACACATATGTATATGTGTATGTATTATATATATATATATATATATATATATATAGAGAGAGAGAGAGAGAGAGAGAGAGAGAGAGGGAAAGAGAGAGAGAGAAGGCGACAGAGAAAAAGAGAGAGAGAGAGAGGGAGAGAGAGAGAGACAGAAAGAAAGAGACAGAAAAAGAGACAGAGACAGAGAGACCTAGAGAGACAGAGATGGAGACAGAGACAGACACACACACAGAGACACAGACACACAGACAGAGAGACAGCTACAAAGAGAAAGACAGAGAGAGAGAGAGAGAGAGAGAGAGAGAGAGAGAGAGAGAGAGAGAGAGAGAGGTGACCTTAGAAGTCATCTAATCCAGGTGCTTAGCAAAGACAAACATAATTATTTTTTACATCATCCATTATTCCTCAATGTCTCTTCCATGCCTCCTTGTCATTAGCCTAAATAATCAGGAATTGAATGTAGTCTTTTGGAACATTAGACCTCTTGAGGAAATATTTTTAGTGACTTCTGGTGTTTGGCAGACTCAGGAGAGCCTGAATTGCCTAGTTCTTTGAAGATCTGTGAGAGAACACTGTCAACTGAATTCCCAACAGACCTATCCTCCAATTCTTTCTTCTTGCCAATTTGCAACCCTTTGGTCCGAGTCAGGAGGAGTTGGATCCAGCTGGATCTCATCCACATTCTGGCTTTTCTGGGAATGACAATAGTGACATTGTCGAGGTCAGTGGCACACACAACATGACTTTGGATGTCCTCTGCATGCCTGTGGCATTTCTGTTGCAGAACGTCTTGCCTTTCCCCTTACAGGTCTCACCAAGGAAGACTAAACTGCTGGGTAAGCACCACTGTAAACCTCAAGCTGTGAAGAGAGTTGGAGCTCTTTGAATAAATCTGTTTTTTAATAAACGTTTCCTTGCGGAATAATCATGTATCCTACAAAGGGATTCTTAACCTTCCAAACTGACCTTGTGTACCATACAAGGTTTGGGTGCCATCTTCTCTCAAACTTTCCCTTGATCTTAATTCTTCTTTCCCTGAATCTTTAATCCCACTTGGTTGGACATCTCCCATGACACTTTTCACATTCCAACTTGCATTCTAGCTATGTTTGTTGTTACTAGAAAAAAAAGAGAAAAAGATAAACCTTATAGACTAGTGAGCATGGAAATAGAACCCAGTGAATAGAAATGATTAATATTTGATAATCCCACCCTCAAGAAGTATTAGGGAATGGAAACAGTAATCAATAAGAAATGATGAGCTTGATGACCTTAGAAAAACATGCATACTCACATGAAATAATTCAGAGCAAAATGACCAAAACCAAGACAATGTTGTATACAGTAACAAAAATATTGCTTTTAAAAGAACTTTGAGTGACTAAGTCATTTTGACTATTATAAATACACAAATGAACTACAAAGGACATATGAAAGAAAATGCTCTCTATATCTAGAGAAAAAACTGATAAATAGAAGTACATATAGAAGTATGTACACACACACACACGTACACAATTGTGTTTAATGGTAACCATCTCTAAAATAGTTGGGAGAGAGGAAAGAAAAAAAGAGAAGAAAAAGAAAGTTACATGATAACTTGATTATCTTAAAGGAATAGTAAATTGTACATAACGGATTTGGAATTTCATGTACAATCATAATTTTTTCTATTCTACTATGCTATAGAAATTCTTGTTTTATTTCTTAAATTCAGAATAAAATAAAATTTAAAAAAACTGCTAAGAAACTTACATGGTTCTTCGGTGAAATAATGGGTTTGGATTCACCCTTCATCCCATAAAACTCAGTAAAAACTAGTTGAATCAATGATCTAAATATATGTATTTAAAAATCATCAACCTCTCTCAGGCTAGAAGATAAAGAAATTGTATATTTTCCTCAGCAGTGGAAAGAAGGGGATTTCTTTTGTCTATTAAGCAAACAGAAGAAGTCACTGGAGATTGGATTGATGGTTTTGGTTAGGTATTCTCATTATTTTTGCACACTTCTTATACCTTTTCTGCTAGTCTCCATTGACTACAAACTCTGGGAGATGATACATTGTGTTGCTTTTCATCTATTTATCCTGTTTAGCACCTAATATCATGACCAGTGATAGTATAGCCTGCAGTGGCAGGAAACCTGCGGCCTCTAAAGGGCTATGCATGAGGACTTAGAGGATCACATGGGACCCTCAGGCCACAGGCTCCCCATCCTTGGGGGATAGAAAGCCATTTTTAGAGCCAAAAAGACTTGGATTCAAGATCCACCTCTAACACACACACTGAGCAAGAAATTTAAATTCTCTAAGACTGCTACAGAGTTATGATGGAACAGTATTGACAGAGGGGAATTTTCTCATCTCAGAGTTCTTTATACCAATAAAATCATAGATTCAGTCCACATCAATATGTCCTAGCACCTAGCACATCCTAGATGCTTTAACAATATTTATTGAATTTATTACCTCATGTACGTCATGAAGTGTTGAAGTTTACAATCTTGGAAACAGTCATCCAGAGCAAGGCTAGATATATCTTTGATGAATAAAAGTGCTTCATACTGAATGCAGAACTGGAGGGAATCTTCAAGGTCATCTAGTCCAGTTCCACTATTTTATAGATGAGAAAACTGAGGTTCACATAAGTTCTATTTGTTCAACTACAATTAATAGCATAACAGATATTTGAACTCAAGTCTTCGGCCTGCCATACTGTTGAAACATTCCAGATCTAGCAAGCTGCTGCATTGTTGAAATTTTTTGGGTCACAAGTCTTCAACTGATAATACTCTAGTAAAGAAATTATTGAACTCTGAAGAAACAAGTCATAGGGATAGGGACTGAACTGTGATCTAATTGATACAGGGAACATGTAGGTGATTAAATTTCCTCCATCAATGCAAATCTGGCACATTTTCTGCTGTTTATAGTCTCAGAAAGTCATCTAGAGAAGTGAGAGGCAGAGTGATTTATCTCTAGTTACAGAGCTAGTATGTGTCAAAGGTGGGACTAACAGTACATATGAAAACTTACTCTCCAAGGCAGACATTGCCTCTAATTGGAGATATTCTTTTCTCTGTTACATTGTACCTACTCTTGCAAAGTGCCTAGCATATCTCTGCCTCTGTGTCTTTCCCTCTTTCTCTCCATTTATGTATCTATTTCTATGTTTCTATATGTATGCATGCATGTTTGGGTACATACATTCGTCAATCTATGCATTTTTTTATAAATTTATATATTTAACTTTTTACATTCATTTTCACCAAATTTTGGGTTCCAAATTTTCTCCCCATTTGTCCCCTCCCCCCCACCCCAATACACCAAGCATTCTAATTTCCCTTATCACCAATCTGCCCTCTCTTCTATCATCCCTCCCTTCCCTTGTCCCCATCTTCTCTCTTGTCCTGTAGGGCCAGATGACTTTCTATTCCCCATTAACCGTATTTCTTATTTCCTAGTAGCAACAACAATGCTCAACAGTTGTTCCTAAAACTTTGAGTTCCAAATTCTCCCCATCCCTCCCTCCCCACTCATTCCATTTGGGAAGGCAGGAAATTCAATATAGGCCATATCTGTGTAGTTTTGCAAATGACTTCAATAATAGTCATGTTGTGTAAGACTAACTATATTTCTCTCCATCCTATCCTGCCCCCCATTGCTTCTATTCTGTCTTTTGATCCTGTCCCTCCCCAAGAGTGTTGACTTCAAATTTCTCCCTCCTCCCATTGCCCTCCCTTCCATCATCCCCCCCACCCTGCTTATCCCCTTCTCCCCCACTTTCCTGTATTGTAAGATAGGTTTTCTTACCAAAATGAGTATGCATTTTATTCCTTCCTTTAGTCAAAGGTGATGAGAATAAACTTCATGTTTTTCTCTCAGCTCTCCTCTTTTTCCCTCCACTAAAAAGTCTCTTGCCTGCCTCTTCTATGAGAGATAATTTGCCCCATTGCATTTATCCCTCTCTCCTCCCAATACATTTCTCTCTCACCATTTACCTTCATTTTTTTTAAAGATATGATCCCATCCTATTCAATTCACTCTGTGCTCTCTGTCTCTGTGTGGTGTGTATGTGTAATCCCACCAACTACCCAGATACTGAAAAGTTTTAAGAGTTACAAATATTGTCTTTCCATGTAGGAATGTAAACAGTTCACTTTTGGTAAGTCCCTTATGACTTCTTTTTGCTGTTTACTTTTTCATGCTTCTTCTCATTCTTGTGTTTGAAAGTCAAATTTTCTTTTCAGCTCTGGTCTTTTCACCAAGAATGCTTGAAAGTCCTCTGTTTCATTGAAAGACCATATTTTCCCCTGAAGTGTTATACTCAGTTTTGCTGGGTAGGTGATTCTTGGTTTGAGTCCTAGTTCCTTTGACTTCTGGAATATCCTATTCCACACCCTTTGATCCCTTAATGTAGAAGCTGCTAGATCTTGTGTTATCCTGATTGTATTTCCACAATACTGGAATTGTTTCTTTCTAGCTGCTTGCAATATTTTCTCCTTGACCTGGGAACTCTGGAATTTGGCCACAATGTTCCTAGGAGTTTCTCTTTTTGGATCTCTTTCAGGCAGTGATCGATGGATTCCTTGAATACTTATTTTGCCCTCTGGTTCTAGAATCTCAGGGCAGTTTTCCTTGATAATTTCATGAAATATGATGTCTAGGCTCTTTTTTTTGATCATGGCTTTCAGGTAGTCCCATAATTTTTAAATTGTCTCTCCTGAATCTATTTTCCAGGTCAGTTGTTTTTCCCATGAGATATTTCACATTCTCTTCCATTTTTTCATTCTTTTGGTTTTGTTTTGTGATTTCTTCATTTCTCATAAAGTCATTAGCCTCCATCTGTTCCATTCTAATTTTGAGAGAACTATTTTCTTCAGTGAGCTTTTGAACCTCTTTTTCCATTTGGCTAATTCTGCTTTTTTAAAGCATTCTTCTCCTCATTGGCTTTTTGAACCTCTTTTGCCAATTGAGTTAGCCTAGTTTTCAAGGTGTTATTTTCTTCAGCATTTTTTTGAGTCTCCTTTACCAAGGTATTGATCCTTTTTTCATGCTTTTCTTGCATCTCTGTCATTTGTCTTCCCAGTTTTTCCTCCACCTGTCTAACGACTTTCAAAATCCTTTTTGAGCTCTTCCATGGCCTGAGCCCATTGGATATCTATTTTGGATGTTTGGGATACAGAGGCCTTGACTGCTATGTCTTTCCCTGATGGTAAGCATTGTGCTTCCCCATCGGAAAGGAAAGGAGGAAATATCTGTTCACCAAGAAAGTAACCTTCTATGATCTTATTTATTTTTCTCCTTTTCTGGGCATTTTCCCAGCCAGTTACTTGACTTCTGAGATTCCTCTGCACCCCCGCCTCACCTCTAGATCTGCCCAGCTAGTGCTTGGGGTCTGAGATTCAAATGCTGCTTCCCAGCCTCAGGGCCTTCGGCAGGGGAAGGGTTGCTATACAGTGAGAGATTAAGTTCAGGTTCTCAGGTGGGGGCAGAGCTGTCTCACAGGGCTCAGTTCCCTCAGGGGGTTTATGCAGGGGCCTTCAACAATGGATCTGAACTCCTTTCTAACTCGGGAGCTCTGGTCTACTGCTGCCTCTGCCACTGCCTCCCGAGGGGGCCTGAATTATGGAGACATTCCACTCCCCTCTTGGCCAGTCCAGAAGTCTCTCTCACTGACCTGTGGCACCTGTGGGTTGAGGGACCTTCATGGCCGCTGGAGATCCTGAAGCCTGCTCGGAGCTGCTCCTCTCAGTGCCTCATGGCCAAGGAAGAGCTGGGCTCTGCTCTGGGTCTGGTGCATGATGGACCTTTAGTGTCAGGTTTTCAGGGCTCTCTGGAACAGAAATCTCCTCCACTCCATTGTTGTGTGGCTTCTGCTGCTCCAGAATTTGTTGGGAGTCCCTCTTTACAGGTAATTTATGGGCTGTGCATTCGGAGCTAGCATATGTGAATCTTTCTACTCCGCCATCTTGGCTTCTCCCCCCAATCTATATATATCTATGTTTAGGTAGCCACATCTCTATACATATTTTTTATATTTTCCTATTTTATGTATCTATCTATTTATATCTTCAATGTCTTTATCATCTGTCTTTATTTTTGTCTATATGTATGTTTGTATCCAATTTAATCAAATCTATTCTATCTCTATGCTCTTTTTCTTCCTTCTCTTCAATACTCCATATTCTCATGTCACCATGTACTACATCAATCCAGTTTTTCTGTACGCTGGAGTGGGTGAACGGCTGATGTCCTGCCTGGGCGACTATTAGCTTCAACTGCTGATTTCCTGGTGTCACAGATCAATTACCCATCCTCCCTGTATTGTAATACATAGCCTAGTATGACAAGCACAGAAGAAAACAGTGGCCCTTTTTTGCACACCTGTAATATATCACCTTTATCTACTCTCCCACAGATTTTAGGGTGAGACTCACACAATGAAGTGTTTTCATTATATACTGTGCTAGATTTCAATAAAGACCCTAGAGACAGCATGGTATAATGAATAAAGTGATGGTCTTGGTGTCAGGAAGACTAGGTTCACATTTCATCTTGGATACCATCTTGTTACCTTGGATAAGTCACTTAAACTATCTTAACTTGAGACAATTCCCAGAGGTTTAATTTGCTAAGTCACAAATGGTTTGTAATCTACTTTGGTGTTCTACACCAAGGAAATCACAGATTCTTATTGAATATAATGTTTCAAAGACTCATATTTTCCCCCTCTGATGTGGATATTTCTTCTGTGGAGACAGATATCAGCCTCCTCCAGATGGCAGGTGAAGGTATGTGTAAAGTGCTGTCACCACAAAAGTCTCTACATGGTAAGATCTACCAAAGCTTACCCCCTCCTGGCACTGGCTATGCGAACTCTAGACTTGAAGATCTTTGCTGGAGGATTTCTCCCTAAATCTTTTTCTAATTTTTTTGGATAACTTGTTCTTGCTTCCTCCACATTTGAGTGTTGGTCATTTGAGGGCAGGGATGACATTTTCTACTTTTCTATCTTCCGTGGAATTTAGCATCCTAGCCTTATTATGCTAATGAAGTAGAAAGTCAACTCCTCCATAAATCTATGCTTCTCAAGGACAGGGACTATCATTTTTTTGTTTGTTTGTTTGTTTTGTATCTCTAGGACTCAGTAACAGCATATAGTAACTGGAAAAATGGATCTTAATTAAATACTTACTGAATAATTGATTAATCCCCTTCATAAATATAGAGAAATAAGATAAATGTTTGGAGTTTGGTGACTCCATTTTTTTATGCCTTGACAAGATCTCCTGTGGAAAAGTCTAACTAAGTAGCTACTACTCACATATATTCACAGTTATGTCTCTACAAGGTAAGTAAAACAACCCATGATAGAGAAGGGATGAAGTGTCTGCAATGTGCCAGGCACTGTGCTAAGTGATCTTTTTTTTTTGTTTGTCTGTTCTTACAAATATTATTAGATACTATTAGACACTATTATTGTCCCCGGTTTACGATCCAGGAAACTGAGGCAAGCAGAGGTTAAATGGACTTGCCCATAGTCACCTAGCTTGTATGATTCTGGGGTCAGATTTGAACTCAAGACTTCCTGATTCCAGACCTACTGCTCTCTATCCAATGTGCCACCAGCTGTCTGTAGTGATAGGGGCGCCTCCCGTGTTAGGCGCCTCCCACCTCTTTCCTTTGTACTAGTCTTGTGGTTCAGTGGAAAGTTGGTGGCTCTGAGGTCTAATCCCTCCTCTGATAAGAGCTAGTTGGGTGACATGAGGCACTGGGGATATAAAGAAAAGACAAAAGACAGTCTTTGTTTTCAAAGAACTCCCAATCTAATGGGAAAGACAATGTGAAAACGAAGACAAATTGGAGACAAAAAAAAACAAGGAAAATCTGTCATTAAGGGGGATTCAGCTGTGGACCTGAAAAGTACCATAGACACCATATAGTCTAGGTCTTTCATTTTCCAAAGGAGCAATTTCAGACTCAGAAAGATGAAATTACTTGCCTTGTATTTATTTAAAACTCTTAATAAATGATTATTGACTGACTATTAGATCTGTCATCACAGGATCAGTTATGTAACATTAAGGATATCAAAAGCCCTTCCTGTTCTGAAATTCTACAATGCAGCTCTACTTATAATCTTTTCTTTACATCAAATGACTCCATTGTTATACATAGATTCCTTTCCCTCTCTTTCCTGATAGAGCATGAGAAACTAGAGATTTAAAGGACTTTTCCTTTCAAAAGAACTCTCTACTCTCAGAACTACCGGTGAAATCTAGCTCGGGCCTCCCTCTACAAATATTTCTTCAACTTGGCCCCAGATAGTCCCATGGATGACTCAGTCTTTTCTTTGACTACCATTTATTATAGATTTAAATTTACCTCTTGGCTTTAGTTCTCTAAGTGATGCCAATGGAGTTAGATAGTCAAAGGTTGTTGGAGACCCCAAGATTCTCCCAAGGCAAATTGATTCCTCACTGGGTTGTTTGCCCCCTATATTAACCCAGAGCTCCATAAGTCCTCAGGTTCTTACCTAGAAATCTTTTGAGTGTTTATTATTCTCTATTTAGTGTAGACTTAGATCCAGTTGAGTCAAGATTCATTCTTTTAACCAGTATTGATTGTGTCTACTGTGTACATGGTTATATCCTTAGTATGGGGAAATTTAAGAGTAGCAAGGGTGGGTCTTAGTCTCTAAGGGTTTTCATTTGGAGAAACAAGAAGAACTAACAGAATGCAGTTTATAGTCATTGGAGAAAGGAGTTTGTCAAGGGAGATGAATGGAAAAGGTGACTGCTAGGCTAGCTCCTAGCTTGGATTAGTAGAGAGCTGGGGGAGTATTTAACACAGGGAAACAGAATTTAGTAATCATTTACTAATGTTTTTCTGCATTCCAGACACTATTCTAGGCCTTGGGGATACAAAGATATAGTTCCTGCTCTTATAAGACTAATTCTACTGGGGGGAAGCAGTAATACACAGATAAGTCAATGTGAAGTATATACAAAATAAGCATGTTAGTTTCTGGGGTGAGAGCAACACTAACATCTGTGAGAACCCTGGAGGAATTAGCACTTGAGCTGAGCCTTGTAGGGAACTGGGGATTTTTGGAGACAAAGGTGAAGAGATGGCACATTCCAGTGAATGAGGAGAGCCAGTGTCAGGCAAAGTTATGGAGGCAAGAGATGGAATGTCGAAGTGGGATGGTTGGACAGAAATGTCAAATGTAGAAAGGGAAGTAATGAGAACTCAGTCTGGAAAGATGGTTTGGAACTAGATTATGAAGGGTTTAAATTGATAGAGAAGTTTTTATTTTATCATAGAAGCAGAAGGGAGTCAATAAAGCTTTTTGTGCAAAGTGACAAGGTAAGACTGGTTCTTTCTATGACTATCAACTCGGCAGCACTTTGGAGAGTGGAAGAGAGCTGGATGAACTAAGATGTGTTAGAACATTAGAGATGAGTAGCCTTGTTGTTGGTCATCACAGAAGGCCATGTCTGGGCCACATTGGGAAATGAACTTGGTAGATTTAGAAGGACCAGGTAATGAAGGGTCCTAAAGAGGTTAATGGGGCTTAAACATAACCAAAAAACTCACAATCTAAAGGGATAAATGACACCATGCAAACAAAGATTGAATGGAAATTCCTTCAAGGTACAGTTGGTAAGAAAGATGTTAGAGAATAGGGGAGAGGACTTATTGGGAAGAAAAAAACAGGAAACAATGTCAACACCAAGGTCATATGTATATAACACCAAAGAAATCAGAAAATCAGTTCAAAAAAACAAGTCACCTAGTTGGATTAGTAGTTAAATTGTATGGTTCAAGAACACCTTTTGTAAAGTCAGAAAGTCTGATTTCTAGGCCATTTTTCCACCAGACAGCTATGTGGGAAAGTCATTTAGCCTTGTTGGGCCTCAGTTTCCTTATAGTTTCCATAAAAGTAGTTTGCCGTTTCTCATATGACTTATAATTTTGCTATTAGTATTCATTGACTGAGAAAATATAAAATGGCAAAAAGGGTACTGTGAATTAATGCCTTTAAATGAATTTCACAGTAACATTTATATAACATTTGAAAAGTAGCAATATATACAGATATATGTTTATATATATGTGTGTATGTATATGTGTATATGTATATGCATATACATATATATGCAAGGCATTCTTTACTGATTCTTTAGAAGGTATCTATATTTACCTATTGATGGAATTTCTTGTAAATTTGAAGAATAGTTGCAATAATTCCCAGTCATCAGTCATTCATAGGATGAGTACCACCATCTTAGATAATCTCTAATTTTTGCTTTCAGCAGAATGTAGATCAAACAATCATCTGATTTGATTTGGTCACTCTTCAACGTTTTGGTCTGGTTTTGCTATTAGACCTAGGATTATAAGGTCATAAATAACAGAACTGGAAGAGATGTTTTAAGTCATGGAGACCAACCCTTTCATTTTAAACATGGGGAAACTAAGACTTAGACAGGTTAAGTGATTTACCAAGATCATACAGGTAGCAAGTGTCAGGAATGGGTCATCTGACTCCAAATCCAGAGTACTTTACACTCATCAACACTGAAGTATACCATGACTAGTGTTATAAGTAGAGCAGGATAATCAGAGATTTGCCCCAGTAAAATTTAATAAGTGTTTAGAATGTTTTAATTCCTTGTCCTCCTGAAGGGTAGAAATAACTGTATTTCAGTACCTACTAAGAAAGAATAATTAGTTAAAATAAGCCATCAAATGGTAGCTCTCTCTCTGTATCTCTAGCTCTATCTGTAGTTGCCTCTCGCCCCCAATTAATTGAATTTATAATAAGAATGTAACAAAAGGACCTTCTTTGTGCTGCTTGATCCAACTGCCAAAATTGCTGGTTATAACTCTATCTGAAGCTCTGAAGGGGCTCCCAGGACAATAAGCATTGATGTGGGAGACAGCGAGGTTGCCAAACAAAGAACATGTAGGCTAGTGCTGATGGGAAGGACACTGGATTGAAGTAGAGGGTCTAAGTAGAAGACTGAGAACATGAAGAGTTTCAGGTAGGGAAGCAAAGTCAGGTACCTTTGATGGGGAATTCATAGGTGGAAATTTGATTTGAAAGACAATGGAGAGCCATCTGAGAGGTTTTACACAGAAGGGAATAGTCTCAGCCCCAGAGGTAAAAGATAGTTCATGTCCTTCTGAGCTTTTTGTACTGGAACAAGTCTGCACTTCTCATTGTATTTATGTCTCCAGATTCTTTTTCCAATACAATCTTTGGGAGGTAGGTTAGAGATCACACTTCTACATCGTGTTTCCATGGTGCCCAACACTCAAAGATGGTACCTGCAGGAGACAATAGAAGCAAATCAAGGCCAAAAAGTCTTTCTCAGAGTCCTTGGCAACTCCGTGCTAAGAGGAGGATTGTTTTGTTGCTGGGTTTTGTTTTACTCCAGTTCTAAATACCCTAAGCAAACAAAGGTGAGCTTTACAAATGCATGCATGTACATTGTGTCACATACATACACAGCCACAGTATTTATAATGGCCACACTTCCTAGTTATGAAAACCCTCAGAATTTAAACCTAGTCATATTTGTCCTGAATGTACAATTCATCATTTTCCCATTGAGCCTCCAGCACCTTGTTTCCCCCGCCCTGTATTGTTGGCCCCAGGATATCTCATTTTCAATCTTTTCCCACAGGAGTTTTGCAAGAGGCCACAATACATTCCTTACCTATTGTGTGCAAAGTTGATTATAGTTGAAGAAGGAGCTGATTTGCCTGCCTGGGAAGGTGTTTGTGGTTTTCCTTTTCTTTTCTTCTCTTTTTTTCTTAACAAAGGGATCAAGAGACCCAGGAAACGGTTATGGTGTATAAAGCCGGCAGGAAATAGTCATGAATGCATCGATTATTAGAAAGACCAAATCTTTTATTCTGCCCATCCCCCTTCCCCCACCTCCAGCCCTTCTGACTCCCTCCACATCTTATCTTCAGGGCAGCTTCCTCTGAGAACAGCTGGAATGCTCCCTAGGGTGTGACAGACTGAACATATGTGTAATGTCCTAGGCCCTGGGCCTTTGCGAGAGGTGAAGGTTCCATCTCATTACTCAACTGAGAGCCCTGTAAAACCACCTGCCAGTTCATGTAAGTCGCTGGTAGTAGACAGCCTATGACTGTGGGAACTTAAGAAAATGAAAAAAAAAAAATAATTCAGCAGGTGGAGATCGGTTCCCTGGCAAACTTCTTTTCTCCTCTGGCCAGTGGCATGTCCTTGTTACTGCGGATTTCAGAAATCTTCTCCCGTTGTTTTTTCCTCTTTTAATGAATGTTTTATTGATGATCTTTGTTCAGTCATCGTGGTTACTTCTGATTTACTCCTTCCCCTCTCTCCCCAACCAAGGGAACACTTTTTTTGTAACAAAGAGGCAGGTAGATGGCACAGTGGATGGAGCGCTGGACTTAAACTCTGTCTCAGCCATTTACTATCTAGAGGAACCTGAATGAGTCAGCCTCTCAGACTCAATTTTCTTGTCTGTAAAAAGAGAATAATGATGGCATCTATCTCACAGGATTGTTGTAAAGCTTAAGTGAGATCATATATGTAAAATACTTTGCAGATGATGCTGGCTATTATTATTTGGTTAGGCAAGGCAAATGGACATATTTGTTCTGTCTAGTCATTTCAGTCGTGTCTGACGCTTCATGACCTCATTTGGGGTTTTCTTGGCAAAAATACTGAAATGGTTTTCCTTTCCCTTCAATTCATTTTACAGATGAGGAAACTGAGACAAACAGGTTTAAATGATGTGTCCACGGTCACACAACTAGTAAGTATCTGAGGCCAGATTTGAACTCAGGAAGATGAGTCTTCCTGACTGAAGCCCAGCACTCTATCTACAATGCTACCTACTTTCTCAATTGTCATATTAAAAAACATATGCCTTATTCTGTACGTCTACCAAAAAGACACAGGTAGGTTTTACCATTAGTCCTCTGGATACATGCTACTTGTCATGATGTGTCATTAATTACATTGATGACTCTGAAATGGCCTTCCACTCCTATGATCTGATCTATTTCATTGCTGTTTTCTTTACATCATGACAATTATCCTTTGGATTGTTCTCCTGGTTCTGCTTATTTTGCTCTGCTTCACCAAGTTTTCCCAGATTTCTCTGAATTCTTCGTAATCCTTGATTCTTACATCTTCTTAGATTCTCAGTGTGATACAATGCCATATGGTATAATACCATATAATGAAACAAATTTCTGTCAAGTACTGGCTTGTTTAGAGAGCTATGCTAGCTTCTGGAAGGGATGAAAAATTTACATAAGACCTACTTCATAGCCTCATATAATTTACAGTCTGGAAGAGGGATAACGCACAAAGACAATTATGATTCAAAATATTATATTACCATTATATTAAAGAGAGATGAGAGGACTATGGGAGGTTAGAGAAGAAAAGTCATTTTAAAGTCAGAGAATTATGAAAGAACAAGTAGTAACATACATACATATATATATATATACACACACACACACACACATATAGGTGTATATATATATTTAAAGGATGAATTGGAAATCAGTAGGTAAAGAGGGCATTGAATGTATAAGATACTCATATATTCTATATAATATATTAGGTATTCTGCAATTGATGGGCATCCACTCCATTTCTAGTTTATTGCCACCCCAAAGAGAGATGCTTTAAATATTTTAGACTATGTAAGTTCTCTTCTCTTTTGCCTGATCACCTTGGGAAATAGACCTAATAGTGGTATTGCAGGTTCAAAGGGTATACAGTCTTTTAACATTTTGAGCATAATTTCAGATGGCTTTTCAAAATGATTAGATCAGTTCACAGTTCCACCAACAGTGTATTAGTGCCCCAATTTTTCTACATCCCCTCTAACATTTGTCATTTTCCTCTTCTATCATTTTAGTCAATCTGATACGTATGAGATGGTATCTCAAAGTTATTTTAATTTACATTTTTCTAATCAATAATAATTTAGATCATTTTATATGACTATATGTAGCTGTGATTTCTTCACTGAAAAAATGCCTGTTCATATCCTTTAACCATTTATCAATTGGAAAATGACTCATATTTTTAAAATCAGAGTTGGGATCTCCAGTAAGTGACTTCTCTATCAATCTTTCACCCTGGGAATTATATCTGTTTATTTTTCCTCCCTTGTGCCCTGTGTGTTGGCCTGGGTTCTTTGTACCTTCTAACTTTCTGGGTACTTGCCTAATTGTTCAGTTAAAACTCTGGCATCATGCCTTTAGTGAATTGAGACTCAGCTTTACCACTTGGAGCTTGTTGTTCTCCCACATTTTCATGTGACCCTGATTAGCTCCTTTTTTTGTTTCCTGAGGGAGGAACGCTTTATTTGCATCTTTCATTTTCAGAGGTTCATGGGAGATTTAAGGAGTTGGGCTATGAAAGCCGCCAAAGGAAAAGAGGAAACCTTTCATGTCTCAACTCCAACTGTAGGGTGAGGCACAATCTAGCATTATGTACTTTGAAACTGACATCATGGGAATATCAGGGGAAGATTCGGGTTCCAGATGGGCAGCAGATCTCGTCCTTGTAGGGTCTTGTGCTTACCATCAGTCATCCTGGGGATAGCAGGCATCTGGAATGGGCTAAGCAGTGAAGAAGGCCCTGGTCAAAGTCTGTTCAAAGTTACGTAGGACAGGTCCACAGATGCTAACCCAGATTGGGATAAGGACTCTTGCCCTGGAGCAAAGGGGCATTGTCCAGAGTCTCCAACCTTTTTGCAGCAGAGGCCTCGGATACCTATCTGTTGGGGTGCTGTTGCTGGTGGAGACCCAGCAGAGAGTTTGGAGGAGGGTGTCCTGGGCCTTGTCTACTGTGGAGGGAAGGGGTCCTTTCCCCTCAGGGGCTGCAAATGCAACCCCCAGCAGAACATCCAGAGGAATCAATTAGCTCCTTTTTCGAAGAAGAATGGATAGTTTCCTCACATTTTTTCTCCTAAGCACAATTTCTAGACAGGAAGCATCTAAAAATTTCAAATTTGTCATATGACCTTGAACAAAATATGCTTCCTCTCTAGGCCTCTCTAGGCCTCAGTTTACTTATCTATAGAACTAGGAATTGGACTCGAACACTGGTTTCAGATTCTGATTGCATGTTGGGTTTCAGTTTTACCATTAGCCTTTTGCACCATTGCTTTCTAAATCTTTGTTTCTGTTCACAAGACATGTTCATCAGAATGCATATTCTTCTGAGTAAAGGTACAAAGGTTTGTATAACATCACTGCCAACCAGCAACAAACTAAAAGTAGCCCTTCTGACTGCAGCTTTCAACTAGATGATCTTTGAAACTCCTCATGGACCTAGGTTCAAATCTTGTCTCTGTTATTTACAGTCAGTGTAGACCTGTATGTCTCTTCATCTCTCCGAGTCTTGGTTTTCTTATCTTTACTATTATGGGGATTATCTCTACTCTTATGAAAATGATCACATTTTAATCTGTGAGTAGACAGGATGTGTGTAGTTCTAGATTCCAGGTGATGCTTTGCTAGAATCAACACCCGGACCCCAACAATTATGCTTTCAAGCTCATTCCTTTATTCAGTCTTCTGATTACAAAAGGTCTGTTTAATAGGTATGGATATATCCTCCAGGATTTTACAATTAACAGAAACTCTATAATTATCTCATCACCTTCAACCTCAGGTGGACGGGAGGAAAATCCAGTTTGCCTTTGAGTTAACTTGCCTTCCTCATTCTGTAAGTATATACGTACAGATTTGGACAAAATTAATAATAAATGGCCATGCAATGTATGTTGATAACAGCCCCAAATAACATAGAAATTCAAATCAACCTTAAAAGGAACAGGCTTTCAATTGTAGGGTGTTCTGGCTACAGTCAGGGAATTGGATTCTTTCCCACTCCCACTTCTCATCACCAAGGGGCAGAAGAAAATGATGTGATTGGATGGATAAAAGGGAATGGAATGGGAGACCAGACAGTATTCCAGAAAAGAGAGGGAAAAACATAGTGGCTAGACCCACTTGCTACTTTGGCTTGGTCTGTTCTTGGTTACCTTGGGCAGTCCCAGTCTATCTACATCTTGTTTTTATCTAGTCAGCACCTTTCCTCTGCTTCTGGCCTTTTTGCCTCAGTCTCCTCTTCAGGCAACAGCTTCCAGTAATTGGTCTGATCTCTGTGCGTTCTAGCCTTCCACCCACTATGGGGAAGAGGGTCCTAGGTCATATTAATATAGACCTTTGGGGATTCTTGGAGCATGATATCTTCTTTCTCCCATATCTTCATCTCATATGAGGCTTAACTCTTTTGTGGAAATTTTTGTTAAGACCTCTGGAAACTAGAAAGACAGCTTTACTATGGGCCTATGTACCCTCTAGCCTTTGTTCCTCCTCCAGCTTGGAGACAGTGTCTCTGGAGTTGGAGTTACAGCACAATGAAAGGATTGGACTCTGTGATCCACTTCTATGTATACAATTCTAAAAGTGCAGAAAGAGGTCCCTGACTGCCTGGTGTCACAATGACCAGAACTCCAATTAAAGGAGCTGATTTCAGAGAAGAAGCAGGATGAACCCTAGACGACTCTACATGCCTCTCATTGGGATGACTGGGAGGGATAACTTCATCCTTATACTTACCTGATAATTCCAATGAAAATTCTTTCCCTTTATGTGCTTCTCAGATACATCCATTTTACATCTAGTTTTCCCATAAGTGGTGACCAGCTAGGTTACTTTCATTTCTTCTCTTAAATCAGTCAGATACCAGAACATTTTGAAAAATTAACACAATAGCCCAACTTAGTTGATCAGCAAGTCAAATAAGAACCACCTTGTAGGACTGATGTGGAAGAGAATCATATCTCTGTTAGGAGACAGACTAGGCTTTGAGTAGATTGTAGGATATCTTATACTCTCTACTCTATATAATCTCTAAGAATCAGTTTCCTCATCTGTGAAATGGGGATAATGCTTATCCTAACTATTCTGCAGGGATAGAGATCAGACAAGTTAATGATGTAAACCACTTTGAAAGTCTTTAAGTAATGTACAGATATCAGTTGTTACTATTGAGCAGCTTGGTGGCATAGTGGATAGAGCTCCTTTCCTGAGTTCAAATCTGGTCTCAGAAACTTAAAAGCTGTGTGACCCTGAGCAAGTCACTTGCCTCTGTTTGCCTCAGTTCCTCATTGATAAAATGAGCTGGAGAAGGAAATGGCAAACTATACCAGTATTTCTGCCAAGAAAACCCCAAATGGGGTCATGAAGAGTCGGACGGGATTGAACAACAAAATTATTGTTATTATCACCATTATCTGAAATACCTAAATTATAGGGCTTCTACGAGGATCCTTGACTTATAATTTCCTTGCGCTCTTGACCCTCTACATTTCTTCCACCTCTGTCCCAGTTTCCTTCTCACACCTGCTGCCCCTTCTTCTGATTGGTGAGTCATTCCACAGAGCTTCTTTTTGAGGAAGACCCATATCAACCATAGTCTTTTTAACCTAGCTCAATTCTTGATTCATTTAGGTGTCACCTCATTAATTGAAACAGATGTGAATGTGCAGACAGTAGCAGAAGATACCTAGGAGATAAAGCTGAGGAAGGGAGAAGAGGGCGTTTTCAGTGAATGATTTTAATATTTTTTTTAATGAAATATGAGGCAAGGTTCTGAGGAGTGGGGAGAACCATAGGACGTTTGATGAGGAATGAAAGTTTGGAAGAGTCAATACAGTAAGTGGTATAGTGAGCTGCTTGTGGAGGTGCAAATGGATTCCCTGGCTTTAATGAGGATCCAGCTGAGGTTATATAACATTGATGCACAGTAATCAATCAATTAATATTTATTATTATTTACTATGTGCCAGGCCCTGTCCTAAGTAGTAGGGATACGAAAAGAGGCAAAAGACATTCCCTATCCTCAAGGAGCTTACAATCTAGTGGGGGAGAGAGTATGCAAAACAAGCTTCATACAGGACAAATAGGAAATAATTAAGAAAGGGAAGGCACTGGAATTAAGAGGAGTTGGGGAAGGATACCAGTGCAAGGTGGATTTTCGTTGGAATTCACAAGGAAGTCAATAGTCAGAACAGGGGAGAGAGAGTATCCAGACGCAGGGGACAGGCAGAGAGAAAATATCCAGAGCTGAGAGATGGAGTGTCTTGTTTATGGAAAAGCCAGGAGGAGAGTGTCACTGGATCTAAGAATATGTGTTGAGGATTAAAATGTAAGAAGACTAGAAAGGTAGGAGGGGGCTTTGAACGCCAGATATAACATTTTGTATTTGCTCCTGGAGGCCATAGGCAGCCACTGGAGTTTATTGAATAGAGGGAAGACCTGATCTGATCTGCTCTTTAGGAAAATCACTTTAGTGACTGAATGGAGGGTGGCTTGGAGTTGGGCGAGACTTGAGGTAGGCAGATTCACTAGTAGACTATTGCAACAGCTAAGGCATGATGTAATAAGGGCCTGTATTAGAGTGATGATGGTTTCAGAGAAAAGGAGGCATATGTGGGAGGTGTGGCTAAGGTGAAATAGGTAGCATTTAGCAATGGTTCGGATATGAAATATGAGAGATAGTGAGGAATCTAGGATGACTCCTAGATTTCCAGCTGCAGGGTCTGGGAGGATGGTGTTGTTTTCTACAATAATAGGGAAAATAGGAAGGGAGGAGGTCTTGGGAAAGGATAATCAAGTCTATTTTGGACATAGTTACTGGACATCCAGTACACATCCAGTCAACCTTATTTTGTGATTTTCTCCAGCTCTTTTCAGTCGCTTATGAGTAGGGGTGAAGGCAGAGGATAGTGGGAGTAAACCAGGATTTAGGCTCGGCAGGATCAGATAAACAATAGGATTAGGAAGCAAGATATTTAAGAGAAGAAGACAGAGGTAAACTGGTTCACCAAGGAAACTTGCCCTGCCTAACATTTACAATGAATAAATGAGTTTAGTGTTCCTTGACTTGGGTTCTGCTCTAGATGTCTGCCATGATAATAATGTACACTTTTGGGAAGCAGAGGTTCACTTTTGCCTTGATTGATATTCATAATCATAGATAGCATCATCAAACTAGGTATCTGTGGTTTCTTCTTTCAAGGAATCATGTAGTTTTGTATATGCATTTGAGATGACTTGTTGGAGGAAAGGCTTTTGAGTAGTATTTTGTTCTTCAGAATCAAATATTTTCATAGTCTACAAAAAATGAACACAATAGGATATTGTGTTCTCTACAGTTCTTGGCAGTTGTGGTGAAGAAGTAATCTATTGTGGATGATCACTGGTGAAAATTCACTTGCCCTTTTCTAATACCCTCATCAAGGATGTGCTTAATTCATATGTAGATTTTTCTCATAACATTTTTATATATCTTGGAAAGTAGACATAATGGAGTGTAGTTATACATTTTTTCTTGGAAATGCTTTTATTTTTTGTAACAAGATGAGATTTTTGTCATGCTTTTGATATCTTCCCCACCTTCTGAGACCATAAAATTTGATCCCTTAATACTCTCAAAGTGTTGCCTTCAACAAAGATCACTTTTGTATATACTTAGCCTAGTCCAGCTGCTTTTCCCCATTTTTTCTTCATTCAGAGTAATTTCCACTTCCTCTATAAGCGTATCTGGGAGTATAATGCTAGAGTCTAACTGTGGAGGCTCCACTGTCCTCAGTGGCAAAAAGAGTTTGTTTTTAAAATGTTGGCACTTATTTTCCATCTTTTGACTATTAGTTGTACTCCTTCCAATTCCAACCTTAAATATCCTTAGGGTAACTTTATTTAGTTAGGGCTTTCTCCAAGCCTTCTTTAAATTGATTTTCCCCTCTACTGCCTGTTGTTGCTTTATGAGGTGATACTGCCCATAATCTTTCACTCTTTCCTTGTGATATTTTACAAACGAGTTTATATTCCAAGCCTATGTTTCCCTTGGCTGCTTTGCCTACTTACTTGGCAAATAAGTCAAATGTTTGCTGACTAAGGGAGTTTTTAGGCTCTTTTGGTCTCCTGATTATGGCAATTGATTTACATCAGTTAAATATCTATTTGAAATTTCTATATAAATTTCTATTATAGTAAATGTCAACATCCTATTCATTCATATGCATTCATATATGTATGTATGTATGTAAAATAATCTAGCCTTTCAAGAACTTAATGACCTCAAACTTCTCCTAGAAGTTAGCACACAACTTTTATGCCTATATTCTACTGATTTTTTGTACAGTTGCGAATGAGAAAACACTAGTCACTGAAGAATTAAAAGTATCACTCAAAAAGCAATGAAGAGACAATGGTGAATATTAATCCATTGTAGAGCATAATAGATATACAACTTGGGATAAGAGCTGCATTAAAATATATCATTACTGAAATATATGACAAAACAGAAGTGTAAAAACATGTAGCTCAGCAGGTGTACTTCCCAGCTAAGTTAAAATGTAATTGGCAAATATTTAACAAAACTAATAAAAACACATACAAATAGATAATGGTAATTTTTGGCTTATTAAGTCAATTGGGTGGCCCATAGTGATCCTTATGCATATTTTAGGGTATTTGTTTCTATTTTAGCATGATACCACTGAAATAGAAAAGGAAGATGAACTGGTCACATGACAAGAGAAAAGCATAACAGGTAGATAGCCCATATGTGCCTCTGCTATACTCAGGATTTTAGGAGAACAAAAAAATTGTACTCAGAAAGTTTTGAAATGAATTTAGGGGCACACATGGAAAAGAAAGACTTGTGATGAACAAAAACAGATGCATTGTGATCTATGTTATTTGAAGGAACATTCACCTAAAGATTACAGACCGATCTGAATGTTTGAGCATTATACACACTTGCATGCATAGACACATGTGTATGAATATGTATTCTGAACCTAGACCTTTGGGAACACATAGACTAAATTCAATCTTGAAGGCTTTTAAAAAATTATAGTAGCTCAATTTTTCTCTACCTGGAATTTTTCTTCAGAACATCTACATTTTCACTTTCCTTTAAGGGTAATTAGCTCATATGAAAGAACTGAGAATACTGAGATGTTAGCACAATACAGCTTTACTAAGAAGCATATAAAACAAGGTGCTACAGTGAATAGAATGTTGGACTCAGAAAAAGGAGGATATGAGTTCAAATCTTGCCTTAGACTTTTAGTGTTATTGTCCTCGCAAAGTCATTTAACCTCTCTCAGCCTCAATTTCCTCATCTATAAAGTGGAGATAATAATAACATCCACCTTAGAGGATTATTGTGAAGCCTAAATGAGATAACATAATGAAAAGTGCTACGTAAACCTTAACTAAATAAATACTAGTTACTGTTATTATGCAGGAGTATGAAAAGACAGTATACTGTCAACTTAATTAATATGCAGAGTACATCATGTGAAATGGCAGGCTGAATGAATCAAAAGATGCCATTAACAATGCCAGGAAAATAACAACCTTAGATATATAGACAATACCACTCCAATGGCACAGAGTGAAGAGGGATAAAGAAACATCTTGATGAGAGTGAAGGGGGAGAGTATAAAAGCTGGCTTGAAGCTTAACATCATGAAGGGCATGCAGACTTCAAAAATCCCTGCAAAGACTTATACGAACAGATGCTGAGTGAAGTCGGAAGAACCAGGAGAACATTATACACAGTAACAGTCACAATGTGCAAGGATTGTTTTTGATAGATTTAGTCCTCCACAGCAATACAAGGACCTAAAACATTTCCAGAGGACTCATGATGCAAAATGCCATCCACATCCAGAGACAGAACTATGGAATCAGAAGGTAGAATGAAGCAGACTATTTTCTCTTTCATTACGTTTGGTTTTGTTTAATTTTACTCATGGTTTCTCCATTGCTTTTAATTCTTCTATGCAACATGACTAATGTGAAAATATGTTTAGTAAGAATGTATGTGTACAGCCTATATAAGATTGCATGCTGAGGGGTGAAGGAGGGAGAGACAATTTAAAACTTGTGGAAGTGATTGTTCAAAATGGAAAATAAATTTTTAAAAAAGAAGAAAAAACTAAGATCTTCCCAACATCACTTCCTGGAAAATGGGGAAGAAGAAATGAAGCAGGGTCAGATTTTATAATTTTGGGCTCAAAGATCACTGCAAATGTTGACTACAGTCATGAAATTAAAAGACTTCCTCCTTGGAAGGAAAGCTATGGAAAATCTGGACGGAGCACTAATTAACAGAGACATCATCTTGCTGGCAAGGGTCCATGTAGTCAAAGCTATGGTTTTTCCAGCAGTAATGTATGGCTGTGAGAGTTTTTCATAAAGAAAACTGAGTGCTGCAGAATTGATGCTTTTTAATTGTGGTACTGGAGAAGACTTTGAGAGTCCTTTGGACAGTAAGGAGATCAAACCAATCAATACTTAAAGAAATTAATTCAGGCTATTCATTGGAAGGTCAAATACTGAAGCTGAAGCTTAAATACTTTGACCACATAGTGAGAAGACAGGATTCACTGGAAAAGACCTTGATGTTGGGAAAAAGAAAAGGGGATGGCAGAAGATGAGATGAATAGAGAATGTTATGGAAACAACAAACATAAACTTGGACAGATGTCAAGATATAGTAGAAGATAGAAGGACTTGGCATGCTATAATCCATGAGGTCACAAAAAGTCAGATATGACTGAACAACAAAAAGAATTGCAACATGAGATATTTAAATCTGGTGAAATGACTATTCTTGCTGGTTTTTATGAATAATTAAAACAGCCCTACTGCTTCCTTTGTTTGTCTCCACAAGGACAATATGGGATCCATCTTTGCATATCAGTGTAACTTCCACTTATCCTCTAGCATAGTACAAGGGGCAGCTAAGTGGTGTAGCAGATGGAATGCCAAGCCTGGAGTCAGGAAGATTCATCTTCCTGAGTTCAAATCTGGCCTCAGACACGTGCTAGCTATGTGACGCTGGCTAAGTCCCTTAACTACGTTTCCTTCAGTTTCCTCATCTGTAAAATGAACTGGAAAAGGAATGGCAAACCACTCCAGCATCTTTGCCAAGAAAGTCTCAAATGGGGCCAGGAAGAGTTGGGCATGACCAGAACAAGTGAACAACAATAAGCCTGCCTAAGTGTTCATTGGTATTCATGAAATATTAGACTATCTAAAAGAAGTCTGCAAGCATTTTGGGTGGACCTATTGTGGAGGGCTTATGAGAGGACATGGGCAAAAGCCATATAAGATAGACAAGTGTTGGGTTGCAAGCTGTATCATTGGAGAGAGTAGTTACATCCCTGAGATTACAGATCCATGGAAGTATCAAAATAGGTAAGTAACAGAGAAGTAACCCAGTCTATTGATCAAGGAAATTGTTATATCCTACCTTTAGATAAAAATGTTTACTTCTTTCCTCCCCATAGGAGATGAGTTGGAATCTTCACAAAATAAACTCATAATATTCACATGTGCATTCTTAGAAGTGAGTGGGGATGACGACCTAGTTGAAGAGAAGTATTGGTATTTTTCCTGCTTGCTACTCTTCTCTCAAGTGTTGGCTCATCCCTCATTCTATGTTCTGCTTTGTTGTAATGTCCTATCTCTTTCACTCCTACTCTAGTTATGATCCAGCTTTAGAGTTCTACATGACATTGTTACATGCTATGACTTGGCTTGGGAACCACTGATGCTTCCTGGTAGCAGCTATCTTCTTTTGGTGCCATAATTAAGTTGCAGTGTGTCATGGATTTGGAATCCTGAGTCTGCATTTTATGGCCTGTGTGACTTCAGAGAAGACGCTTAGTTTCTTTAGGCTTCAGTTTCCTGATCAGAAATGTGGGGATTTGGATTAAAGACTTCTAAGACTTTTGCAGCTCTAAGTCTATGCTTTGTGGCTTTCTTAACCCTCCAGGAACCTCTGCTCATGCCTTTATTTATATATATGTTCTTGGGCTTTCTTTTGGTTAGCACTTTTTGGCAGAAGGGTAGAATGTGGAAAGGAAAGCTGCTAAAATTCTTTCAGAAACTGTTCAGGTTTTCTTGGCAAGACTGCTGTACGTGCCTTCTACATACATAATGAATTCTTTAAAAAATTAGATATGACATATAATTTTTATTTTGAAATGTAATTAGAATTATTTTCCTCAAAAGAATTATTCAGATTATTGAGAGAACCCTAAGGGTCCCACCAAACTATGATTCAGGGTCATAACCATGAATACAAGAATAGAAACTATTGATGATGCCACATGGATTTTCTGAGCTGTATTATTTGACACTGCACCAAATGGGAAACCCAGGAATTGGGCATTTCTAATATACTACTACTCTCCTTCAAGTAAAAATCAGAAATCTAGTAATTAGTTAACACATTTATTAATGGATATGGAGCATACCAAACAAAGCAAACAGTTCTGGGTAATAAGGTTAGTTTTTCTCTTTCTGAAGCAGAGATAATCTCATCAAATTTACATGAACAAATCAATACCCTTTCACGTTATAGTAAATATCATAGAACTTTCCAAAAGACTTCAGCAACTTTGCAGCAAACAGCAAATTCATTTTCCCTGGGATGAGATGGACTCATATGTTGATTTAAAGTTCTGAGAGACAGATCAAGAGAAATACTAAGAAAGAACCCACCCGGGGGATAAGAAGAATTGACTGTTAGACTTTTTTTTTTTGTTTAACCAAATAGTATTGTTCTAATAAAATACTAAAAGTATTTACAATTGTATAGTGGGAAAATTGTATAGACTAAATGAATGACTGAAACATCAGCAATGAGTTTTGATCATTTATATTGTAGTTTTGGATGCCTACTCAGGTATTGAAAGTGGTGGTACCATGTAGTGTCTAGAGAATAAAGAAATCCTGGTTTCAGGTCTCACCTTTGAGACTGGGCTATGTGACCCAGACCAAGTCACTTAACCTTTCAATACTCTAGGCAAATGTCTTAAGACTGATGGACTAAGTTACAGTTGAACTGCCATCTACCTCAGGGTAGAGATTTCTCATACTGCTCAAATCTATTATTCACTGGTAGAAGGAGCTTCCTCACTGAGAGTTCTCTTTATTGATAAAATTCCATGCTTGATTTTTCTCTTGCTCTTCATACTCCCCGACTCCTATCCCCAGATAGACATACGCCACTTTGGTTTGCTTGTCACACTTCTTAGCTTTGTAAGTGATTTCACTATGAAATCTACCCTATAGAATTCTACCCTATAGAACTAAATCAAAATTTGAAGCCATATAACAAAGACCATATTGCTCTGGGCTCCGTGTATGTGCTACTTTAAAAAGTTAATCACAGGGCAGGTCAATCCCTTTTCTCCTATCAAGAAACTGTGATTTTTCCCAAGTTCCTCATCTAGAATTTGAAGAAATAAAATGATCATCTCCAAAGCAATCCCCCCTCCAAAGTATAAAGTCACAGAAACCAAACTGGTTTTGACATTGACTCTCTGTCCACCTCCTTAGTGACACAACTCAATGTGAATTGTCTCTTGGGGAATGAAGCTAGTATATATTGGGTGGGAGCCAGCTATCTTTTCATATTTCACCTTCACTAGATCTGCCCAGCTCTTGAACATGAATCCTTGTGGGTATCATTGAATAAAAGTGGAATCAAAGACCTATAAATAAATTCACTATGCTATATCATGGTGCAGGGAAACCCATGTTTCACTATAGCATAGACCTCAGAAGAAGGAACAACTGAATCCCTTCATTCATTCTTGGTAAAACTATGCGTAGAGCTGTTTTTCTTTTTCCTCTTCCCATTAGCATCTCACCACTCCAAAACAATTTTACAAAGTGAGGAGGCAATCATTCCAATATCTCTTAAATTGATATTTTAAATAATGACAACAGACATTTTAATGTGCCTATTATGTATAAAGCAATAGGGTATGGGAGTGACATAAAGTTTAAATAAAACATAATGCCTACCCTCATACATCTATTAGTCTACTAAAGAATATCCCCCATGATAGCTATGCCCAATAGTTTATACTAAGTTCTAAGTGCATTTGATTATGCTAGGTTTAAGGGGAAGGTTCTTTATGAACTAGAAACAGAGGTGGATATGGGGATCAGAAGCACCTTAATGGATGAGTCAGCATTTAATCTCAGTTTTAAAGGATGTGTAGGACTTATTTGGGGATGGAAGCAATATGCTTTGGCCAGAGTTTAGAGTGAATAGAAGGAAAATACATGTGATAAGCCTCAAAATATAAGGTTGCATCAAATTGTAGCAGTCCTTAAATGTCAGGTCTTTCTTCAACAGGCAGAATAGAATCACAAAATAATATGATCATAGATTGAGAAGTTGGAGGAGCCTTAATGGCCATCTGGTTCAATCCATTTTAAAGATAAGAAACCTGAGGCTCAGGAAAGGTAACTATCTTACTCAAGGTCTCTCAGTTAGGAAGGGTCAGAGACAGAATTTGGACTCCTGAAGGTTTTTAAGCAGATGAGTTACTCAATCATATATATGCATAAGAAAGATTTTTTAGTAGTGGTATGGAGAATGAATTGAAAAGGGAAGAATGTGGCTAGAAAGCCTGAATGAAAATTACTATAATAATCCAGACAGGGAGTAATGAACATTTGTACTAAGGTATGATAGCTGTGAGATTAGGAAGGAAGAGCCAGATGTGACAGCTGTTGGGAATGTGGATGACATAGGATTTGGAAATTGATGGTATGAAAAGGAAGGGAAAGAAAAGAGTAAAATATAAGCAGCCTCAAAGTTTTCAGCCAGAAGGTCCAGGGTAAATATTAATCAAGCATTGGTTATAAACGGAATTAGGGAGAAAGAGAAAAGGAAAACAGGAAGGAAAGATAGTGTGATACTTTCTGTTTGCAAAGGGCCTGCTTGTCTCTTCTCTTTGGGCCATTTCTGCTGCTGTGACTCCAATCAATGGGTTAACAAGTGTTTATTTATTTCTTGTTCAGTTGTATCCAATTCTTTGTGACCCCATGGACCATACTGTACATTGGATTTTCTTGGCAAAGTAACTAGAGAGGCTTGGTATTTCCTTCTCCAGGCAAACAGAAGCTACATGACTTGCTCAAGGTCCCACAGCTAGTAAATGTCTGAGGCTGGATTTGAACTCAAGTTTTCCTGACTCCAGGCCCAGCACTCTATCCACTGAGCCATCTAACTGCCTCTATTTATTTATTAGATGCTTACTATTTACCAGTCTGAATTATGTGATGAGGATATAAAGGCAACAGCGACATATTCCTTGCTCTCAAAGAGATTACAATTTAATGAGATAGTCAACCTGAATGTAAACATATATATATATACACTTATATACAGAATATATACAACAAGAATATCAGGTAATGATAATAATAACTAGAATTTGTATAGTGTTTTGAGGTTTGTAAAGCATTTTGCATATAAATCATTTGATTCTCACAGCAGTCCTATGAGGTAAGCACTATTATTATCTCCACTTTATAGATGAAGAAAATGAGACAGAGAGAGGTTAAATAATTTCCCAGGGTCATCCATCCAGTAAGTAAAGAGGGAGGGTCCTCCCAGCAGTTGGAAAATTAGGGAAGGGTTCATGTAGAAAGAAGCTGCTGCTTGAAGTGAGTTTCAAAGGAAATCAGGCCTGCCAAGAGGTAGAAAGAAAGCTCAGTTTCCAAGACCAGTTCCTTCCTAATGAGTTTGGGGCTGGGGTGGAGGAGGGTAGGGGAAGTGCTGGAAGTAAATGGCTGGTGTTTCAAATGCTCTGTCTCATGCTCTCAACAAAAGTCCTGGGAATGTATTACCATCTTCATTAATCCAGAGGGCACCATGTAATTGTCCATGGGGGAAATAAGAAAGGATGGTGACTCACAGAGACTTGCTACTCCCAATCCTATTGCCCTGTGGAACCTGGTCCATTGTAGTCCTAAGCCAACATTAGGGGGGGGCATCATGGGTAGCAAGAAATCCTGTGCTTCCCATAAAGAGATCTGGAACTCCTTAGATTTTCATCAACCTAATGCACACACATAAGGAAGAGCACAATCCATGACAGGAGTTCCCCTGCCAGCTCAGTGATTAACTAATGCTTATCACCGTGACATCCGGTGAGGTTTAATAGCTTATTCAGAGCTTGGGGAATTGGTGAGAAAACCCTTCAAGTGCCAAGTGTGGTGACTTCCATCTGTCAATGACAAAGGTGGATTGGAAGCTCCTCTGTGAGAGGCACTGGCTGGACTAGAAGCTGGCAAGAAATGGAGATCCCTGATGTATCACTTTCCTCACTTCCTTGATAAGGTCTTTCCCCTCTGGACCTCACATAAGTGCTTATTCTGAAGCTCCAATGCACTTAAGTATCATGGCATGTTATTACTGTTTGTGGGAAGGTGGTTTGGTAGAGTGGCTAGAGAACCTCTCTTGAGTTCAGTAAGACCTGGGTTCTAGTCTCACCTCTGACACATACTGACTGAGAGACCCTGGATGAGTCATTTAGCCTTCAGTGACCCAGGCTGTGCTCTGAATCTATAAATTACAGAGTAGATGTCAATCTATATTGGCAGAAGAAGTGCTCTCTTCCTGCGTTATGGATGATATTGAAAATCACAGGTTTGGTTCCCACTTATCTCTGTTGACATTTTATCTCAGTCTTAATGTCCTATCTCCTCTAGTGCCTTGCCCTGAACTGTACTCAGAGTAAGAGCTTCATAAGTGATTGTTTACTGAATGAAGTATGAAATATAGATCCTGGGTCCAAGTGACTTACAATTAGAAAGACAAGAAATCATAGGATCTGAGTTGGAAGGAACCACAAAAACCATCTAGACCAACTTAAACCTCAGTAGGAATTCCACTGAGAATTTACCTTCCCTGAAAAGCACTCACCAAACTTTTATTTGGCCACGTCCAGTAATAGGATGTAGTCATGGTGAGAAAATGGGGAAGGGACAGAAACTACAGGAATGCTTTCCCATTGGTATCTGTCTCCTCAGAACCACTATGCCTCTTCTAACACATTCCCATTTCTGCTGTTTCCAACTCAGAGAACTATGCACAGGTTTCTTGCAGGAGAACCACTGTAGAACTGAGATAACTGATGAAGTTCATAGACAGACTAACCAAGGAACAGTGAATGAACAAGTTGGCACCCAGAAAAATTGTCATTCTTCTGTGTCCTTACTTGCTATGACTGCTTACAGAAGAAAGAAATATGACTTAACTAGGTAGCTAGTTAGACCAGTGGACATGCAGAAATAAAACAATAGATAATTGACTGAGAAAGGTAGGTACATAGAGAGATAGAGGATAGAACACTTATTAAATGCTTACTGTGTAGCAGGTTCTATGATTTCCATATAAGCAGGAGGCATAGTGGAAGCTGTGATCAAACATGCCAATGTCCTTTTCCAAAGATGCTCAGATCAAGTGACTCATAACGCCTTCCTTGATTTCCTCAAGTTGAAAGTGATCTCTTTTTTTCCCTTAGGAATAACTATTCCTGGTGCATTTTGTCTATTTCTGCCCTTTATTCCTCAGTACGTGTTTTTATATTAAAGTTATCTGAGTACATGCCACATTCCTACTAAATGGATATAAGGTCCTTGAGGAAAAGAATTGTCTAATAAATTTTCACATCCCCACAGACAATTCCAGAGTCTAGCACATAGCAGGTATTTAATAAATATTTGTGAAAGTAAATTAAAATTTTTGTACATATTAATCTATTTCCTTGACAAGGTAACCCATGCTAGTTTGGGTCACTTTGTTAAGAAGATTTTCCTCATCTTCAGTTGAAAGCTACCTTCTTGCAATTTCTACTCATGGTTACCAGTTTTTCAGGGTGGTCATGGAAGATTTCCTGAGTAGCTTGGTTTAGAAAGGCAAATATATTTGGAGAAAAGACAGTCCAGGTTTCAGTCACAAAGTCATAGAGTCTTAACATCTGAAGGGACCTCAGAAGCCCTCTAAGCCAAAGGTTTAAAAGGTGGGGCTTATAGGCTTCTTTTATTAAGACATTTTTGGGGGTAACTATTTCAATATAACTGTTTCCTCTTGTAATCCTTTAAAAATGCAATTTAAAAATGTTATTATGAACAGTGTTCCTCATTCTGCCAAGGAGTTCAGGATATTAAAAAAGGTTAAAAAACCCTGTTCTAGTCCCTCCCATACTTGAACAGGAACGCACTCTATGTCATACCTGATAGGTTTTCATTCAGCCTCCATTTGCAAACCTCCATCGAAGGGGAATCCACTTCATCCTGAGACAACCCAATTCCCTTCTGGTTGCTATAATTTTTAGTAAATATTCCCTTATTCTCAGTCTAAATCAATATCTTTGCATATTTGACCCATTGCTTCTATTCTATCTTCTGAAGCCAAGCAGAATGTGTTATTCCCTCCTTCATGATATAGCCCTTGAAACACTTTAACGTACCTGTCATGTTCCTCGGAGTCTTTTCTCTTCTAGGCTAAATGTACCCAATTCTTTCAGTCTTCATATGGTATATCTTGTGGCTATTCAGTCTCCTGGTCACACCCCCCCCAGAATCTTCTCCAGGTTATCAGTGTAATGTGGCTTCAGACTTGAGCACAGTACTCCAGATGTATTCTGGACCATGTCAGAATACAACGGGACCGTCATCCCTCTCATCTTCTCAAAGCAGCCAGAGCTCATCAGCCTTCTTGACTGTCAAACTACATTGTTGACTCATACTGAACTTTCCATCCAGGAAACCCAGCCCTTCTCCCTGCCAACCTTCTGGCCCCCAGGTCTTTTTCAGATGAATTGTGGCCTAGCTGTGTCTCTTCCCATTTTGAGCTTGTAGCTTTGAAAGCCCAAGGTCATCAGAAGTTGAACTGAGACTTTGACTGAAGACAAAAGGTAGAAAGGAGAACCAAGCTTAAATAAAGATAAAGAAAGAAAAGGAGATTGACATAGGAGACGGGGTGTGTGTGATTTAGCATTTGAAATGAGGATCTATCCATATCCTAGTTGAATTAAACAATAAAGGAAGTCTGGTATCTCCCTACCATGAATTCAGAAATTCTCTTGATTAGCAACCATAAAGAATCAACACAACCTTGCAGATGGAGGCAAACCTTCTTGAGAGATGTTCTTTATTTTTTTGGACAATTCCACTTTACATACTGATTGAGAGATTATGATCATGACAATTTTCTTTGAAATTTGGCTTTATAAGATGAAGAAAAAAATGAGTTTTCTGTTCCTGGAGGTAGCTAAGAAAAGACTAGATGAATGCTTGCCATGGATTTTATAAAAGGATTCTTTAAGTGGAAGGTTGGTTGGTTAAGATGTTAGGATCATAGCTTTACTGCTGGAAGGGACCTCAGAGTCTGACCAGTCCAGCTTCTTCATTTTACAAATGGCAAAACCAAGGCTTGGGCATGGAAGATGACTTGCCTAAGATGCCATAAATCCTATCAGAACCAGAATTTGAACCCAGTCCCACTGATTCTAGAACCAAGATTGTTAGGTATAGTTCTAGTATCCCACTCCCATTCCCAACACTCTTGTGCACATACTTGTACCTTATGCATATACATGCACACACAGAGAACATACCCAACATGTACAAACACACATATTTAGAAAGGAAACTCAACAGATTCTTCAAACTAGAAAGATTTCCTCCTACTCCATGGAATAACAGCTAGAATCAGTTCCTTCCCTGGCCACTCACTGCCATTCTTCCTAAAGTAGACTCTCTATTGTCCACTTGATCAGAGATTGTGGAAGCAGGGATCATAAGGAAGAACATGACCAAAACAAGAACAAGAAGGAGAGAAACCTGCATGAGGAGAGTCGCCTAATCATTTCTGAAATTCCGCAGAATAGCTGAAGAAATTAGCAGGGAGAATTCTGGTTCTTATGCAACAGTACAGTAACTCTTTCCTTAGCTTGCTCAAGTGACTGTAGCTGGATCAAGATGGTACCTGGTAGAGGTACCATCTTTTCTAATACCAAATCTATGGAGAATACACTGAAGACAAACTAACCATGGGGTTACTTCCCCTTCCCTTGGGTTACTACTGCATTCCAGATTGACTTGTTCCTTGTATTTCTCTTTTGCATCATCTTTTTCTCTCTCTATCATTTCTCAAAATGATTATGTTTTTTAAAAAATGTGTTTATTCATATCTTTTGTTTTTCATCACCTGCATATCCCAATGTATTCTTCCTTTATTCTTGTATCCTTAGCATATATCACAGAGCTTAGTACAAATTAGTCATTTAATAAACAATAAATAAGCATTTCTGACAAAAAATAAAAAATAGGAGAAAAAGCAGAAAAAAGAAATCTACTAAAAATCTGACATGTCATACCGCATTCCATTCTCACAGTCCCCTGCTTCTGCAATGAAGCAGGGTGAGATGACTTCTCATACGTCATCTTTGTCAAAGGAAATTTAAACAAATGAGAAGAAAAAAAATTACTCCATGACTTGCTAAGAAGTTTTCTCTTTTGAAGGGTTCAGTCATGTATCACATAAATCCAAAACATGAATCTGAGACCCCTGTGATGCACTTTTCTTGAGATAGTGTGATCGTGTTCCAAACACAACACAGCACAGAGCCCTTCTTCTTTAGATGGGGTTAACTGACACATTGACACCTGGAAAAAATAGGAATAACAATAATTTTTTTTTTAAAAATGATACATTTATAGCAGGAGAAACCAAGGCTCAGATCTGTCATCAAAAAATGTTTCTCTAAAAACCCTAACTAGACTACTCTGTACGACTCTGTTGATGCTTTCTACCTGCTAAGTGTTCAGCAATGGCTACGCTCTGCAGGTGCAAGTCCCCACTAGGAGGTTGGCCAGTTCTACCTGTTTCATGCTTGTTAAATTCTTCCTTCCTCTAATGACAAGACCTGGGTAGAAAAGGGGGTTAATGCTTCTGCTTGCTTTTATGGAAGTTAATGTGTGGGATGAAAAAAAATCAACAGATTTTGCTTTTTCCAAGTACGGCCCTGGAAGTTAGAGCACTTACCCCTGTAAAGATGTACCGTTCCCTCTCATTAGGGGGCTTTTATATCATCTTTACTCCCTCATTCAAGTGAATAGGTAGTACAGGACAAAGGGAATAATAAGCATTTATATAATGCCTACTATTAACCAGGAACTATGCGAAACACTTTACATCTTTGGATCCCCACAGCAATCTTGTGAAGTAAGTACTGTTCTTATCTTCATTTTACAGTTGAGGATACTGAGGCAGACAGAGATTAGGTGACTTGCCCAAGTCACTCAGCTAGTAAATGTCAGAGGCTGGATCTGAACTCGGGTCTTCCTGACTCCAAGCCCATTGCTTTATCCACTGGGCCACCTAACTTACTCTGGGTCACAGGAGGAATTGTAGCCCTGAGTTCTGGTCCTAGTTTTACTATGAACTTCCTGTAAGAACTCAGGTGAGTAATTTCATGACTCTGGGTGAAACAAAACTCAGTTTCCTCATCTGCTGGCCTAAATGACTGAAGTGATCAAAGATCTCTTTGGTCTTTCCCATGTCTAGTGATCAATGGTTTTCTGGGTCTTCCCCAATTTCACACAGCTAGTAAGTGATGAGCAGGGGGCAAGAACTCAGGACTGTTTCTAAAATCCCATTCCAGTGCTCAGAGATTGAATAGAGGGTCCTGCTTAGTTGTCACGTTGATGAATTAATTTTCTTTAAAGGGAAGACTGAGAAAGACAAAAGGGAAGACTGAGAAAGACAAAAGGCAAACACCAAATAGTATGTAATGAGACTTGTGGTTTCACGTACAATACTGTTTCTGTTTTTCTTTATACATGGGAACGTTCATATTGGCTGATGTTTGTCAAGTTCAGCATAACAAAAATGTTTAATAAAAAAGATGAGGCTGAGAAACACTGAATAGGATTTTGTCTAAGCAGAGGTTCATGGCCACCGTGAGGCAGAATGTCAAAATAGGTGAAATTTGCCTTCCCCCTGGTATTACCATCTTAGCCCTTTTTGTCTCAGATACCCATTGCCCTCAAATTCTCTTCTCTCTCAGGTGAAAATCTGACTGTAGGAAAACGTTTCATTAATTCCTTGGGAGTAAACAACTGATAAGGCTTACTATGAATCCCAGCTCCCTGAGGACAGGAGTCATTTCTTTTTCTGTCCTTGTATCCTTAGCACATAGCACAGTGCTTAGTACAAATTGGTCACTTAGTAAATTCATTTAAATGAATTGAATTGGAAGTATTCCTTTCTCTGGAGACATTTTTTAAAGGGGTTAAAACTTAGATGAAATTGTTCAAGTCATCTGCATTCCAGGCACTGTGCTAGACACTGGGGATGCTAAGAAAGGAATAGAAAAACAGTCCCAGATCTCAAGGAATCCACAGTTTAATGGGGGAAGACAATATGCAAGCAACCATATATAGAAGAAAGGAACTCAGTTGAAAGACTAAGAAAGGCTTCTTGTAGAATATTGTTTTAAAATGCATAACATAAAATGCATAAGGCAATGAAGGAAATCAATTATATTTAAGTAATTATCAAAATAATTTTAATGAATCATAGATGTAGTTTATGAACCCTTACTAATATAAGACAATGAAACCTGTGGGAATTTGAGGTGAGTCACCAGCTACATGGGATATTATTTGGGGAAAAAGAACTTTTCCTTTCCCTTACAATCACATGACAGAGTAGGGTAGCCTCCATGTTTATCTATGTTTAAAGATAGTCATCTGTCTTTACATATCCCTTTTCACTGATTTACTATTGCCTCGTCCTGGGTCATTTCCAGTCACCCTGATGAATATCTGGTCACTGGATCCAGATGGCTCTGGAGGAGAAGTGGCTGGTGACCTGCCCAGCCCTCCCTCACTCAAAACAAAGTCAACTGCAAGTCATGTCATTATTTCTCTGAAGGCATGGTCTTCTTCGGCAATGAAGGATGAACACATAGTCTTGTCCCACCTATTTGTGGTATAGTAAATTAGAGTTATGGGGTGGAGTAGGCTATTACATGACAGTAAGTGACATGTTGGTCCAAGGTCATTAGCCTGATGTTCAAGGACCTCCAAAAATCCAGTCCTTATCTTTTTCTTTATTCTATTTTCCCTTCCCCCCCCTACAAGAATCCTGAACTTTGGCCAGTCTCACAATAGAGCTTGCGACCTCTAATTTCCATATAGCTTTGCTAATTGTTCTCTCTGTCTAGAATTCCCTCATTTTCATTGAATTCATTCATCAAGTCCTAGTTCACCTTGCCTGCTGTGTCCATGAAGCATTACCAGAGAGCATCATTTTTCATTGATTATCCGTCTACAAAATTCCTAAAATACTATTATCTATTATATGCGAATCCTCTTTTCATGTGTGTATTTCTGGTATCCCTAACTTCACCATAAGCACCTGAGGGTAGGGACTGGCCCTTAAACCTCTTTATATCCTCTAATGTGCCTGCTGAGAGGAGGGCTTTGTAAACATTTACAGTAAAAAAAACAACATGTAAATGGAAGTGGTAATGATAATAAAAAAGTCAATGATAACAGTGAATGAGTTCTCATTGATCAGAAGGGCAGAGATACTCAAACAACTATTAGGTGGCACAGTGGATAAAGCACTAGGCCCAGAGTCAGGAAAACTCATTTTCCTGAGTACAAATCTGACCTCAGACACTTCATAATTGTGTGACCCTGGGCAAGTCACTTAAACCTTTTTGTTTCAGTTTCTTCAACTATAAAATGAAGGAAATAGCAAACCACTTCAGTATCTTCTCCAAGAAAACTCCAAATGGGGTCAAAGAGAGTCAGACAGGACTGAAATAAATGAATAACATAACAATAATGAAGTAACTAGTGATTTCCTCAATTTCCCTGGACTAACAATCCATCTCCCAGTACCCATCCTGAACATATCATTGCCATCAAAATATTAAGGGGAAACTGGGGATAGAGTACTGGGTCTGGATTTAGGAAGACCTGCATTCAAAACATGCCTCAGACACTTTCTAGCTTGTGACTTTGAGCAAGTCACTTAATCTCTATCCGCTTCTGTTTTCTCAGCTATAAAATGAGGATGATAATAAACACCTACATCTCCAGGCTGTTGTGAGGATCAAGTGAAATAGTATTCATAAAGTGATTAGCACAGTACCTGGCACATATTAAGAACTTAATAATAATAATGATAATAACATTTATATAGTGCTTACAATGTGCGCTGGCACTGTGCTAAGTCCTTTATGATTATGCCTTGATTCCTTTGCTTATGACAGCTTTAGAGAAACAATGATGTAAAAAGAGAGGCCTTCAGTCCTCTGGGGCCAACATATGGCCTAATGGAAACAGGGCTCAATCCCTTTGGTTTGACGTTCTTTTCTATTTTAGGTAAATGAATTGGAGACTAGAATCTTGTGTATTTTGAAAGGTCAGGACAGTGAACTATCTAATTTTGCAGCCAACTCATCATATTCCCTGTGAAGCAAGAAGGAAGTGACCTTCAATACCTAGCCCAGTGTATCACCAAGGCAATATTCACAGGACCAAAGGCAATTATGAATATGCTGGGGCGGTTCTGAATCACAAAATATAACAGATTCTCCATATAGAAGGTAGAAGAATATTTGGACACCAGAAAGTCAAATCTCAAAACCAAAAAGTCAAATCCATCATAGTAACCAAGAAGTCAATACACATTAGCACTGCAAGGGACAGTCATTTCCAAGTCTTTTCCCCCTTCCTCTACCTCTGCCAGGACCTTCCCACAAGCAAACACTCACAAAGCTAGCTGTGCCCACCTGCCTGTGTGCTCTCTCTTCAGCTCTAACCACTACCTTTCCAGTTCTACCTGTTCAGCAAGCTCCTCCCACCACATATGACTTAGCTTTCCCTGCCCCAAGAGAGGGGTTTGTTAGTCAAGGCAAATTGAGGAAATCACTAGTTACTTCATTATTGTTATGTTATTCATTTATTTCAGTCTTGTCTGACTCTCTATGACCCCATTTGGAGTTTTCTTGGAGAAGATACTGGAGTAGTTTGCTATTTCCTTCATTTTATAGCTGAAGAAACTGAAACAAAAAGGTTTAAGACACTTGCCCAGGGTCACACAACTCCCATTTGAGAGGTCAGTTCTTTAGCTGGCATCCAGAGTTTGGTTGACACCAGGTCCAGGGGTGATACATCACAATTGTGAACAGGGGTGACATCTGGCTTAAGCAATCAGTCATCTGCATGTGGAAGGTACTAAGCCTACAGAAAACAAATCTAGCAAACAAGTTTAACAGATAAAAAGCATCTGAATTCTATTTTACCCATGCTTTAGTCCCCAATTTTATTCTACCAGTAGAATCCAATCCTTCAGTTCCTCTACTAGTTATTTTGAAAGGAAGGTTAGTTTTCACAAGGGACATTGTTTCACAAGGAATAATAATCACTTGAAGTATTCTATCATTTTTTTATAAAACTGTATGGGTTCTTCACCTAAATTTTGAAATGTCACAAAAATTTTTCCTTGATAATTAGAATGTATAGCTCCAGCCAATACACATATTCCTTGAGCTGCTAATTCTGATTTAAGTAATATCCATCCAAAGTGATTTTTAGGGATTTTAATATTTATTCCTGAGATTTTTTCTTATTTCTTTTCTATCCAACCAAAAATCCTCTAAACAATGTAAGTCATATCCTGCCAAACCAGGTGTTCCCTAATATGGTGCTGGGATATCTGACCTCACAGTCCAATACTCAATATTTAGGATCTTATGTGTTTGTTGCTTTCTAATTTGAAGATTTGAGGACATCATTCTGACTACAGGTGCATTTCCTCCCAATGGTCTACTATTCAAATTTAAAAAGGCAGTAAACAAATTATCTTTCCAATATTGATAACACTTATTAAAACTTAACTTGCCTAACTATTCTTTCATTAATCCATTCATTCTTTCAATTAACCCAGATGCTTGTGGATAATAGAGAATATTATATAGCCATTCTGCATTATTTAATACACATTATCTCTTCGTTTCATTACCTTTGAAATGTGACTCATTGTCACTTTGAATCTGCATTGGGGTTCCATAATATAGACCTGTGATATCTAGAGTTTTATAGGTATTTTTCTGGGTCACATTCTTATAAGGACAAGCCATTAGTACACCTGAATAGATGTCAACACAAGTACATTATAAATTTGCTTCCTTCATCTTAGGGTAGGGGTCCAATATAATCTATTTCCCAAATTTGGGCTAGTAAATTTTCCCCTTGCTATCTCTCCAATTACTACTCAAGTTAATTCCTTTTTCAACTGACATATATAACATTCCTCTGCTACTTGTTTTAGCAATGAATGAGAGATACTAATACCTTGGTCTTGCACCCTCTGGCATGCGGCCTGTACCCCTAAATGGCCAGCCATTTGATGGACCCATTTTGTTAGTACCAGATCATCAGTTGGTGTCAGAGAAGGGATAATATGTTGAGCAGCAATCTTTGCTAGTCAGTCAGCATGTACATTGTACTCACTTTCTGGCATGGTAAGGGCCATGTGAGCATCTACATGAAAAACTGGAAAGACATGTCCCATATATTTTCCCATAATTCTTTGCCCCAGACTAGTTTGCTAGGAGTCTCCCAATTTTGACTTTTCCACATGGCATCCATGTAACTAATCCATGAATCAGAGAATATATGACACTGTTTTCCTTGCTCTGTTTTCATATCTTGATGCATGATATCTTTGATATCATGAGTTCAGCATATTGACTACTTCTACCTATCTAGTATTTTCCAAAGTCTGCCTAGTACATGGGTTATAGACTATCACTTTCCAGCGCCTTTTGTGGTCCAAATATTTTCATGTCCTATCAATAAACAATACATGTCCCTTTGTTGAAGTTAATCCATCATATCCTTCATTCCATTTTATTAAGGACTGTACCAACTGTTGCTTTGATTCAGGGGGTGTATCCTTTCCCTCAGTATCTATGTTTGCTATAGATTCATGTAAAGCAGAATCTCCACTTTTGCCTGTTTTAGATCTATTAGGAATATGCCATTTTCATTTAATTATGCTAGCCTCTAGTTCAATTCTGTGAGAAAATGTGGTACTCACTACCCAGGTCATAGTCAGAATTCCAGGCCATAATGGACCTCATAGCCCAAAGTCAGTTGTTCAGTCTCTACCAAAGCCCAATATGCAGCTAACAACTGCTTTTCAAAAATTCAATATTGAATTTCAGATGAAGGGAGTTTCCTAGACCAAAATCCCAAGGGTACATTTCGGCTTTGTTGTTTTTACCATAAACTCCAGTTTGCATATTCACCATGTACAATCATTTATAATTCTGCCAGGCTACTTTGGATAGGCTGTAAATCTAGGGCCAATTGTATAATGGCCTTTGCTTCTTCAAAAGCTTTACTGTGCTCAAGTCCCTAATCAAATTAATATTTTTCCTGACGATTTTATATAAGGGTTTCAAAATTTGTCCTAGATGCAGTATGTGATGTCATCAATATCCAAATAAACCTATAAACTTTTGGGCCTCTTTCTTATTGGTGGGGATAGGAAAATCCTGAATCTTTTGTCAGGCTTGTAGGAGAATCTCTTCAAGCCCCTGATTCCATTTTGCACTCCAAAATTTTATGATATGAGCTGGCCTTTGGATATTCACATGATTAGTTTCCCAGCTTTTACTTTTCATATTCTCACTTAAAAGCATAAATTTTTCTCTATTTCTTTTACATTTTTACCCCCAGTATCATAATATCTATGTGGTGGGTAAGCAGTACACCAGGTAGCTCTAATTCATCTAAATGTTCAGCTACAATCCCATGAAAAATAATGGGGCCATGCAGATATCCTTATGGCAAACATGTAAAAGTATATGGTTGGCCCTGCCAAGTGAAAGCAAATTGATCCCATTGTTTAGAATCTATTGGGATAGTAAAGAAAGCACTGACTAAATCAATATATGTGTACCAAATCCCATTATATTTCTGGATTCTTTCTATTAAGCTAATGGTATCTGGAATAGCAGCATACAAAGGAGAAGTGACCTTATTCATTGTCTATAATTCACTGTCATCCTCCATGTCCCATCTGACTTTCATACTTGCCAGACAGAATTATTCCCTCAGGTGGTTATAGGGACTAACACTTGTGCCTCAACATGCTCCTTATAGTATTTGCAATTTCATCTTACCCACCTGGCACATGATACTGGTTTAAAGTGATTACTTCAGAAGGTTGAGGTAAAGTGATTGGGCCCATTTTTATTTTACCAGCTAAAACTGCATTAATTCCTATCTTTCTTACTGAAAATTCACATCTCTCCTCAGGAAAATTTAAAGCCATACCTCTCAATATATCTATTCTAATGATGCATTCAGGAATGGATACAATTACCATGGTATATTCTTTCTTAGGTAATTGTCTAATTTTCATCATTAGTTTGACTTGTCTGGCTGATATTTCAGCCCCTCTCAGTCCTGTGATTGAGATAGGAGTTCCAGGTTTAAACTTATCAGAGTTTCCATATATAAGGGAGGCCTCTGCCCCAGTATCTGTTAGTACCCTAGTTTTAGTATTTAATCCATTTTTTCCAATATATGGCCAAAATGATATGGGGTCTGTAATCCCCATGTGTATTTCTTTAATCTGAGCTGGGTCTCGGCCAAATTTCTATTCTCCCTGAAGGTGTGACAAACTTGGAAACAAAGGTTCAGGGGGATCTGTAGGGACAGTTCTTACTTCTCTATTCTGTCTAGTATCATGCCCCCTTTCTTGAGACACTTAATATAGTTCATTAGTTGGAATACCATCTATGCTTCTAAAATCTACTCCTCAACAGAGCATTAAACAATTCTTGTCAATCTATTCTGACTTTGAATCTGCTGGCTATTTACTCTTCTCTCTTGAGGAAATTTATTTTTTCCCCACTCCCCTAAGTCACTTAACTGTGAAATCTTATCCAGCATCTCTGAAAGAGGGTGATCCATTTCCCCAATTATTAGAGTGAAACCTAGGCGCTTGTAAGCAGGAGAAGCCATTTTCACCATTTTATTCCTATAGGAAACTGCTAAGGGGGGTATCATAGGATGGGGTGTCTGTGTTTCTGATCATTATGGCAGTCTTCATTAACTCCACCTTTAACTTTCTTATACAGTCCCTCAGTGAATACCAGAGTCTATCTCCACTAGGCCACATAGAAGTCAGTTAGATACTGCTTATTGCATCCTTCTACAGTCAAAGCTAACAAATTAGTCATATTGTTACCTCCTTGCATATTGTAATCTCTAAAAGTTTGCTGTACAAAAGGATCTATTACCTATAAATTTCAAGCAATCTACACCACCTATCGATATTCCTCCAGCCCCTTCATCATTGATTCTCACCATCCAAGATATTCATGATTCTCTTATCCTTTGGGTGAACTGACTCAAAATATCTGTGACCTCCTGCTAAGTAAAATTTTTAATTATCTCCCTAAACACTGTTGTCCCCCTGGTTTTCCCCACCTTAGTATTGGGCAAACTTTTGCTTGAGAAGCTTCTCCTTCTAACACTGTTTCATTTTCCAACTGTGACTTTATTACATTTTCCTCCCATGCACTCTCCTGGCAGTTGTTGCCATAGGACCTAGGCTGTCTGTACAAAGGTTGTATGTACACTTCTTTTGCCAGCTTTTCTCTGCTTCTGAGCTAAGTGAACAGTATTTTCTTCTACCACCTGAGACCCTCCAGCTTGCTCTTTTTTAAGCAGATCCTGAACACAGAGACTTCCCATGCAAACTTGCTAACTCTTTTTCCATCTGAATTTTTTCCTTCAGCTGCTCACCTCTGCTTTTACATGTAATATGGTAAACTGTTAATAAAATCAAGCCTCCCCTACATACATCTGCCAGCTCTTTCCCTGGTTTTATTGGTATTACTTGAAAATATCTTTCCAAGTCTCAAGGTTCCCTCTTCTGTAACCTCAGTTCTCAGCTTTCACTAGGGAGGAATAAGGTAAATCCTCCCATCAAGGGATATCTTTTTTTTCCTCTAAAGCCTTTCTGCCTCCATATAGAGATTTTATACCCTGCAGTCCTGTTCATGACACCAAATGTATCACCAAGGCAATATTCACAGCACCAAGGGCAACTATCAATATGCCTCTGTATTTCTTAATTGCAAAGTATAACAGACTCTCCATATAGAAGGCAGAAGAAAAACATTTATTCAGATACCAGAAAGCCAAATCCATCACAGTAACCAAGAAGTCAATACACATTAGCACTGCAGGGGACAAAGTCATTCCCAAGTCTTCCTCCTTCTCCCCCCACCCCTGCTAGGACCCTCCTACAAGCAAACATTCACAAAACTAATTGTGCCTGCATCCTTTCTCCTCCACCCTAACCACTCTCACCAACTTCCTCTCAGTTCTACTCCACCCTTCCTGTACTACCTGTTCAGCAAGCTCCTCCCACCACATGTGACTTGGTTTCCATGTGATTTAAGCAGGTCACATGGGACTATTAATGAATGGGAAAGATCTTCTAATTTAAATCATCATTATACCTAGTGATAGACGAGACAAGGACTCATCAGGGAGTAAAGCTCCATTTGGATGGAAGTTTTGTGGGAGCAACGTTATGCAGAAACTGTGCTAAGTCTTAGCCCAGTCTTTTCAGAGAACAAGATGGATTAGGGGAGAATATATTTCCCTATATCTTGGGTAAATGCTCCCTTTCTCAGATAAATCATGACTTCCCCAAAATATTACATTTGAAATATATGGTACAGCATTTCTTTGTGCCATTGTTTTCATTGAAAAGATTGAAATAACAGTGTTGAGACTACTAGCTTCGAAGACTGAGGTTCAAGTGTTCAATAGCTATGGAAGCAGAGGATTTGTTTTTGATATATCTTCAAAGTAAGTATCCTCTTGTACAAGCTAATTCATGTTAAGTGATTAAATGGAACCAGAATGCTAATTATTGACTCCTAACAGAGAGGGAGATACAGCCAGTTCAAGCCAACAGCATTAAAGAAGGGACACCCCTAAACTCTACAGAAACCCCCAGAACTCAAGAGGAAGAAATGTAGCAGACCTGACCTTGGAGAATGAGCCTGAGATACTCTCTACTTTAGTAGACGTAGAAGGATCGACCAGATGACCTCTTAAGTTTCTTTTTAGTTCTAAGTCTGTGATTCCAGTTTCTCTTTCTAGTCTTATCAACAACCTTCTGGGAGAGTGAGATGGTGTTCCCTCCACCCACTCCCACAGCTGGAGGGCATTGTTCATCCCATTTCATTCCTGTGTTCCTGTAAAATGAATCATCTTTCAAACCCAGGGAACTGTGAGCCTTCAGGGCAGTTAAGATGCTGATCCTTGAATTCAGGATTCCCACTGACAAACCAAATGCCACATTGTAATTTCATTTGCTCCATTGATGGTTGATTGTCTGAGACTATTACAGATGTGCAAATGTAAAAGGATATTTTAGAACTACCACTGTCCTCAGAGGTCTTAGCATTTCAGAACTGGAAAGGACTTCAGCAGTCATGGATATAATGACTGTTTCTGTCTGTCTGTCTATCTCTATCTCTCACTTTCTCTTTCTTTCTCTCCCTCCTTGCCTCCTTCATCCCTTTTATATCATCCATGATAGCAGGGCACCCAGCCTCTACTTAAAGAGAAGGAGAGGTCAGATAAGTAGGAGGAAACCTAGAAGATGGTGGTGTCTCAAAAACCTGGAAAGAAGAACGTATCAAGGAGGAGACAGAGATCAATAGTATCAAAGGGAACTTAGAGACCATCTTGCCCAATCTCCTTGTTTAATTCATGAAGAAATTGAGATCCAGAGAAGAGAAATAACTTCAAAATCATATGAACAGGAAGAAAGAGGCAGAGGTAGGAATTTGAATCCAGGTCTTCTGACTCAAAAATCTAGGTCTTTCTCTCTCTCTCCCTCTCCCTTTCTCTCTCCCTTTCTTTATTTCACTCTCTCCTTCTCTCTCTTTCTCTCTTAATACCAAGTTGCCTCTACCACTACACATCAATTATCTAATGTACTTAGCACATAGCTGGTGTTCAATAAATGTTTAATGAATTTCAAAATGGTTCAAAATTAGAGTGTGTACTAAACAAAAATTTCCCTTTGCTACTTACTAGCTATTGCTCTGGAAAAGGTCATATAGGACTATTGATCTCCAGTTTGGTCATCTATAAAATGTGAATGAGCAGCAGTGAGGTATAGTGATTAGAAAACTGCTACTGATGAACTCAGAAGGAGCTAGGTTCTCTTTATGAACCTATAAGTCACATAACCTTTCAGTGCCCCAGGCAGCTCTCTTAAAACATGAATGGCAAAGCAGTTGGTAGAGGAAATTCTTCCCTGAGAGTTCCTTATTTTCATGAAATAACAGGCATCATTCTTTTCTCCCATCCAAAATAAGTATGATAATGCTTGCATGACATTATTAAGAAAGTATTATTTTAATTTTTACAAAAGTAATATGATTATTTCTATATATTTTTGCCATAAAACTCAGAAATACCCCTGTGATAAGTTGCTATCCTGCTATTATTTTTTCTATTTAATTTCCAGAAGATTATTGTGCACATGGATAAAATCTCTGATTCTTATGAATGAGTGAATTTTATTATTATTAGCATTATTATTATAATCTTCTCAAGCAGCTGGTACCTTTCCAATTGATATGAACATATCTGCTCTTCAGTCCCCTCCCCAAGCTCTTGGTGTTGACTAGTCAGTTGTAGATCAAAGTATGTAAATTGCCCATGGGTCAATGATGAAGCATTCTCCTTGATTATTGAAATAGTGTTTAACCCTTTGTAACATGGGGACTATAATCTTTCCTCCCATGGGTACCACCCCTAAAACCATATCAAACAATTCTGTTCCCTTTCTTTTCCCTTTTATCGCCCTTTGGAACAATGTTGGGGCTTGTATCCTGGCAGGTTTCTTTTTCTGTGAGAACAGTAATCTCATTTCAATGTGTGTGGGTGGGTAGATTATAAGGTACAGCCTTGGAGCTCAGGTGCAGGGTAGGGAGGGACTGTTTTAAATACTTGTATGATTAACAAGGCAATGGATTTTTATGGATTGTAAAGAAAGAGCCGCCATGAGGATTATCGCTTAGCTTGGGAATGATTCACCAAAAAAAACCCCCCAAAACCCCAAAACAAAACAAAAAGAAAAACCCTGAAATCTTGGGGAGGACAGGAGGAAGAAAGGACTTTTTAGCAGAGAGGTAAATGATTAACACAAATAGATTCAAATTCATGAAGGCTCCTCCTCCCACCCCCACCCCCCACTTCCTCACATGGTTTCTGGAAGGAGAAGAGAGAATCTTATCTGCAGTTTAAACTACTTCCACTAAATTCAATTCAACAAACATTTATTAAGCATCCTGTACTTGCCAGGAAAAGGTGCTCAGCTGATGGAGATACCAAGACAGAAATTATAATAACCCCTACCTTCAAGGAGTTTATATTCAATTGCTTAGCTGCACAGTGTGGTATCATTTCAAGCAGAAGTGTCAAACACCAGCCTGTAACATTCCAGAGTGCAGCACAAGCTAGGTTAAAATACAATTCGGAAATATTTAATAAAATGAATAAAAATACAAGAAGACATAGATAATATATTTTAAAATTCAGTCAATAGGCAGCTCACAGAGATCTTTATTTATGGATTGGTGGCCACTGTTTCTATTTGACAACGCTGATTTTAATGAAATACCATCTCTGTACTTAATTCCAATATGATTTTGGAAAAATAACCTCTCTAAGGCTCAGTTTACTAGTCTGTGCAAATCCTAGCTTTGATACTTATTATGTGATCACTGCCAAGTTAGACTTCTTGAACTTTGGTCTCTGTTTGTAAAATATGAGTAATAATAGTTGGATCTCACAAAGTTATTATGAGGGGAAAAAATCCTCAACCTTAAAGCACTATAGAGACATTTGAGGTGCTATTTTTTCTTTTGAAACTCTTTTCCAGATCTAATATGTTATGATTTCAAGAGCCCTGGGGTACTTCTCTCATTTAGAACAAAATGGACAGAAAAGAAATGGATATTGTCAATTGGTTTGTGACCGTGATCCTTAAACCATCATTGAGGGGAAAAATCATTATGGTGAGGGGATCCATCTTCTCTATCACCACCAGCAACAATTGCTGACTGTTACTAACAGGCACAAGGGGCTACACCTTACCCAACTTCCCCCACCCCTTTTCCTTGCTTCAAGCCCAGTCCAAATAGACATCATCTGGGCAAGCAACTCCTTTGATGGAGTGGTCAAATACCAATCAGCTGCTCCACATAGAGTAAAACAGTCCCTGTTCCCAAAGAGTTTACTATTAGTGAAATAATATGTATACTTATAGGTTTATATATGAAATAAGCTTATTTGTATGCTATTTCGTCCATTAGACTATGAACTCCTTGAGAGGAGAGACTATTAATTTGCCTATCTTTGTATTCCCAGGGCTTAGCAATCAATTAATCGATCACTAAACATTTAAACCCCCTACTATGGGCCAGGCATTGTGATAGGGGCAGCATGCTGGATTGATAGCAGGTACTTAATAAATGCTTGTTGATGTGACTTGATGATATTTTAAGGAAGGTTCAAGGCCAGATCCAAAGATTTCCCCGAGGAATAGTTCATTTCCAAACCTTTCTTCCTGGGAAATATATCTTTATTGATTTTCCCAGAAAAAATATTCAGTTCCAAATACAAGGTACCATTTTGGATGTAGGTTGCAAAAATCCTGGAGTAAGATAAAGTGAAAGTCACATAAAGAGTCATTTGAAAGTGGGTAATATGTAACCATCTGGTAGAATGTGCACCCTGTGAGGGCTCAATAAACATGAACTGACTTACTCTGAGTAGCAATGTGTCCCATCAATCAGCAACAAACATTTTCCAAATGTCAACTGATTGCTTTGTTTTGTAATGAGTACTTTCTAATGGGGCCAACTCTCTGTAAAACAGCTAGGCACCCAGCTCCCATTAGTATCCTTACTTGTTCCTTATTTAAGCCTTATTGGTGAAGCTGAATTAAGAAGGATGCAGGGTAGTCCTGGTAGATGACCACTTTGAGAGGACAGGGTAAAACAGGTAAGATGTGCAAACAAATTTAAAAGCTGAAGCTTTGGGACAATGAGTTGACTCAATCAGTCACCCACCACTCTCCTCCCCTCCCCTTTTTTCCCCATCCTCAGAACTTTCTATATGTTTCCTGTTGACCTCACAGGGATCTCCTTTATTTGGTCTTTGTGCTGCCACAGAGGGGTTCTCACTTCTGCCTTAGCCTTTGAAATTTTAGCTCTATCAAGAAATTATGGGGTACTAAATCTGATGAATCAATAATTGCCCTGATCTTTGGGATGCACTGGAATCTCCCTCTTTGCCAACAAAGGGCAATATATGATGTCTTGTCCCTCAAAGACGTCCAAAACACTCATGTTGCTTTCAGTCTCTCCTGTGAGAGAAATGAGATCTAATGAATTCATTTATACGAAAGTTTCATGGACTTAAAATGTTGCCCTTCTTGGAAATAATTTGCAGTTGGAAATTTCATAGAGTTGGAGGAATGTTAGCTATGAACTCTAGTTCATATCTTAACTGATGGATTCATTTTGTCTAAAATAGAAGTTATTAATGTGAGTTCATATACTTTTTTTTAAAAAAAATATATGTTTATAACAATATTTCAATATAATTGTTTCCTTTGGAATCTTATATATTTTATGCTTTTATAAACATTGCTTTGAGAAGGAGGTATTAGGCTTTATCAGACTTCCAAAGAGGTCTATAATACAAGAAAAGATAAGAACCTAGAATAGTATTATTAAGTGGTCATCCACTAGAACAGTGATGTCAGTCTCAAAAAGAAATTGATCTCTGTGGTCATATTGACTTAGAAAACCATAAACTAACATTTATTATGTTTTATTGAATTTGTTGTTAAACATTTTTCAGTTACATTTTCATCTGTTTCAGGCTGCCATCCAGAACTTGTTGGCTTCAAGTTTGGCACCTTTGCCCTAGAACACTTTGAAAGGTGAGGAAGCCTAGATCAAGAAGAACTCAGAACTGTAAGGGACATTTCAGATAATCTGTTTCAACCACCCATCTCAGAGATGATGAAACTTAAACCCCAAAGGTTACTATGGTTTTGTGAGGTCATGTAACTTGTTCCAGTTAGAGGTTGAGTCAATTCTCGGAACCATATCCACAGACTTCAAGTTACTTCAGGAGTGGTGAACCTGCTAAGGCTTCATGTGGCCTTCTAGTTCTTTGGGTGTGACTTTTTGACTGAGTCTATGTTTTACAGAACAAATCCATTTAATAAAGGGATTTGTTTTGTGAAGTTTGGATTCAGGCAAAGGGCTGCACTTGAGGACCTATGGGGCCACATGTGGCCTTGAGGCCACAGGTTTCTCACCCCTGGACTAGTTCCTTCCGCAGCTATAAATTATAGCTAAATAAAAATTAAATTATAAAAAATTAACTTAAATTATAAATTTAAATTAAATTATATTATACAATTGTATCAATTGTTAGATTCAAAGGATGATGGATATAGTAATGGAAGGGACTTCAGAGGTCACCTCATTCCAAATTCATTTTGTAGATGAAGAAAGTTAGACACATAGAGGTTAAGTGACTTGTCAAGGTCATACAATTTTTTTTTTCTTATGCTAAGCTGAATGGTTGGAAGAAACATATTATGATATGTTAAGAAACATATTATGATATGTTAAGAAACATATTATGATTATGATATGATATTATGATATGGTAGTGAATCTATTGTCAGGTGTTCTCATGATCTGTTGTGTTTAAATTTTGTGGGACTTTGTAAAAACCACTTAATTTCTTTTCATCTCATTTTCCTCATGTTAAAATGCATTGAGTGAAGTAGATTGCAAGGTCCTGACAAACTCTAAATTCTATAATTCTAGGGAGAGAAGTAGTCAATCATAAAGGGATGAATTTATAATTTTAGTATTTGAAACATCAATGAAAGGGATTTTTTCTTTTGGGTGGGGAGGTATTCCTAGAAACTATCAAATCTCAGCCTTCAGCTACCTATATGACCACACCTATATGGCATTAGGTATCACATATTACACATCCTGCAGTCAAATTCTTTCTACAACCTAGATAGCCTACCAAGATAAAAGTAAACTATTTATCAATGATTTCAAAGGCTTTTTAAAATCAATTTTCCTGGAGTGGAGCCAAGATGGTAGAGTAGAAAGATGTGTATACTTTAGCTCTTCCCCCACAGCCCATAAAATATCTGTAAAGAAAGACTCTCAACAAATTCTAGAGCAGCAGAAGCCACAGAAAGATGGAGTGGAGGAGATTTCCAGGCCAGGGTGACCTGGAAGGCTGATGGGAAAGGTCTGTCACACCAGACACAGAGTGGAACCCAGTCCAGCCTTTGCTGTGTGACTCTGGGAGGATCAGGACTGGAACAAGCTTAGGGGATGAAATCCATGGAAGCAGCAGCCCATAGGAACTAAAGGTCAGTGAAAGGGCTTTTTCAACCTGAGCAAGTAGGGAGCAGAGTCCACCCCTGACCCCCCTTCCAAGGTAGCCTCAGAAGTTGGGCAGCACAGGCTTCTGGAAGCTGCAGCAGGCAGGCAGCAGCCAGCATCCGTTGCTCCATTGTTCGAACACTGAGGATAAAGCCCCTGGAGGTATTGAGCAGCTGACCAGAATCTCAGTCCTGATCATGGTTATGGGGTGAGCAGGAACACTAGGACCCTCCTCTTGACAGAGTATTCAGAACTCAAGTAACTGGCCAGGAAAATGTCCAAAAAAAGAAAAAAAAATAAGACCATAAAAGGTTACTTTCTTGTTGAACAGGTACTTCCTTCCATCCTTTCAGATGAGGAAGAACAAAGCATACTATCAGAGGAAGTCAAGGCTTCTGCATCCAGTACCTCCAAAATGAATATACAATGGCCTCAGATCAGCATGAAAAGCTAGTCAGAAGCTTGCTAAAGGAGACCCAAAAAAGTACTGAGGAAAATTACACCTTTAAAAATAGGCTAACTCAATTGGAAAAAGTCCAAAAGGTCCAAAAAGTTAATGAGAAGGCTTTAGAAAGCAGAATTAGCCTAATGGTAAAGAAGTTTCAAAAGTTCACTGAAGAAAATAGTTCTTTAAAAATGAGAGTGGAGTTCAGGGAAGTTAATGACTATACGATAAACCAAGAATTGCAAAACAAAACCAAAGGAAAGAAAAAAATAAAAGAAAATGTGAAATATCTCATGGGAAAAACAACTGACCTGGAAAATAGATCCAGGAGAGACAATTTAAAAATTATGAGACTACCTGAAAGCCATGATCAAAAAAAAAAAAAAGAACCTAGACATTATTTTTCATGAAATTATCAAGGAAAACTGCCCTGATATTCTAGAACCAGGGGGCAAAATAAATATTGAAAGAATCCACAGATCACCTCCTGAAAGAGACTCAAAAAGAGAAACTCCTAGGAATATTGCGGCCAAATTTCAGAGTTCCCAAGTCAAGGAGAAAATATTGCAAGCAGCTAGAAAGAAACAATTTGAGTATTGTGGAAATACAATTAGGATAACACACAAGATCTAGCAGCTTCTACATTAAGGGATTGAAGGGCATGAAATAGGATATTCCAGAAGTCAAAGGAACTGGGATTAAAACCAAGAATCACCTACCCAGAAAAAAATGAGTATAATACTTCAGGGGAAAAAAATGGTCATTCAATGACATAGAGGACTTTCAAGCATTCTTGATGAAAGACCAGAACTGAAAAGAAAATCTGACTTTCAAACACAAGAATCAAGAGAAGTATGAAAAGGTAAATAAGAAAGAGAAATAATAAAGGACTTTCTAAAGCTGAACTGTTTACATTCCTACATAAAAAGTTAATATGTGTAACTCCTGAGACTTTTCTCAGTATTTGGGTAGGGGGAGGGATTATACACACACACACACACACACACACACACACACACACATACACACACAGAGATAGAGAGCACAGGTTGAATTGAATCAGAAGGAATGATATTTATAAAAAATAAAAATAAGGGGTGAGAGAGGAATATATTGTGAAGAGGAAGGGAGAAATGGAATGGGGCAAACTATCACTCATAAAAGAGATAAGAAAAATCTTTTTCAAGGGAGGAGGTAAGAGAGGAAAAGTAAAGCTTACTCTTTTCACATATGACTTAAGGAGGAAATAACATGCTCTCTAAACCTGGTATGAAAATCTAGCTTACACTACAGGAAAGTGAGGGAGAAGGGGACAAGTGGGGTAAGGGGATGATAGAAGGGAGGGCAAATGGGAGAAGAGAGCGATTAGAAGTAAACACTTTGGGGAAGGGACAAAGTCAAAGGAGAGAATAGAATACATCGGGAACAGGGTAGGATGGAAGGCAATATAGTTAGTCTTAAACAACATGACTATTATGAAAGTCTTGTGCAAAATGACACATATATAGCCTGTATCGAATTGCTTGCCTTCTCAGTGGGGATGGGTGGGGAGGGAGGAAGTTGGAATTCAAAGTATTAGAAACGAACGTTGAGAATTGTTATTGGATATAACTGGGAAATAAGAAACACAGGTAATGGGCTATTGAAATCTATCTTGGCCTATAAGAAAAGAGAGAAGATAAGGATAAGGGATGGGTGGGGTGTGATAGAAGGGAGGGCACATTGAGGGAAGGGGTAATCAGAATGCAAGGTGTTATGGGGTCGGGGGAGAAGAGAGATGGGGAGAAAAATTGGAACTCAAAATTTTGTGGAAATGAATGTCAAAATCCAAAAATAAATAAATAAAACTATAAAAAAAATTAATTCCCCATCTACTTATATACTCCATATGCTTTTTTAAACTCATGCACAGATAGGATATTAGCACTGGAAAGGACCTGACAAATCATCTCCAATCTGCCATATATCAATAGACCAATAACTTGTGATTTTGTTTATGTGAGTATTTCCTCCAATGATATAGATTGTGAGTCATCTCTGAATTAGAGTTGTCAGAGATGCAGTGACTTTTGCAAGGACACATAGCTACTAAGTGCCACGGATCATACCTGAACCCAGGTCCTCTTGACTCCTGAGTCCTGTCACTCACCTCATTAAATATATTAGCTTCTTCTTCTGTAAAATGAGGGGGATTGGATTAGATGACCTTTCAGATACCTTCTAATGCTAATATTCTCTGAGCCTATGAATCTAAGATCCAAAGTAGAAACTTTTGATGGGACTACTTCATTTGTCACCTTTCTCTGACATTTGTCAGCATTATCCTCTACACTTGAGTATTAGTACTACAGCCATCAGGAGCCTGCCTTCTCACCCATTTTTGGTCAGTCACCTTCTGGCTATTTTGTTCTGGGGTGAAAAAATAAGAGATAAAGAGGGTCATAGAAAATAAAATGAATAATTTTGATTACATGAAATTAAAAGCTTTTGCACAAATAAAACTAATGCAGCCAAAATTAGAAGGAAAAGAGAAAACTGGAGGAAATTTTTCAGCAAGTTTTTCTGATGAAGATCTCATTTCAAAAATATATAGGGAACTGTACCAAATTTATAAAAAGAAGACTCATTTTTCATTTGATAGTCAAAGGATATAAACAGGCAGTTCTCAGAAGAAGAAATCAAAGCTATCAAGAGTCACATGAAAAAATGCTCTAAATCACTACTGATTAAAGAAATACAAATTAAGACAACTCTGAGATACCACCTCACACCTATTAGGTTGACTAACATGACAGAACAGGAAAATGACGAACGCTGACAGGAATGTAGAAAAATTGGAACACTAACACATAATGGAGTTTTGCACTAGTCTAATCATTCTGCAGAACAATTTGGAATCAAGCCCTGAGGACTCCAAAACTCTGCATTCTCTTTGATGCAGCAATATCATTACAAGATCTGCATCCCAAAGAGAGCAAAGAAAAAGTAAAAGAACTTACATACACAAAAAATATTTATAACCATTTTTTTTTGTGGCGGCAAAGAATAGAAAATCAAAGGAATGCCCATCAATTGAGGAATGGCTGAAAAAGTTGTAGTATATGATTATGATGGAATATTGTGTTATAAGAAATGATGAGCAGCGTGATTTCAGAAAAACCTAGAAAGATTTATATGAAAAGTGGAAGTGCGAAGTGAAGTGAACAGAACCAGGAGAACATTGAACACAGTAATACAGTAGTATCATCAAGATGACCAACTGTGAAAGACAGCTACCCTGACCAAGACAATGACACAAGACAATTCCAAAGGACTTATAATGAAAAATGTTATCCTCTTTTAGAGAGAGAACTTATGAACTCTGAATGCAGATTGAAGCATGCTTTTTTTACTCTATTGATTAATTTTGCTTGTTTTCTTTTGCAAGATGGCTAATATGGAAGTATGTTTTACATGACATATGTTTGATATCAAATTGTTTCCTTTCTCAAGGAGGGGGAGGGATAAGCAAAAGGAAGAGAATTTAGAACTAAATTTCTTTTAAAAATCATTAAAATTTCATTTACATGTAATTGGAAAATATTTAATGAAATTAAAAATAATTTTAAAAACTGATGCCTTCCTTGGAAAAGGGGACACTACCTCCACTTTTAGATTGCAGTAGGAGGTGGGGATGGTTGGAATGAAAAAGGCGAAATGCTACTTCTGGAGGGCAGGACCAACCAGATTTGATTTCCAAAGCATGTAACTGGACTGGACTATAAGTAGTATCACAGGCTTTAAGGTATGTATTTCGAAGTCATTTCCTCTTCTTTCTTTTCTCTCCTTCCTGTTAAAAAGGTAGGACCACAGTAAGCACTTTCTTTCTTTTCCTCACAGCAAGATACCAGGGATGTTATCTTCCCTAGACTTTCCCTTCTCTCCTTCTTCATGGATAATGAAACCAATGATTTTTTCTTCTATCTTGTAGAAAATAGATCATAAAGCTCTTACTCTTTTTCTTTTGTAGGGCAGAGAGATGGGAAGCTGTTATCCTCTTTCTATCTCTATCTCTCTTTCTCTTTCCTCTTTTCTCTCACCTGTTTTTGCTAGGAATTGGGAAATCTGGTTGGGAAGTCTGTGTGGCCTTATCAATGGATGCCCAATAGTACCTAGCATAGGTAAACTGTTGCCATCTTTCCTGCAGAAATATATATGTATTTCAGATCCATACCGTTACAATGAAGAATTCAGTTTTCATTGTACAGAGGTCATTTTAAATAGATTTTGTGTTTGTCTTGAGCATAGAATTTCCTCTCAAATTCCATGTGTTTTATATCCCAATTAAATATACTTCTCTCAAACAAAATTATATGTTTATTTAGTGGGATTCAGCCTATCAGGCCCACAATGATATTCACAAAATTTATTTGTGGAGGGCCAACTAGGTGGTACAGTGGATAGAGCCCTGGGTCTGGAGTATGGAGGACCTGAGTTCAAATATAACCTGAAAAACTTGACACTTATTAGCTGTATGACCCTGGGCAAGTCACTTAACCTTATTGCCTTGATAAAAGAAAATTCTATGTAGAAGGAATAGTGGCCTTTTACATATCTGTGGTTTTATAATGTCATTGATCTTCTAATGGTAAGGATGTAAATTTTTTTTTAATATTTCCCTCTTCCTCTATTAACAGAGTCTTGGAAAAATATGAACAGTCTTTCCTTCAACAAATCAATTAATCAACTGAATATTTATCAAGTACCTTACATGTACCAGAAACGGTGAGAGGTCATGTACATACAAAGACAAACATGAATCAGTCTCAGCCCTTAAAGGGCTTGCACTAAAGCCATGTAAACAATAATGCAAACACTAAAACCAAGGACCAGAGTGAGCCCTGGATCCCTAAAATGGTCACATTTTTCCTGAATTAAGAGATGAGGAGATCTACCTATAAACTCCTTCTCTTCCTTGCAGAGGGGGGTGGGTGGATGGGAACACTATTGGTGTGGAACATTGTATGTACTATAAAATTTGATGGCTACATTGGTTTATTTTGCTGACTTGATCTCTCCCTCCCATCTCTTTCTCCTTCCTTTCCCTTCCCTCTGTTCACCCCTCCCTCTCTCTTCCCCTCTCTCCCTCTGTTCCTTCCTCTCTCCATCTCTCTCACTCCCTTTGTTCCTTCATCCTCCCTCTTTTCTCCCCCCTTTTCCTCCCTTTCTCTTTCTTTTCTATTTTTCTTTTTTAAATGAGAGAAAGTTCATTGGTTAAGGAAAGGAAGAGGTGTGTATTCTGAAATCTAACCCCCTACAAATAGGGATTTTTGAATTTTTGTCTGTGTATCCATCCTCAGTTTCTACCATATTGCAAGGCACATATTAATTAGCTGCTTATTAAATGCCAAAACAAGTTGTATCAATAAAAACTGAACATTCATTTGAGAATAAAGTCAATGTGATTCAGTGCTCATAACAGGCAATTGTTGGAGAAAATTGAGCAGTCTATTTAACATATCTGGAAAGAAACATGGCAAGAAAAAATGCATCTCTTTAGAGCTTGATGATCTGCATGGAATTATAGAGTTAAGGAGACGCAGGAATTATGACTGCTGACTCGACCTGCATATGTGACCAGCTCTGCACAGTACTAGGTGTTCCATGCTTCCCATAGTGCCATAGGATTACTTGATACCTAAGTGGGAATCCCATCTATAATCCCTTCATCTAGTGTCCATTCAATGTTTGCTTTGAGACCTCTAGTGACAAGGAATTCTTTTCAAGGCAGACCAATCTAATTTTGAATCAACTTATGGAGAACTTAGGGATACATAATTCAAATCATCAAATCTCCAAATCATTTATGTTTGCATTTGGAATGTAATCAGAAACACCCGTCTACTCATGTGCAGACTCTGTGCCCACGCTTTTACCCTCTTCTGATTTGCCATTCTGTCAGCAGCTTGGTGCCTAACTGAGTGAGGATTGGAGATGAATATGGATGAAATGAGATAATAGTTGTGAATGTGCTTTGAAAGTACTCTACCAATGTAAGCCATTATTAAGCTATTAGTGATGTAGACTTGTTCTGCTTGGCCCCAGAGAGTAAAAACAGCAGCAATTAGATGAAGTTTCATGGAATTGGATTTTGGCTTGATATAAGGAGGAAATTTTAAAAAATAGAGCTCTCTAATAATGGAATAATCTGTCCTGTAAACTGGCACATATTAATGTAATATAACCTAAGCCTTGTGAGTTTGTAATAGTAATATTACTACCTTGTAAGGTAGTAATTTTCCCTATCCCTTGAGGTATTCAAGTGGAGGCTAGATGATGGTTTGACAGAGTATTATAGAAGGGGTTCATATTTTAGATAGGGGTTGGACTGGATAATTGCTGATACCCCTTTGTGGAATGCCAGCTCTAAGATTCTATGAATCTCTAATTCAGGAACCCTTACATAGTCCATTTGTATAAAATTAAAAATTGACTACAGTTATCCCTTCCACATCGTGACTTTCCCCACTGTGGTTCTGATATATTGCCTGTTGGCATAAGAAATTAAACAGGAATTTTTGGGGAGTTTTGTGGAAACTGCAAATGACATATAAAGGTCAACAGATGACATAGAGAAAGTTCAGAAAATCAGAAATGCATAAAATATACATATAATATCAACAATTTTAACCTTTAGTATAGTAAACACCCTTTGTAAACAAAGAAAAATTCAGACTTCTCTGGTATGAAGGACCAAAAATTTTTATGTGGATATTCCAGATCATAGGTGCACCACCACTGCCAACCCCCCAGGGTGGGCTGGAAACATGATTTCCTCAGTGAGGAAAATCCCTCCACAAATGCATACCTCTAAGTCCTTTGTAGCTTAAAATCTTGGAAAGTTGCAGGGGATGCTGGGTGTTTAAATGACTTGGCACACAGCCACTACGTGTCAGAGACAGGATTTGCACTGAGATCTTCCTGACATCAAGACCAGCATGCTATCTGTTTCTCTATGCTGCCTTTTCTTTGGAATTACAGTCTGAAAACCACAGTGGCTAACGAAGAGCATTGCTGAACTGAGATCAAGATTGCAATGCAATTAGACTTTCTCTTCCTTCCAGAATAGTAAAGCAAGATAGCAGGACCCGCAAGTATAGACTTGGGAAAGAGGGAACGGCAAAGCTTTGTGAGGTCTTTCAGTGACTGCTTTACTGGTTCCTTTCTTTGTGCCTGTGCACTTGAGGTTTTACTAGCTGCATTGTCTGTGTTTATTAGAGCCTCATGAAGGCAACTCCTTTTGGGAGTGGAGATGAGCAGGGGGAAAGGAATGGAGGAGCATCTTTGTTGGTGATGTACAGCAGGTTAATTAGGAGGGCAGGGAGATGTCTATGAGCGATATCATATCCTCCAGGTGCTTGTCTGCAGCTTACTGGAAACCCATGCAAATTAGGGAAAGCTTCCTGAAAGCAGTCAACCTGTAGTAACCTCCCAGCCCATACCAAGGTGGTGATCCAAAGGTGACATTCACTGACACCCTGCTGACCAGAAACCTGGGCTCCATTCTAGCCTAACCATTGAGGGGAGTTTATATGTCTCGGTGGCATTTGCAATGGATTTCCTCCTTGTCAGAACTCTATGCTAAACTAGAAGGGAGCTGAGATGGAATCAAACTTCATTTTTACAGAGGCAGGAACTTTGGAATTAGAGAGTGAAAGTGATTCATTTTAGTGTTTTGTCTGATGGCATCCTCAGACTGAAATATTTCTCCTTTGCTTGGAGGCAGTGGGGCATAGTGAAGAGAGTGAAGGACCACCTTGGGCAAGTCATTTAACCTCTTTGACCCTCAGGTTCCTTATCTGGAAAATGGGGATAATAAAACTGCCAACCTTACAAGGTTGTTGTGAAATGACATTGTAAAATGTTTTGTAAATCTTAAAGGGCTATGCAAATTATCTTTATATGGGGGTGATAATATTTACCTCATAGGGTTGTTATCAAGAAAGCACTTGATTAATGTGAGTTGTTATTATGATTATTTCCATAGGGAAGTTAATTTCTAACTCCAGAAGCATTGCACTGACAGACTGTCAAGTTTGAAAGATTTTGTTCAGTGGATCCTGTGTATTAAGCATTGTTTAATTATTAATATGTCTTATTGTTAAGAGGTTCCTGCACCATCATAGGTACTAGAACTCCAATTTTAAGGAAGCAGTGTGGAATATTGGAAAGAGCACAGGTTTAGGGACAGAGGATCTGTGTTCAAAACAAACTGCACTATATACCACCTCTGTGACCTTGGGCAAGTCACTGTCCTCTTGAATCCTCAGTTTTCTCATCTCTGAAACAAGGATACTTTTTCAAATGCAATATTTTTAAAGTGTTTAGCACAGTGCCCAGCACGTAGTAGGCACTTAATAAATATTGATTTCCTTCCCCCCTTCTGCTTCTCTAAAACTCCCTTCAACTTTGAGTTTTATTTTATTTTATTTATAAAATATTTATATTTAAATAAATAAATATATATTTAATATATTAATAAATATATAAATAATAAATATATATTTAAAATATATATATTTATATTTATTTATATTTATTTATAAAGACTGGGAATCTTTATTCAAATCAGCAAACCCAGATTCCTCAAGTCTCAGGCTTTGGGTGGGTCTTTTGAGGAAGGACGGAGGAAGAGAAGAGAAGGAAAGGCCAATCCACCTCCCTGGACATCCCCTCCACTTCCAAACCCTGTCTCAGAGTACTGGGTAAAGAGGAGACTAGGCCAAAGGGAATGCCAAGAAGGGAGGGACTGAGGGAAAAAGAGGCCTCTGCCAAGGAGAAGCTTACCCAGATGTGTGGCTTTCAAAGTCCAGCTGTGGCCAGAACAACAGCCACCACAGGCCCCTCCTTATAAATTAAATCCCCAAAGTATCAAGGTTGGGGGTGGGGGGAGCAGGAAGAACAACTTTGTGGAAGAGCAATTGGTCCTGTGCTCAGCTACTTTCAAGCCAGTGCCCTGAACCCTGGACTAAAGAATGGTCATAGGGGTGCAAATTCCCAAATGAGAGGACAAGTCAGGATGGGAGAATGAATAGGAATGTTGAAGGAAGGATGGGGCAGTTGGTCCAGTTTTGTTGATTTGGGGATGGGGAGTGTAGTGCAAAGCACAGACTCAGTACCTGTAGGCACAACAGGAGAAGCAGTGCCACCAATGGGTAAGGAGCAGGTAGAGAAGAGGAAGAGTTGGAAACAGAAGGGACTTAAGCATTCCACAGTCTTTCTGGGAATGTCACTGCTAGAAATATATTAACCATTCACAGGAGGATATGGAAGAATGGTGATCAGAGGATCTGGCATGGCATTCCATGTCCAGTCATGCCTGCCTGAGATGTCCTACAGTTGGTGCACACTTGCAGCCCAATGACATTCTTGCCCTCCTGCAGTTGGTTATATGTAAAGTTTTGGGGATTCTCCTTGGACTTCTTAGGGAACCAGTTAGGATCTCCAGAAAAGCCATCACTCGGAGTCACTGTCAACCCACCAAGGTTCATCAGCTTCCACTGCACGTAAGTCATATTCTTTCCTTCCCAGAGGTCCACAATTTGGAAGATACCAGTAGCATTGAAGCCGTAGTGTTCAGTCGCCTATAGGAACTGAGAAATCTGTTCCATCTGTCTGAAGGCCATGCCTGAAGCCTGGATTTTCTTTACTGGGCCCTGGCTGTTAGGGTATAGCCCATTGATGAGCTCATACAGCACTGTGCCATCCTTGAGCCAGTTTTGGAAATTCTCTCACCCAGGTTGGGGCCACCCAACATCCCAGTGGCACTGTGTGGTAATTCACTGACTGAGGATCTGCTCCAGATAGCATCATACTGCTTCTAAATTTTCTACTGCATCTCTCGGCTCAGTTCACAAGCAGGTCCCCTGTTGACCATTCTGAGATGGTGATGCAGGCATCTTTACCGTGAGCGATAGATGGAGAGCTGAGCAGGCTGGGAAGCAGTGTGCAGTGAGTCCAACTTTGAGTTTTATGAAGCCTTCACAGATCAGATGACATGAGTCAAATCAATCAATCCATCAATTTCAAACTGAACTGGACTTTGAAGAAAGATCAGGAATAGAACAGGTCAAGGTGATGAAGAATGCAATCTTGGCATGAAGGATAGCTTGTGAAAATGCACAGAGATGGAAGTGAGAATGGGGATGGAAGTTCCTGAATTAGAGGAACAGGTCATTTTAACTGGAAGATAGAATATGTCAAGGGGAATAATATTGAATAAGACTGGACTCTGAGGCCACATTTATGATCACTATTATCAAAGAGTAGTATGACTACTGTGTTCCCAGTAGATTCTAGTGTAACTTAATAATATAAAATATAAATTAAAAGGCTAGAAGAATGATTGGTGATCTACTCTGCCACAGTCCTATAAAGGGCATCTTGGAAGAAATAGAGACAAGATATACAAAGCCAGTTTGGTAAATAGGAAAGATAACTAGGCTTCAAGTCATATTCCCTTCCAGCTGACTTACTAATTATGTGACACTAGACAAGTCATTACACTCCTTTTCTCCTCAGTTATCTCATCTACAAAATGGGAATAATAAGAAAACTAGCATTACTTATTGTGATGTTCTCTCACTGGATGTCATGAAGAAAATACTTTGCAAACTACATATCAAGAGAGAAGGGGAGCAACTGAGATAACAGAGCCAAAACATCTAGAATCAGGATATTGATGAAGGCATCAAGAGTAGAGGAAACAACTGTTAGAGCTTTGGACAAGCAGACCAGATCAATACATAGTAATGGGAGGCACAGTTGCAGAATGGGGATTTCTTCAGTATGAGGCAAATCATTTAGGTAGCAAGATGGCATAGTGGATGGAGTGATGGACCTGAAGTCAGGGAGATCTGAGTACAAAATTTGCCTCAGATTCATTCTCACTTTGTGACCCTGGGGAAATCACTTAACTGGCCTAGGTCCCAGTCTTCTCATTTGTAAAATGATGGTATTGACCACTCAGAAGTCTTCTAAGGTACTTCCAGTTCTAAACTGATCATTCTAAAACCTAGATTAAAATCCTGCCTTTGATACACACTGGCTATGTGATAGAGGACAATACCATCATTTTTTTACTTTTTTTACTTGAGAGTTCCCTTTATCAATGAAATCACCAGTCTGATAAATAAATAAGAAAATCCTGGAAAACAAAACCCCCAACATATTGAACAGCATTTAGGATAGAGTGGAGGGAGGAGTCTACAGACTGAAGGATCTTAGAGGCAGGAAGGATACTGTTGGAGTTTACTGGGCACTCAAACACATTCAGGAATCTGCCTTCTGACAGTTGAGTGGAGAGTACAATACAGAGGTGAGTCTGGAGAATGGAGAAGAAAGAATGGGAGTCTGGGTGTACACTTGTGCATATATGTATGTTTGTGTATGTACGTGCATGTGTGCATCCATGTCACCCTTTTTATCTCTCCCTCTCTCCCCCCTTCCATCTTGCAAGATACATTATAGAGTAGAAAGCATTCTGGTTTTTGAAGGCATCAGTTTGCTCTCTGACTTCCTTCCTTACCATCTATGTGACACTGGGTCTTTTTATTGTCTCTGAAGGTCAAGTTTTTTATCTATGTAATGTGGATAAGTAATGCTTGTATTAACAATTTCATAAAACTGTTGTGAACAAAGTGTTTTTTAAATCACCAAGTGCTTTGGGAACATTGCTTCCTATTACTGCAGTTACGTGTACTGTGGAATTCAAACAAAGACTCAGTGATCAACTTTTCCTGGGCATCAGGGTTAGGAAATTTGCATGAACGCATACAGAAGTCATTCTCTTTGGACAGAGCATAGAACAAGCTAGCCTGATGAGCTTTCGGCACTGTGCTGATAAGCCCTATACAAGGAGCATAAGATCATAACAAAGCCTTCTGATGATATGAGGCTCCAGGGAAAAAAATGCAACCCAAAACACACCTGTGGGCTGCTTCCATCCACAGCTGTTTTCCATCAGTGCTATTTTCCATCCCTTTAATCAAGACTTGCTTGCAAAAGACACCCTGCAATCCTCCCCCAGCCAGCATCCCCTAGGTATTGGCAGGGAGACAATCTTAGCTATTAAGCTTTCATTAAACTTTTTAGCTTGACTAGGCATGGGAAAGGTAAGGAAATGCAGGAAGGACATTAGCAGACACCATGGATACTTTGAGACTAGACTGGAAAAAGATCAGAGGAAAGATGGGTGGGAAATCATGGTTAACAACATTGGAATGAAAGAAGGCTAAAGTAGAGGGAAGCTCACAAGAATGAAGTGATGATGGCATCAATCACACATGACCCCCCAATGAAATCGAAAGGGGAAGTATCTAATAGAATCTGTGTGGTTACACAAACAGCTGTCCAATGAGATTAGATTGAAAGAACAAATCAACCAGTATTTATTAAGAGTCTAAAGGCTCTGTGATAGGCTCTGAGGAACTTTCTTAGGCATGGGAATGATGTAAAAAGAAAAGGAGTGGTGTATAACCAATGTCAAAGGCAAAGAGCAGCATAGTCAGACATCAAGGTGTAGCTCTCTAATCCTGATAAGGAAGGGCAACTCTGTGAGCTCAGGAATTCTGACTTGCAGTGGGCTGTCAATAAGATGCCTGTATTAAGTTTGTAATTGGTATGATGAGCCACTAGGAGTGGGGAGCCATGAGGCAGCTAGGGAGGGTTAAACCAGTCCAGGTTAAGTGATAGATTAGGTCAAAGCTTCCATGATAATCACTGATGGGATTAGATCTATGAGTAATAACTGCATTTTCAATATGGATGAGATAGAGACCCAGTCTTGGAGAAAGAGGGGAAAAAAAGAGTGGCATATATCATGTCATTCTCCAAGTCACTGAGGGTGAAAAACTTGAAGTCAGTTTTGGGGAATCAGTGTGGTATTTTAGAAAGAACATTGCATTTGGGGTCACAGGATTTGTGTTCTGACATGTAATACCTGGGTAACATTAGATAACACTGAGTCTCTGGGACTCAGTTTCCTCATCTTGTTTGGTCTCTAAGGTCCTTTTCAGTTCTAAATCAATGATCATGTGATTTATTTCCTCTCCCTCTAACTTCCCCACTTCTTTGCTTTCTGACTTCCCTTTGTATGTTGTCTGTCTACATTAGAAAGTAAATTCCTCCAGAGCAAGGATTATCTTGCTTGTTTGCATATGCATCACAAATTTAGCATGGTATTAGGAAGATTATAAACAATAAATTCTTTATCTATCTAGCTATCCATCTATCCATCTATCTATTCATCCATCTATCTAGCTATCTAGCTATCCTAGCTTATGAAGGAAACTTCATAAGAACTCTACAAAGGAAAACAAGGATTTCCAGTAACAAAGTGTCATGAGCTTTGGTCATATGGGTTCTCTAACTGCCGTTTTGTTGTAAGCTAAACCTTCTCTTCCTCTGAGCTCTGTGCATTTGTGGGAGGGGGCAATTCAGTATTTTTGGGAAAATATTTTGTACCAAATGTTCTATTATCTTAGTAATACCCTTGCCAATGAGCTAGTTAAGTCTGGTTGATCATTTTAAAAATTTAATAGGGATAAATGTGAAATTCTATATTCAGATTAAAAACAATAATGTTGGAAAGTGATCTAGTATATTATCAGGAAAGGAACAAAGAACGAAATCCTTTGTATACCACCTTCATATACTATAGAGCTCTGCCTCACTTAAATCCAATTCATGGACAATTCAAGACATCACTTTTGTGATGTCATTGGTCTTTGAGAACAAAGGATGGCAACAATCTGTGAGTAGTAGTAGCTGCCCTCTAGGGACCCAACCTGCCAATTTGAGGTGGACAATGTTGTGATGTCTCCTCCTCCTCCTCCTCCTCCTCCTCCTCCTCCTTCTTCTTCTGCTTCTCCACCTCCTCCTATCTCTTCTCCTCCTTTTTCCTTCATCACATGTGAGTCCTCTGTCCACCTAGGGAGTCCTACCCTTACATGAGGGTGCTGTGTCTAAAAGAACAAACATTTTAATCACTTACATTCTGTAAGAGTGTTTTAAAAATTCCTGTTTATTTGTTTTATCATTTCCCCCCAAAGCTAGAACAATTAATTCTTTATCATGCACTTTGTGATTTCTTGAAATGTAGCTCTGAAGAAACAGACTTTGAAAATGCCCTAAACCTTTAAACCCAAATCACTCTGGCTTTCATTAAATGACCAATAATGGGTCTCAGTTCAAGTCTTCCTTGCTCACTCTTTGGGTTTTGACATCCCAGAATGAATGGAAAGAGCAATTGTTTTATGTTCTGGCCGGAAACTCTGAGGGTCTTCCCCTCCCGGGTTGATTCTTTTGTGCTGGCAAACTAGGACATCTTTTTTGTCAATTCTTAACGAATGTTGCCTCAGACAAACCAAGACCTGGAAAATACCTTAGTTTTAAAAGGCCAAACTCATCCACTGCATCCTGGGTCATTGTCAGTCATCTTGACTTTTGTCTTGCCACTGGACTTCGATGACTGGAGAAGACAGTGAGGCTGATGACTACGCACAGCTTTGCCTCCTTTAAATTTAATACACTTGCAAGTAAAGAAAAATCCTCATGATACCACTGGCCTTCTTAAGAACAAAGGAACAACTCAACAAACTCATTCTATCCTCCATGCCAAAAATTCATAAATACTCCAGAGTCTTGTAAGATCAACTAAAACACAGTACATTTTAAAGCTACATTAAAGGTTTAACTGTATTTAATACATTAACTATTTATGATCAATACAAAAAGCACAAATAAGAAATTGCAGAACTAAACACATAACTAGATGTACTTGTAATATTTCTCATATATCTGAAATATAATGAAACATAATATATCTGAAATATAATATTATATAAAAGATATATAATTAGATAATGTATTATTCTCATATAATTATTATTTTATTGTTACATGGTGTATTATATGGCTGCATTATATTTCTCATACATACATGGGGAAAACATGGTGAAACACATTATTAATATAACTTTTTTTTCTTCCTAACTTTTATGAAATTTAAGCAAAAATTGATCCTTCCCTGGCCCACAATAAAGGACACAAGGAAATATAGAAAATTAGAAATGAAATGTGCTAGATTTATATACTGTTTAAACTAATAGCAAATAATTTCATGATTCCACATGGACTTTGTTATCTGCAAATTTATTGTATTACATGTACTTTTTGATACCAAATAAAAAATGCTGTTATCCATCATTATTGATTAACAGGTGAATTTTGAAATAACTCATGAAATATGAAGCAGTAATAAACTGTGGTTTAGTTGAAGTGGGTTGAGGAAATAGGGAGTGGGGTAGTGACAAGTTATTCACTTGGCTTGTTCTTGGGTGCTTTGGGAAGTTCCAGTTTATGGGTACAGCAGGCTGAGACATGTTCATACATATTCAGTTTTTCAGAGAAACATCCAATATGTAGCAGATTGTTCTGTCTTTTGTGTGTCAACCATCTTTTAATAAACATCATTGTTGTTTCTAATTTTTTTATCAAGTGGTTTGTATTTTGTAGATGTTGGTGTATGTTACTTAAATTCTGAATATGACATGTGTTGATCATTCAAATAATTCTTGTTATGTATGCAATGTATGTTATGTATGTTATATATGCAAACTCCAGAGACACAACTTTTCTTCTCCAATAGAGACAGCATCTGTACTGTATTTAGGTCGTAGAACAGGTGATCAGGATAAGGCTTAGTGTCCTCACTAATGCCGTATCATTTTTGCTATACTGCTGGGTCACTGGGGGCAGCCAGGTGGTCCAGTGGATAGAGCCATTGGGCTGAAATCAGGAATTCAAATATAGCTTCAGACACTAACTGGTTGTTTGACTCTGGGCAAGTCACTTAACCCTATTTGCCTCAGTTTCTTCATCTGTAAAATGAGCTGGAGAAGGAAGTGGCAGGCTATGCTAGTATCTTTGCCAAGAAAACCCCAAATAGAGCTGATGAAGAATCTGAAATTACTGAACAACAACATGGACTAGTTGATGCACATAAGCATTGCCTCATGTTTTATAGAAAAAATTAAGGTTATTTGCCATGAGCTCCTACTTTTCCTCTCTTCCTCATCTCTTACAACCCAGATACCGTCTGCCATTATTCTCACCTCCATCCCTGTCTCCCAAGACTTACATAGCTGTATATAACTTATTTGTATGTATTTATTTGTTGCCTCCCCCATTAGATTGTGAGTTCCTTGAGGGCAGGGACTGTCTTGTGCCGCTTTCTGAATCCCCATCACAGTTCTTGACTCATATAGGCACTTACTGAATGTTTATTGATTGATTTAGATAGAGCGATTACTTTTGCTTAATAGCTATATCAGTTATTACTTCCAAGTCGAACTTTATTATACAACAAACTGATCTTCTAACTGATTTATAATCACCTATAAGATCAGTTTTATGAAGTGAAGAACTGCTTATACCTCTGGACTCACCAGGGACTTGAAATTGGGAGGAAAAGGAAAAAATGGGATGGTTCCTACTTTAATGATAAGGCCTATCTTCATAAAAGATCAGCAAATCCTTCACTTAAAGAAACCTTTATCCCCTCTGATTCTCATTTCACAGCTCTAGCAGACCTAAATAACCTTGTCTCTGACCTTACCATAATCAAAAATTCAGCTGAACTTTTAGCTTCAATACTAAAAGAACAATTTCAGAGCAAGGGGGCCTCCAAACATACTTAAAGCATGACATTTCTCTTGAGAATCATTAATTGTGTAAAGTACTTTTAGCACACCTGTGGGTAATATGAAAGTGGTTCTTTTCCTAATTTTTTTTAACAAGGAATATAATTTAGGTATACTACATATTGTTCTGTTATTCATGAATGGAATTTCTAGATTAGAAACAAACCCACTATACTAAAAAGGAGACTGAAGGGAAGACTGGTTAGTCTTGAAAATTTTTTTCTTACCATTGTCAAGTATGTTTCAGTTTGGATTTTGGAAAAAAAAATTAAATAATGCATTAAAAAGAGATAGGTTTCTTTTATCTAAAAAAATTCCAAGTATCAGTAAGGTGATAGTAAAAAAAGGAAATACTTGTGGGTCCTCACATAAAGGAAGTAATGAAAAGTGAACATTTTGAAGAACCAGTGAATGAATTTGAAAGAGTATTTAGACATAGTTTTTAAAAGTGACTCTTTTTTTGGGGAAAAATTATGTCTTATTAAAGCCAAAATTACAAGAACTTGTCAAGGCTCTTCTTAAGCATATAAAATTTCAGGATATAACATGTCACTCAAGATCTATTTCTTGGATTTCATCTCTTGGAAAACCTGGGTGCTGTCAGTGACAATCATGGGAGATGTTTCCATTAAGAAATTTACATAATGGAAAAGTGATATCGGGGAAGGGGAGTTCAAGGCTTTTGACTATTGTTGGCTACTGGGGAAAGGTTCTACAGGAGAAATACAAGACAAAATCATAAATAACAGCATTTTTGGTGAATTAGATGAGGCTGATGTGTAGCAACAAACTTGCTTTTATGGTAAAACTGAATCTTATAAGAATAGTGTTTCATAAACAAAATCAAAAGACATTTAAAATCAGCAAACAATTCTATATGTTGATCAATAACATTAATAATAATAGCAACAAAAATTAATTTTATATTGACAGCATTTGAAGGTTCGCAAAGTACTTTACAAATGTAATTTCATTATCTTCACAATGGCTTTGGGATATAGTTATATATTTATATATATATGACATATATATGACATTTACATATATATGATATATACACATATATATATAGGCTATAGATATAATTTTGCTTCTATTTTGAAGATGAGGAAACTGAGGCAGGTAGAAGTTAAGTGACTTGTCTAAGCTCAGATAGCTAGTACATGTGAGAGTATATTTGCACTCAGGTCTTCCTGACTCTGAGTCTAATGTACTCTTTGCTGAAAAACTTTGTTCTCACATATTTTTAGGGTTATTAGAAAAATTTTTGATCTGGTATTATGCAATAAATAAATGGTGCAGGTCTATATGGAAACACAATACTGAATATTATAAATAAGAATTAATATAATAGCATATTACTTAAAAGGTTTAACATAGATTACTTTAAAGGTTTAACAGTTCAGCTAGTGTAAATTAGAAAACATAGATTTTAGCAAAAAATGTAATTGTTAACAAATTCCTAGAGCTGAATGACCATGTCAACAAAAAGAGAGAAAACAAATTAATAAAGTACCGAAGCACTAATAATTTCATAGAAAGTAAAAAGAAATAACTAAGATGAGAAATCTTGAAACCAATAAAAATTAAAATATTAAAATGATAAACTAAGAGCTATTTTTAAATTATAAAATAAATAATTAACAAGTCTAATAAAAATTACAGGGCATATTCAAATCACTCAAATTAGAAAGGTGAGATCACAAAAGAATAAAACTAATAAAATCATGGATTGCTACATATAGGTGTATTCTAATAAATTTGAGAATCTAAATGGAATGTGTGATTATTGGCAAAAGTATAAACCATCAAAATTAATAAAACAAGGAGTATATAACCCACATAAACCTATCTCAGAGAAATCAGACATCTTCTTAAAAAACTTCCCTGGAAAAAGGTGCTAGACTTAGATGGAATTATATTATAAACTTGTAAAGAGCTGATAACCCCTATTCTTTTAATGAGGAAAATGCGATCTTGAACCCTCAATTCCCCCCTCCAATAAAACTGAGAAAGAAAACCACAGACTATAATAATTACTGAATAGCAATGCAAGAATTTGAATTAATAGACCGACAAATGAAATACATCAATATCTCAAAGAGATTTAGCCGTCATAATCCAGTAGGATTGAAAAATGGAATGCAGAGGTAGTTTGCTATGAGGAAAATGAGCAGAATAGCAATTTATGTAAACAAGTGGAAAAAATGAAGCCTACACAATGCCTTTAGATACAAGACAGAAGAAAGGTTTTGTTACACTCAGCTATATTGAACACATTAAAATACAGAGGAATAGAAGGATCTTTGTATACTCTGTTAAAAAGAATTTATGTAAAATTGCACAATATTATTCAAAAACACTAGAAACTGTCACACTCAAAAATAAGTACTAACATAATGTATACTCTTGCTAGTTTATTTAATTAGCAGTTTTTAGAAATATTAACCATAAGGCATGAAAAAGAAATAAAAGGAATAAATAAAGACAACAAATGAATGTCTATCTGTGGATGGCACAATACTATATCCAGAAAAATCAAAATAAGTCAATGAAAAACTAATAGATAATAAATGACTTCTTCAAAATGGTAAGATAGAAGATAAGCCCACCTAAAATCATTTGCTTTTCCATCCACCAACGTTTAGAAAAAATGGTAGGATGAGAAACACTCTTTATAATTTCAATAAAATAATTTGTATCATCAAGGTAAGGTATACTTATGTAAAAGTAACTTTTAAGTGATTTTTTTAAGAAAAAATCAAAAAAGATTGAATGAATAGATGGACTTCTCAATATCTCCCTCCCCCTTTATGACTAGGCCAACCAAATATAATAAAAACGCCAATATTTCTTAGACCAATGTGTGTATTCCTTGCAATGAAAGCTAATAGACAAGCTAATAAGTTATTTTGACTAAGGAGGTAAGATAAAAATGAAATTCAAAGGAAAAAGAGAAAGATAAGAATATCAATAACTATGAAAGAAATTTGGTGGAGACAAACTCCACTACATCTCAAAATGTGCCATAAAATGGAAGGTTTGATTTTTTTTAAGCAAAAACAATAAATAGAGGAAAATAACGTAGAAAAAGATTATTACACATAAAACTTATTTTATAAATATATTTCTAAAAACCCAACAAAGCAGAAACAAAAATACTGTAGAATGGAATCTTTCTTGAACTAAAACACTCAATTTCTAGCCAGAGAAATCAGGTCAATTGTAGGGGTTTTGATCCATTCCTCACACCATACACCTCTGACCCCCCCCGAAAAAATAAAACCCCAAACCAAACCATTTAGTTGTAAAAGAGTTCTTAAAAAAACTAGAAGAAAATAGAATAATATATTTATTTCAACTAGAGAAGAGGAATATTTTTATAAATAAAATAAAAAGAAGAAATTATTGGAGAAAAATTTGTGCATATTATTTTTTTAAACAATAATATGATTTTGCACAACCAAAAGCAGTTATCTCTGAAATTAAAAGAAAAGATACAGGTTCTGAAAACTATTCACCCAAAATACTTCAAATAGGAGTAGTATGGAATAGTTGATAGAGAACTGGCCTCAGCATTAGGAAGTCCTCCATTCAAGTTCTGCTCCTGAGACTGGATCTATGATTCTAAACAGTAACTTAATCTCTCTGTCCTCCACACCACTCTCTCAGACTTAAAATTTTAGAGAAGGTGCTAATCTGCATTGGGAAAGGAATTTTCTCAATGGAAGCCCTTTATACCAATGAAATGACAGGTCTAGTACAAAGAAAAAAAAAATCAGACAAGTGGCAGCTAGACCACCTAGCAGTGGATACAATGCCAGGCTTGGAGTCAAATCCAGCCTCAGACATTTGCTAACTGTGTGACCTTGGGCAAACCACTTAACCTCTGTTTGTCACAGTTTCCTCATCTATCAAATGGGGATAAAAATAGTACCTACCTCTCAGAGTTGTTGCAAGGCTCAAATGAGATAATAATTGTAAAGTGCTTAGCCCTGTGCCTGACACATAGTAGGTGCTATATAAACATTAGCGACCCTTTTTATTATTACATAAGTACATGACATCTCTAAGAAAAATCTGTAAGACCAATAATACATCCCACCCAATGGGGGACATGAATAAACTATTTATGATAGAGATTATGAAAGCTGATAATAATCAGAGAAATATAAATCAACATAAGCTTAAGATGTTACTCTATACTATAAGAATGGCACAAATATGGAAAAAATTAGAAAAATCCAATAAAATGAATGTAGGGAAACAAGAATTATGCACATTGTTAGTGGTACTTCAGTCCGGTGAAAGATTTTGGAGAGCAATATGGCAATGTCATAAGGAGGGGAGTATGCATTTACATCATGTCTACCACGTACCAGGAATTACAGTAAGCATTTTTTACAAATATTATCTCATTTTATCCCCACAACAGCCTCAATGGATGGTATTACTAATATCTCCATTATACAATTGAGGAAAATAGAGGTCAAGTGACTTGACCAGGGTCATACTGCTGAGTAAGTATCTGAGGTTGGATTTGAAATCAGGTCTTGCTAATCCATTGTGCCACCCACTGCCTCAATCAGCATTAACTATTCCTTTGAATTTACTCATTCTATTGTTAGGATTTTATCTAAAACACAGAACTAGAGACAATTTACACAAAGAAGTAATTGTTGCTCTATTAATAGAAACAATATAGAAACAACCTATGTGTACAAGCAAAGAATGGCAATATTAAAAAAAATTAGGAGGGGTGCAGAACTGTAATTTCACTAAGGTATAAAAATTCCAGTATGACAACTCTCTCTCCCTGGGGCAGGCTAACAGCACTTCTGTTACTGATGGTTTCTGACAGTTTCCTTGGGTACGAAAAAGTCAAGTGACTTCTCACATGGCCAGTATGAATCAGGAGTAGGACTTGAAGCTAGGACTTCTTGCTCCAAGGCTGACCCCTCTATCCACCATGACGCTGTGTAAGACCAAACAAATTATAGCATATTCATATAATGAAATATTATGGTGCATTAAAGATAAATATGAAGCATATAATGAAATTTGAATAAAGGCTACATGGGGTATATGGAGCAAAAAATAGCAGAACCAGAAATAAACAGATATTGAGTTCAACTCTTTAAAAGAGATGAAGGAGGGAGGGAGGAAGGGATGAAGGAAAGAAAGAGAGATGAAGGAATAAAAGAAATAAAGGAGAGAGGTGGGGAAGAAGGGGGAAAAGAGGGAAGGAAGAAGAGAGGGAGAAAGAAGAAGGAAAAAAGGAAAGGAGGGAGAAAGAAGGAAGGAAAGGAAGGATGGAGGGAAAAAGAAAGGAAGGAAGGGAGGGGGGAGGAATGAAAGAAAGTTGGAAGGAAGGGAAGGGGGAATTCTGAGTGTCATATTTTAGCTGACAAACTGGAAGTTTTTCAGGTTGATTAAGGGTCATGTCATTCAAAGAGGAACTGAGGATGTTTAGATTAGAGAAGAAATGGCTTAGGAGGGATTATGCAGCCATCTTCACAATTTTGAAGGGATGTCACTTTATTCTTTGTGGTTCCTGAGGGCTGAGCTAGGATCCAAGAGTGATAGTTACAGAGAAGTCAATCTCAATTCAATGTAAGAAATGCTTTTCTAACAAGTAGTGGAGTAAGCTTTGGATTTGGAAAAGGAAGAGCTTTGTGATTTGATGCTACGTGTGTGTATGCAACCTGATGAAAGTGACTTGACCTCTTAAGGCTATAAAAATGAATGAGTTGGTCCAGACCAGGGGAGGCGAACCTGAAGCCCTCTAGATTCTCAAGCATGACCCTTTGACTGAATCCAAACTTCACAGAACAAACCCTCTTAATAAAAGGATTTGCTTTGTAAAACTTGGACTCAGTCAAAAGGCCACACACTAGAAGGCCACATGTGGCCTTGGTGATGGCTTTTAGATTATCTCTAAGGTTCTTTTCGCCTTTAAAATTCTTTATTTTAATATTCTCTCTTCTCTTCTCAGGGCTAATATTCTAAAGAAAGTATAAATAAAGTTTTATATTGCCTAATACTCCATTTTCTAAAGCCATTTCCAGCCCTCTAATTTTATTAAATGTTAGAGTGACAGTGTGGTATAATGGATAGAGTTGGCCTTAAAATCAGAAAGATCTGGGTTCAAACCTCACCTCTGATATATACTTGTTATGTGACCCTGACCAAGTCACTTAACCTTCTCCAGGCAAATCTCAGACTAAGTTGCCGAGAAGATGTTTACAAGCTTTGGTAGAGATAGATAATTTTTGATGCCAATGAAATCATAGATCAAGTACCTGGCCAGAGCACCATGAGGGGAGAGTAATATCTTTCAGAACTACTCTGCCCTTATTTAAGGGAGATGGTGGCAGGGGACACACAAAACTTTACCTCTCATTTATTGTAAGTGCCTAATTTTTTGTTTTCCCTGTTCGACTGTGAACTCCTGGAGGACACAGATAATTGTTTCCTCTTTGTATGCCCAGTACTTAGCACAATGCCTGACAAAAAGGAAGAACTTAACACTTATTATCCATGACCTGCCCTGTTGTTGAGAAAGGGAATGATTTGAGTCCACCATCATAAATATCTCAATGTTCCTGACACATAGTAGGTGCTTAATACATTCTCATTTACCACTCATTGACCACTCTATGGTCAGCGGAGAGAATGCAGGATATTTATGGATCAAACATGTCGATTTGTGGCTAGAAGAGCTGACAAGTGTAACACAAATGACCAGACTAGACAAAATATAATCCTCAGAAAAACCCTGCCTTTACATTCTTCATTGGCCAGAATCCTTTAAATATATTATGTTCAACTCTGGGCTTCAATAGCCTATAGGGAAGACTTGGAGAATAGTTCCTTCATTCCTTTCCTTTCAGCTCAGAGAAAGACCTAGCACATTGGACAGAGCACTGGATTTGGTATCATGAAGACCGATTTTAAAGTCTCACTTCAGAAATTTACTGTGAACTTGGGGAAAATAATATTTCCTGTCTTACAGGGTTGTGGTAAAGATCATGAGATCTCTAAAATGCTTTGTGAATCTTAAGTACGACATAAATGTGATTTGTTTTGACTATGTAAACATACATTATATTCATATTTATCACAATATTATTTTCCCATTATAACATAAAATTCAGAGTTTTAGGTACACAATAATAACTGAGAATTAGGTAGGCTGTTGTTTAGGTCAGGCTCCCAAGTTTGGTCCAATCCTATGTTGTTCTCAGTCTCCAATGGTCAAGGGAATGAGGGCATTTCTGAAGCAGAACAAGGGATGAAAGATGACCCTGTGGTTATGATGATATTTTTTGGGCTAGTCATTTTGGTCTTTCTGTCTCAGGCAGATCAGTCAGCATTTATTAGATGTGCCAGGAACTGTGTGAGACTGAGTTACACATACAAATACCAACATCTGTTTGCTTCCTCTCTGATTTCTTCGTATAATATTCTCCAAACAGCTGTTTGAAATAGTAATGTCGACTTCTTCTAAGGATGATTGACTTTTTTTCAAATTCATACCTTCCTTCTAAATATATCTATCATTTAGGGAAATATGGCATTGAACAGACCAGAATAAGGACAAGGGCTATAAAATGGGTTTTGTTTTTCTTGTGCAATCATTTCAGTTGTGTCTGACTCTTTGTGACCCAATTTAGGTCTTTCTTTGCAGAGATGCTGGAATGGTTTGTCATTTCCTTCTCCAGATGAGGAAGCTGAGGCAAACTGGATTAGTGACTTGCCCAGGGTCACACAGCTAGTAAGTATCTGAGGCTAGATTTAAACTCAGGTCTAGGCCTGGCATTCTATCCACTGCACCTTCTAGCTCCTCCCAGCAATGGAGCTTAGGAGTATAAGATTTATCAGTTGTAAGTGTTGGACTGGATAGTCTTTAAGGTTACTTCTAGCTCCAATGTTTTTGACTTCATGATTCCATGAGTTGGATAACTTGAAGTTACTTCTAGCTCCAATGTTTTTGACTTCATGATTCCATGAGTTGGACAACTTGAAGTCATGGCCCACTTACAGTCCATCCTGCAGTGAAAGTGGGGGAGGGTGTGGATCAGATTCAATCAATTCATTAGAGGTACAAAGAACCTCAAGGTAATTAGAATTAGAAAATCAGAATAGATGATAGAATTTAAGTGCCTTGTGAACAAGGATTATTTCATTCTTCATATTTGAATCTCAAGAGTCTCATACAGAGCCTGGCACACCTAGTAAATGCTGATTGATTGGTTTATCTGCCTTAAACAGAAAGACTAAGGTGATGAGAACAAAAAAATGTCACCATAACCATCAGGTTATGCATCCTTTATCTTGAATCCCTTATTCCCACTCCACAAGCAAAAAAAAAATAATAAACTGAATAAAAATATGTTTCATTCTCACAGAGTGAGAAAATCCCTAGGGTGTAGTGCTATCAGGGACTTGAAGAGGTCATTAAGTTCATCTCCTGACATCCAGACAGGTTGAAATGAAACAATTTCAGGAAGGTCATTTTAATGTGGATTATGACTCAGAGTTATAAGGATGGCAATAACATTGGTGCTGGATTCAAACAACCTGCATTCAAATCATGTCATTTATACTTATTATCTGTGTGATCCCATGCAAGGCGCTTATCCTCTGTGGGGCTCAAATCCCATTTATAGTGTCACTCGCTGTTTGAGTATGAACAAGTCATTTTGTTCTCTTTGTCCCAGTTTCCTCAGCTGTAAGATGGGGACAATAAAAATCTAATATTTTATGGTACATTTCAGGTATGGAAACTTCTTTCTTTTTTTTTGTAATAAAAATTTATTTATTTAACTTTTTACATTCATTTTCACAAAATTTTGGGTTCCAAATTTTCTCCCTTTTTATCCCCTCCCCCCACCCCAATACACTGAGCAATCTAATTTTCCCTATCACCAATCTGCCCTCTCTTCCATCATCCTTCCCTTCTCTTGTCCTCATCTTCTCTTTTGTCCTCTAGGGCCAGATGACTTTCTATTCCCCATTACCTGTATTTCTTATTTCCTAGTAGCAACAACAATACCCAACAGTTGTTCCTAAAACTTTGAGTTCCAAATTCTCCCCATCCCTCCCTCCCCACCCATTCCCTTTGGGAAGGAAGGAAATTCAGTATGGGCCATATCTGTGTAGTTTTGCAAATGACTTTGGTAATAGTTGTGTAAGACTAACTATATTTCCCTCCATCCTATCCTGCCCCCCATTGCTTCTATTCTGTCTTTTGATCCTGTCCCTCCTCAAGTGTTGAATTCAAATTGCTCCCTCCTCCCATTACCCTTCCTTCCATCATCCCCCCTCCCCTTGCTTATCTCCTTCTCCCCCACTTTTCTGTATTGTAAGATAGGTTTTCATACCAAAATGAGTGTGCATTTTATTCCTTCCTTTAGTCAAATGTGATGAGGGTAAACGTCTTGTTTTTTTCTCAGCTCTCCTCTTTTTCCCTCCACTAAAAAGTCTCCTGCTTGCCTCTTGAATAAGATATGATTTACCCCCTTCCATTTCACCCTCTTTCCTCCCACTACATTTCTCTCTCACCATTTACCTTAAGTTATTTTAAGATATGATCCCATCCTATTCAATTCACTCTGTGCTCTCTGTCTCTGTATGTGTGTGCACGTGTGTACGTGTGTGTGTGTGTGTGTGTGTGTGTGTGTGTGGTCCCACCAACTACCCAGATACTGGAAAGTTTTAAGAGTTACAAATATTGGCTTTCCATGTAGGAATGTAAACAGTTCACTTTTGGTAAGTCCCTTATGACTTCTCTTTGCTGTTTACTTTTTCATGCTTCTTCTCATTCTTGTGTTTGAAAGTCAAATTTTCTTTTCAGCTCTGGTCTTTTCATCAAGAATGCTTGAAAGTCCTCTGTTTCATTGAAAGACCATATTTTCCCCTGAAGTATTATACTCAGTTTTGCTGGGTAGGTGATTCTTGGTTTGAATCCTAGTTCCTTTGACTTCTGGAATATCCTATTCCATGCCCTTCGATCCCTTAATGTAGAAGCTGCTAGATCTTGTGTTACCCTGATTGTATTTCCACAATACTGGAATTGTTTCTTTCTAGCTGCTTGCAAGATTTTCTCCTTGACCTGGGAGTTCTGGAATTTGGCCACAATGTTTCTAGGAGTTTCTCTTTTTGGATCTCTTTCAGGTGGTGATCGATGGATTCTTTCAATACTTATTTTGCCCTCTGGTTGTAGAATATCAGGGTAGTTTTCCTCGATAATTTCATGGAAGATGATGTCTCGGCTCTTTTTTTGATCATGACTTTCAGGTAGTCCCATAATTTTTAAATTGTCTCTCCTGGATCTATTTTCCAGGTCAGTTATTTTTCCAATGAGACATTTCACATTCTCTTCCATTTTTTCATGCTTTTGGTTTTGTTTTATGATTTCTTGGTTTCTCGTAAAGTCATTGGACTCCATCTGTTCCATTCTAATTTTGAGAGAACTATTCTCTTCAGTGAGCTTTTGAACCTCTTTTTCATTTGGCTAATTCTCCTTTTGAAAGCATTCTTCTCCTCATTGGGTGTTTGAACCTCTTTTGCCAATTGAGTGAGCCTATTTTTCAAGGTGTTATTTTCTTCAGCATTTTTTTGGGTCTCCTTTACCAAGGTATTGACCCATTTTTCATGCTTCTTTTGTATCTCTCTCATTTCTCTTCCCAGTTTTTCCTCCACCTGTCTAACTTGATTTTCAAAATCCTTTTTGAGCTCTTCCATGGCCTGAGCCCACCAGACATCCACCTGGGATGTCTGGGATACAGAGGCCCTGACCTTCACGTCTTTCCCTGATGGTAAGAATAGTTCCTTGTCATCAGAATTGAAAGGCGGGAACATCTGTACCCCATCAAAGTAGCTCTCTATAGTCTTATTTTTCTTCCCTTTTCTGGGCATTTTCCCAGCCAGTTACTTGACTTCTGAGATTCCTGTCCACCCCCCATGCCTAGATCCCCCAGCTAGTGCTTGGGGTCTGAGATTCAAATGGGCTTTCTGTAGCAGGCGCAGCTGCTATTTAATGTGAGCTTGAGTTCTGGTGCTCAGGTGGGGGCAGGGCTGCCTCCCAGGCTCAGTTCCCTCAGGGGCTTTATGCAGAGACCTTCAGTAATGGAGCGGGTGGGGGCAGGGCCGTCTCCCTGGCTCAGTTCCCTCAGGGGGTTTATGCAGAGATCTTCGGTAATGGCCCTGAACTTCTGCCTGCTGGTCTGGGAGTTCCGGGGGCTGCCACTGCTGCCTCTACCGCTGCCTCCCGAGGGGGCCCGAGTCACGGAGGCACCCTGCTCCCCTCTCGGCCAGTCCAGAAATCTCTCTCACTGACCTGTATAGCGTCTGTGGGCGGAGGGACCTTCCCGGCCAACGGAGGTTCCGTCCCTGAAGCCTGCTCGGATCCACTCCTCTGGGGCCGTGGCCAGGGCAGCACAGGTGTGGGCTCCACTTTCCGGGGCACAACGGACCCCTGGGGACCGCTCTCCAGGGCTCTCTGGAATGGATATCTTTTCCACTGTGTTTCTATGCACCTTGCAGTGCTCCAGAATTTGTGGGGAGTTCTTCTTGCAGGAAATATATGGGCTGTGAGTTCGGAGCTAGCATACGTGAGTCTTTCTACTCCACCATCTTGGCTCCACCCTGGAAACTTCTTTCACTGAAACAGAATGAGAAATTGTTGGTAATTTATGGTCTTAGGGAATTATCTGAGGTATAAGAGGGTAAATGTTTCCCCATATTCACACAATTTATATGTGTTAGCAGTGGTACTTGCACTCAGATTTTCCTGACTCCACGGCCAACTCCCTGTCCATAGGTCATGCTGTCTCTCACATAAAGTGTGACAAAGAATTAGATGTACTATAAGGGAAACAGGCACTTAGGTGGCACAATGGGTAGAGTGCCAGGCTCAATATCAGGAAGACTCATTTTCCTGAGTTCAAATCTGATCTCAGATTCTTACTAGCTGTGTGACACTGGGCAAGTCACTTAACATTGCTTACCTCAATTTCCTCATTTGTAAAGTGAACTAGAGAAGGAAATAGCAAACCACTCCAGTGTCTTTGTCAAAGAAACACCAAATGGCTTCATGAATAGTTGAAAATGACTGAAAGAATTAAATAAAACATAAATTAGGGAAATACATATAGCTAGAGAATGAGTTCATAATCATCTGCACCCTCTTTCACATCAAAAAGTTAAAAGAGTTATTTTATCTCTTTGTGATTGATGTGTTTATTATGAGAAATCATTTCCTTCACACTTCTATGTACTGGGCACTTGTCCAAACCTACACAAAGAACCTTGCATGTTAACACCCTCTCTCACCTACTTCTTCATGGTAACCACATCCCTTTGTTCGCTCTCTCTCTCTCTCTCTCTCTCTCTCCTTCTATTTCCAATTTTTCTCTTACCCTTCCCCTTTCTTTTTCTCCTCTTCCTTCCCTCTCATTCTGTCTCTGTAGCTTCCATGATTATAAGACTTTATCTGTACTAGGCAGGATAGAGGGAATGAATGACAAGGATTAGAAAAGAGCAGTCTTTACTAAGCTGAGAAATAGAACAACTTAAAAGACCATATGGTGAACAGAGAATATTGTCCACTCAGTCACACTCAAAAATAGCCCCATTCCAGAGAACAGTTGGAATTGGAACTTTTCAACACTCCTCAGAATTAATAAGGTGAGATCACTGTAAAAACAGGAATGACCCATCAAAAGATTAACCTGGTATAAATAGCATTTATTATTAAGTTGGAAAGGAGATAAGAAATCTCTTGGGCTGGCTAGCTACAGACTCATATTTACTTGAAGGTCCTTAGCTCCTTCAGCAGAATGTAAGCTCATTGAGGACAGGAATTATCCTTTGTTAATCTCTTTAATTTTCTGTAACATACCATAGTGTCTGAAAACTAGAAGTCATAAAATAAATGTCTGCTGATTAGAAAGGACTTGCGTTACATAAAATGGAAAGCAGCTAAGAGATTATGTAGTCCCATCCTTTCATTTTACAGTTGGGAAACTGAGGCCCTAATGTGACTTGCTCAAGACCATGTAGCTCATTAATGGCAGAATCTATACCAGGTCTCCTGATTCCCCATTCAGCATTGTTTTCATTATAACTGTTTAACTTCATTTGCTAATGACACATTCCATATGCTCACACCCCTTTAGGCACAATCCCATCAAGGAAAAATGGGGTCCCTGGCTGAAATTCCACTGGCAGCATTAACCAATGTGGGGGCAGGGTTAGTTTGACAGCAATGCTTTGGGTCTACCTTGAGCTGATCATTGGCTAAGTGCCCAATAGCTATACCTTATAAATGGTCCTGGTTTTAAGACAAAATGGCCCAGCTGTTTTATGGAATTTCTGCTAACTAGCATGTTGTGTTGGGTGCAAAGATGTAGAATTCTCCAAACTATAAAAGATCTGGCTGCAATTTATGCTTAAACCCCTTTGCATGGCAAAAACCCAATTTGAATTGCAAGTCCATCACACAAAGTGGGGACCTTAACATATGGTCAATGGAAAAGTCTCTTTAAAAGAGAATGGAGTACACTGGACCAAGAATCAACAGATACCTCCTCCGCATTAAGTCCCTAGCTTCCTTTAAAGCTCAGTTCAGGTTTTATATCCAAGTCAAGGGCTTTTGTCTTGACTCCTCTCTTACCTGTTCCTCACACCTCCATCCCTCAGTTCAAAGGATCACAGTATCAGAGATTTAGAACTAGAAGGAATCCTAGATGTCATGCAGTTCAACTCCTTCACCTTACACGTGAAAAACTGAGACATTAAGATGGTAAGGGACTTTTTAAAGTCGTATAGAAAATAAGAGAGATAAGATCTGAGAACAAGTCCTTTGATTCCAAAGTCAGAGATTTTCCCCCTGTACTACCCTCTTGAAATTATTTCATTACTCTGCATTGTATATGTTTTATATCTATCTGTTCATACTTTATCGTCTCCCCACCCCTAAGCTCACTAAGAGTAGGTATAATTTTCTATTTTTATTACTGCATCTCTCATATCTACCATGGTGTTTGCTTCATAGTAGGTACTTAATGATAATATACTAAATTTGTCCAGACTTCGATTTTTACTATCTAAATGACCTAGGGCAACTTGATTCACCTCTCTGAGCCTCAGTTTCCTTATCTGTATAATGGGGAGAAGCATACTCACCTCATCTACCTTGTAAGACTGCTGTAATGAAAGTTCTTAGTATTAGTAAAAGGATGTTATTCCATGCAAAAAGATGCTCTTCCATGTCTCAGATCCACTCTTTGTGTCCCTACCTCCTGCCATGTGTCTGTGCACCCAATACTTATTACATCTACAACATGATTTCCACTATAAACTTTGTTTTCCTTCTTTTTGAAAGAGTACTTTATGCCTACAACTTTATGAAATTTTTTTTTCTCTTCAGCTGAAATTCTACAAGTTTGGTCTTCGTCCAATGGGGGATTAAAAAAATACTTGGCAATAGAAAGAAAATGTTCCAGTCTGTTTTTAGAAATGCAATGTGTTTTCAAAAAATCATTAAAACTTCAGACTGTCTGGTTTGGAGACTTCAGTGAAGGTGGTAGGCTGAATTATGTATTCACCTGGTCTTAGTTTGCTGAGAACGCAACATTTCTATTGATGACTGGTACTGTACCATTCACCATGGTGTGGGAGAAAAAATGTAGGCTAGAAGAAATAGTGGGTTGAGATTCGGGACATGAGTTAGGGTTCTAGCTCTGCTCAAAACTTATGGGACCAGGGACAAGCCACTTAACTTTTCTAAGGCTCAATTTTCTCATTTGTAAAAACAGGGATTTTATAACTTGCCCTACTGAGTTGGCAGGATTATTGCAAGGAAAATATTACAGAAACATGAGTTGTCATTATTACAGGTGGAAAGAATATTGAATGTGGAGTCAGAAAACCTGGATTTGAGTTTCTGTTTTATAGCTTAGTAGCCATTAGGCCTTGGGAGATTATTGAACTGTTAAAGCTTTACTTTCCTAATCTCCAAAATGACCATACTGATATGTGTCTTATCTCCCTCACAGGTTTGTTTTGAAATTCTACTTATACAGATGATGAAGCCAAAGGGTAAAGAGGCATCTTTCCACAGCCACATGTGCTGTTGTAGATGTTTGAATCCAGTCTTCCTCTAAGTCCTCCACTTGTCATTATATCAAGTTGTTATACTATCCACAGATGGTTTTCTAGAGTTTATTAGGTTTAAGGAACTATATTAGAAGTGGTATAGAATTTCCAGACTGGGGAGAAGATAGGTCTCACAGTCTTTAGGTACAAAGCATCAATACTTTTGGTCATTTTCTCCCACATAATAACGTTACAAAGGATCCCCATTACTTTCAGAGTAGTTTGCTCCTTTGCAGTATTTCCCTTTTATTACACACTTTGTGATAAGCTCCCTTGTGCAACTTAAAATGACATGATCTAATACTCATGAAATACACATGGTATCCAGTGAGATAGGACACACGACATCTAGAAAGACTCTATCCAAGCCCCAGGGGCAGCTAGGTGGTGCAGTGGATAGAGTACCAGTGCAGGAGTCAGGAGGACCTGAGTTCAAATCTCACCTCAGACACTTGACACTCACTAGCTGTGTGACCTTGGGCAAGTCACTTAACCCCAATTGCCTCATCCTGGATCATCTCCAGTCATCCTGATGAATATCTGGTCACTGGATTCAGATGGCTCTGGAGGAGAAGTGAGGCTGGTGACCTGCACAGCCCTCCCTCACTCAAAACAAAGTCAAGTGAAAGTCATGTCATCATTTCTCTGATGGCATGTTCTTCTTCGGCAACAAAGGATGAACATACACATCCAAGCCTCAAGGCCTTGATATTTTAAGAAAGAACAAATATAAACATATATACTGGAAAGTATTTTTCAAATTAAAGAAATTAAATGATCAAAACACAAAGAGCCCAGGTCCCAAGTATTAATAAATGTATACTTACATGCTCATGCTTTGATGGAACTCAAGATCTCATCAGTGTTTCTGCTTCTTCCACTGCTGGAGAGTTCAACCTCTCTATGCCTTCTCATTCTGGGAAATTCTCTTCTATATCTACCATAAATCTTCTAAAGATAACACATTTAATGTGGTGGAGATCTTCATTTATCTCTTTAAGAGTTTATTGTTATTCTTTGATGGAGGGGGCTGCACCTGTGATTTAACAATAAACTTCATTTACTGGTTAAAAATAGTGCTTTTTTCTGAAACCTGTAGTCTGAGAGAGTTAACTACAGTGCTAAGAGAGCAAATGACCTGCCCAGGACCACAGAAGCAGTGTGTGTCTCACGCTGGACTTAAGACAACAACTTCCTGATTTTAAAGAGAGTTCTCTATTTCCTACGATGGGTTGCTTTGCCTTCTGGTTCTTTTAAATATTCAGTTCAATTCTACAATATTTATTAAGAGTCTACTAACAGCCAGGTATTGCAGTGGCAACATAAAGACAAAAAGGAAAATAGTCCCTGTCCTCACAAAGCTTATCTTTTTAGTGGGCAGGAGAATGCAGTATATTAACACATTTGTTGATACAAGACAGCTTGAAAAAAGAAAAGAACACCAACAATGAAGAAGATGAAATTTTTTGCAGGATTTGGCACCTGAGCTGATTTTTTTTGCTGCAAAATAATAAGTATTTATTAATAGTAACATAGTAATAGCTCACACACATACCACTTTAAGGTTTACAAAGCACTTTAAATATTTTCTCACTTGACAACATGTATTAAACACTTATGTTCTCGGCATTGTTTTAAGTGCTAGAGATATATAAAAAACATGGTTCCTGCTCTCGAAGAGTTCACATTCTAACTGGAAGACAGCATGCAAACATCTAAGATCATGTACAAGGTACATGACAGGTAACTTTAGAGTGCAGGCACAAGTAGCAGGGAGATTGAGAAAGGACTTCTATAGAATGTAGTATTTGAACTGACTCTTGAAGGAAGCTAGGGAAGCCAGGAGGTGAGAAGGGAGAACATTCCAGAAATGGGAAACAGCCAGGGCAAAAAGGCAGAAAGGAGAGATGGAACATATTATGAGAGAAACAGCAATAATACCTGTATTACTGGATCATGGATTGCATGGAGTGGTGTAAAGTGTGAGAATATAAGAAAGCCAGGAAGGAGTCATGTTACAAAGAGCATTAAATGCTAACTAGAGCATTTTAGAGTATGAAGGAGGAAATGGCAAACCACTTGAGTATTTGCCAAGAAACTCCTAACATGGTGTCATGAAGAGTTGTACATGACTAAAAAAATGACTGAACAACATAGAACATTTTATATTTGGTCCTGGAGGTTATAAACAGCCACCGGGGTTTATGGAGCTAAGTGTTTACATGGTCAGACTTGTATTTTAGCAAAATTTTGGCAATTGAAGGAAGATTGGATTAGAGAGGAGAGAGACATGAGGCAAATCAGTAACATGAATATTATAACAGTACTGGGGAGAGGTGATAAGGGTCAGAACTTGGGTTTTGGTTATGTGAATGGAGAAAAGGATATGCACACAACAAATGTGGAGAGAAAGCGGACAAGATTTAATAATGGATTGGATTTGTGGGGTGAGTCATAGAGAAGAGCTGAGGATGACTGCAAGATTTTAAGCTTAGATGACTGAAAGGATGGTGATGCCCTCAGCTCTTACTATAGATGAGGCAATGATTGTTGCTTGTCCTTCATTTTTGGAGGGGTCTAAGGGTGATGTCTTGGCTCTTGGGTAAATTAGATTTTTGTGAGGCTGAGTTGAATAACATTGTCAGCCTTATTTTTTCTTCCCGAGCCATTGAAGTCCAGGGGCAAGACAAAAGTCAAGATGACTAGTGATGGCCTGGGATAGAGTGCATGACCTTGTCATCTTTGAGCTCTAAGTGCTCCATAGCACCTGCCTAAGCTGCCTTCATAGCTGTTGGAACAAATGGTTCTCATCCACCCATTCCACCAGGAGAAGTCTTCACATGCTTGGGGTAGACATCTCCCCAAAAATATGGTTTTGAGACCTGACGGTTATACTCCACCTGGTTTAGCTTGGTTGCTGAAACAGATGTGTGTTGTACATGTTACATGTTACAGCTTCTTGAAGCCACAGGTGAGAGTTGAGTGCCAGGCGGACACCATAGGTGGATGAGCAGCCCTGAAAATGGTTTGGCATGTCCTTGAACAAGAGGTACTAGTTCTTTTTGAACACCCCATACACCCTTCTAAATAATAATAGGAACACTGGAAAAAAGGAATGGTTTGGCAGAAGACAAACTTGTCCATTTTGGACAAGTTGAGTTTGTGAGAGGCTTCCAAGAGGCAGAGGTGAGGAAGACGAACATTCTAGACATTTGTGACAGTGTAGGCAAAGGCATAGAGATGGGATATATGTTGCCAAGTTGAGGAAACAGTACCAAGAACAGTTTGGCTGGAGCAAAGACAGTTTGGAAAGGGAGGCTGGTGTTAGTTTACTGAGGCATTGAAATACTAGGGCAAGGCTTTTTCATGATGGGTTTACATGGTCAAATTTGAGGTTAAGTAATAGTATTCTGACAGTTTTGTGTTGGCTGCATTGGGATTTGGAGGGTTTGCAATAAAGGAGGACAATTAGAAGGTTATATTTAATAGTTTAGATAAGAGGTGATAAAGGATAGAATTAGATTGTGATCATATGAATAAATAGAATTTGGTTGGATATAAGAGCTGTTGAAGGAGGTGAAATCTATGAGAGACCAGGATGACTGAGATTGTGAACTTGAGTGAAATGGAAGGTTGACAGTGCTTTTATTAGTAGTTGAGAAGTTTGACAAAAAGGGGAAATTATCAGAGAAGAAAATATTTTCTGTTTTGGATATATGGAGTTGCCATATGAGATACCACCTTCAAATAGAGATGTCTATTAAGAAGTTCGTGGGAAGAGACAGACTAAAACTATGCATAGGTTTGGGAGCCATCTGCATAGTGATAGAAATTGAACCCATGGGAACTGATGTGATCACTAAAAGAAATGACACAGAAGGAAGAGAAGAGAAGGAAGAGAAGAGAAAGAAGGGAAAGGAAGGGAAGGGAAGGGAAGGGAAGGGAAGGGAAGGACCAAGTTCTGAAGCTTTGGTGACACCGTATTTAGAGATTTAATGAAATAGAAAATCAGATTTAGAAGACTATACATCAATGGAAACTGAGACCAGTAGACAAATGAGAAGGGAACCAAGAGAGAGTATTCATAAAATCCAAGGGAGGAGCGGTCAATAGCATCGCAATATTTTGCGAAATCAAGAAGTATCATTTCTGATGGATTCCATTACTCTATCTTTAAAGAAGAGTTTCAGATTACACACACACCCACACACGCGCGCACACACACACAGACACACACAAGTATGTGTGTATATTTCTCCCAAACCTCTCTCCTGAATGCTAATCCTACATCTCTAAGTGACAACCCAATGCCTCTAACTGGATTTTCTCTGTGTGTGTGCATGTTACATTTTGTATTGCATTTTTCATTTTGTGTGTGGGTATATACAAACATATATGTATGTATATACACATATGTACATATACACATATGCACACAAAATGGAACACAGTATGTTTTTCCCCAAACTAATTTCTCCTTTGAACTTGTCTATTTCTGTTGAGAATTGAACATCCTTCTAGTAACTCAAGTTGATAATCTTGAAATAACTATTAATCATTCCCCTTTTCTCTTCCTAATTAGTTGCTCATTTTGCCTCTTCAGTATTTCTCACATCTGTCTCCTCTCTACTTGCACCACTAGGACCCAAATTCAGGAACTCATTACCTCTTGCCTAGACTATTACAATTGCCTGCTAATTGATCTTCTTGTTTCCATTTTCTCTCATCATCACTCTATTTTCCACAAAACTACCAAAATACTCTACATTTCATTCAAGCCGTCCTTCCTCCAAGTCAATATTCTTTATTGCAACTCACTATCTTTGTGAAGACTGTCCCCATTCCTTGGATTCATTCCTTTCTCATGTCCGCCTCTTAAAGAATTTCTCTGATTCTCAATTTCGTCATCTGAAAAAATGAGGATAATCATAGTTCCTACATCTCCACAGGACTGTTGTGAAAATCAATGCAGCAACACATACACATATTGCTTTGAAAAATCTTAAAGTGTTATGTGAATATTAGCTATTATTATTAATTATTGATGTACAAAAATGTAATTTTTTTCCTTGGAGGAAATGGTACAAGATGGTATAGCTAGTTTAATCTATAATTTTAATTATGTTGGCATTCATGGAATACAATTCAATAAGTTTCAAGATAGGAAAGAAGAATATTCATCCTCCTTTGTCTCCTCCATGTTTTCATTCCTGAAAAAGAATTAAGATAAAGATATGATAACTTGGGCTTTGTGTGTGTATGTGATGGTGGGGGGGAATCTCCTTTAACTTGCTAAATGGTAATGTTAGTATTAGTCAAACATTGTGCTAATGTTTGTTGAAGATAAGGGAAAAAAGGATGCTTATTTAGCTAACACAAGAAATAGTTCAGCTCTGGTTTAGAAGTAGGAAGGAGGTAGAATCTATGAGGGAGAAAGATGAGCCTGAAGGTTGACAGTGAATGGAAGGTTGACAGTGCTTTCTATAGTGAAATGAAAATTGAGAGAAGAGGTAAAATTATTAGGAAAGAAAATGTTTTCTGTTTTGGATGTGTGGAGTTTGAGATGTCATCTCCGGTAGAGAGGTCTATCAAGAAGCTGGTGAAAATAAAAGGGGAAACAGCTAGGTGATACAGTGGATAGAGCAACTGGCCCTGGATTCAGGAGAACCTGAGTTCAAATCTGGCCTCAGACATTTACTAGCTGTGTGAAAGTCACTTAACCCCAACGGCCTAAAAATAAGAAATTGGTAAGGAGAAGAGAGATTAAAATTGTGTGTAGGTCCGGGAGCCAACACTTAAGGGCAGCAATCTCATTACTGTACAGTCCTACCTACTCTCTTCTCTTCTTTAGTGAACTGACTCACAGAATTATAATTTCAGTGCCAGAGGGCACTTCAGAGGACTACAGGAATGACCGTACCCTCTGTGACATATAAAGTAAGTGCCAGCCTGCAAAGATGGGCAACGCATTCATTTCTGGAGCAGCCCATACCACTTGTGAATGATTCTCTAACTATGTCTGATTTTTTTTTTTTCTGACATCGAACCTAAATTGAGTCTTTATCACTTCTACCCCTTGCACTAGTTCTAGCCACTGTGGCCAAGCAAAACAAATGTAATTCCTCTTCTGTGTGACAGCCCTTGAAACAGTTGATGATTTCTATGACATCTCTATGTTCTCTTTTCTGGGGTAAGGAGTTCCTGTGCCTTTAGGTGATGTTCACATATCAGGAACTTGATGTGTTTTGCCAACCTGCTTGCCTTTCTCTGGATTCTCTCCAGCTTATAATTGTCCTTCTCAAACGGTGGTGCCCAGACAAGATGATAACACTCAAAAATGTAGCCTGATTAGGGCAGAAAAGAAATGAGGTTTTGGTACTGAACCCTGTGCTTTGTACAATTTAAGACTGCATTAGTTTTCTTGGCTGTTGTGGCATAGGTTCATTATATAGGGTTATAGAGTTTATATTTGTCTACTATCACTTTGTCTTTCTTTGGGCCTTCTCCTGTTTAGCCAAGTCTCTCCCTGAATTATACTTAGAAAGTTGCTTTAAAAAAACTTAAGTAGAAGTAAGAGTTTACATTTATTCCAGGGAGTTTCATCTTGGTAAATTAAGCCCAGCATTGTAACCTGTTGAGATTCTTTTGGATCCTGATTCTAATCAAATGTAAGCTATACTTTCCAAAATTGTGTCATAGTTAAATTGAATAAACATGCTATGTATATCTAAATAAAAGTTTTTGAAAAAAATGCTAAATAGCACAGATCAAGGCTTTGGAGGCTAATATCAAACCAATAAAGACGACTTACTGATTCCAGCAATTCAACCAGCTTCAAGGCCACCTAAATTATACTATCGCTTAGTTAATTTCTCTCCATCTTTTCCATATGGATATCATGAACGCCTTGCTAAAATCTAGGTAAACTATGCCTGCAGCTGCTCTGGTCTGCCAGCTGAGTAACCAGAGAGGGAAGGAAGGAGAGAAGGGGGAGGGAGAGAGAGAGAGAGAGAGAGAGAGAGAGAGAGAGAGAGAGAGAGAGAGAGAGAGAGAGAGAGAGAGAGAGAGAGAGAGAGAGAGAGAGAGATAACGGAGAGAAGAAGATGAAAAAGGAAAAGAAGATGAAGAAGAAGAAGAAGAAAGAGGAGGAAATGAGGTTAATTAGGCATGATTTGTTCCTCATGAAAGCATGCTGATTATTTGTGATTTTAGATTTCATTTGTAGATGTCAGAAACTATTTTTTTAATATACTCTAAAGTTTTTTTCCTATAGAAGTCAAACTCAAGTTCACTGGCCTATTGTTTTCAGACTTTACACTTCTCCCCTTATTAAAAGTACAAAATGATCTCAGATAGCATCAGACCTTTTCCCATTCTCCATAACATTTCAGGAATCATGTTCATTCATTCTTTCTGTATTGTGAGATGTCGATTATCTGAGTTTTGACCTTAAACTCCCTCTGTCACCCAAAAAGAGTCATAAAATTCAGGTTAAGAGCCCTTGACTAGTCCTATATTCCCAATTTAATGAACAGAAAACCAAGGCAAAAAACAAATAGTAAAGTAACTTGCCCATGATCACCCAATCAGGGATCAAGCTGAGACTAGATCTCGAGATTCCTGCTTCCTACCCCAATTACCTGTATAATATTCTGGGCTAAGACATACTAGCTATCAGAAATAACTAGATGTTGATTTTTCAGAAATCAATACAGACATAGTTATCATCTTGGCCAATTGTTGCCCATTTGTGAACCTCATTCTTATTTATTAATGTCTAGATTTGCATTGACTCTAAACAGATTTCTCATTTTCATTAAACAGCTATTGACTAAACATCTCTGTAACCCTGGCTCTCCTGGAGTTAAAAGTATGCCAATCTTAACTGAGGCAAAAAAAAGGTAGAAGATAAAACGACACATACTTGAATCTAGAAGAATTATTTCGCCTCCAAGACCATCGCGAGAAAGCATGACTCTCCCTAACAATCACTTAAAGGACAAAAAATCATGGAAATTGACTACACAACTTTCCTTTGAAGTATTCTTGACTGCATTGAAAGTTATGTAGAGCAAAATATTATGAGATATAAATTGGAAAGACTGAAACCACACCATTTGAGGGTATATTTTTAAAAATTTTATTGTTGTTTTTAAAAAACACATTATTTTTCTATGTGTCCAACCCCAGGACCTTCCCTTGTAACAAACTGAAATGATTAAGCAAAAGCAATTGACACAATTGTCTCTGTTACTACCTATGTAAAAGCAAGTCATTCAACCAATCTGGGCCCCATTTTCCTTATCTGTAAAGTAAGAAGATTTCATTTGAAAACCTCTCAGGTTCCTTTCAGCAGCTTCATCTGACAGCAAATTCACTAGTCTATAGTGAATTCTCCATAGAGGAAGAAAATATATTTCATCATCTATTCTCCTGTACTAAGATTGTCTATTGCAAGTGATCAGTTCAGTGGCCTCTCCATTTTGTTTTAATTTATTTTTTTGTGGTTACCATGCATACTTGGCTGGAACTTGTCAATATAAGTCTAAACCATATGGAGATATAGTTACCTGAATGGTGTCTTTCTCAAGAGTCATGAGTAGGTGTGGAATCACTATAGACTCATTTTCAATCCTTCAAAATGTTTCTAGATATTTTTTTGCTTCATGTACTTGACAATGTCATTATGGATGATCTCATGATCCGCTACTGTTGCGTAACACTAGGGATCCCAAGAAGACAAGCCAATGTTACCCAATTTTTCTTTGTTAATACACCATTCAAATTTACTTCAGGGAATTTTCTTATCTTGTTCTGAACTTTTAAAAGAACATTTAGTACTTCCTTCTTTCTGAGAACCTTTAATTTTAACACTCTTTATACCATTTAATGGGAATGTATTTAGTTAGGCTTCATCTCTTTGGTTCCGTTTGGTAACATTTTGGTTATATCATACATTTAACTAGTTAGTGAGGCAGCTAGTTAGAACAATGTTTTGAGTGCTGGTCCTGGAGTTAGGAAGTCCCAAATTCAAATCCAGCCACACATGTTTAATAGCTCTATGACCCTGGACAAGTTACTTAGCCTCTGTTTGCCTCAGTTGCTTCAGTTATAAAATGGGGATGATAATAGCATCTACCTCTATGGTTTCTTGTGTGGATGAATTGAGATGATATTTGTAAAGTGTTTCCATAGCGTTTGTCATCTAGTCAACACTATATAGAAATTTACTCCCGTTCTTCCCCTCTTCCTCTCCTCAGTTATGGCAAATGTGCTAAAAACAACACAATAATAAAATGCTTCTACCAGTAGTACCTCAAGTTTAGTGCCTTCCCCTGTTAACTATTTTCTATTTATACTATAGATGTTTTGTTTTTCCTCTCTCCCCCCATTAAATTGTAAGCCCTTTTGCTTCTTTTTGTATCATAGAACTTAGCACAGTGCCTGGTACACAGTAGGCATTTAATAAATGTTCATTGATTGATTGAAAAATATAAATTATGCCTTTTTTAATAGTTGAATGAACTACCTTTAGCAGTGATTGGCTTACTGTCCTAGATGTCTTCAAGTAATGACTAGATTACCATTTGTTGGATGTATTATAGAAGGGATTGCTTTCTTGCATTGAGTGGGTTATGCTGCCACTGAAGTTCCTTCTAGCTATTGAATTCTGTGACTTATTTATTATTTAGGCTTACAGTGACTGATAAGCTCTCAGGATTTGGAGACAAAGGGACTGAGATTCTGATCATGACTCTAATGTTTATTACTAGACAACTACTACTTTGTGATGGTCATGTCATTTTTTGCCCTTCAGTTTACTCAACTGCAAAATGAATAGGCTGGGTAAGATGATATCTCATATTTCTTCCAATTCTAAATCTCATCCAGATTATTTGAATTTCCATGTAGCCATGGGGGCTACATCTCTTAAGATATTATATAGCACGGTAGAGTTTAATAGCCAAAGAAAAACTTGGATTCAAATTCTACCTACTACTTCTTATAGGATACGGGGTTCTCAATTAATCTCTTTAGGACTCGGAAAACACCCTAAGACTTACCTGTTAAATCAATGATGTTACCAAATGCATGTTGGTAGAGAAAATCTTTGAGAAGATAAAATTACAGATCCATTGCCTGTTTGTTATAGATGCTTCCATTGTCAATTGTTCAGTCAAGGAGCATTTATTAAGAGCTTACTGTATTCCAGATGCTTTTCTAAATGTTAGGGATACAAAGAAAGGGAGAGTGACTGAAAATAAAGAAAAATTATCTTCTCCTTTCATCCCCCAGCTAAAAATGCTTCCTGTGTTCTAAATTTCATGTACCACTTCGTTTTTACTTCTCATGAATTTGTTACATGCTATTTTGCTGCACAGTTTTTCATGATCTTAGCATCATATGCTGCTACCAGATTATAAGCTCCATGAAACAAAGATAAAGACTGGGTTATCAAATGAGATAGTATTTTGAAAGCATTTATCATGGTTCCTGGCACATAGTAGGCATTCCATAAGTGCTTGTTTGCTTCTCTTCATATTTCCTATAGCACCCGGCAAAGTGCTTTGAATATAAAACGTAACCATATAGAAGTGGGATCAGTCTTGTTCAACTTTTCCTCAGAGGGTAGAATTAAAAGCATTGTGCACAGAGCCAAGGGGCAGATTTAGATTTCATAGAAGGAAAGAATTCTGAATAAGAGGAATGAGATGTCCAAGGAGGAAATGACTGTCTCCTACATGGAGATTTTTAGGCAAAGGCTAGATTTTGGAGAGGGGCTTTCTGTTCAGGTTCCTGTAATAATGCTAATACTAACAATAACAGTGAATACTTAAGCAGTGCCTACTACATGTGAGGCATTGCACTATCTCATGTGCTATTCAAAACAGTCCTGGGAGGGAGGCACTATTATTATTCACATTTCACAGGTGAGGAAACTGAGGCAGAGAGTGGTTAAGTGACTTGCCCAGGGTCCCAAGGATAGCAAGTTTGAACTTTGGTCTACCTGTCCACAAGCCTAGTACTCTATCTATCTACTACGACACCTAGCTGCCTGAAGCACTACACGGTCTTTGAGATCTCTTCTGAAGTTGAGATACTGTGATTCTAATAAGTAACTGTTTCATTGCTGTTGTTTAAAGGAGAGTTAATGAAAACCTCACCTTGCCTGTTAGGTAATTCCTAGCATAGACAGACCATCTCGAAATGCAAAGAGAAGAGCTTCAGCTATCAGCAGCCTATTACACAGGGCTCTCTAACAGGACATCAGCACATCAAGAGTACATTGAAAATAAGTGTGCATAAGGACTTATGATCTATGCTATAGCCATAGAGGTGGCTTTGAGCCTGAGAAGGAAGAGGGAGGATTAATCCCAGAGAAACTCTGAAACCCTAGAGGGTTTTAGTTCGTGGAGATGCCACAATGCTGCTAGTATAATCAGCCTGCCCCAATTCAGATGATTATAAATTCTGAAAGAATGGAGTCTAGTAGGCAGCCCTTCTGATTGACTCAAGGCCATACCTCTTATATAGTACAATGAACTCTGTTGCTGACTTGTACTTCAGCTCTGAACATTGCCTCCTGTTTCTGGCCCATTGGTTTAGAAATCTGTATCCCTGGTAACCAAGCCCCTTTTCTGTAAGTGATGATGCCTCTGGCTTCTTCCTGAGTGAGGATAGTACAGTTCCAATTCTTTACTTGGCTACTCAGCTTGAGAATTCAAATCAAAGGATATAGGGGATCCTCTCATTTGGGCAGGTCTCAGACTTGGCTATACCCAGGAGAACACCTGTATTTGTATATATTTATACAAAATTATTAAAATTTCTGAGGACCATTTAGAAAAAATCCAACAAAATCTAGAGTGGGGCAAAAGGACAGTATGGGTATATATCCATTCTTCCAAACAAATAGACTAACCTAATGGACAGAAATATGACATTAGTCAGGAAGTCCTGGTTTCAAGTCCTGCTTCTAACCCATTGGTTGAATGAGCCTAAGGAAGCCAGTTAACCTCTTAATGCCCCAGATAGCTTTTTAAGTTAAGATAAGATCTGCACTGACGAAGAATATTCTTATTGGGAACACTCAATGAAATCGAAGGTCCAGTTAAAAATAATGACCCTAGACATCATGGTGAGAATTTTGAGGCATTCAGTAGATATTTGCTGACTGTGGAAAGCATAACATAATAGTCAGAGACTAAGAATTGGAAAAGAACATAGAGACCCTAAAGTATGGTCCTTTCATTTTACAGATGAGAAGAGTGAGTCACAAGTCTGGGATTTGGAAGTTAGGTGACCCAATGTTATATAGCTAGCAAGTTTCAGAGGTAAAGTCAGTGAAGAATAATAATGTGTTGTCTTATCTATAAAGAGATGAGATCTTCTGATACTGTCATTCTTTGAAAGATGGGGAGCCAGATAAATTAATAATAGTAAAAAGGCTGCCCTACAGTTGTTGGAAAAATAGCATCAAAGTAGGTGTTAGAGGACATAGTTTTGAGTCTTCCACTATTGAACTTAGTAATCTTAGTCAAGTTCCTTAATCTCCTCAATTTCTACTTCTGTTGATTGGGGATCAGAACCAGAGGATGCCAAAACAGGAAAAGGCCTTGGAGATCATTGAGTCCTGTGAATCTGTCATGCAGATGAACAAAAGGAAGTCATGAGAAGTTAAATGACTTGTCTAAGGTCATCTAGCTAGTGCTGCTACTACCTACTTAATCTATATCAAAGAGTCACAGGCCCAGTGGATATAGTACCAGGTCTGGAGTCATGAACTCTTCATGAGTTCAGATCTAGCCTCAGAGAGTATGATCCTGGGCAAGTCACTTAATCCTCTTGGCCTCAGTTTCCTCATCTATAAAATTAGCTAGAGAAGGAAATAGTGAACCACAGTGGTATCTCTACCAAGAAAACCTCAAATGGAGTCCTAGAGAGTTAAACACTACTGAAAATGACCAAACAACAAGATGATGGTTGTGAAACTTACTTATAGTTGTAAAGGGATGTTATAAATGATCGTTGTTCAGTCATTTTGGTTGTGTTGGACTCTCTGGGACTCCATTTGGGATTTTCTTGGCTGAGATACTACAGTGGTTTGCCATTTCCTTCTCTGGCTTATTTTGCAGATGAGGAAACTTGAGACAAACAGGGTCAAGTCACTTGCCCAGGGTCAGACAGTTAATAGGTTTCTGAGACCAGACTTGAACTCATGAAGATGAATTTTATGGACTCTAGGCCTGGCTCCCTCTCCACCGTATTACCTAGCTGCTCCCTACAAATGATAGGGAATATTAATAATAATGATAGTAATTAAAATAATGAAGATAATGATTAATAATTACTAACTCAAACTCTCTACTATGTTAGTATGCTGGCTAATAGAATTTGCGGTTATTAACTTGTTGACTTAGCTTGGTGCTCTCTAACAGTATGGTCAGGCCTATATTATGCTCTGCAAATTAATTTCATCATCTCAAAAAGCAGTCCAATTTCCTGGAGCACTTTTCATTATCTGGGCTCTGTCTTTTGGAATCCCAAGGTATCTTCAAGGATCAATTCAGGCTCTATCTCCTACACAAAGGCCCTCCTTGTCCCCTTCTCAACTCCTTAAAAAGACATCAGTACTCACCTAAGTCCTGAAAGCACCTTCCACTCACTTGTATATTTTGAAAAATTTCCTTATATGCATGTTATATCTCCTTGTAGGAAGCAGGCTCCCTGAGGACAAAGATATTTTGTTTGTTTTTGTCTTTCTATCCATGGTGCTGAGCACAGAGCTTTTCTTGTAGCAGGCACTTTAAAAAGCCTGTAAGTGCATGTAATTGTGCTCCTTTTGCACTGGGTATCTGTTGTTTCTTGGCATGCCTTGCAGATTGAAGTGAAATTGCTAGGGTTTGGCTGTGGATAGAATACTCAACTTGGAAACACAGGAACTGAGTTTGTATACTGGCTCTGCTATTTTCTGTGTGTCCTTGAGGAAGTCAGTCTCTCTAAGACTCAGTTTCCTGAATGTAAAACAAGGGTGCTGTCCTAGGTGCTCTACAGAGTCCCTTTTAGCTTTAGATCTGTGAATGCAGTGTGTAGATAAAGTAATCAGATTTTTTGTTGTTTGGTCGTATCTGACTCTTTGTGACCCCATTTGGAGTTTTCTTGGCAAAGAGACTAGAGTGGTTTGCCATTTGCTTCTCCACTTCCTTTTCACAGATGAGGAAAATGAGGCAAGCAGAGTGAAGTGACTTGCGCAAGGTCACCCAACTAGTAAGTGTCTGCAGCTGGGTTTGAACTCATGAAGAAGAGTCTTCATGACTCCAGGTCTAGTGCTCTATCCACTAGATCATCCAGCTGCCCAAAAATTGATCAGAGGCAACTATCAAATTTGAGAACAAGAAGAATCTTTAGAGTTATCTAGCCCCTTCATTTTACAGAAGAGGACACTGAAGTGTAGGTCAGGGAAATAGCTTGCCCAAGGTGAAGATCATTCTACTGTTTGTTAATGAAATTCTCTAATATGGAAGTGAATATATGTTGATTTACCTTTTTTTTTTTTTCCCATTTCAACCTTTCACCTAGAAACGAAAGCCAAATAGCTTGACTCAGTTCTGAAAAACATCAGGTCTTTTTTCTTAGTCATGCTAAGAACACTTCTCTGTGTTACAAAACATAGGTGAAAGCTGCCAAAAGTAGTCAGCTCATAATGGAATTTCTCGATCTGCTATGCCCCATACTGGATGCTTTGATCCACTGCATGGTGGACCAGCCCCAAAACCTGATCATAGACAGCCTGGGGTGAAAAGCTTTGAGAGGTCATCTAATCTCGTCCACCTAGACCTATCATTCATGATTCAGGCTTCAAAAGCCCCAATGAGCTCAGCAGTGAAAGTAACAGAGAGCACAGTGACCTGGAGCTCCATATTACTCAAACTAGACATCCTATTGCCCGCCTAATAGCCTTTCCTTCCAGTTGATTTATAACAAGTTTTGTCTTTTCTCCACACATGCCTGCCTCAGCTTCCTCCTCTTATGTTCTTAAATATTTCCTTGTAGATTATTAGCTAGTCCTGGAGTACTTGTTATTGTTCAGTTGTGTCTGATTTTTTATGACCCCATTTGGGGTTTTCTTGGCGAAGATACTAGAGTGGTTTGTCATTTCTTCCAGCTCTTTTTACAGATGAGGAACCTGAGGTAAACAGGGTTAAGTGACCTGTCCAAGGTTACATAACTAGTAACTGTCTGAGACCAGATTTTAACTCATGAAAATGAGTCTTTCTGTCTTCACACCTGGCACTGTATTCACTGTGCCACTTAACTACCCCATCTAGAATTTGTAAAGCACTGAAAGAAGGCTTACTGTTTGCTCAGTACTGGTATTAAACACCCTACTACATATTACTAACGGTGCCTCTAGGTGTTGGTGCGTATTCACTCAAGTTCAATTAAATATTTAAAAAAATTATTGATAGCTATACGCAGGGCATTGTTTAAGTAACCGTTGTGTATTACCAGTCTTAAGAGAAGAAAAATCGTCTGTATAGAAAGAGCTTTGGATTTGGTGCAAAGGACGAGACTAGAATTCTAGACTAGAATCTTAATTCACCTGTTTGACCATGACCAATCAATTATGGGCTTCTAGGGGCAAAGTAGAGAAAATACTAACTGTAGAGTCAGAAGGACCTGAATTCAAATTGGTCGAAGACACTTACTAGCTGAGTGACCCTGGGCAAGTCACTTAACTTTGGGCCTGAATTCCTCATTTGCAAAATGAGCTGGAGAAGGCAATGGCAAATCACTCTAGTATCTTTGCCAAGAAAACTCCAAATGATATTATGAAGAGTGGAACACAAACAGCAACAAGTCAATCAATAATCATTTATTAAGCTCTTATTGTGTTCCAGACACAATGTTAAGCTCTGGTAGTACAAAGAAAAGCAGAAATAGTTCATACCCTCTAGGAACTTATAATGGGGTTGGGGTATATGGGGTGTATAGGGACTTTCCTTTCTTGTAGGAGGGCTTCGTATCCACTTTTGGTGTCTACTTGGCATTCAACTCTTACCTGTGACTCCAAGAAGCTATAGTATGTGCAGTGGTCACACCCCAATAAAACATCTTGGCAGATTGGCTAAATCAAGTTGAGGATAGCCTACAGGCCATAAACCTTTCAGTGAGTTAGAGGGATATATACCTCAAGCATATAAAGACTTTCTTCCATGGAATGGGCAGAAAAGAACAATTTGATGTAAAAGTTATGAAGGCAACTAAAGCAGGTACTGTGGAGCTCTTAGAGCTTGGTCAAAGATTGAAGATGCCAAAGTCATCCACTGCATCCCAAGCCATCGGGCTTGTTGTTTTGACTTTTGTCTTCTACTGAACTTCGATGACTCTGGAAGAATAAGAGTGATGACTTTATCTCTCTGTCTCACTTAAATCCAATTCACCCATGAGTCAAGATATCACCCTGTGATGTTACTGGTCCTCTTTGTAAATGAAAGAAAAATAACAGTGGGGTTGAGGTCAGGTAAGGAAGCAAGTACTGACATATACATTAAATATAGAAAGGATGGAAAGTATCTCAGTTTTTCTATCTAGAAGGGGTAAGATTTACCTTGAAGATATCTTCCAGCTCTAAGCCCTATGATCCTATTTCTACGGTTTTTATCAGTTGTATTCTGAATACTTGCCCAGGGGAGTCTCATGCTGTTTTGTTGGACTTTGACATCAATATGGCTATTCTCTATACTGGCCATCCCTTACACTTTCTTTTGCCCATAGCATATCACCCCTCTTATTCCTAGTTAGCTGTTCTGAAGAGCAGGGTTTGAGAAACAGCCCTAGTGACTGAGAGTGACTGATCATGAAAACTCAAGATGGTCCAAATTCTTCAGTAAATGTGAGAGCTGTAACTGACTAATGAAAGCTGCCGATGCTGGGTCGATGAACGGAGTCCAGTAACTTTGAGGGTTGTTCCATGTTCTGTGTTCACTCCACAAACATTGACTAGATATGCGCTGTTGTGACTAGTGTTATACTGTGAAAGACTCCCAGTAGAGAAGAAAGTCACTGTGTCTGTCTTTAAAGCAGCAAAGATCCCATAGGTTGTAATGATGATAACATATTTATAAGGTAACTGACCATTAAAACAAAAACAAAACTGTTTACATATATTATCTCATTTGATCCTGTCCATAATTATTGGAGCTACATGTATAAGTATTCATTTTTACAGAGAAAGAAACTGAGATTCAGAGAGGTTAAGTTATTTGTCCAAGGTCATATATTTTAAGTCACATAGTTGACATTTGAATGCAGACCTTATACCTCCAAGTCTAGGACTCTTTTTTCTGTCTTGTACAACTTCATTTTTTTAACCATTTTATCTAACAAATAATGGTTCAAGCTACTTTGCAATTCTGTAAGCAACTGGTTGACTTTCTGCTAGACAACCAAACTCTGGACCAAACCTTGTAATCACTGATTTACATATGGAAAAGACCTTAGACCTTAGCTGTTAGCCCAGTCTTCTCATTTGACATATGAGAAAATAGAGACTCAGAAAGCTGAAGATCTTGGTCCCAGGCCATAGCAGTAAATGGTAGAAGAGGAATTTGAGCCCAAGTCTTTGCACTCATGATGGAGTGATCTTTCCAATTCACCTTGTTGCCTTTGCCTTAGAAAATCCTTCCTATTGGAGCCTTCCTTGGTCAGCAATGGTGTCAGATCCATATCTTCAGGTTTTTGACACTGATAGGCCCTGAGATTTAAGATGATAGTATTTTTTTTCTAAGTGCCCTTTCGGGGTGGAAGCGTTAGAACATGCATGAATCAGTAAAAGGCCCCATGACTCATAAGCTACAACATTTAATTAATGCAGGGAGGAAAAAGAATCAGAAGCAATTTGCTGTTTAAAGGAATAAGTAAGAATCACTGGAGCTTGAACTATGCTAAGCTTTGCTTCCTTTGGGGAACATATCAGAGCTTTGTGAGAAGAAAGGTCATCTTCTACCTTGAGGAATTCTAGTGTATTTTTTTTGCTCCCTAGCCAACAAGGGGAGTTATTTCAACACTTTTAAAGGCTGCCTCATCATTTCCTCTTGTGAAATCCACATGCTTTGAGGTTGAATCAAAGTTTGGAATTTTGACCTCTATAAGGGAGAACATGTAGGTCACTGTCCAGTCCTGCTTCGGGGGAGCATCTGATCTGATCACTTGGAGGTGTGACTCTGAGTTACCATTCACCTCAGAGTAGGGCAGGCAAATTAATTTCTGAGTCACCTTTGGACCTTAGGAGAAACACATTCACTGGTGCAGAAGGCCATCAGGGCAAAAAGATACATTTGATTTATTTGCTTAGGCCTACAAGCCAAGAGCAGTTCCTCTAGGCATGGGCAGATGGGATTTGTCAGTGTGGAGACAAAAAATTAGATCTAAGGACTTGTAAAACAGTAATTTTCCTTTATTTAAAAGCACCAAGGTGAAAAAAAGTGAGCTTAGAAAAAATATTCATTAAAATCTCAGCATGATGAAAATTGAATTTTTATTAACCTCATTCACAAAACTTTTAAAAAATAATTTGTATCAAACTTATTTCTGTGCTTTGTTAAAAATATAAAGTTTACTTGAAAAAATACTTAAGATTTTCTCTGGGAATTTTTTTCCCTATCATTTTGCAAATGGGTCATTTAAAAAGCAATACAGACCTTCATACCTATATTTTCTACGTTTCTCTTTGTTGTTTTGTTTAAATAGCCAAAGAAAGAACTGGAAGGAGACCAATATCTGATCCAACCTATCTTTTTACAGAGGAGGAAACTGAGGTCAAGATTTACCCAAAAACTTCCAACTTGCACCTTTTTCATTGAACCACAATGTCATTGAATTGTTAACTTTGAGAAAATGTGACGGAATTTATCATCATTATTATCAACTTACATCCATAGATAATTTTATTGTTTAAACAACATTTTCCCTATAATAACTAGAAATTGTGGCCAAATCATTGCAGCAGGCTTACTTTCCTCTTGTCACAAATGGATGAGCTGAGTGTCCTTTTGGATATAATGGGGAAGAAATACCTTCCTGTCTTTTACCCCCAGTGTTCAAATTATCTCAGTTTCTTCAATTCTAAGATTCAGAGCCAAAGGCCTTAGGGATCCTCTTATTCTCTCTTTATAGATCAGGAAATGGAGGCCCAGAAAGGCAAAGCCATTTCCATTTGGAAGACCAGTTTGTTTTCTGGTACCCACTATTTCTTTCCCCAGCTACCATGAAACTGACTAAGCTTCTCTAAGGCTAAGGGAAGAGTCAGACAAACCGCCATGTCTATGCACACTTTATTTCTCTCCTTCCTTTTTTCCCTTTGAATTGGGGTGGGGATGACATATCTCACCATCACCTGAGGATCACTACTTTGCAGAGAACTGGAGCCTCATGGAAGAAGCAAAGGAACAAGTGAGGAGGCTGGGGATAGGAGGAGAAGGGGAGAGGGAGAATGAGCCCGAATAATGAGAAAAGTGACTGAAGCTTGGACATGTCTTCAATTTGTTGGATAACTTTTCTTTTCTCTGACCTAAAGTGGCTATGACATGAGCAACATCTCAAAAAAGAAACTGCCATGTTGATACATTTTAAAAATTTGTTAAATAAAATCTGGTTAAAATCAATCTTTCTGGAATGGCAGTCTTTATACTATGGATTCTTAACTTGCTTTGTGTTATGGTCCCCTTTGGCAGTTTGGTGAAGCCATTCCTTCTTACAATAATATTTTTAATGTATAAAACAAAAGATATAGGATTATAAGTGAAACTGAGTATACTAAAATATAGTTATCAAAATACTTTTAAAAATCAAGTTCCTGGACCTTATGCTATAAATTCCTTCTTTATACTAAATTACTCATTTTGTGCAGTGTAGCACAGATACAAAGTAATTTCAGTATCTTAATTCTCTCATTCATACAAAAACCTTATGAAATAATCCAGTAGATGGTTAAGGCACAAACACAGATAGCTAAAATAAACAATATTATATGATAAATTCAACAGAGTTAGAAAATAAAACAGAATTTCTAAATGTCCATTTTACAGTTGAGAAAATTAAGTTTCAGAGAAGTTAATCCATATTTCTATAGAACTTTAACAGGTACAAAACATGACATCCCAGGGAATTAGGGAGTAGAAATATTAGATTCTTCCTTCTACATTTGAGGAAACTGACACTCAGAGAAGAGAGAAACTTTCCCTAGATTACACACAGCTGGTACGCGTGTCAAAGTCTAGATCCAAATTTGGTTTTCTTAACTCCTGAAAACCTATATTCTTTTCACTGTGCCATGATAACTTCCCACATTCATATATTCAATGAATGGACGCTATCTCGCCCTAAGTGAGTACCTGCATAGACTTTGGCCTACAGGGCCAAGGTCTCCCAGTACATTCTGGGCCATCTCCAGTCATTGTGATGAATGTCTGGTCACTGGATCTAGATGGCTCAGGAGGAGAGAGTGAGGCTGGTGATGTTGCACAACCTTCCCTCACTCAAAGCAAAGTCAAGTGAAATTCATGTCATTATTTTTCTGATGGCATGGACTTCTTCAGCAATGAAGGATAAGCACACAATGATAATAAAGAGGAAGAGAAAGAGCTGGAAATTTGATCCAAGCCCTCTGAATTATAGCTCCACATTTTTTCCACTATTGCTGAAATTTTTACCCACTGTTGCATTTTCCTTTCTATATGTTTCATAAAATAATAATAACTGATATTTATATAATAGTATGTGTGTATATGTGTATATATATATACATATACACACATATGTACATATACATAGTTCATGGAAGGTACCATAGGGGCCTTCTTATTTTATAGATGAGTAAACTGAGGCCCAAGGAGATTAAATTACTTGCCCAAGGTCATATAAGTAATAAGCATCATAGGTGGTATTTGGACCCTGGGTGTCTGACTCCACACACAGGGGTTTTTCTATCGCACTATGCTGTTTTAAGGTTTATGAACAAAGTACTTCACACATTATCTCATTTGAATGAATATTGTAGTTTTTGTATTTGAAAATCAGAGACATAATTTTTAAAAAATCCAACCAAATCTAAATTAAAACCCTCACTCAATATAATTAGCCATTTATTCATTTATCAAACACTTAGTGACCATGTCAAGCTCAGAAAGTTAGGAAGGCTTCTCTCTCCTATCTGCCAAATTATATATGTCACAGATTTTCTGATCAAAAATGACTCTCTGTCTTGCACTTCACACAGTGCTTTATTTTATAATTCTGTGGGACTTAGCCTATAAAGTTATTTTTAACGATATTTATTTGTGCCTTATGAGATGTGAAACTGAATGCACACTTGATTAAGAATCAGAGGACTTGAGTTTATCTATCAACTTCACTATTTAAGTGAACTTAGTCAAGTCACTAAACTCTTAGGCCTCTGTTTCCTTATTTGTAGAACGAGAGGGCTATATTAGTTGATCTTTAAGGACTCTTATAGTTTTAAATTAATGATCCTAAACTAAAAGCTTCATGAGGTTGAGTATGTATCGTATGTGAACCATTATCTAGTCTGGCCCTTTTCACAGGATCTAAATCTTGCTGCCCTACCACTTTCTCTCTCTCTCTCTCTCTCTCTCTCTCTCTCTCTCTCTCTCTCTTTCTCTCTCTCTCTCTCTCTCTCTCCCCTCCCTCCCTCCCTCCCTCCCTTTCTCTCTCTCCTTGTCCCTCTCTCTCTTTTTTTCTCTCTCTCTCTCTCTTTCTGTCTCTCCCATATACAAATGCATACCTCTATCTTTGTACATATGTACATGTAGGTATATAAATACGGATAACATGTATATATGTTGTTGTGTTTGTCCTTTGCTTTCAAAGAGGACCATGGCATCAGGGAAATGATGACATGATTTGTAGTTGACTTTGATTTGAGTGAGGAAGGGCTGTGTAAAGTCATAAGTGTCTTTCTCCTCCTGAGTCATCTGGATCCAGTGACTAGACATTCATCACGATGACTGGAGATGGCCCAGGATGCAATGGGAGACCCTTACCCTTTTAGGCTAAAGCCTTTTCAGGTACTCGCTTAAAGTGAGGTAATGCCCATTCAGGGAATAGGCCTTGCCTTGTTAAGAAGTGAGTATGCAGCTGTTGAATATATGAATTCTTTTAAACTCATCTGCTTCCTCATATCCTTTAAGAAGGCTTTTCTTACAAAGGTGTGTGAGATGAGATTCACTCAAAAAGGTTCATTGTGGCTGTTCCCCCAACTTGTCAGTATGACTGTATCTTCATGGTATCAACCTATTGGAAATGAAGACTGCTCCATGTACCTCTAAGCTCCGTACGCCTCTCTGTATGCTGAGACACCAAATTCCTCTTCTCCGTACCCTTCTGAATGCCAATTTAACTTGTCACAATTTTATACATCACCCAGTGGGTGCTAAGTAGCATTACTACAGAATTTAGTCCTTCAGACTTCTGATTTCATTGGTGTGAGTATTCTATCACCTCCTACTCCCACCACCTTTCAGAACCTCAACTTTTCTGTTCCTTAACAAACATTTTCATGAAGTGCTGGGGCCTTCAAAATGTGGTCAACTTTCTTGTGACAAGCTTCTCATTACTTACTTCGGCAGAGCATTAGGTGACACAGTCATTATGTAGCCTGTACTTAAAACCTTTCCATTGTGCTAGCACCTGACAGAATTTTCCTTCTCCCAACAGCAATCTGGATGGCAACAAAAGGAAATGATCTCTTCCCTTTCTTCCAGCCAGTATCAGGACTTTGCTTCAGTAACAGGGCTCTCCCAGCCTGAAATCACATTTTTGGCTCCGACCTATTGATCCAGGTTCACCCACACCCTGACATCAGTGCTTATCCTGATAGAAAGTATAAAAGGAACCCCTAGGTCAAACGTTTTCTACCTCAGGACCAACCTTATTTCCTGTACTCTGATTCTCTGGTGACATATTTATCTTTGTCTGCTTAGAACTCCTGACCCAATGCCTTTTGGGCCTTTCTTTCATATCTGCTTGCCCTGAGTAAATGCCCGGACTCCTGACCTCTGGTTTGCTTTTGACACTGGGTAAACACCTCCCCATGGCCCCTTTCATGCTTTTCTGAAGTCATGGCTTATTGCTCACCCTCTGATACTTTTTAAGCCTTAACCCTCAGTCTACTAGTCTGCCCTAGAGTCTGGAATTTCCCTGCCTCAACTGGCTTCTGCTTTCTTGCTGCTCTCATTATCTGACAAAACTAGAAGACATTGTCACTACAGCTAAAAATAAAGGTCGATTTGTTGAGTCAGAGAATTTTAGAGTTAGAAGAGTCCTTTGGGTATCATACAACTGAAATCATTATTTTATATTTGAGGAAGTTAAAACCAAGTGAAGGAAAAGACTATTAACCATCATATTATTTGGATCCCAAAGTAGGCTATTTTGATTTGATTTATTGAGTTGGACTATCACCACTGATTCAGTCAACCAGATACCTTCTATGTCTCCATTTTACTTGGTGCTATGAGAGAGATAGACAGACAGACAGAAAGAGAGAGAGAGAGACAGACAGAGAGAGACAGACAGAGATACAGATAGAGAGAGAGGTGTAAAATGGTGTCTCAATTCAAATCAACTAGTTATCTTAAAACTCTTACTTTCTTTGATTTTTTGGAAGAGAAAATTTATAAGATTAATTTTCCATAGAGTGTGTTCTTACAAGAGAATAAGATTTAGAAATGTAAGAGCTATTCAAGAAGACAAGTTAAAGCTATGGTAAAAACCAGTGAGGAAAGGGCATACCTCACTTTGCTTAGTCAGAAGAGCCTTAGTACTGAGTACCTTCTTTCTCCAGCCTTTTACACAATTCCGAGAATATTGGAATTGAAGGGGACCTCAAATGGATTCATTTCACTATCTAACTCTCCACAGCAGCTTTTTCAAACCTCTTCACCACTCTTCAAACCTTCTATGACTTCCCTTCCCCCATTCTCTCAGCTGAGAGCATTGCCTCATATTTTACAGAAAAAAATTGAGACTATTCTCCATGAACTGCTTGTTGCTCCCTTTTCCTCCTATCATTCAGGTGCCTTCTGCCACTCTTTTCTCCTTTACCCTTATGTCATGTGATGAAATTGCCTTATTCGTTTCCAAGACTAACCCCTCTACTTATTCGTGATCCTATTCCGTCCCATCTCCTCTAGCAGACTACCCACTCTGTCATCTTCACTCTTTCACTTGTTTTCAGTCTCTCCCTCTCTACTGGCTTATTTCCTGCTGTCTACAAACATGCCTATGTCTCCTTTATCTTGAAAAATCCTTCACTTAATTCTTCTATCATTGGTAACTCTCACATCCTACATCTCATCTTTGCAGCTAAACTCCTCAAAAACATCATCTACAATATCTTCTTTTTGTATTTCCAGGGCTTAGCATAGTGCCTGACACATAGCAAGCACTAAATAAATGATAATTATTGGCTATTATGATTAGAGGAAAAGTGAAGTATCAGAGAATGTTTACCCTGGAGAAAAAAGTCTTAGTGAGGACATAGTAGCTGCCTTCAAGACTTTTGAAGGTCTATCAAGAGGAAGAAGGGCTAGATTTGTTTTGCTTAACCCTACAAAGACAGAATTAAAATCAGGAAGACCATTATTCAAATCCTAACTTAGATACTCTCTATTAGATCTTATGCAAATGACTTAATCTCTGTGCACCTCAGTTTCCTCATCTGTAAAATGATAAGACTGCATTAGATGACCTTTGAGGTCCCTTTTAGTTTTATACCTAAGATCCATGACCCTATGCTGGGGATTTAGAAGGGGAGACGATCACCTTGTAATACATTTACCAAAGGACACAGGTAAGAGTTGAATAGATATGGAGGGAATGTAGAATGCATTTTCTCCAAAATCCAGATCAAGGAGATAAAAAATTTAGGCTTGCATTGGAGAGAGAAAAATTTCCTAATGAACAGAATTGTCCACAAGTTGAATGGACTACGTTAGAAATTAATGAGTTCTTTATCACTGAAGACTTTCAATAGGTAGAGGATAGATTATAGAATCATAGACTTAGAGGAAGGACCTCAAAGACCACTGAGCCCAACTCTCATTTGACAAATGGGAAAGCTGGTTCCCAAAGAGATTAAACAAAATGCCCTATGGCACACAGCTAGTAAATGCTCGTTGGCAATGCTTTAAAAAAGATTTTTTTTCAGGTAGGGGTTTTGATAAAGGGAGATATGGATTCAGAAAAAGAGGCCAGTGTAGAAATAAATTGGTTTTCCAAAAAGCCAAGTTGGGGAGAAGAGGAAAGAGTGGCTAGGACAGGGGATAGGACCGGAGAAAGCTGAGGAATTGGAGGTCATCGTGTGGATGGAAATTAAGGTTAGGGAAGGTAGAGGGAGAGATGAAAAGCCAATGGATTATGTTCAGATAAGGGGCTTTCACAATTCTTGAATATGGAGGTGGAACATTTGTGAATGATGGCCAGATCAAGGGCATAATCATCTTTGTGTGTGGATGAGGTGAGGTGAAAGAATAGCTCATGGGAAGTGATTAGACTGAGGAACTGAGTTGTTAGAGTATTTGAAAGGGAGAATCAATATGCATGTTGAAGTCCCCTAGTACGAGGGCAGGAGTTGAAGAGAAAAAATGTAAGTCTGTTATCAAATCCATTGAGGAAGGAAGGAAAATTATTTGAGGGTCTGTAGACAATAGTTACCAGGATTTTGAATGGGTGGTAGCTATGAATAACACAAATCTCAAAAGAAGAGAGATTATTGAGTGATGGAAGGAGAAAACTTGAGGTGACAATGAGAACAAGGAGTATTTCAATTCCCTTGCCTTGACTCCCCTTGCTGAGGAAAATGAGAGAAGGTACAGTCAGCACTGGAAACGGTAGCCAGGGAGGTTGTGTCCTTAGAGAAAACCAGGTTTTAGTAAGAGTAAGTGGAAGAAGTCACAGAAATAGATTTAAGATGAAGGGAAATGTGTTGCCTACAGAACAGGCACCATGGAAGAATGGGTGGAGTTAGGATGAAAACTTGGAGTGGGTGAGTTGAAGGGGATGTGAATGAGAAGTTAGGTGGCAGGAGTTTCAGGGGTTTGGATGATGATCTACAGGAGTTCAGAGTCACTGGGATGTGAAGGGTAAACCAATGTGAAAATATTCATCATTGAGTGAAAAGAGTCACTCTTCTACCTTCAAAGGAGAGGTCGAGCCAGAGATGTGAGGCCAGAAGTCAAAGGGAAGGTTGTTTTTGCACAGAAAGCTCTCCACCTCCCAGTTGGGAAATGAGTCTGGCAGTAGGAGGTGGAAGATACCTTGTGCTGGTACAGTAGTTGCTTTGGAGCACATGCACTTTTGGGGGCTGAGTACTTTATAGTTATTAATTCATTTGATCCTGACATCAACCTTGGAAGGTAGATGTTAATATAATTCCTATTTTTTTTTTATAGATGAGGAAACTGAGACAGATAGAGGTTAAGTAACTTGCCCAGGGTCTGAGGCTGGATTTAAACTCGTGTCTGATTCTAGGCCTGGTACTGACTGTCTTCACTTCACCTTATAGCTCCCCCATCATGTGGTTTTCACACCAATACTAGATCATTTTTCATTATCTTGGCTTCTAAGACCACAAAGACAATAAGGATGGTCCAGGATAGATAGTTGCATAAAAGTTCTTGCTCCTTTCTTGATTTGACTGAATTAGAATTCTGTGCCATAGACCCCTGTCAACTCAGGAATAAAATGCCTGCATTCTCTGGCCATTCTAACAGGGCTCTTGGCTAGAACTCTGACCCCTGTTCCTACTGTATGAGACAGATGAGGATGCTCAGGTTAGCCTGATATATTGGCAGGCACACACTGTATAAGGATTTCTTTATTTGATTTGAGGTTATAGTAAGGCTACCAGAGATGATCTAAAATTCAGTTCCCATTTTAATCCTATTAACTTGATGAGCAAAAATAGCTTGTAGACTGATTTATTCGTTCTGGTCACTTAAGACAAACACAATCATTGTGAAGAATTTTGCTTATTTTGAAAACCCTTTAGAGTTTTCTTGCTACCTCAGGGTATAAAGTATTTTACATTCATAGAAGAGATAAAAAGCCCTGCGTCAAATGGCCTCCCATCATCTAGAGATCCAGCAACAGTAACAGACCTGCTTAGACATTTGTCTCAAGTACCTAGGGACTCTTAAAACAGTGTAACCTACCTGTAAAATCCACCATAATTGCCCTCTAAATTCTCTTGCTGATGCTGGCCCAGATTATGACCAGCCAGGCTGGCTTCACCCTTAAATCGTAAGAGTGGAACAGCTTCTGATTCCATCCTTATTCAATGACCAGTAATACCCTCCATTACCCTGTTAGTGTCATGACAAAGAGGACCTTCCAGGCAGTTTCCCCTCCCCCAGGTCATTAAGGGCCTGTTAAATAAACATTGGCTAAATTAAAAATGAAAGCAAAAAAAATAATCATCATCATTACCCACTAGTATATTAGCAATGGCAATCTAGCTCATCACTCACATGGAAAATCTATGCAGTTAATTAAATGTATTGAGGTCTGCAGAGCTAGGGGAAAAATGTGAACGAAGCTCTTCATCTAGACTAAATCACTTTGTCCCCCAAGATAGCCTCAGGCTTTGGGAAATTATGCTCAGGCCTAATAGATTATTGCTGTTTTTGTTATTTTTTTTATTATTATTTGCGTAATAACTGACATTTATATGATAATATTATTATTGAACTAATAATAATACTTGACATTAATATGATCACAAGATCATATATTTACACCTAGAAGTGGTCTCTGAGGCTGTCTAGTCCAACTTAATTGGATTATAATCCAATAATCATTTATAAAGCACTTTCAGTTGTTTGGTCCAGTCTGAAAATTTGTAGCTGTATTTAAGGTTTTCTTGGGGAAATATACTGGAGAAGTTTTCCATTTCCTTTTCCAGCTCACTTTACAGATAAAGAAACTGAAACAAAGAGAGTTAAATGACTGACCCAGTGTCACATAGCTATTAAGTATCTGAGGTCATATTTGAACTCAGGAAGATGAGTCTTTCTGACTCTAGGCCCAGCCATCTATACACTGAACCATCTCAGGACATCGTGCTAAGCACTGAGCATAAAAAATGGTAAAAACAATTACTACCCTCAAAAATTTAAAAAAAATGTATTTTGATAGCTATATTTCCATATAATTACCTCTTAATACTATGTATTTGGGTTTATGCATTTAAAAACTATTGTAAGAAGGGCTAAGTTTGGTAAAGGAAAATGTGACACCAAAAAAGGTTTAGAATTCTTGGTGTAGAGTGAAAAAGAGCCTTTGGCAATACCCATACTTAGTGGGTGAGATGTGTATGAAGAATCAGTAATGGAAACTGAAAAGGAGTGCTTGGATGAATATGAGCAGACAGAAGAAAGCAATGTCATGAAAACCAAAGAGGGGAGGGTATCCAGTAACACCTCTCATTTTAGAGATGAAAAAAACTAAGACCCAGAGAAGGAAAATGGTCTGCCAAAGGTCATACATGTAGTTAGTATCAAAGCCAGGCTTTGAATCCAAATATTCTGACTCCTAATCTGGAACTCTTTGATATTCAAACTACTCAGATGGTTCTGTGATTTCATCTTTAATGATTCAGGTCTCAATTCATCCATGCCTGACTAGACTGTGAGACTCTTGTCCATGCCAAGCCATATGTTCCCCCTAGGTGGTTTACTCAATAACTAGAGACCTTTCTTGATTTCTCCTGACATCAGGAAAAGAGACAGCTGGTCATCGCCCTCCTTTACTATCTGATCAATCTGTCTTCTGTTTTTTGAATATATTTCTTTATTGACAGTTTTTTCTACCACTCTTTCAAGTTCTTTATTGGTTATGTGTTACAGTCTGCTTTCATCCTCCATGTGTATCTCAGTAATGCCCTAGGTGATATTCATTTTCAATTTAACTCAATTCAATTTGGAAAAGGCTGAATTACATGTTTTGAAGCCAGCTATCAACACTGGTTGTATTCTTGTAGTGAAAAAGATAGCTCTTGACTTCTAGAAGATATATTGCTATATTAAGAGACCTTTCTAAGCCCCTGAAGGTAAGCCAGAATACTCTCTTCATTCCATTCCTGGACTGCTTTGTTGGACATTCATACTATCTCTTCCAGATACTCATATCGATGCCCAACAGACTTTATAGGTTGTAAATTCAGAAAAATTCCTTAGACTAAGAAATAGAAATTCTTCATCCACTTAATTTGACCTAAATGAATGGTCAGACTAAGCTCCTTAGAGCCATTATGCACCTCTTTCAGAGGATGTTCTATGACTGGAACATATGGAGAGTCTCTACCCACAGGGAACCCCTTCACAACTTATAATCTAATCCTCATTCATTCTGTAACAGTAGCAGACACCATTGATGAGTAAAGGGTTTACATAGAGTAATTCATCTGATCCTTACAAGAGTTTTATGAGATAGCTAATATACTTGTTATTCCTCCCATTTTATTAAGGAGTTAAGTGAGATTTGTTGACTTGGATAGTATCACACAGTGAGTAAATATCAGAGTTGACAACTGATCCCAAGTCTTTATTACTCTAGGTCCAATCCTCTATCCACTATACCTGACTTCCTTTTTATCACAATAGTGCTTTATGAGCAAGTGGCACCTTTGAATTCACTTCAAAGGCACATCTATAATTAGTATTCTTATTACTCACCACTTCAGTTAGGAGAGGAAGGAAGAAAGTCCTCTCAGTTTCATGTTCAGTGGTAGAAAATGGACTGAGGAGGCAGGGCAGCAGAGTGGGAGGCTCATCTCTTTGGCCATCCTCTACAGAATGAGGGAGTTAATCCTTTCAAGCTTAAAGATTGTATGAAGTAGCATTTCCGGATTTGTAACTAGAAAAGATCCTAGAGAATGACATAGCCAACCCTTTCATTTTGCAGCTGGGGCACCTGAAGACAAGAGAAGTTAAGGGACTTGCCTTCAGTTACACAATTAGCCTTATTATTTCACTAATAACTTTTTGTCAAAAGCAGTCAAACATGCCACTACAAATTCCATTCAATTAGCAAAAGAAAATAAATCCTAAGATGAGTTCCATGGATTTAAGCAACAAAAAAGCTGCCCCTCCAAACCACACAATTCCTACTAGTTTCAGTTTCTTAATCAGTAAATATTCCTTCTGTGAACTCATCAAAGGTACAATATAAATAAACAATGTGTATGTTTCGCAATAAATTCATGATTACACTAAGAACACTTATCTCCATTTCTGCCCTTGTCTTTCTCCTATCAACTCATAAACTATGTATTTATTTTATGACTAAGCTATATCTGCAGCAATAAATACATGGGTGCTTTATAGATATCAACCGGATGTTTGATTTTGGTTAGCCATGAAAAAATATTGATGCCACTAATCTTCCATATCACCAGTATAATAAAATAAATATTCTGACCTTGCTGTAAATGAATAATTGGACATCTATTGAATTAATCAAAGATGATACAAAACAGGATGGAAGAGTTAGGGGACATCTTGGGTTTACAAATTTTTCTTCCTTCCTTCCTCCCTCTCTTCTTCCTTTTCTTCTCTTTCTTTTCTTTTTCTTCCTTCCTTCCTTCCTTCCTTCCTTCCTTCCTTCCTTCCTTCCTTCCTTCCTTCCTTCCTTCCTTCCTTCCTTCCTTCCTTCCTTCCTTCCTTCCTTCCTTCCTTCCTTCCTTCCTTCCTTTTTCTATCAGTACCAATGAAAACAAAAAGCATGTCCAACAATGCCCTCCAAAGGCAAAGCTGCTAAAAGTCAGGTTTTGTTCTGTTAGGGTATATTTGCAGACTAATTTAAAAGATTTGAGTCCTGTTCTTTGCCTTTGGAGTAAATACACTGAGAAAGGCCATATTCTGTGGTACGTACAACGTGAGAAATCTGATGATTTGATAGGAAGACTTCTGAATTTGGAATTCTGCTTTGTGTGTGCCCTACTCATGGTTAGAGTACTATGTCCCTCTGTGTTTGAGAAGCTCTCCACTATCATAGGACGCTTTGAGACTTAGCTGTAATGAACACGATCTGACTGCAGACAAAAGAAATACTTGTTTGTCATGGAAAATGATATTCTTTTTCAATGAATATGTGTTTATGTATATAGGAGGAGCTGGAGATAGAAAACAGAATATTGGGCCTCGAAAAGGGAGATTACAGTTCAAATCCAGTCACTGAACCTTATATGTGACCCTGGACAAGTCCTTTAACCTCTTTCTATCTTGAACAGTACCTCCAGCACTTAGTGTAGTTCTTGCCACACAGTAGATATTTAATAAAAGAATGAATGGATGAACAAAAGTTATATATAATTACTTACTATGTGCAAAGTTCTGTGTTAAAAGTGAGAATATAAATACAAATGCAAGATATACCATGTCCTCGAGGAGCTTGCAATGACAGAGACAATACATAAGGAGGAGAGATAGGAGATACAGTCTGGAAGTCACAAGATTGACATCCTTGGTGACTGAGCTCCCTAGGGTAACAAGATAACAATATGATCTAGAGCTATAAGGGACCTCAAATTCATCTAACTCTCCCATTTTAGAGATAGGGAAACTGAAGGTCAGAAAAATGAAATAGCTAGGTAAAGGTCACTCAGTAAATGAGAGGATTTACATACAAAGTCATGGACTTATTAAGTTACTTGATCTGTACTGGTAGATTGGTGGCAAGTTTAGATTTAACTAATTACTTTATAATGGTAAATTAGTGATGTCTTAATTATTTCTACTTATGGAAATATATTGCAATAATTAAAAGTCATAGTCAAAAGTGTCCCTGACTGTATATCTCTGAATATCACTTAGAAAAGATTTTTTTTTTCTTGGTCACCCTCAGTCTTGGCTCTACTTTGGGGTCAAAAGAGTGGCAACATTGAGAGTCTTACAATTGGAATCAATGGTACTCTGGTAAGTGTTTAACAACTGGCTCTCCAACATGATGTATTTTAAGTTTAATTTGTATCATTAACATTTTCTTCATCACTTTTTTAAAGTATAGATAATCAACAAAATTATAAATCAAGCCCTGATTTATAGCATATGCTGATATCTGAGGAATAAATGCTTATACTGAAAACTTTAAAAATTTAACAATTCAACCATCTGTTCTTACTAACTGGTTCAAGCCAACTCTAGCATACGTCTCTTTGGAAGGGATCTTAGTGATCACTTAACTTACAGGTGTCAAACCTATGAGCTGTATGCAGCCTGCAACACTCCCAAATGTGAGCCAAACCAGACTAAAACATAGTTGGGAAATATTTAGCAAAATGAATAAAAGCACAATCAAACAGAAATAATATTACTATCTGACTTTCCAAGTCAATACGTATAGTTTAGAGATTCCTATTACTATGTGAGTTTGACACCACTGATCTGGTCCAATCCCTTTCCCTAAGCAGAAGTTCCTTCTGAAACAACTATTCACCTAGGTTCTATTTGAAATCCTAATTCTTCCCATCTCTGGCCCTCATTTCTTTATCCGTAAAATGAATAAAGATGAGAATCAAGAGAAAGGTGTCTTTCAATGTCACACAAGTTAGATAAGTCAGTCCTTGACCCCTAATTCAGTGCCTCTCCATTCAACCAAGAGGACGATGACCAGTTATGGAACCTTCTGAAGATTATTCCATCTCTGTACTGTTATACTTGCTAAGTTCTTCCTCAGGACTTTCTCTAATTCATCATGGTCTAGATATGAGCAGAGAGCTGATTCAGAAAGATCTTCAACACTGGCCATCAGATCTCTCCTGCCTATAAAGATTTCATTTTTATGATCACACTTGTAGCTTCCTACTATGTGTCTGACGTTATCCTAGTTGCTGAAGATACGAGAACAAAGATAAAAGTCTTTTCCCTCAATCGGTTTATATTCTATTAATTTGTTTTTAGTATGTGTCTTAGTTTTCTAATCTGCGAAATGGGATGATAACAGTATCTCTCTTCCATGATTGCTGTAAAGATCAAATGAGATAATATTTGCAAGGTATTATTATGAGTCATAAAATTTTAGATCCAGTAACCCCTTAAAGATCATCTAAATATAGTTCTTAACATGGGTCTATTATAATTCTCTATCTATGAAACTATATTTTAATATAATTGGTTTCCTTTTATCATGTCTACTTCTTTTTATGGATTTAAAAAATATTATTCTGAAGAGGTATATGTAGGTTTCACCAGGCTGTCAAAGGGATCCAGGAGGCAAAAAAGGTTAAGAACCTCTGAGCTACCCTAAACAACCCTCATTTTATAGATGAGTAAACTGAGGCTCAGAGAGGGGAAGAAAATCTGCTCACACAACAAATTAGGAGTAGATCTGAGTCCAGAACTCATGTCATCTGTCAGCACATTATTCTTTTCTGTACACCACACTGTGGTAGGACATAAAATCACTTATTGAAAGAATGTTAAGGTCAGTGAAAATAAAGTATTAAAGCCAAAAGATAATTTTGAGAGCATCTAGTTTCATTTCCCCTCCTTCTGCACCTCATTTTACAAATAAGGAAGAAGGTACAGGGAAGTCAACTAACTTGCTGAAGGTTATATGTCTAGTAATGGGTAGAACTGGCATTTGGACCCACTTTTTCTGTGTCTTAGTGCAGTGCTCTTTCTAAAGTAACCACCCTCTTTTAGGGTTCTTCTGTCTCATATCCCATGGCCAAGGGAAGAAAGCCTTTAAATAGCCTGTGTTTAAATATCTCAAGGAATAGTTCCGTTGCTCAGCGTCTAGCTGTGCCTAGAAGTAGGAAGATATGAGTTCAAATCTAACCTCAGATACTAGCTATGTGACCCTGGGCTACCTGCCTCAATTTCCTCATCTGAAAAATGGGGATAATTATAGTATCTACTTCACTGGGTTGTTGTGAGCATCAAATAAGATAATATTTGTAAGATATTTGGTACATAGGAAGCACTTGAAAAACCTGTTTCCTTGAGTTAGCTCATTTCAGTGATGGATTGCTCTGTATATAAAGGCCAGATCCTCCCTGGAATTGAAGTCAGGAGAACTATACTCCAATTCATATTCTAATACTTACTAGCTGTGACTCCTCAAGAGGAGACTTAAATCTCTGAACTCTTCAGAAACTTTTTCTCTACTTTGTTTGCTTATCTTTAAATACAACTATCATTTCCCTCAAAGGACTGTCACAGCTAAATGCTTTTTAATCCTTGAAACATTTTATAAAAGTGAGTTTTTGTTAGCATGATGGCAATGAGAATAGAAAGATAGGTGTAGATGGGAGAGATATAACAGATGAAGAGTACATTTATACTTATACCTTTGGTTCCAACAGGTAGAAAAATTGTAGTTAAAAAAAAAGAGATAAAAATAAGGTTCTGCTTTAAAAAAGTGAAGTTACATGAGACACAAGAAAGGGCAAAACTTTCATTGTCCAATCTTGGAAATGAATATGTATCTGGAAAATTAGTATGTATACAGTGTTGTGTGTGTTCGTCCTTCATTGCCGAAGAAGACTATGCCCTCAGATGAATAATGACATGACTTGCACTTGACTTTGTTTTGAGTGAGGGAGGGCTGTGCAGGTCACCAGCCTCACTTTTCCTCCAGAGCCATCTGAATTCAGTGATCAGATATTCATCAGGATGACTGGAGATGACCCAGGATGAGGCAGTTGGGGTTAAGTGACTTACCCAACAGCTAGTTACTCACACAGCTAGTGAATGCCAAATTTGAATTCAGGTCCTCCTGGCTCTTGCAGTGGTGTTCTATGCACTACCCCACCTAGCTGCCATGTATACAATAAAAGGTCTGCAAAGACTGAGGCGGTTTGGTTGGAGAGCCCTGCCTAGAAGTGGGAAGAAGAAGTTAAAATCTGGTTTCAGATACTCATTAATGGGGTAAATTACTTAATGGCTACCTGCCTCAAGGCAACTAGGTGATAAGATAGATAAACCACTGGGTCTGAGTTCAAATCTTGCATTAACTACTTACTAGTTATAAGGGCATGCCACTTAACCTTCATCTTTTTCAGTTTCCCCAGTTGTAAAATAGGGAACATAATAGTCCCTAGCTCCCAAGATTGTTATGAGGAACATAGTGCCTGGTACATAGTAGATGCTTAATAAATGTGTGATTACAAATAGAAACTTCCTCTTGGAATATCTGGTTTCCAGGAAGGGGAAGCTCAATGATGGCCTTCTACAGAAAGTCTTTCCTGATGATCCCCTAGCCTGAAGTATCTTCTCTCACCTCCCCAAATTGTCATGCATTGCTTTTGTACATAAAGTTTACAGTCGTATGTCATCTCCCGGTTCAGAGCATAAACACTTAGAGAGAAGGCAATGTCTTTTGTCTTTGCATCTCCAGCGTCCAGTCTACCTGGTGTCTGGCACCTAGTACGAACTTAATAAATACCTGTTGATTGATTGACTAACAGGTGTCAGGAAAGAGGAATGAGATTACCAAAGGCAAAAGGTCATTAAAGGGTTAACTTGAACAGGGCCTTTGGAAGCTTTTGGAAGGGTGAGAAGCAGGAAGTTGGTATATTGGCATTCCATTCAGCTGTGAGCCCAGGAGGAAGAGGGAAAAAAAGGAGAAACAACAATTCTCTTCTCTGCCTTGGAGGTGGGCAGCACAGACTCTAATTTTTCCCATTTTCTTATAACCAAATGACTTTCTCCCCCTGCTAAATGATTGGGCCCAATGGCCTGGAAGTTTTGCCCTATAGAGAATTTAGTGTCCTGAGGACATCTTAAGCAGCTTTGGTTTCTAGTGAGAGCCAAGTTCACAGGTTGTTTTCATGGTTTCTACCCAACCTATGCCAAATTAGGCAGTTTTGTTTAAGTTTTCCTCTGAGATTTGGGAAGTCCCAAAGCGAGTCTCAGGGCCAAAAAATCTGCTTGATGACCTGTTGAAAAGTGTGAACATTGTCTTGTCAAGTGTAGGGGGGATTCCCAAGTTGTATACAGTGGTTTGTGGTTGTTCAGTTGTTTCAGTAGCTTCCTGGCCCCATTTGGGATTTTCTTGGCAAAAATACTGAGGCAGTTTGCCATTTCCTTCTCCTGTTCATATTCATGTGGACCCTAAGGTAAATTAAGATAAACCATGATTTGCCCAGGGTCACACAGCTAGTGTCTGAGGCCATATTTGAACTCAGGAAGATGAGTCTTCCTGACTCCAGGCTTGGCATTTTATCTGTTGCAACAAAGTGGTAGGATAGAATCAAAGACTAGTAGTCCCTCACGTTTTTGGATTTGGTAGTACTGTAGTATGGTGCAAAGAGCGGTGTGATGAGAGATTAGACAAATGGATTCTAGTCCCTCCTTACTACTTATGGTCTGTTTGACTTTGTTGAAATATATCTATCTCTTCCACATCTCAGGTGCCTCCTGTGATCTGGAAAATTCACATAAAATTTTTTTTGAACCTCCCTTAATACCAGAGAATAAATCTGAATTATTATGGTATTGAAAGATAAATATGTTGGCATATGTAGTGCCAATGTGATATTCATAGAACCTACAGCAACCATGAATATCCTGGAGCAATTCTGAATCACAAAACATAACAGAGTCTCCACATGAAAGACAGAACCAAAACTTTTATGCAGATGCTAGAAAGCCAGATCCATTATAGTAACAAAAATCTATACACAGTAACAATGTAGAGGGCAACACTATCCCCAGGCCTTCCCTCTGTTAGGGCCTTCCCACAAACCAGGTTCCTTAGACTAATCACAAACAAGCTCTCCCACTCACACTAGCCAACTACCTTTCCCAGCTCTGATTGCTCTAACTTCCTCTCAGCTCTGCTCTAACTCTGCCCCTTCTTGTTCCACCCATTCAGCAAGCTCCTCCCACCATAGGCTCCAGGTGACTCAGACTCATGTGACTCAGCCATCCATGTGACCAGGCAGGTCACATAGGTCTATTAATGAGTGGGAAAGATCTATCCATTTAAATTGCCATTTCAATACTGTATAATACTATATACATATTTTATGCATTTCTGAGTTTCTGAACATTTTTTGTCCTCTGCTGACCTTTGCATGTCATTTGGCAGCTTCTGCAAAACTGCCAAAATTCCCATTTAATTTACTACACCAATCATAATATATTAAATCCTCAAAAGAGAAGAAAGACATGACGTGTAAGGGATAACTGTAATTTCACCTTTTGGGGACTCAAATTTCTCATTGAGTTGAACTTGAAGTCAGAAATACTGGTCAAATCTCAGGCCAGACTTTGGGCAAGTCACTGACCCCAGCTTCCTCCTGTGTTTAGAGGGCATGGTGTAATGGAGCTCAGATCAAATGCTTGCTATCTAGATCTACGATTCTACCATCTCTATAATGGATAGGAGACAACATGTTGGACCAAAGGACCTCTTGAGGTCCCCTCTAGCTTGAAGCTTGATGCCATTTTTCTGTAGTGTAATTTGCATTTAACCCTGAAGATGCTGCCCACATGTGTTTTGGAGTAATTGGAAAGGAAGAAGAGAAGCCAATGCTTGGATCTTTAGATGACAGAAAGTTCTTCCCTCCCCAACCCCTCCTGGAAACATCCCAGGGATCTACAGTGCTCCTGAGAGTCCTGTGTGGTTCACTTTAACAAGCAGCTACTATACCTTCCTCCCTCTTCGTCTTCCCTCCAAAATTACCACATTGTAGCCTAAATACTAGTTACATGGTAATTACACTGAAATTAGTGACATTTCATGGAATATGTGAAGAAAGTGGGTGACTATGGAAAAGAAACTCGAGCCTTTTCACTGTGTTTCATTCTCCTAAGGGAAAAAAAGAGTATTAAAATAGAACTTAAAGACAACCCACCAGAAAGAAAATGCAAATACATTTTTTTTCTTTTCTTTTTTTCTGTTAATGGCTTTAGTTTCAACTTTCAGTAAGGTTTTCAGAAAGGATGGGAAATAGCTAGTCAGAGAAACAAAGAACTGTGCCATTTTTTTTTTGTTTCAGTCATTTCAGTCATGCTTCACTCTTTGTGACCCTATTTGGGGTTTTCTTGACAAAGATACTACAGTGATTTGCCATTTCCCTCTCCATCTCATTTTATAGATGATGAAACTTAGGCAAACAGGGTTAAGTGACTTGTCCAGGTAATATCTGAGGCTAGATTTGAATCCACTTCTTTCTAATTCCAGGTCCAGTGCTCTATCCACTCTACCACCCAGCTACTGTGCCATATATATCTCTAATTAAATTAATAAGACAATTTCCTACATAAGGGGTAGCACTGCCTCTGTGTCTATCTAAACACTTGTGGAAAGATACTCAGGTCAAAGTGGTCACATACTGCCTACTTTTCCATCCTAGAGATCTGTGAATTTCAAATCTTGGAGCTGAGCCAGTTTTCCTCTGGACACTAATTGCTGCTGAAGTAATCAATCTGTCTATAGTGGCTGTAGAGGGGAATAGGGATGGATAAGAAGTTTTTCTTCCATCCACAAGGCTGTTGGTATTTTCCTCTTGCACATAAATTTTTCTTGGTTGGCAGCCCTCTTTGCCACACCCCCAACTTCCCTGGAATTTAGTCCATGGCTCTTTTTGGCAGATGAGGTGGGAGAAGTTATATCTCTGTTGAGGTTTACAAATAGTTATGAGCAGGTGTATAGGATTTCATTTCTTTTTGTATTTAGATGGCTAAGAAATACCTTCCCCATGGCTTAGGTTTATCCTTGATATTCCAAATTCCTTACTGCCTTTTATTTGCTCTTTGTACTTAAAAGAAGGAACCTGGGTTATATGCTGTCCTTCTCTGTAGTCCCCTTGGGAGATTGTATGCCTACTCCACTGGTTGCTCAAAACATCCTTGTATTAATCCATTGGGAATTTCCATTCTGGAGTTTTAAATCTAGAGTTGGAAGATTCTTAGGAGTAACCCAGCCCTAATGCTACTCACTTTGCTGATGAGAAATGGAGACCCAAGATGATTAAATGACTTCTCCAATGACTGCAGAGGGAGATGACGAGCTAAATGAGTCTCTTGACTTTTTAATTAGATCTCAGGTTTTTTTAAACAATAATTTTGCCTAGTTTGGCTCTACACCTCCTTTGCCAGACTTGGCTTTCAAGGATTTTCTGTTCTTAAAAAAAAATACAGTCTTGGAGGATAAAGATTTTTTAACTATGCCACAAATGCTTTAAATTGCTGAGAGATACACACATAAACGCGCATGCGCGCGCACACACACACACACACACACACACACACACACATGAAGTGTAATAGAGGCTTGTTGTAAAGAAAAGTTTCCCAGCAATTGAAAGTACATCTAAATGGAATGAGCTTTCTTGAGACATAGTGTGGCTCCCCTTCATAAATACCAAGTAAAGGCAACAGGACCACTTGTGCAGGATATCAGAGAGGTGATTTTTCTTCAAATACAGGTTGACTTGGATGAACTTTAAGGTTCCTTCTGACTTTGAGATTTGGTATATCGTTCTTTCTTTTTTTTTCTTGGAGGGGTGAAGTCACTTAACTCTTGCTTTCACCCCTCAAAAAAAAAAGTGTCAAGTGTCTGAGGCCATATTTGAACCCAGGACTCAAGGGCCGGCGCTCTAGTCACTGTGCCACCTAGGTGCCCTCAGAGATTCTGTATCTCTTTAGCCATGTTTTAAACTCTTGCCTTGGTACCAACTTGTCATTTGACACAAGCTTTTGTGTCACTCAGTTTCCTCATCAGTAGAATGGGGATAAAACTTCTAGCAGCAACAAACTCTACAAAATTACTGATGAAACAAAAATGCCTCCTAGATGATAGCTACAGAGCTGAAAGGAACCTTAGAGGTCATTCAGTCCAATGATTTCATTTTATAGGTGGGGAAACTGACACCTAGACAGATGAAGTAACTTTCTCAAGCAAGGCAGCAAGCAGCTGAGGCAGGATTCAAACCCAGACACTCCAGCTTCCACAGCAGGGCCTTTATCATTGTACCAGACTTCCTTTCCATGCACCTTATAGCACTGCAAAAGTATGGATTCCTTATTTTAAAATATACTCACTAAAATTACAGATAGATAGTAAAAAAAATGTGAATGCCTACTTAGAATAGGGGAAAGGAAAGGAATAAGCATTTATGTTGCACCTACTATATGTAGGGCTCTGCACTGGGTATTTTTTCAACAATCGTCTTATACCCATTTCACAAGAAGAAATAGAAACAAACTGGGGTTAGGTGACTTGCCCAGGGTCACAAAGCTTGTACGTTTCTGAGGCAGGATTTGAACTCAGATTTTGCTGACTTCAGGGCTGACACTCTGTCTACTGTACTTCCTAACTGCCAAGGTTACCTAGCCCTAACCCTACTTATTTTGGTAATGAGGAATGGAGGCCTAGAATGATTAAATGATCTAGATTTCCAGTGTCTTCAGAGGAAATTGATGAGCTAAGTAAATCTCTACAATTCAAATCCAGCTTCAGACACTTGCTAACTGGGTGAACTTGGGCAAGTCACTTAACCCTGTTTGCTTCAGTTTCCTCAGCTGCAAAATGAGCTGAAGAAAGAAATAGGAAACCACTCCAATATCTTAGCCAAGAAAGCCCCAAATGCTATCATCGAGAGTCAGATATGACTGAAACAACTCAAAAGCTTCCTGACTCAAGGGCCAACGCTCCATCTACTTTACCACTAGCTGTAACACAGACGACTATCAAAGTTGTGCCTCAATTGTTCCTCATTTGGAAGAAGTCTGAATAAATTAATATAAGAATATTGCCTTCTTGGGTCTGATGGATACTGGAAATTTATTTCTAAAATCTACCAAGGGACACTCACAGGGATGAAATTATTATTGCTTGAAGATTTGGTTTTGTGTTTTTTTTTTTCTGTAGTAGATGTTAGGCCTGAACTTAAAATCAAGAGGTCCATTGAAGTAATAAGGTAGCAGGTACTCTTGCAAAGGATATCCAAATGTCTTGTAGCCAGTGTTGGTTGTGGGAAAATGCCGTATTATTCTTCAATCATTGGCATTGCTCTGTATGGTCTGTTTCCTGTCAGGGTCTGGAAATCTTGTGTTCCATATTCTTTGCAAATAAACTCATATTGGTTTATAGTGTTCTCTCTGTCATTGCTTTACTTTCTGTTTTCTCCTATAGGGTCCTTCTCATGTGCTTAAAGGTGAAATGAAATATGGAATCATACAAGAGAAGGTTGAGTCTATAAGGCCTCATCCATTTCCAGAAATGCTGACAGTGCCTTGCCTCCAAGTGACTCAGGAATTGAGCCAGGGGAGTGGGAAATGCTCAATATTTACCAGATGTCCCTGACGTGTGGGAAGTCTTCTTGCTGGCTAGAAATGGTGACTTCTTCATCTACATTTCCTCCACACATAGGAAGAATTACTGGACTATGCTTTCATTTGAGATATCTAAGTTTTCATATAAAAACACCTTGTTTCTCTAGTAGAGATCATAAGCCCTTGGTTTCTCTTCGTATCATCCATAGAGATGCTTTATCAATCAATATTTGCCAGTTGGTGAATAGTAAGTTCCTCCCCACCTCAACTCAAGAGTTAATCAATCAGTCAGTCAATGGATATTTATTACTTACTTTATATCAGGAACTATGCAGAAAAGGCAAAGATGTGGATCCTGTCCTCAAGGAACTCACATTCTAATGAATTTATCAATCAAGCATTTACTAGGTATCTATTATGAATCAGGCACTGTTAAGAGGGATAAAAGACAATAGTGAGACAGTTCCTGGTTTCATTTCCCTTTTCTGCATCTTAATTTCATTTTCTATAAAGTGAAAAAAATGCATTGTTTATCTCTATGGTCATTTCCACTTCTGATATTCTATATTCTATCATTTTAAGCACTAAGGTCCATTCCAGCTTGACCATATTATATTCTGGGACTCTTGCAGATCTGGTATTCTATCTTCTAACATTCTATATCCTAAGATCCTTTCTAATTCTAATATTCTATATTCAATGTTCTAACAGTCTATGCTCTAATCCAGAGGAACTGCTAATTATCCTCCCTCCTGATGATGCCCCTGAATAACTAAAATACACATTAATAATAGTTAATATTCATATAGTACTTTGAGGTTTGCACAGCACCATATTGTCTCATTTGACCGTTACTGGAAGGTAGATACTATTATTATCTTCCTCTTTATAGATGAGGAAACTGAGGCAATAGAGTTTCAATGACTTGCCCAGGGTCTCACAGTTAGTATGTGTCTGAGGCAGGATTTGAACTCAGGTCACGTGGCTGCCAAGTCCCTTCTTTATCCCCTGAACCACCTAACTGCTTAAGAGACAATCTCCTCAATTTCTTTGTCCCCCTTCCCCAATGACCTCTCTCCCCTCTCCAAAGGATTAGAAATAGAGGATATGAGTAGAGTTCAGGAGAGGCATAAGGACTGTTTTAATTCACATCAAATAGACCTGTACTAAAATTACTTATGAAAGGGGGGAAAAGGAGCAGTGGTTGGAAAGGAAACGGGAAACCTGCCCTTGACTTCAGGGCTGTTGTTTTCTTTTTCTTTCTTTTTTTTCCCCCTCTCCCTTTTAAATGCCTGGTCATGGCTTGGCAGCCTTTCAAACTCTAGGAAACACTCTGAAATTCCAGGCAAGGAGGGGTTTCCTTTGATGGCTGGGCCATTGTAACTTGACGAGAAAGGGTACAATGCTTCCTCTCACTAGCTACAAACCACAGTTTTCTGAATGAATTTGTTCCTCATGAGATAGTTAACCCTTCGCCCTTCTGAGTCACCCTCTTTCTATTCTTACCCAGCTGTCAGAACAAGGTGAAAACTAGGGCAGCCTACACACATACACACACACCCACACCCATCCACCCAGCCACACACACACACACACATACACACATACACTAGCTCTTTGTCTTTTTCGGTGAAAGAGAAAAATAGAAATACTAAAGATAACCCTGCTCACCCTGGCCCCATAGGAATCAAGACCCACTCATAGGTGTTTTCTCTGGGTTGCCCCTTAGTTAAAATGAGGAAGGTCATTGTTTCAATGACTCATTCCTCCCCCTTCTCATCTCATCTCCATTAGTTTCACAGCAAAAAAACTGCTATATCGCTTCTCAGAATGTTTTTAAAGGCATAAACTAAAATACACAGGATTAACAAGGAAATGGATTATATTGAAATTCAGAATATACATCCCCACACATACACCAATTCACATGCTGCTTGTTAAGAACCCTTATGAGGTGATGTTCATAATAAATACATATTAGGTTCCTTGAAAAACACTAAAACAGACTTGGAACTATTCCTGAATTTAGGGAAAAATTGGAGGAACACACATTTATAAATGTATGCAGTCATGAACATCGATTTAGAGCTGAAAGGACCTTAGGGAACATCTAGTATGACCCCATTATTTTACTGATGAGGAAACTGTGTGACTTGCCCAAGATCACCCTGGAAGCATATGGTAGAACTGTCATTGAAACTCAAGTTCTCTGACTCTGAAGGCAGCATTCTCTACTGAAACTTACTGCTTCCCCTTCGTCTTGTCTAGGGCTACTCAACCTGGAGTCGAGGGATCCAGGGATAAATTGCAGGGGGTCTGTCAACTTGGATGGAAAAAAGTTGCTTCTTTATTTTCATTCACCTCTGACAGTTAGGCAACATGTGTTGTATCTCGCAGTGCCCTGTGCATCCCCTGGTGCGGGGGCTATATGCTTATTGCATGACTGGCTGAGAAGGTCACCATAGACTGCCAAAGGAGTCCATAACGCAAAAAAGTTACCAACACTCTGGTCTAATCCAAAGTGATAATTCTTATGGATAAAGGCATGGGGCTAAGAGAGGAAATTTGACTTGCCCAAGGTCATGCATCAAATTAGTGGCAGAGATAGGACTAGAATTCAGGTTTCCTATCTCCCAGTCCAATGATTTATTATTTACTAGTTCAATTGAATCCTTTTACATACAGAATAAATTTTAATCTGGAGTTCTTTCTGATAAGGGAAGACCTAGAGCTTTTATTCACACAATAATAGAATTTCAGAATTAAAATGAACCTTAGAACTTACCTAGTCCAAAAGAAATGGAAAAATATTCTTTCTAAAACATGCCAAGCAAGTGGTTATCCAACTTTTGTCTGAAAATTTCCACTACCTGCTGAGTCCAACTTTTCTACCTGAAGTTAGCATTAATTACTATCAACCAACCAAGTATTCATTAAACCCTTGTTGCATGCTCAGTATTGTACTCAACGCACCTAGAGATAGAAAAGAATAAATGACACAGGTCTTCCTTCAAAGGATCTTATTGTCTGGTTGGAAAGATAAAACCCACAGTGATGAGATAATTATAAAACAATGCCAAATGACAAAAATACTATGCATGAAATTTCTGATACTGTGAATGACTGAAAATGACAGAAATCATTTTGGAAAATGGTGTTTTGGATAACTGACCACTGAATTTTTCTGACAATCTATGAAAATGATCTTAGGAAAATTTCTTTATCATACATATTGGCATTTTGATCTCCATAATTATAGACCAAGAAACTGTAGCAGCAGTTACAGTGTTACTTGTACACAGATTGGCTGATTACATATGAGGTACCTTGATTTAATGGCTAGACACTAGACTGGGGAGTCAGAAAGACTTGAATTGTAATACTATCTCAGATGTTTACTAGATAGATCACCTGAAGCAAATCGCTCTACTCTTCAGATTCCTCTACAGATTATCCTCTATAAGATAATAATAACCTACCTCCTGGGGTTGTTTTGAGGATCAAATGAGGTAATATATTTTGCAAATCTTGAAATACTATTTACGTATTTGGTATTATATAGGGAATCGTCTGTTTCGTATTTAACACCTTCTATCATCTAACTCCAGGGTATTTTTTTTCTCCAGGATGATTTTGTATTACTTCCCCTTATACTCTATATGTTTTAGTTCAATTGACCAATTTGCTTTTGCCTCACCTATTAACGTGCATTTGTAGGCAGTCTCTTAGGCACCGAATGCCATAGTTCATCTCCAATCCTTGAAACCTTAACTTCTTTCAAGGCTCAGTTCACATTACTTCTGACAACACATCTTTCTTGATCCACACAGTTGTTCCAGAGGTCCCCCGACAATATCACTTTGTGTTCATTTGGTACATTTTAATTTTATTGTATTATATGTATGTCATTTTATTTAAATTTATTGTATTATATGGATTTTATTTTCAGATATCCTCTTAGTAGAATGTAATCTCTCTGAGGGTAGGGACTCTTCATTATTTTTATTTCTATCTAGGATGCCTATCAAAAGTATTGGTAGAAGTCAAACTAAATAGATGTTTATTAAACTGAATTGACTTCTCAGCATGCTGGGGAAAGTCCCAAATTTCTACTTCTTTCCTCTTCTTATTAAACTAGCTGTTATCTGAAATTCCATCATTTGAATACCTTTAGCTTAAAGCTTTGAGACCTATTAAGATGAAATCTCCTTAAGCAATTCCCAGTAATTTAGTTCTCAGGTTGAACAATAAAATCTCTGCTGTTTGCCTTTTGAAACTCCTCAAAGTCTGGATCCAGACAGCCTTTTCAGGATTAATGAGTATTACCCTTATCCACGTGCCCCACATTCTAGACAAACTGGCCTACCTTCTGCTTCTGGTGCATAACATTGCACCGCATGTCTCTTTGTTTGTGCTCACGGCATCTCCCATGTCTGCAATGCACCACTTCCCTATTTCCGCCTCATGAAATTCCTGGCATTTTTAAGGGTCCAGTTAGCTCTTACTCGCTCCAGAAAGTCTACCTTGATCTCCACACTTTCTAACATCCTCTTTCTAGAAATGACTGGGTAGAAGGAGTTAGTACATGACTCCCCTTCCAGTTGGTTGTAAGCTTCCCGAAGGCTTGAATGGTTTCATTTTTGTTTTTATGTCTCCAATACTTAACCCAGTGCATATAATCAGCTTCTAATCGGCAACAATTTACACTTATTATATAGTTTTACAAGTTCAAATTGCTTTTCATAGACTATCTATTCTGATCTTTAGCCTAGCCTTGTATATAAGTACACATTTTCATCTTCCTTTTTTATAAATGAGGAAATTGAAAGCCAGAGAGGTTCATTTAGTTACTGAAGGTCACGCAAGCAGTCAGTAATTGAGACACAACTTGAACCTGGGCCTTCTTTTTCCAGTATCAGTCTTCCCTCTACTCTGTATCACTGTTTACTTCCATGAAAAGGTGAGTGGCAAGGTGAAAACCAAACTTCTCTCATAACCAGGCTCTCCATATTGAGAGCACTTGTCATGTTACCACCTAGATATACACCGGTAAGTAATCTGTGTGTTCATCTTTTCCATCCTCTGTGGGTGTAATTTCTGGCAACCCAGTCTGTTCACAGGCAGCACCTGAATAACAAAGGGATAGAACAAGGTGGCGGAAGAGGGCATAATCATCACTCAGTGAAGGCAGATAAGCATCACTCTTTTACTCTGTAATGGCCCCAAAACGTTCCCAGAGAGTAAAACAGAGGCATCAATTAAGTCTGAAGAGATTTTGAATATTATGGTCCAAGACATTTTTCCACTTTGGAAATTCACAGTTATCTGGTGGTTGTTTTGGGGAGGGGGCAAATTAAATCTTTCCAACTCTCTATGGAATACTGGCTATAGCTCATAGCTAGGAACTAAAACAGATAACTCCTACAATGGGGTAGAGCTGTTGGCCGAAATGAACTCTATTTAGAAGGCACTTAGGAAATGCATGCTGACTGTTTATATATTGGTTGCGTCCTTCTTTCTAGAAGAGGACCAAAATGACATCATTATGTTGGAGTCAAGTACAATGTGTTGAACTGTGACTGATCAGACCAATACAAGCTCAGAAAGCTCTACAACAAATTAGGTGCAGATAGTTTACATGAACATTTTGAGCAGAGAAGTCTCTAAATTTGTGCGTTTTATGTTTATGTTGAGCTACTGCAATTCTTTGCTCATAGAGCATAGTACCTTCTTTGATGCAACTGGCTATATAGTAAATGCTTAATAAATGCATTTTATTTTCATCATACATTCATTCTTGGCCATACAGAAGATTCTAGAAAGAACTTTCTGCCAATGTGCACTGGTTGAAAGCATCCAAGCACCATTAAAATTTATATTTGGTGGAATAGTTATATGGGCTGAACCTTTGTTCTCATCAGTGCAGAGAACTCTCTATTCTCATATGGGAAATTTCTTTGAAACTTAAAAAAAATAGACATTTATGAAGCACCTACAATATGCTAGCTACTATGTGAGGCTTTGAGAATATAAAAGTATGAGTGAAAAAGTTCCTTCTTTCTAGGAGCCCAAGTAGATGATTGGGTGAAGTACTGTCTAGGATGTCTGAGACCAGCTACATAATTAGAGTCTTAGAATGTCACCTAAGGAAAGTCAGAGTTTATTTGACTTGATACTCCCATACCATAGCCAGTAAGGGTCAGAAACAGGATTTGAACCCAGACTTCTTGACTTCAAGGTTGACCTTTAATCCATTTGGACATACTTCTACTCCACTGCAAAGGACAGCATGGTGATCAGGAATATGCAATAGTCTCAGGTCCATGGCAGATTTCCCAGGAGAGATTCTGTATACTAGTTTCTGGGCAAAAGGCCAAATCCTTTAAAATTGATCACATTATACTTGGCGAAAATTCGCATTAAAAAAGGAAGACATAGGTAATGACAGCAGCAGATCTGGAAATAAAACTTTTCTTTTTAAAGAAATTTGTGTTCCTAAAATAAAATAATGGATCTGTGATCTTTCTGTTATAAGGAGTCCCTCAGCAACTGTAGATTGCAATCCTCTGTGTCTCATCTGTCATGATTCTTGTCAATATTTTTGATAAAACTTCTACTGATAAATATTCTATTGAGGATCTACCTAACTTGGCAGAGGCTTTGCTCATGGTAAGATTTTGCGGTTGCCATTGCATTGTTTGGACTGGCAATATATTATCTCCCACTCTCTATATGAACAAAATTAGGAGTTTGGGGAGGGTCAAGATTTGGGATTTCATTAATGTAGGGGAACTCCCCAGGTGGAGACTCCCTTTACTTAATCAACAGGCATGTGATAATGCCTACCACATTCCAGGTACTATGCTAGGTGCTGAAAGCACAAAAAATGAAACAGTCCTTACTATTAAAGAGTTTATATTATATTGGGACAAACAGGTGTGCCTGTGATTAGACATAAAATATGTTTGAAGTAAGCATTATGTGATTTCTAGTTAAGGAAGAGATACTAGCATCTGGGCCTATCAGGAAATGTCCTTAAGTAGGAAGTAGATGAGAAATGCCTCTGACACTTGAGAGTTATTCAGTGGCACTGGAGGGTTAAATGATTTACCCATGATTGAAAAGCTAGTGTGTATCAGAGGCAGGACATGAGAAAGGTCTTCCCATCTCCAAAGTCAGCCTTCTATCACAGAAGCAGCTGGTGGCTCAATGGGTAGAACACTGGTCTTGGATCAAGAAGTCCTAAGGTCAAATCTGGCCTCAGATGCTTACTAGCTATGTGAGTCTAGGCAAGCCACTTAATTGTCTTTGCCTCAGTTTCCTCATCTGTAAAAATGAGTTTGAAAGGGAAATAGTCAACCAGTCCAGTATCTTTGCCAAGAAAACTTCAAATGGGGTCATGAAGAGCTGGACATGACTGAAACAAAGACATACAACTTGTAAGCTCCTTAGGAGAAAGGATCATTTAATTTTAGTCTTTGCATTCCTAGAATCTAGCCTAGTGCCTCACACACAGTAGGTGCCATTCATCCAATCAACTATTTCTTTTCAGTCAGGTGCTTCTGATTAAGCCTGGTCTCTGTCCTTTTGGGCTGCTCCTTAGGAAAACCCTTCTCTAATTTATCTTGCTGATTTCCTGAGACTGTTCTCATTGGCAAAGAAAACACAATTAAACAAGCCCCCCAAAATGAAGGAATTTTCTTTTGTGATTTGGTTGTGATGCTCCTAAAGTCTGCAGCATTTTATTTGTTCCTCTAACCACCAACATCAGTGAAACACTCATCTCACATGCAAAATTCCCTAATTCTTAGTGACCAGAGCTAATTTGGGGGCCTCTAGTCTCTTCTTCTACTTAGCAAATTACCATCAAATTATTGACTTGGGAACAATACTGTTAGTCATTTCCCTTCTTGGCAACTATGCAACACCCAGCTCCAGCAAGCAGCTAATGTAAAGTGCTTCTCAAATGTCAATTTATTCCTATTCTTGTTATTTCAGAGACTGGATCCATGATCTCATTGATGTGGGGAACTCCTAATGAGGAAACACCCTCCACCAGTGTAGATCTGTACCTGGCCTTCAATTTATAATCTTATGGAGTTGTTAAAATAGAGATTTAATGACTTATTCAGTCCTTATTTGACAAAGGTTGAACCCCAGGTCAGATTTTTCTTACTCTGGATCTAGTTCTCTATCCACTCTTCCGTTCTGCCTTTATTATTATAATCAATACTACATATAAAATATATTATGAAATATATTATAACTACATTGTTATTTTTATCTCTCTTTTTTCAGTTAAAAAATAAAATTAAACATTTGCTCTTCAGATTCTCACAGTACCCAAAAGAGACTGTGGGTTTTTTTTAAGGTGACGTCTTAAGGTAAGAATATTTATTTACCAGAAAAAGTGAGTACAGTTTATTCTTTTTGGTTTCCTGGTTTCAAATCATGTGGTAACCTGAGTTCTCATTTCCCCTCTGTTTCTCTTCCTCCATTTGGGTTTTTACCACAATAAAAAGAACAGTAGCAAATGTGAGTGTAATTAGAGAAAAATAGTCGGATACATGATTGGGAATTTCCTTTGAAATGGTAGGTCAGGACTTGGCATTCACTGCCCAGGCGTACCTTGTCCTGCCTCCATGAACATGCCCCACTTCCTACCTCCCACACCAGGCTATGATCAGAAGCATCAAGGCATCCATACTCCATTTCTCAGAACAGAGTGAGGATGTCTGTCATTGAAAAAAGCCAACGTAATTCCTCTTTTTAAAATGAGACAGGCAAGGTAAGAGAATATGGAATTCAAAGCTCCCAGCATGGGATTCTTAACAATAATAATAAAGAAGCTAAGTAGATCCTCCTAGGCGCTACAGAGCAGTATTAGTACAAATTGGGGTGCGTTTTAGGAAGGCGAATTTTCAAGATCAAAATGAAAAGTTTCAAGAGATCTGTCCAAAAATGAAGTGGACTGCCTGGGAAGGTATTGAGCTCCCACTTACTGAAATTATTCAAGGGGATGCTTGTTACCATTCATCAGGCATGTAATGGACAGACAGAGTGCTGGACTTGGAGTCAGGAAGATCTAAATTCAAAACCTGCCTCATATGTTCTTCTCTCAACCTCAGTTTTTTTTTTTCATCTTTAGAACAGGATACTAATGGGACCTAAAACCTGAAGTTGGAATATAAAGCACTTTACAAACCTTAAAGCACTATATCAATGTTTTTGATTATGTTGTGGATAGAATTTATTCTAGGGCAAAAGGTTCCACTACATTATCTGTACTTCCTTCCAACTCAAGGATTCTATGATATAATCCCTCCAGGAACTAGGTTTTTGAAGAGGTTTTTAATACAAAAACATGAAAGAAAGGAGTAGGACTATTATTACTAAAAGACTTAAGACTTTTTCCCATTCTTATATTTAGATGCTCCCTGAGGCTCTGCCCTAAAACCTCTCTTTCATCTACTCTCTTCCATTTACATGCAGATAAATAAGAGGCAGTATGGTTCCATTAGACAGAACACTGGATTTCAAGTCCAAAGTGCCTAAGTTTTTACCCTGTTCTACTTCTCTTTGGAGGAGGTGGTCTAAAACCTCAATTTCCTCATCTGAAAAATGGACCAGATTAAATAATCTCATTTAGAGGGAACACAGAGGAGGCAACCAAAGTAATGAAAGTACTTGAGACCATGAGGTGACTATTAGCTGAAGGAACTGTGCAGGTTTAGCATGGGTATGACTGTTTTCTTTAAGTATTAGAAGGGCTGTCATGTGGAAGAAAGATTAGACTTGCTCTCCTTGGTTACACACAGTAAAATGCAGAACCCTAGTTGGAAGCTGATGAGAGGGCAATTTAAACTGCATATAAAGACAAATTTCCTAGCAATTAAAACTGTAGGAGAAGGAAATGGACTGCTATGGGAATTAGTGAGGTCTTCTTCATGGTGGGGGCATGTCTTCAATGGCATGTGACTGCTTGCCACATGTTGTTAAAGGGATTTTTGTTCAGATATAGGTTAGAGAAACAGCATCTCATAGTGGATAGGTAGTTCACTCTCTATCCAGACTATACACAGTCTGTGGCAAAAGAGAGATAAATAGAAAAGGGAAAAGATTCTGTAGGTCATGTAACTTGCCAATGGGATCACACCAGCATAGAACCCAGAACTCAAAACCACCTTTTCTTATTCCAAATCCGGAGCTCTTTTCACTACACTGTTACCCATCACATAAATATTATGTTGTCTAAGCCCCATTGCTTAGATAGATGCAGAGAACCAGCACAGGCACAATATTCAGGAATTTAGGGTTTCATTTTTCTGAGCAAAAGAGGCTGCTAATTAAGCACCCAAATTCAACCAATGATAGGACTTGGTAAAGGTGAAATCTGGTTTATTATCCCCTAGTCTGTCCCATAGTAATCAGGTTTAGGCCACAGATCTGTAAGAGGTACTGAGTAGACTATGGTAAAATGCATAACAGAGGTACAAAAAAAGTACTATGAGGCCTTAGAGGTAGGAGAGATCACTTCTAGCTGGAGGATAAAAGAAAGTTTCATGAAACAGGTGGCAGTAATTCCCTTGGACCTTGAAAAGAGAGAGTTTTTCAACTGATAGAGAAGGACAGTAAAGGCATTCCAGAGAGGACAGAGGTTGTGAAGTGATAAAAGCCATTGAATATTCTGAGAATATTGGGCATTTTTTCTATGAAAAAAATCAGGTACATGAAGAGAAGCAGAAGGGGGATAATGAAAGAATTAAATTGTAGCCAGATTGAGGAGGGCTAAGAATGCCAGACAAAAGAAATTCGACTTTGATTGATAGGTAAGGGACAGTGTCTACAGGAATTGAAAAGGAAAGTGACGTGGTTGTGCATCAATGATGGAGCTGTGCATCAAGAAATGGATCTAGCAGCATGAATAGGTGGAGTGAACAAGGGCTGGATTATGAACAAGGAGATTAGTCAGTAGACTGTTGCAATAGATTCGGTGAAAATACTGAGAGCACTAGCTAGGCCAATGGCTATGGCAATGAGAATTAGGAAAATATGAGAGTTACTTAATTAGTTCAGACCCATGACTTCATCAGTGAAGGCTGCTCCCTAGGAAAAAATTACCTTTATCAAATCAGATTGATAACTTTTCTATACTGTTTCTGTATCCTTAAAGAATTGCCTGGGCATTAAGAGTTTGTGAGTTAACCAGGGTATCACAGCTACCAGAGTCAGAGGTGGCATTTATTTCTACGTGGCAGAAAATGTCTTCACTTTTGTATTTATATCCATAGTGCTTAGTTTCTTCTTTCCTTTTTACCTTCCTTCCATCCTCCCTCTTTTTCCTTGTTCTTTCTTTCTCCTTTTGTCCTCCTTTTCTTTCTTCTACTCCTCTTTCTTCCCCTCTTCCTCCCCTCTCCTTCCAATATCTATTTATCTCTCTTTTGCCACAGACTATCTATAGTCTGGATAGATAGTGAACTATCTATCCACTACGAGATGCTGTTTCTCTAACCTATATCTGAACAAAAATCCCTTTCACAACATGTGGAAAGCAGTTACATGCCATTGAAGACATGCCCCCACCATGAAGAAGACCTCACTAATTCCCATAGCAGTCCATTTCCTTCTCCTACAGTTTTAATTGCTAGGAAATTTGTCTTTATATGCAGTTTAAATTGCCCTCTCATCAGCTTCCAACTAGGGTTCTGCATTTTACTGTGTGTAACCAAGGAGAGCAAGTCTAATCTTTCTTCCACATGACAGCCCTTCTAATGCTTAAAGAAAACAGTCATACCCATGCTAAGCCTGCACAGTTCCTTCAGCTAATAGTCACCTCATGGTCTCAAGTACTTTCATTACTTTGGTTGCCTCCTCTGTGTGTTCCCCGTAAATGAGATTATTTAATCTGGTCCATTTTTCAGATGAGGAAATTGAGGTTTTAGACCACCTCCTCCAAAGAGAAGTAGAACGGGGTGCAAACTCAGGCACTTTGGACTTGAAATCCAGTGTTCAGCTCTTATTTATCTGCATGTAAATGGAAGAGAGTAGATGAAAGCGAGAAGAGGTTTTAGGGCAGAGCCTCAGGGAGCATCTATATCTGCACTGTAGAGATTTGCAATGTACTAGTACTATTTGCTTCATAAGCTTGTTGGGGGAAGAGTTCTTTGTAGACTCGAAGGAACTGGCTAAATATAAATAGGCAACATTATAATGATGTATGAACATGTCTCACCTCTCTAACCAGAATGCAGAATCTCAGCACTGAGAAGCCAAGATCACAGAGATCTGAGACTTTGTCAATCAAAGAGAGATAACACATCTGGAGGAGATGCTTCATGGCGACATCTGTGCCTCAGCACTAAGTTATTACATTTTCCCTCTAATTCTGGGGAGAATGAACTCTGCTCATGCTCTAACACTTTAGTTCTGCTGAGGGAGCAGGCTGTAGAAATCTGCCTTCTGGTGTACTAGTCCCCCAACAACAGTCATCTCATTTCAACACCTGAGGTGCAAGTGAGGCATGTCTATGCTACCCTTTCCAAATCCCTCACCCCTATTCTAACACATTTCTTTTCCCATGGCTATCACAACTCAGTTCACCCCCTCTCCTATACCATTCTACTCTATTTGGAATCCCAGCTCTCATGTTAACAAACTCATCTCTGTTCTTGTACTTTTAAACCAACACTTATTCAATTCTCTTTGCTTTAACAGAAATTTGTCTCTTCCCTAACAACACTTAGTAGCAGCCCTTCATACCACCGGATCTTAGATTCTTGACATTTCCTCCTCCTACCTTTCCACTGACCCTTCTACCTAGTCTATCCAGTTAGTGTTCCATCTCTCAATTCACCTTCACTGCTAATCTTTACATCCTCACCGATCACTCACTCTCACCTCTGCCTCGTGAAATTTACTTTGACTATTACAGCTCTGTTGAATCTATGGTGGGGTAGATATAGAGGTGGAAAGGAAAGAAAATAAATGCATATTGATTGAAAAGACTTTTTTAAAAAAAGAGATTCCTTATGGTTAGCCACGAGCTCTTGCTAACACTTTTTTGTTGCCTTTTTTATTGTTTCTGTCCTTTGTTTTTTCTCCATATTTGGACACTACTTGCTACCTATCTGAGATGACACTTTCCAGTTCCAAAGCTTCAGGAACACACTCTCGTGGTTCTTTTACTATCTCTCCACATCTGTCCTCTTTGCTGGCTCCTCATTCTCTTTATGATCCTTTCATGTGGGTATTCTACAAGACCCCATCCTTGTTCCTCTTCTCTTCTACCTCTTTAGTTTCTCCCTTGGCAGTATTAATGATTTCCATGGTTTCTTCTACAACCTCTATGTAGATAACTCTCAAGTCCTCTAACTCAATTTCCCCTATCCTTTTCCCCTATCTAATACTCTCCTTTGAGCAATAGATCCAGATCTTCCAACCTTGATCTTCCAAAGAGGATTAAAATTACATGGCTATGTTAGAGTCAGTTGCAGTGTGTCTCACTGTGGCTTATCAGACCACACAGGCTTGGAATGCTCTACCACAGGTCAAGCAAAAAGAGTCCATGTCAACATTTGGTCTCTAAATTTGTGCATCTCATATTTCTTTTGAGCTTCTCCAATTCTGCTTTCTTCATAGAGCATAGCACCTTCTTTGATGAGCACATGCTGTTCTGGGTGGTCTTGTGCTAGTGTCTCCCATGTTATGCAATCAATTCCAAAGTTCTTTAGAGATATCTTGAGAGTATCCGATAAGTGCTTATAGCACAGCTTCCACTGGGTAGTCAAAACCAAGTTTATAATCTTAATTGTTAAGCCTAAATCTCCCTCAGACTTCACAGTTCTACCTCTGGTGCCACTATTTACCTGATTGTTCTCATATGGACACCCAAAAAAGCATAATAGTCTGACATAAGGAGGGTCCTTGCAGCTTCTCTGCCCTCATTTTTCACAGTCGTCAGGTTCTGTCAATTCCAACTCTTACAACACAAAGTACAATGGTGCCTTACTCCATGACACCTAGTTCAGGCCCTCATTACCTCCAGTATGGTCTATCACAATGGTCTCCTCAAAGTGCTTATCATCGATACTCTGCTCTCTTCTATTTTCATATTACTTCCATAATAATATTTATTACTTGTCATATCCCTCTGCTCAAAAATTTCCCAAGGTCCCCATCACCTCTCAAGTAAAGCATTAATTCCTTTGTTTCACCATCAAGATCCTTCACATTGGATTTGGTTCTACCAAGTTTTACAACCTTGACTCATGGTAATTTTCTCTGTGTTAGTGTCAGTCTGGACAATTCTACCCTTCAACCACATGCTGTCATACTTTTATGCCTTTAGTCAGGATAATAAATAGTAACAATAACTAATATTTATATAGCTCTTCAAAGTTAGTAAAGCACTTTACAAATATTTTATTCTCACAACAATTCTATGGAGGTGAAGTTATTATAATTCCTGTTTTACAAATGAGGAAACTGAGGCAGACAGAGGTTAAGTAATTTGCTCTGAGTTGTACTGGTAGTGAGTATCTGAGGCAGATCTAAACTCACATATTCCTGACTCCAAGTCCAGTGCTCTATCCACTGGGTCACCTAGCTATGCATCTATATTTACTATCTATCTTTAAAGCCCAATTCAAATGTCATTTCTTCTAGGAACCCTTGACTGATCCTCGTACATGCTGCCCAAAGTTGGTAATGATCTTTTCTATCAGTCCTTTCAATACACCTTGGATTGTAACTCTTAAATATACTTATTATGCTATAATGTGTATAATAGAAAAACAACAGAGCATAACGGATAGACAGAGGTTCTTAAAATCAAGAAGACCTGGGTTCAAGTCTTGCCACTGGCTAGGAGTATGCGAATCTCTAAGACTACTAATTACAGAGGAGGTGTTAACCTGTACTAGTAGAGGGATTGATATTCTTGTTGTGCATAATTGCAATCTGTGCTTGTGTCTTAGTCTCCTATTAGACTGTAAGTTCCATGACAGCAAATAATCTCTCATATAAACTTCACCCCCCCAGCCAATGCCTGACAGTATACTCTGCCTACACAATAAGTATTCAATGTGATAGTGTTTTATCCTTCTTTGTGTTTTCCTAAGATGACTTACATATTATAGGTAGTCAGTAAATGTTTATTTTTAATTTATTTTATTTATTATATATAATTTATGTTATTTGTTACATATTCATCTCATTTATTTATTTAATTTGTTTGTAAATATTTATTAGAATCCTAAATCATTTTCTTCATTGAATCCTCTCTTGTAGACATACAAGTCTTGTTTACATGAGATATTAAAGCCAAAGCCTCCACTGGATCAGTGCACCTTCTAAAATTTAGTTACATTTGAAGATGGTAGAACTAAGACTGAACTTTTCAGGGATTGCAATGCAGAAGAGGCAGAAAAAACCAGATCATACAATAATAGTGACAATGATAGTTCACATTTATCTGGTGCTCTAAGATTTACAAAGCACCTTCTTCACAATGAAGGAGTGAAAGTATTATGATCTCTGATTAGCAAACAAGGAAACAGGTTGAGAGAAACTGAATGATTTGCTCAGGGATACAATGGGTCCAGTGGCTAGGATTTGAGCCCCTTTCATCTTAAATCCAGAATTCTTTATACTACACCTTAATATGTTCCTAAGAATATTGTGAAGAACTCTGCACAAGGGACAAAGATTCCCCCTTATCCAATCTCTGATGACTTCAGAGAGAGCAGCCTTGTTGACTTTTATCATTTTATTAAGGTGTGTATGTGTGTGTGTGTGCGTGTGTTTCAGAGAAGTTGCCAACCTTCATGAGTAGAGGAAGACTCCTGACACCTGCGAGTTCCCTATCCCAGTGAAATAACAGGTCCAGTCTTATTCCTTTTATTGCATCATCCGTGCACATGTTTCAGTTCAGTAGAATATAAGCTTCTTGAGATCAGAGACTGTTTCATTTTTGTCTTTGTATACCTAGTGCAGTCCTTGGCACATAGCAGCATCTTAGTAAATATTTGTTGAATTGAATTGATCCCTTATATTATTCTTTCATACACCCTGAGTGAGCATAATACAATTAGTCCCAGGATAAGACAGTTGCCTAATAGTCACTAAGTGTAGCAATTGACAATTGACTGACAGTTGACAAGGTTTCATCCATTACAGTGAAGGGATATAGTACCAGATCCTTTGTCTGGTACTATCCATCTGGTACTACCCCACTTCAATTATACAAACCCAGGATATGACATATCATAATTCAAAACTCAGAAACAGTATAGAGTGCTGAAATTATATGAACCTCCATGACTGATACTAGTGATCAGTGCAGGGTATGAGGGCAGGCAACAAAGAAAATTTTATATAAAACCATAAACTGCAGAAAATGTAAATTGCAATTATATTAAGGCATTTCCCTGTTGGGGGATAGCCAAAGATAGTGCATTATGGAAATATTTCAAGCAGTCTTAGACAAGTTTTTCCAAGTGCTTTCCTTATTTCCAGGATCTAATTTATACAAGAGCAGAATCTAGTTATTGAGATGTCTTATAATTATCCCAGTATTTAAAGACCTAAATAATAAACCCTGCTGGTGTTCAGCTAGTATTTAATTAGCATCATCTGAGATAGTTCTCTTGGGGTAGCTCTGTTTTGCTCTCTGCTACAAAAACGTCAACAGGGATGGCAGAAAGGACATATTGAACAAGTTGGGATCCCATAGACTACTCCTTTGCTAGAAATAGGTTCTTCTGGGACTTGTACCTTTGGTACCTTAGAGAAAAGCTTAACTGTTTTTTCAGGTATTGACTTCCATCATGATATAGGAGATATTCTATTCCAAGAGGAAAATGAAAAACAAACAAAAAACTCCTTCCACCTAGAATAGACATTCTCATTCTTCAAAAGCTTATTCTCCATTAAACTTTCCTAAATCTCTCAGTCAGTGAACATTTATCCATTCAAAATTCAAATATTTCTTTGTTGTGCTATCTTATGGACTGTCTCTGTATTTTGTGTCTCTTCCAAGCATTTTTGCATTATCATTATCTCAGTATAGCTTTCCTTACCAGATCTTAAGCTTTTTGAAGGCAGCATCCCATTTATTTTCATCATACCTCTCAATACCTATTATGGCCCCCAAAGTGCTTTATGTATCCTAGAAGGTTAATAAATATTGAATTGAATCATACTTAAGGATAAACACAAAAAGTATTCAAATTTGAGTCATAAAATCTGAGCTTGAATCTTCCACTGAGTTAACAGGTGAGTTAGGACTGTTTTCCAATTCAATGAACATTTATTAAGCACCTATTATATTCAAGGTACTATCCTAAACATTGATGATGTAATTAATAAAAATCCTGAAGGAGTTTGTAGACTAATGAAAGAAAAGAGCCCACCAAAGGAAGCTGAAAAGGGGAGGGGAGGTCATGAGGAGTATGCAGTGTAAAGGTATGGTGTTTCATGGAGTCTAAGCCAAACATAGCTGCTAATGGAAAATGGAGTTACATGAAAGGTTATGAGCCCTCCACAAAGGAAGAGTTTTTATTCAATGCCATCCCAATTAAATTACCAAATAAATATTTTATTGATCTACAAAAAATAAAATTCATTTTGAAGAATAAAAAGTTAAGAATATCAAAAGAATCACTGAAAAAACTAAAAAGAATCAATGAAAAAAAAAGTAAAGGAGGGAGGTTTAGCAGTACCAGATCCTGAACTATACTATACAGCAGTAGTTATCAAAACTGTCTGATACTGGCTAAGAAACAGAAAGGTAAATCAGTGGAACAGAGTAGGTATAAATTGTTGAGAAAGCTGGAAAGCAGTCTGGCAGAAATTAATCATAGACCAATATCTTATACCATTTACCAAGATAAGGTCAAAATGGATATGTGACCTAGATATAAAGGGAGATAGCACAAAAAAATTAGAAGAGCATAGAACATATCAGACTTATGAGTAGGAAAACAATTTATGAATGCACAATAGAGAGCACTGTGAGGTTAAAAAATGGATAATTTTGATTACATTAAATTTAAAAGTTTTTTTTTCTGTTTTTTGTTTTATTTTTGTTTTTTTCTTTAAATAAAACCAATGTAGCCAAGATTAGAAGGAAAACAGGAAATTCAGGGAAAATTTTATAGGCAGTTTCTCAGATAAAAGTTTCATATATCAAATATATAAAGAACTTTGTTAAATTCACAAGAATATGAGTCATCCCTAACTGATAGTCAAAGTGATATAAACAGGTAGTTTCAATGAAGAAATCAAAATTATATAGAGTCATATAAAATGATCCAGATCACTATTGATTAGAGAAATGCAAATTAAAACAACTTTGGGATATCATCTAACTCCTATCAGATTGGCTAAAATGATAGAAGGAGAAAACAACAAATGGAGGGGATGTAGAAAAATTGGAACACTAATTCACTGTTAGTGGAACTGTGAACTGATCCAGTCATTTTGGAAAGAAACCTGGAATTATGCCCCCAAATTTATAAAACTGTGTATAACCTTTGACCCAGTAATTCCACTATTAGGTCTGTTTACTAAGGTGATTAGGAAAAAAGGAAAAGAACATGTGTATTCTAAAAAATTTATAGCTGCTCTCTTTGTGTTGGCAAAGAACTGGAAATTGAGAGGATGCCTGTCATTTGGGGAATGGCTGAACATGTTGTGGTATATAACGGAAGCCAGGCAAAGTTGCTGATGTCAAATGATGGCAAATCCTCTGTTCAAGTGAAAGAATTGGCCATTTATTAAACTGGGGAATCCATGGAAAAATTTCAGAGGGTCCATGAATTCCAAAGGGCAGAGAGAATTTGGAAGGAATAAGTATTTATCAAGCATCTAATATGTCCCATACTTTGTGCTAAGAGCTTTATAACTATTTTCTTATTTGATCCTCATAGCAACCCTGTAAGGTAGCTGTTATTATGATTCTTATTCTACAGTTGAGGAAACAGAGGCAGACATAGGTTAAAAACTAGTCACACTGTAAGAATCTGAGGTCAGATTTGAACCCAGGACTTCCTGACTTCTGATATATTAATCTATCAAGTGTACTATCTAGCTGCCTAATTTCTAGCTGAAATTCAGCATTTCTTTTAATCATTCAAAAACACTCTTCCAAGAGGAAACTATAATCTTCATGAGACTTCCAATGGGGTCCATAACACACAGCAAAGTTTAAGAATGGCTAGATTAGATGATCTCTAAAGAATCTTCGTGCTTGAATAGTCCATGATTTTAAAGGCTTCATGGCTGGGGTAAAGTCTATAGGATAAAAAGATCATAGGCACAGTAGAGAATTCATTTGAAGTTGCAATTCCTACTCCCAAGAAACATACAATTTAGTATATTTGATGAAGCACAATTTGTGAGACATTTCAGTGATAGTAATCAGTAATAGTAGAAGATTTATTGACAAGGTAAGTTATATAGATGATAGGAGCTATAGGAATTCAAGAGAATGAAAACTCAACATGCATTTATTGTATGTTTTCTGATCTAATTAAATAAAACATATCCAAAAACATTTGTTATGTGCCTATGATGTGCTAGACACTGTGCTAAGTTCTGGGGATTTCAAGTCAAAGCAACTATAACAAAAAGACAACCAAATTGTCCTTGCTCCCCAAAGAATTTACATTCAAATGTGGGAGAAAGCATATATATCAGTTGGGACTTGCATATATATCAGTTGGGACTTGCATAACATGTACAGAGTAGATAGAAGGCAACCTTAGAAGGGAAGTCACTAACATCTATCAGAACTGGGAAAAGTCCCCTGCAGAAGGTATGATTTGAACTGAGTCTGGTGGAAGATAATTAAAGTCAATAAGCTTTTATTAAATGCTTCCAGTGTGCCAGACACTGTGCTAAGTGCTGGGAATACAAAGAAAGGTGAAAAAACAAACAAACACAAACCAAACCAAAAAACAACACCCTAAACAAACAAATAAAAACAATCTGCTCTCCAGGAACTCCCAGTCTAATGAGGAAGAAAATACATAAACAATTATGTACATACAAGATATAGATAGTATATGTTATAGTTAACCACAGAAGGAAATTAAGATGATTCCTTGGCAATGAATGTGGTTCATGGTGAACAGCCAATTGAAAAGGTATACAGAAAGGTGCTGGGTTGACACATGAGAGGGTAGCAAGTTGGCATAATGGTAATTTAAATGGGAAGATCTTTCCCATTCACTAAGAGGCCCATGTGAACTCAGGATCACATGGAAGTCTGAGTCACATAGAGCTTGTGGTAGTAGAAGTATGCTGAATGGGGAAACAGGAAGGGTGGCACAGGAAGAGGTGGAGCTAGAGAATAGATTAGAGGAAATTTGGTCAATCAGAACTGAGAGAAGAGGCAGGCATGCTCCTGAATGTTTGTTTGTGGGAAGGTCCTAGCATGGGGAAGGCTTGGGGATGGTGTTGTCTTCTGCATTGTTATTGTGTATAGATTTTTGTTACTATGATGGAGTTGACTTTCTGGTGTTTGAATAAATGCTTTGGTTCTGTCTTCCATGTGGAAAGTCTGTTGTATTTCATGATTCAGAATTCTGTTGGGATATTCATGGTTGCCATAGGTGTTGTGAATATCATATTGATGCTACAGTTGGCCAGCACAGATAGATTATATGGTGTGTGAAATGTGTAAGAAGACTGGAAAGATGGCAAGGGATCAAGATGGAAAGAATTTATAATGCCCCAAAGAGGAATTTATATTTGATATAAATTTCCCAATTTATATCAAATATATCAAATCAAATTTATATCAAATATCAAATAGGGAATAGCAAATAGGTAACAGTGAGCCACTGATGCTTATTGAGTAGAAAAGTAATATAGTCAGAGTTTTATTTCAGGAAAATCACTTTAGTAGCTTGTGTGGAGAATGGATTGGAGTGGGAAGGTATTTAAGAAAAGGAGATAATTATAAGGCTATTGCAATAGTCCAGACTAGGTGTGATGAGGGCATGGATTAGAGGGCTGGTTGTGAGTGGTCAGGAAAAGATAGAAGATGGAATCTCTTAATGGAAAAGATCATATTTAATCTGGACCTTGAAAGATGAGAAAGACATAGTTAGGGGACATAGAGGGAGAGCATACCAAGTGGAAGGAAAAGCATTGGCAAATGGATGGTATGAAAATGTGTTCATGTTAACTATTAAGTGCTTACTATTGCTGCGGGAACTGTGCCGGTAATTGAGAGAGATATAAAGCCTTGATAAGACATAGTACCTACTTTCATAAAGCTTTATATCTCCTCTTCATAGATTTTGCAATCTAGTGACATGGATGTCCTTGCACATGATGTTCTGTTTCTCAGCTCTGGGTGTTTTTGTTGGCTTTCTCCCATGCCTTGCTTTCTTTCTCTTCTCTTCTCTGTCTCCTAGCTTCCTTGGATTCCTACAAGTGTGAGCCAAAGTTCAGCCTTCTGCAAGTAACCAACTTTTCCTTAATGCAATGCTTTTCTTCTGAGATTATCTTCAGTTTAGCCTGTATATAGTATGTCTGTATGTGGTTGATTGCATGTTGTCTCATATAGACTGCAAGCTCCTCAAGAGCAAGAACTATTTCTGACTTTCTCTGTTTTCCTAGCACTTAACACAGTACTTGCTATACAAACAGTAGGTAAATAATGTTTGTTGAATGATTGACATAATTAAGCATCAGGATTAAAAAAAAACAGATGTAGAGGCAGAAAAAAAGCTTTATCTATGAAAGGTATTTTACAATGTCATAGAGAACGTCTAGTCCGCATTCCAACTGATCTTCCAATCATTTCTGTAAGGCTCTTTTAATGCTCCTGGTTATGGATAACATTGTGATGATTCATCAAGATCTAGAACATAGCAGCTTCTTACATGAAATTAAAAATTCCTAAAACAAGAAAGAAGTCTAACAATCCATAGAGGGAAAACCAAACAGATGAAGAATGCATGTGGTCCAGATTGTCATATGTATACATTGTGAGAGGCAGCCCATAGGAAAAAAGTTCATTAGTGTATATATATGTTGGACAGACACTACAGACAGATGACTAACTAGGTAAGGGACTGCAAAGGAGATTAGGCTGAATTGCCTTTGGAAAATGGAGCAGCCCTTTCAGCAACATCACTGATTTTCTCATCCAAAAAGCCTAGCTTGTTGAAAATATTTTCTTAGCAATACTGTATACAGCTATGAATGGAAACACACAATTTATTAAGTGAAAGCTAGGGTTCATTTAAACGGACATAATGGTCTATATGGTAGGCCTAAATCGGTTGTAGTAGTCTGATACTGAGGAATTGTGCTCAAGAAGTGGGAAAAGCCTCAAGGGAAAAGGATGTGGAATGCTCATGTAATGAGAGCGAGAGGTAGAGGATAGCTCAGGTACCACTCTGTTACCTATATAACCTGAAGAAACTCAAAAGAAGTCACTCAGCACAATGGGTAAACACCCTGTGAAAATATTTATGGAAGGATAAAATATCATAGGTCTCAAGGTGGTAGGGATCTCAAAGAGCATCTAGTTCAACTTTTTCCCCGTCCCAATTTTACAGATGAGAAAACTGAGGCCCATAGAGGTTATATAGATAGTGTCAATTATATGAATCAGGAAGGTTATTTTGGTTGCTATGTGAAGCATAGATTAGAGATGGGAGAATCTTGGTGCAAGAAGAATTATTAGGGTGGTATTTTAATAGTCCCCACGGGGGATAATGAGTACCTGAACTGAAGTGTTGGCCCAGTGAGTGGAGAAGAAGACTTGGATCCAAGTGTGGTGGAGTGGAAAGAAGCCTAGACAGTGGCATGAGACATCCAAGTTTGAAACTTGCCCTAGATACTTACAAACCATTTAATCTATCCGAGTTTAGTTTTATCTTCTGTAAAATAGAGAGAATGATATCCTTATAACATATGCCACATGATATTTGTGAAGATAAAATGAAAATCTATATACATATTGTTTTATAAACCTCAAAGCACAGCTAGCTGGTGCAATGGATAGAGTACTAGTCCTAAAATCAGGAAAACTCACCTTTCTGAATTCAGATCTGGTCTCATATACTAACTATGTGACCTTGGGCAAGTCACTTAACTCTATTTGCTTCAGTTTCCTCATCTGTAAAATGAGATGGAGAAGGAAATGGCAAACCACTTCAGTATCTCTGCCAAGAAAACCCCAATGGGGTCATGAAGAGTTAGACATGACTGAAAAATGACTTAAAGAGCTTTTTAAAATACCATATATTATTTTCTTTATCTGCTGCTTCCTGAGTCCTTTCTAGAAGCAGAAACATAGAGTTCCAATCCATCCAACAATTCCATATTTTTTTATGTTGCAGTGCTTGCTATATAGAGTACATTAAAAATTATAAAGATGGAAAAAGAACAGTCCACTCTCAAGGAGATTACTTTCATGGAAGGATACAAGCATAAGTGCATGCATAACCATTTGATAAAGGAGATCTTACTAACAGACCTAACTCAAATCTATTCCTTTTGTAAATTAGGACATTAAGACACAGAGAGAGGAAGTAAATTGTCAAGTTCACTCTATTCTAATTATGATCTTTGAGGTTCTCTGATATACAGATTGGCACGGGGAAAAACCAGTTAATTTGAAATCATGGTTTCTAAACCACATAATTTGCCCCAGTAGGAACAACTCAGCATTTAGTAATTCATAACCCACGTGGAGGTGTGTATTTCAGATATTTGAGTATTTTTAACTGGCAGGACCAACGTAGCCAAAGTTGATGTCCTAGTAGCTACCTTAAATTATGTAAAGTTCGCTATTTGAAGCATAATGACAGGAAACCAGAAAGTGGGTGGGCACATTTCTGTGGCTCAGAAAGTGCAAAACATAGAAGAGGCCCCCAGAACACTGAGACCGGAAAAGAGGAGCAAATGGGCTGGATGCCTTTGTTGTTTCTTAAGAAAAAAAAAGAGGAAAGGAAGAAAGATTTTAAAAAGCAACCACTTCTAATTTGCTGGTAATGATTACACTGCCCAAGAAAGTTTCTCTTCAAGTTCGAATAGCTTTCATAATTTGCAAAATGGGAATCTTTGTGTAATGCTTGATGACTTTCCAGCATTAAAAATATCAAAGATTTCTGACACATGGTTGGGGACTTTTGCCTTGAGAGTAAGGTAACCTTGGGAAATTCTAGTAGCTGGATGGAAAAAGCGACTGTGCCTCCTACGAATCATGAAAAACTTACTAGTGGTTGAACTAACCTTGTTCCCTTTCTCCACCTTTCTTCATCTGCTACAAACATAACCAAAGTTGGCATGAAGATGGCTATCATGATTATAATGATGATGATAATGAATTATATTAATGTCTCAAGTCAGCAAAGTGAGTTTTGTGAAATTAATCATCTACTTTTTCAACTAAAAGGGGGCAAAAGAATGTGAACTAACATTTGAGTATTGGAAAGACCATTCATGCATTTACCAAGCTTTTATTTAATGCATACTATTTTCCAGGCATTAAAGATATAAAGACAAAACAAATAATCCTACTTCCCAGGACCTTAAATTCTAAGGAGGGTGGGATAGGAGACTAGAACATGTAAATACATAAGCAAAACAAGATACGTACAAAATAAATTTTTAAAACTGTTTCAACTATTATCTTGCAAAATTGGCAATTAGAGGAATCAGAAGATGTATCTTGTAGGAACTAGGAATGAAGCTGAGCCTTGATGGAATCCAGAGATTTGAAAAGTCTTAAGTAGGGGAATCAGAGCATTCTGGGCATGGAGGAGAACCTAAGTAAAGGCAGGGAGAAAGAGAGAGAATACCCAGCACAGGGAACAGTTAATGTTGTTAAGTTGTTTTTCAGTTGTATTCAACTCTTCATGACCCCATTTAAGTTTTCTTTGCAAAGACACTGGGGTGGTTTGCCATTTCTTTCACTATCTCATTTTACAGATAAGGAAACTGAGGCAAATAGGGTTAAGTAACTTGCGCAGGGTCACAGAGCTAGTAAGTATCTGAGGCCAGATTTGAACTCTGAAAGATGCCTTCCTTACTCTAGGTCCTGTACTCTATCCACTGTACCACCTAGCTGTCCTATGGGGAACTGTAAGTAAGACCATTTTGGTTGGGATGTAGAATGTGTGAGGCAGTGTGAAATGTGAAATCAGACTGACTAATTGGAAAAATAAGTTGCATGGAGTCATGGTGCAGTTTTTTGAGGCTATTTTGTCCTTTGTTCTTGAAGAGGACCATGACATCAGGAAGGTGATGCCGTGACTTGCAAGTGAATTAGATTTAAGTAAGGGAGGGCTGGGCAAAATCTGATTTTCTCTTCTGGAGTCATCCGAGTCCAGTGGCAAGATTTAGATTAGGATGACTGGAGATGGCCCCATTAAGGCACTGAACAATGATACTTTAGAAGTCTGATAATGAAGGATGCTTCCCAGCACTTGGCTAAGAGGAGGCAGATTCATGGTGAAGAAGGAGAAGAACATTTTCAGACATGGCCAGTGGATTAATTTATTTTACTTCTTGATACTTATGTCTTAACAGAGAGAAATTTATTGGCATATGGATAAATGGAGTCAGTGAATGGAGAAAGTGATGTTAAAAAAAGAAGAAAAGTTATTGTGAACAAAAGATATTGCTTAGAGAAGGATACATACTGTTCTGACTTTCAAAAAGACTGGAAGAGAGTAAAAACTGTGAATTATAAACTTAGAAGCTTGTTTTTCAATTTCAGGTAAAGTTTTTCAAAAGTTTGTCAAAAGTCTTGGTGGATAAAAATCAAAAAAAATAATTGATAATCATGCCTACATAGCATGGCCTCATTTTTGAACTGGTCATACTAAATGGGTAGATGAGGACAATGTGATAGCTCTGTTCATAAAATAGAAATGTAGGCTACATCACAGACATGAATTAGAATCCAGGTTAATGATGGGATATGAAGAATGGCTATTTATGGGTAGAAACTACCATGGAGGAAGATTTCCAGTTGAATGATTGATAAATCTGTACTTGGGTCCATTTTTTTTCTCAATGATGGATAAAAGCATTGCTGAAGACCCAACAGTTTGCAAATATTTTGAAGGGAGGATAACTGGCTAATTCATTGGAGTAGACAATCTGGACCTTGGCTAGGCCATCAGAATTCAAACCATAAGAAGGAATTAGATAGTAGCAAGCTTGGGTTCAGAACAATTTCACAAGTCCCTGTTGTGGAGCAATTCCTAGAAAGATTTTTGAAAAAAAATGGGAAAAGGGATTTATATATTCAATATCAGTATCAGAAATATTATGCATATGGCCTCTTCCAAAGCTAAGGAAACTTAAATTGCATTAAGTGTCTGGAAAGGAGAGGTTATTATCCTACTGTATACAGCATTGGTCAGATAATATCTGGATTATCATGTGCAAAACTGGGTACTCCCTTTATAGAAGGGCATTGACATTTCTATTTTAGAGATATTGGTCTTGCCTTCAAAATGACACCACAAAGTCTTTGTTGGGAAGGGATCAGGTCTTATACTCCTTTTTATAATCTACGTTGCCTTTATTCACAAGAGGTGCTAAATACGCATATATTCTAGATGAGCTTAACTTTGTCACAATACTTTAGAAATTTTATGACCAGAGAGTCAGAACTTGAAAGATTTATAGTTTATCTATTCCATGTTAGTCACTTTACAGAAAACTGAGGCTTTGAAAGGATAAGTGATATCATATAGGCACGAAACTGCTTGACAGTTATGTATCGAGAAGTTATTTTGTGTCAGACCCTATTTTAGGTATACAAATGCAAAACTAAAGACATTCTAGTTTTCCAAGTCCCTGTCTTAGGGGCTGAGGTATAGATAGATTCACTTATGTGCAGGCTCTCTGCTGCCGGAGCAGAGGTTAGTGGTACCTGAGTTTGGATGGATGTGTGCATGCCTATGAATTCATGAGATTGCGGTTGAGAGGCAAAGGGAGGGTAGCAGTTATAGAGACTGAACTCATCTCGCCTCAGAGTTGGAATTATCTTGCCACTTGTAGAGAAGTTAAACTTTTTGCGTGGGGGAATTGAGACATCTAAAATGAGATAAATCTGTACCTCAGGTACTAAAACATATTATCAAGGATTATCGATTAATTAGAATCGTCAAAAGAGTATCACTGAGAATAGGGGAGAGAATTTTGCTTGTCAATATGAGAAGAGTGGGGAGAGTGGAAATGAGGGCCATTTGCATAGGAGAAGGGGATTGAGAATGATGGTGTTGTTCAATCCGTGACAGAGTGAATTGGGTTTAAGGCTTGGTTTTAGGGTAAGAAATGGGCTAAAGAATGGCCTCTCAATCAAAAAACAAAAACAAGAAAAAAGCCAAGCTCAGTCTGGGAGGGGAAGATCCTGAGGGTTTCTGGCCCAAACAGAAACAATTGCTATTTATATTCACTCTGAGCCATCTGGCCTAAAAAATGACCACTAAGTGGGACTTGAACTGGGACCTGTTGTCAGTCAATCAGTGAGAGCCAGAGTGAACTGGGCTTAAGGCATAGTCTTTAAGAGAGAAATCTAACCTGTAAACCCTAGATATCTTTCTCAGTTTCAGCCATAAAAGTTTACATTTTTTTGGGCAGAGCACCAGCAGATAAGGGTATAATACCCTATGTGGACAAAGGGAGAGGAAGGAGGGAAGGGAAAGAAATGGACTGCATTGCTCAACTGGAACTGACCAGTTGGGTCTTCAAAGGGCAGCTGAGACTACTCACAGGTTGTTGTTTGTCCTTCATGCTTGGAGAAGATGGTGACATCAGGAAGGTGATGCCTTGATTTGCAAGAACCAGATTTAAGTGAGGAAGGGCCATGCAAAGTCACCAACCTCACTTTCTTCTCCAAAGCCATCTGGGTCCAGGGGTACAACTCAGATCAGGACGACAGGAGGTGGCATGCATAAATTTTTAAATGCCAAGCAAAGGAGTTTTTATTTGATTGTGGGGGGAAAAGGGAGCCACTGGAGCTTCTTGAACAGAAAAATGGCATGATCAGATCTGTGCTTTAGGGAGATACAGTTTCGCGGAGAATTGCCAGAGAATAATCTCTAAGGAGACTATTGCAAATAGTCTAGATGAGAAGTGACAAGAATATGAATGAGGGTGGTAACCTTGTAAATGGTTAGAAAAGGATGAACTTAAGAGAGGTTTCAAAAGTCTAGTTGGCAGGTCTAGTGACCTGATTGAGGATTAGATGTGAGGGAGAGGGAATTTTAGAGACTGACTCCCTGTAAGCCTGGGTTCCTGGAATGATGGTGGTGGCCTCAAGAGAAATAGGGAAGTCAAGAAAAGGACTAAGTTTTAGAAGATACTAGCCCAATTTCCATCCCCTGGATGTTTATTTTCCTATTGCTTCTAATGTACTATGAGAACAAGTAAGCATATTATCATTAATGATAAAGTTGGTGATAATGATACTTAAATACTTCAAAGACATAACTTCATCAGTGTGTATACTCTCTTCACAAGTGAACATTGCAATCTACCTGTGGTATAGCCTTTGAGAGTTGTGCCCCCAGATTTATAATCCTGCAAGCAGGTTTGGTAATAATCCAGGTTGTGCTCCCACCTAATAAGGTTAGACTTACTCTGTTTGACCATAGAGAACAGAATAGGGAGCAAAGGGGAGAAGTTATGAAAAAAATAGACTTGATGTCAAGAGGGAAAATTACAACTTCCTAAATATCAGAGGTAACCATAAGTGAAATGAATGGGTTGCCTTGGGAGGTATTAAGTTTTTCCTCAGTAGAGGACATAGCAGAAATTGAATGACCACTTATCAGTTATTGTTTTGGGGTATGGATACCTTATGGAGCAGACCATTTCCAACTCTGAAATACTGTGATTCTATGAGGTTTTCTAAATTTAGCTAAGCTGACCCCTAAACAACTGGCAGAATTCATTACTGGGCTAATAACTGAAACTCTTCCAGCTTTTGGTCGTAGGCCAGAAGGGGATAAACATAATGGTAATATTTTGTCTTTATGTAGCATTTTACAGTTAAGAAAGAAATTCAGCTACACTGATGATCTCATTTAGTATTTGTAATGACCCTGTGAGGGAGTACAGATATTGGCATCCTCTTCTTAACAGATGAAGATTCTGAGACAGGGTTCTAAGGATGGGGTTGGGGTAGGGTAAATGACTTATCTGGATAAGTTCACAAGGTTAGTAAAGAAATGAGCTAAGACTTGAACCCAGTGATTTTGACTCATAGGTCACAGATCTTCCCAATGAACTCTGCGGTAAATAGACATTCCTTATGTCAATAGAATGTAAGATCCTTAAGGACAGGAAGTATCTTCTTTTGTCATCTGTATCCTTAGTACCTAGCACAATCACTGGAACAGAATAAACAGTTTGTGAATTTTGCCTGTTTTTCGTAAAAGATAAACAAGAAAGCATTTTATGGAGGTAGTTTTTCTAACAAGCAAATTCAGAAATAATTGAGTACTAGGGCTGCTAGGCACTTTAAAGATCATTCTTGTGCATGTTTCATTTGCAGATGAGGAAACTGAGGCAAAAAGAAAATAGAGAACTTGATCAGATTGACACAGCTAGTTAGTGAAAACTTTAGCGGGTAAGAAGAGATATTTTTTGACTCCCTCCCCAATCTTTCTTTTTTCTTTCTCTTTCTCTCTTTCTTTTTCTTTCTTTCCCTCTCTCTTTCTTTCTTCCCTCCCTCCCTTCCTTCCTTCCTTCCTTCCTTCCTTCCTTCCTTCCTTCCTTCCTTCCTTCCTTCCTTCCTTCCTTCCTTCCTTCCTTCCTTCCTTCCTTCCTTCCTTCCTTTTTCTGTTGTTAAACTGTAATGGAATGGAAGGAGGGTTGGTGGCTAATTCATAGAAGGAAATACTTTATATTGCAGGTTTGTGAAGAATTGAGATATATGTCTCTATCCCACTGGAAACATTTACTAGCAAGTACTAGAAGGTACACTTAAAGTTGAATGGGATATGTTGAGCTAAACAATTATGGATTACCATTTCTGAATTGCTAAAGTGTATTATAAGTCCAACAAATCCTTGTTGACTTGAATTGACATGCTGAGTATTGTACTCCTGCATTCCCCACAGTGCCTACAATAATGTTAGGTTTTCATAATAATAATTTTCTCATTATATATTTTACATAGTAGGTTTACATAATACATACTTAAGGGTGGTGGTAATGTCAGGAGTTTTTCTTAAGGAGGGAAGATTTAAATTTCCAAAAAAGATATATTAAAATATTTTTACATCAATTCAGTTCCCTAGAAATTCAGCAAAATGGCCAAAACATAGTTTAGTGGATTTTCTTTGGTTTGGAATGAAACATTTTCCTAAACCCAGATGTTGATTTTGGATGGTGGAAATAGGGAATGGCCTGAAATCTAGATAAAACTGCAATAAGTTAGTGCAATATAATTTGCAAGTGAAATTAACCTCCAGCGGAGGGTAAGTAGACGTTAATTATCCAAGTGGACTGAAGTAAAAGACTTCATAAGGAGGAACATTTCAAACTAATGTATTATTTTAAGACTCTCATTTTAAATGCCTATTTTAGAAAGTAAATAGAGCTGCGGGAAAGCATAACCCCTGTGTCAGCTTCAGAGAAGTCAAAATGAGTACCCAGTATACTGACAGGGAAATTCATATTGCTCATTAATCAGTCAGTCAAATATTTTGGGGCAAAAACCTCTGGAGTTAGCTACTGGTAATTATGTATCTAGGAGTCATCGGAAGAATTGTGCTAAAAGAATTAAGAAGGGTCGATTAGTGCTAAAGATTTGTGGACTAGCCACAATGCTTCTGCTAAGACTAAATGTAGGTATATCATTGTGATATTGTTTAGGGACAATGACTCGGTAGTTGATTAAATACTTGAGGCTCTGACCCCAGACTATACTGGTATGATATTATCTGTGTTATTATCTTTTCTGTATATTGTAGAGCTACTTGTAGATCAAGACGACTAGTGGCTGTATATAATGTATAGAAAAAATGGAGAATGAATAGGGAACATCCACTAATTTCATCTGACACTGGGTTGTAGTAGTCCTGGCGGTAGAGAGCTAGTTATTTGCAATCATCACAGGACCGTCCTCTGAAAATGAATGGACTCCAGACTTGGGCATATCCACACACATCTAACTCATGTCTGTTTCCTTTTCTTGCTGTTAGAGTATGACAATAGGGAGACTACTAATCTAAGTCAAATACTATATAAGAAGGAATTTTTTTTAGTGTATTACGCTTATGGTTTTGATGGATCATTTTTTCTTTTTTTCATTTTTTAAAAATTTATTTTCTTTTTTTCTTAAGGTGAATGAAGAAAATAGAATTTTTGTTTTCCTTACCCATCGTCAATATAAGTGAACCTTAGAGGTAATTCTCCTGGTCATTCAGGCAAGAGTCATTCAATTTAGGCTGGGCAAATTCTTTCCTTTTCTCATCGGTGAAATGAAGAGATTGAACTGGATGAGGTCTAAGGCATGTTTCCAGCATGGATTGCTAGTTCTGAGTAGTTGGTTAGGCTTCTTGGGATTAGATAGATTTCACTTAATGCCACAAATTTAGGACAAAGTCAGAATTCTTCAGCTGTCCTCTCTGCTCTCAGCCATCCTTTCTGTGGAGTGCTAGATTTCCTGTGTTTCTCAGAAGCAAGTAGGTGGCAAAGTGGATAGAGCACTGGGTTTGCTTCAGGAAGACCTGAGTTCAAATCCAACTGCAGACACTAGTTGTACGATCCAGGGCCAGTCTCTCAACCTCTGTTTGCTTCAGTTTCCTCATCTGTATCTAATAATAGCGCTTACCTCTCAGAGCTGGTATAAGGCTAAAAGGAGATAATCCTTATAAAGTCCTTAGCTTAGTGCCTCATAAATAGTAAGTGCTTAATAAATGCTTGTTCCCCTTTTCTTCTCAATAAATGCATGACGATAATTAGATGGCTCATGGAGTCATCCCTGATGAGTTGTGATGTTCTGAATTTTCTTCAAGTCCTTTGCCAGTTTTTAGGCAGGAGATAGAAAATGAAACTTTAATAATAATTCACAATCATTTATTAAGTATTCACTGTGTTCCAGGTATTGTATTAGACAGCAGGGCTACAAAGACAAAAAATGAAACATTCTTTCCTTGCACAAAGTAATTTCTAAATTTTAGAGCATTAATAAGGGAAGGTAGGGTCAGCAAAATGCTTGCCTAGCAGGTACCACCTAAACTGAACTTTAGAGGAAGCAAGCAATTCTATGAGATAGAAGTGAGGGGAGAGACATGATGGCCACCTATGCAAAGGTATGGAAAAGGCATTGGATGGTAATCAGAATTCAAAAGGATTTTTAACATATAGAAGATATATAAGGGGCATGTGACAATTATCCATATATCTGAAGAACTGTAATGGGACAGAAAGATTGAACTTCTATTATTTCCAAAGTACAGAACTGGAGTTAATGAAAGAAAGTTATACAGAGTTGTATTTTAGTTTCCATACAAAGAATTGCTAAATAATCAGAGCCATCCAATATAGGGATAGATTGCCTCATATGATAATGAGATCACAGTCATTGAGAGTGTTCAAGCAAAGGTAGTGAGATCATTGAGGCCAAACTGATATTGAGGAAGAGGTTGGAGTATGTTCTTTCCAACTCAAAAGTCTTCAGTTTTTCCTCTCAGTTACTCTGACAAGTCTTCCCTCATAACTTTAGAAAATACTGTGGTAGACTAGAAGGATTGATTGATTTAGAGTCAGAGAACTTGGGTTCAGATCCTGTTTCTGTCACTTCTTAACTCTATGAATTTGGGTAAGTCACTTCATCTTTCTAAGTCTCAGTTTTCTCATCTATAACATTATAGGCTTGGATTAAAGAACCTCTAAGGTACCTTCCAGGTTGAAATTTGTGATCCCGTGGTTCTCCTCCTTCTCTAACTCCTGAAATATATAATGGAGGATGGGGAAGAAGTGCTGGCTGGAGTGTCAATACTTGGTACATATTTGGATTACTTTTTCTGGTAGGTTATATTGAACATATCCAAGTATTCCTGCCTGAGTCCAATTCAAACAGGAATGGAGTCTTAGAGAGTTTGCTTTTGGATTTGTGTGGCCTGAGTGAGGGGAAAGGGGGGTAATGCTATGGATGGTGAGGTGACTTATGGTTTGCTGCAGAGCCAGAGTAGCTGATGATTCAGGAGAAACTGAGCCAGAACTGAATTTTAATACACTGTGATTGATGTACTCTTCCCTTGGCTCTTCAGGAATCTGATGGAGGAAAGTGCTTAGCCATGTGCTCTAGAAAGGCATTAACCCTAAGCATCCAGCAGAGCTACACTTGAGGAGAACCTCATGAAGACACTGCAAAAGAAGAAAAGGACTCCCAGGGTCAGGAGTCTCAAGGTGCGCTTCTTCCACATCTCATGTTCTCTAAGTGTCTTTCTCATTGCCTTCATATTTTAAGTTTAAGTCTACCGTCCCCAGGGATATTGTTTGTGCAATAAGAGAATATGTCTGCTTAGTGGGAAGACAATTGTAATTACTGTTCATGTTAAACCTCTCCTTGTATAAGCTAATTGATGTCAGTTATTTGATATTGGGAACACACTGGATAGAGGTGCATGAGCAATGGTACCAGAGTCTACCATCCTTCAAAGTTACTCCTAGTACCCTGAACGTTGAAGAAGTCAGCTACTTTCTGAGGCCCAACCTTCTTATGAGAATAGGAGTTGAGAGAGTGAGCCAGAGTGGCCTTTGTTTGAATTACTGATGTTCCAGCTTCCAACATATTGCCCTACTTCTTGTTTATCTGTATTGAATAATTTAGCACTTTATTATATACTCTCTTTTAGGACCATAGGAATTAGGGTTAAAAAGGATATTTGAGATAATCATTTAGGAAACAAAGTCTTGAGAGTCTGCTTGATTGCCCAAAGCCATCTGGGTAGGAGGTATCAGAGCTAGGATTCAGACACAGATCCTATGACTTAAAATTCTTCTCCTACACCGTGTCCAATTCTTCATGTACTTACATGAACATGGAGGGCCTTTTTGTAGTAATACTTAACATTTATATAGCACTTACTAGGTGCCAGGTACTGGGATAAATGCTTTATTAATATTATCCCATTACAATCATTATTTCAAAATTCTCATTCTTCCCACATAGGTTCTATAGGAAGAAGAAAAAAACTAACCTTTTCTGCAACTCTACCACACCTACTTTAGTGCTAGGTATGCGACAAGCACTAAAATATGAAATGTGTTATTTCAGTAAGAGCATTAGATTTGGGTTGATCAAACTCTCCCATTCAGCAACTGTGTGTTCATGGATAAGACATTGCTCTGCAATGATTTCATTATTTGTGGAGACAATCAACCAGCATTATTTTCACGGAGTTGTTTCAATCACGTCCAACTCTCTGTGATGTCATTTGGGGTTTTCTTGGCAATATTACTAGAGTAGTTTGCCATTTCATTCTGCAGGTCATTTTGCAAATGAGGAACTGAGGCAAAGTGTTAAGTGACTTGCCCAAGGTCATATAGCTAGTAAGTATCTGAGGTCAGAGTTGAACTCAGGTCTTTCCTGGCTCTAGAGCTGGTGCTTTAGTTACTGTGCCTTTGTGGGGGGTGGGGGGGAGACCCCTCTCCCTTATCTATGTATTTTTACTGTTGTTAGTCATTTCAGTCATGTCTGACCCTTTGTGACCTTATCTGAGTCAACTAGCATTAAGTACCTGCCATGTGCCAAACACTGTGCTAAGGGTAGAAGATAGTCACTGCTCTCAAGGAACTCCCAAATGAATGTAGGAGGCAACATATATAAATCCATGTACAAACAAATTATATATATATATATATAGATATATATATATATATATATATATATATATATATATATGATAAATTGGACATGATAACCAAGAGAAAGCACCAGCATTAAAGGGGGTTGGGGGAGGCTTCAATCTTTGAGATGTTAGCTGATACCTGAAGGAAGTGAGGGGAATCTAGGTAAAAACTTTGTAAACTGGGAATAATGATACAGAATGTCCATTCTGGAAGAAACTTTGGCCCACAGAGGTTAAGTGATTTGCCTGTAGTCATTAAAGTATCTTTGCCATTCTTCACCTAAAAAGGAGTGTTATCAAAAAAACACTTTGTGAAGCACTATGTAAATAAGATTTATTAATTTAATTACGGTGGTAGAATCTCTGATTCAGTGGAGACCATGGCCCCCAACCTATTTCTGACCAAGAATTTACCCAAGAATCTTTACTAGCTAAGTAGGGGAGGTTTGCCCAGGGTACAGCTCAAGAAATTTGGTCTGCCCCAGGATATCTGTGATAGGAACAGTCTATGCCCTGTAAAAGCCAGGATAATTTTTACTTAGAAGGTAATAAACCATCCTTGAGACTCCAGTTGTTCAGGGAGCAAAGGCTCAGGACACTGAGCTTCCTGATTGACCAAGGATAATAGCCTGATATATGAGGAATCAGTATCTCCTTTTTCAGGAGTCTGGCCAGCAGACCAACATGGTCAACGCAGAGGCAGGAAAGCTATGCTCAACTGAATCAAGGTTGTAACATTATTGAATCTCATATTCCTGCTATGGTGAAGCAAACTTTCTTTTCTTAATTGCTAAATAATGTAAATGTTTCATGTTGTTCCAATGTGGAACCTGCCCTAGTAGACCAGTCTGAGTCAACCTGGGCCTAGCACAACTTCATGCAGTTTACATGCTGATGACGGATAGAGATCAGGAGAGGGAACACAGGGGGATAGTCACTGGTGAGAGGAAGCATGCTCTGAAACAATGAACTTTTTAAGTGCTGAAAGGTGAGTAAGAAATAAGGACTAGAGAGAGGAGGGAACATATTGGGATAGTGCTGACACAGCTCTCTAATTTTCTGCCTTGGTGGAAAACCCCATAGAGCCACCTTAATTACAGTTCTGTCCAAGTACTTGATAAATCATGATCCAGCCACTTTGTGAAGACATCTGGTGCTAGAGAACTCACTGCCTTTTCAGGTCACACATTTTACTCTTGGATAGTTTTGATTATTGAGAAATTTTGCTTTATAACAAGCTAAAGGTCCACGTCTCTGCTCCTTCCACCCGTTATTCCTAGTTTAGTCCAGAAGGGACAAGTTGGGCAAGTCTAAAACATTCTCTACATCAGGTACCTGCAAACTAAGGGACAAATGGGGTCTGCCCCCTGTTTTTGTGTGGCTCTCAGATAGAATTTTTTTAACATTTTAAACTATTTAAATATTTAATTACTTACATTTATCTAACTAAAATATTGAATAATTCATTTAAATATAATTATTAAAAATATAAAAAAACATTCTAAGCTTACAGGCCATACATAGTCAGGTCATAGGCCAAGACCTGAAGAGTTTGTCTGCCCACCTTCTGTACCTGACGGTCCTTCAGATACTTAAACATAAGGTCATCTGCCCCTACTTCCACCACCAGCGGAGCCAAGATGGCGGAGTAGAAGGACGTACGTTTACGAGCTCCGAAACCAAAGCCCATAGATTTAATGTAAAAAGAGACCCCCATAACTTCTGGGTCAATACAAGGTGTGCAGAAACGGAGTGGAAGAGATTTCCGTGCTAGAGAGCCCTGAAGAGCCGTCCCCGGGGTCCGTCACGCCCCGGAAAGGGGACCCCACCCCAGCGTGGTTTTGGCCACGGCCACAGAGAAGCTCACCCGAGCAGGCATCAGAGACGGAAGCTCCGGCAGCCGGGAAAGTCCCTCCACCCACAGAAGCTACAGGTCAGTGAGAGAGAAGGCCGGGCTGGAGGAGGGGAGCGGAGCGTCTCTGTGACTCGGGACCCCTCGGGAGGAAGCGGTGGCGGCACAGACGGGGGCAGGAAGCAGCGGAGGCAGAGGCGTGGGCAGCGGCTGAGGCGGCAGCGGCCCAGGACTCAGGAATCCCCCAGCAGCAGGCAGGATCTTCATTACGGAAGGTCTCTGCATGGACGGCCTGAGGGGGCTGAGCTTGGGAGATGGCCCTGCCCCCACCCCGCTCTATTACTGAAGGCCTCTGCATAAAGCCCCTGAGGGAACTGAGCCTGGGAGGCAGGCCCCCCTACCCCGCCCCCACCGGCTCCGTTCCTGAAAGTCTCTGCATAAAGCCCCTGAGGGAGCTGAGCCTGGGAGGCGGCCCTGCCCCCACCCCAGCGCCAGAACTAAAGCTTGCCGCGGAAAGCCCATTTGAATCTCACAGGCCAAGCACTAGCTGGGCGGATCCAGGCGGGGGTGGAAAGGAATCTCAGAAGTCAAGTAACTGGCTGGGAAAATGCCTAGAAAAGGGAAGAAAAATAAGACTATAGAGAGTTTTTTCCAATAAATGCAAATGATCCCGACCTTTGGATCTGATGACGAGGACGTATTCTTGCCATCAGGGAAAGACGTGGAGGGTGGGGCCTCAATACCCCAAACACCCCACGGGGGTGCCGGGTGGGCTCAGGCCTTGGAAGAGCTCAAAAAGGATTTTGAAAAGCAAGTTAGACAGGTGGAGGAAAAACTGGGAAGAGAAATGACAGAGATGCAAGAAAAGTATGAAAAACAGGTCAATACCTTGGTAAAGGAGACCTACTTCCACCACCACCACACACACACACACACACACACACACACACACACACACACACATACACACACATACACATTTTCTCCAGGAAGGCTAAACAAGTCCAGTTCCTCTGGTTGACCCTCATCTGGCATATATTTTGGCATCCTCCAGCTTCTTTCTAACTTGTCAATATCCTTCCTAGCTGTGGTAGCCATATCTAACCACAATACTCCAGGGGGATCTGATGAGGAGAGTTATCACCCCTTTAGAGTGGGATAGTATACCTCTTAATGCTTCAGGAGTTCAGATTTGCTTTCTTAGTAATTGACTCCCCTTCCCGCCCAATTCCATTTCAACAAATGTTCATTAAGCGCAGTGTACGCAAGGCATATAGGAGTCAGAAAGGTCACAATGAACTAGTCCCTACCCTCAAAGAGCTTACATTCCAGTCAGGGAGTTGATTGATATCTGAGAGTATACAAGCCATAAGTTTATAGTGAAAACATGGGCACACTTACCTGTATATGTACAGATAAGCAAATGCACAGTAATTTCAGGAGGGAAAGATTTCTGACAAATGGAGATCGAGGAAGAGTTCATAGCATTTATACATTTGGATATTGATCCACTGTATGGATGAATAAAGCTTCCTGCTTTGTGGGTTAATCAGTTTGTCTTAGACTAAATTAGTTTAGAAAACAGTGGACCATGCCCCTCCAAAACACTGACACAGTCCCACTATTGTCATAAAGAGAATGGCAGTCATTCTTTCTGCTGAAAGGTTTGATTGAAATTTAACATTTGACTCATTTACTCTCTAACCCCCGAAATAATTGCTGCTCTCTGTGCATTTTGGTGAGTTTCTTTGAAGAGGCCCAAGCTTCAATGGAGGGCAAAGTGAGATGAATCACTGGCCCACTTCTCTTGTCTCTTGAGGGTTATTGCACATTAATGAGGGCTAACATTGCTGACAATAGAATCTGTCAGTTCAGAGGCTGAAAGATCAGAGCGTTGGCTTAGTTCCAGCTAGCAAGACCTTGACACTAGATTCAGAGGTTATGCACAGCTGAAGATGCTAACTTTTGAAATGAAACCCTTGTCAAAGCACAATTGTAGAGACTCTCAGATATTCCACTTGCCAAACATTTTGAGTAGCAAAATTCAAGAATGCCTTCTACATATTGCCTTCAAGTTTGGTTTTTACAGCCCTTTACAACCTGGCTCTTTCCTACCTTTCCAGTCTTGTTATACATTACTCTCCCCTCTATGGACTTTGTTCCAGAGACACTGACCTACTACTTACTGATCCTCAAACCAGGCATTCAATCTCTTACCTGTGAATTTTTATGGACTTTCTATCCCCCCCTACCCAGAATGCTCTCCCTCCTCTTTTCTCCTTCTTGAATTCCTTGGCTCTCTTCAGATATTGCTAAAATTTCACTTTTTTTTTTCCAGAAAGCCTTTCCCAATCTGCCTTAATGCTAGTGCCTTCCCTCTCAGATTATCTCCAGCTTTTCCTGTATGTATCTTGTGTGTAAGGTTGTTTTCATGCTCTCTCCCTAATTAGATTGTAACATCATTAAGAGAAGGGAATTTGTTTTTTGGTTGATTTTTTTTGCTTATATATCTTTATATATCTATATAGATATATCTACATATAGATATATCTATCTATCTATCTATCTATCTATCTATCTATCTATCTATATCTTTATATCCCCAGTGCCTGGCATGTAGGAGCACTAAATAAATGCTTGTAGATTTCACTCAACTTGACTATAGGTATACTTAGTTGTTTGATATTTCAACGCATCTATGATCTCATTTATGTGGACTCTCCTTCCGTGGGTAGAGATCACATACTTTTTTCACTCAGTGCTTTTCTTGACCATGTTTCTTCTCTAGATCCTTCACAGAGAATCCATTCAATAGGCTGCTCACCTCCTTTTAGGATATTTCATATTTCAATTCAAGAGGAACATTGGAGCTGACCATTTGTTATGTCTTGCTCTCATTTTATGACTGACTCATCTCCTTTTCCACTTCTCCATTTCCTCAGTGATATTCCTTAGGCAACTTATTGAGTAAAAGTCATCTTTAAAATAAAGTGTAAAACTCAAAACCTCACATTTCTATCTACACATTTTTATTATGTCAATAAGCAAGAAGAACTAGAGACTTTAATGTGAGTGGGCAGAGATAACCTCATAGGTTTCCCTGTGATTGGGCGGTTGAAACCTATGACTTGAATATGGCAAAGGATGGGTATACATCATTCAAAAGAAACTGGATATATAAAAGGGGAAAGTTAGAATAGTATTATATATTTAGAAGGGATAATCAGATGAAGAAATTCAGGAATCGTAGGGGGAAACAAAATGGATTTGGATGAAAAACCATAGAGGGACATGTAGAAGCCATTTTGTGACTAGAGATATTATAAACAACCTGAACAGAAAAAGGAAATAGATGAGGAGTTTGGGAATCTTATCAAAAACCTGGCACGGAGTCACTATTATTTAGTGGTGATACTAGATGTCTTCTGTAGCTCCCTTTCTGATAGAAGAAGAGGAGTGAAGAATTGCTAATTCTGCCACAACATTTATACTCATGTAATGCTCCATTATCTTCTAGTTTCGCCTGCGATTTTCTTTTTATATGATTCACATAGAACATCGCCATCAATGTGTTTATTTTGAAAAGAGAGTTTTTTGTTCTCGTGAGAATTTTGAGGTCATTAAAAGCACTAAATAATTTCCAAAATGCAATCTAGCTCACCTTATTCCTTCTATTTAATTTCAGAACTATTAAAGAAAAAGCAATTCACAGTGTTTGTTTCAAATGTATATACTAGCAAAGACTCATATGGACAGTAGGCATTTTGCATATATATCAGTTTTCTTTTCTTGGAGGGGGTATTCAGGGATTGATGTAATCAAGATAATGCCATCTATTACTAGAAACTACTGGAGGACCTTACAATGTACAGAGAATCCCTATTCCCCCATGGAAAACTTGAGAGAAATAAGGTATCTTTGACTCTCGTCATTATACTCTTGGTGCTTGACAACTTTAGCATACATAAAATTGATTGAATCTGTAAAATCTGTTCTATTTTCAAACAAGGACTTTTTTTTGGTTTGTCTCCCCTGTTTTGAATTTCTCTGCAAAATGCCAACATGTATCCAACCTCCAACCCCTATTTCCTTTCCCTACCCCTGTTTCAGGAATCTTGAAATATATTTACTTGTATTTGACAGTACTGTGAGAGCCACTTTAAATTAAGATGTTGGAAGGTGCCATGTACGGAACCATAGATTTGCAGAATCTTAAATTTGGAAGGAATATAGAGAACTGAGTCAAATATACAACAATACAAGTCATTCTCCAATTGATAAATGGTCAAAGGATATGAACAGGCAGTTCTCAGAGGAAGAAATTAAAGATATCTATAATCATATGAAAAAATGCTCTAAATCACTTTTGATTAGAGAGATGCAAATTAAAACAACCCTGAGGTACCATATCACACCTATAAGATTGGTAAACATGACAGAACAGGTAAATGATAAATGTTGGAGAGGATGTGGGAGAGTTGGAACACTGATTCAATGTTGGTGGAGCTGTGAGCTCATCCAACCATTCTGGAGAGTGGTTTGAAACTATGCCTAAAGGGCTACAAAAATGTGCATACCCTTTGACCCAGCAATATAACTTCTAGGATTTATCCCCAAGAGATCATAAAAATGGGAAAGGGTCCCACATGTACAAAAATATTTATAGCAGCACTCTTTGTAGCTGCCCAAAACTGGAAATCAAGGGGATACCCATCAATTGGGGAATGGCTGAATAATTATGGTATATGAATGTAATCGAATACTATTGTGCCATAAAAAATGATGAACGAGAAGACTACAGAGAGGATTGGAAGGACTTAAATGATCCGATGCTGAGCAAAAGGAGCAGAACCAGGAGAACTTTGCACACAGCAACGACCACAGTGTGCGAGAGTTTTTTCTGGTAGACTTGAAACTTCATAACAATGCAAGAACTTAAAAAAAAAAATTCCCAATGGTCTTCTAAGGCAAAATGCCTTCCACACTCAGAGAAAGGAATATGGAATTCATTTGCAGAATGTAGCAGATCTTGTTTGTATACGTGTGTGTGTGTGTATTATGTTGTGATTTGTTGTATGATTTCTTCCATTTATTTTAGTTCTACACAGCATGACTACAGTGAAAACATATTCAATAGGAAAATATGTGTAGATCCTATATAGAATTGTATGCCATCTTGGGGAGGGAGGAGGATTGTGGGGAGTATGTAGGGGGGATAGAAATCTAAGTTTTATGGTAGTGGTTGTAGAACATTAAAAATTAAAAAAAAAAATTCGGAAGGAATCTTGTAGGTGGAAAGATTACAGAAAATGGTATCAGATAGGAGTTCTACTCATCCCCGGTGATTCTGCCCAGGCTCTGAATGTCACTGTAATGCTTTGAGCAAGTTATTTTATTGTTCTGGTGATCAGTTTCCTTATCTGTAAAATGAGAGGGTTGGACATTTCTTTTGTGATGTAATGACCCTAAGATTCAGTAATCCTATGATCTAGCCCATGTCTGAAGCATGAATTCTCTTTACACTATCCTGTTCACTCCTGTCTCAAATGAGTAAGTCACATTTCTCTGTACCAAAGCCAAATGCTTCACATGAATCCTTAATCCTGTGCCCTCTTATTGTATTCAACAAACTGTCCCCCTCTTATCCCCATTCTTTCTTTAATTCCCAATGTCCCCCCAACTATTGTAGCCTATCTTGCTATGTACAAATGTACCCGCCTCCATCTTAAAAATCTAGATCCCACCATTGCTACTAGCTATTAACATATTTTTCTCCTTCTCTTGGCTAAATTTCTTCAGAAAGTAATCTACTATGCTAGATGCCTACATTTCTCCTTTCCTCTCTTCTAAACTCTCTATAATCTGGCTTCTGACTTCTTCATTCAACTGCAACTTCTCTCCCCAAAGTTATCAATGATCTCTTAATTACCAAATGTAATAACTTTTTATTGAGTCCTCTTGAACTCTTTGCAGTCTTTGTTACTATGACTCAGTCTCTCCCATTGGATGCTTTCTCCTCTCTAAGTCTTATTGACTGTGTTCTCTCCTGGTTGTCCTCCTGTCTTGCTGATCCCTCCTTCCCTGTCTCCTTTACTGGGTCTTCACTCATATAATACCCACTAAGTGTGAATATATCACAAGGCACTGTATTGGGCTGCTTCCCCTTTCCTTCTATAGTCTCTCATTTTTTTATCTCATTATATTCCATGGATTAAATTTTCATCTCTTTGCAAATGATTCCTAGATCTTTATTTCCAGCTGTGGACTTTCTAGTCCCCTATCATCAGCTGCCTTTCTTCCTCTTCTAATCTTTCCTTTTTCTGGGAAGGGAACCACAGTACTCTCAATCACTCAATGCTCACAACCTCAGTGACATACTCAGTTCTGAGTTTATAATTACCCCACATGACCAACATGTTTCCAAGGCATGTTGTTTTTACTTTCATTATGCATCTCATATATGTCCCATTTGCTCCACTGACAAAAGTCACCCTATTAGCTCAGGCCCTTGTCACTTGTCATTCAGGCTATTTTAAGAACTAATTGTCTCCCTTGCCTCAAGCCTTCCTTCCTCTAATCCATCATTCATTCAGCTATCAAAGTGATTTTCCTAAATCACAGGTCTGACTATGTTACCTACTTACTACTCAACAAACTCTTTCTACTACCTTTAGCATCAAATATTTACATTTGGCATTTAAAGCTCTCCACAACCAGCCCCCTTCCTCCTTCCCATCTGTTTGTACTCTCCCCTCCTCTTTGTACCCTATGATCCGACTACATTGGACTATTTTCTGTCTTTTTGCACAGTATTTTATCTCCAGTCTTTGCACTTTCATATTTATTGTCCCTATATCTGGAATACTCTTTCTCTTCACTCCCGCCTCTTAATTTCTCTGGTTTCCTCCAATAGTCAATTCAAATCCCACCTTCTGTCTGAGGCCTTTTTCCAATTCCCTCAGCCACTAATTCCTTCCCCTCCAAAATCTGCTTTCATTTACTCTGTATATATGCTTCCTATGTTTAGTTATTTTTTTTCAGTTTCTCTCCCACTACAATGTCTGCTTCTTAAGAGTAGGAGTCAGGTTTTTGTCTCTTTTTGTATCCCAACGCTTAGCAGAGTATCTATCACCTTGTTATTTTTCAATTACTCAATAGCATCTGAATCTTCCTGACCCTGTGTAGCATAGCACATCAGTCTTGTCCATGGGGTTTTCTTGGCAGAAATAATGGAACAGTTTTGTCATTTTCTTCTCCAGTGGATTAAGGGAAAGAGGTTAAATGACTTGCGCAAGGTCACACACCTAGTAGGTATCAGAGACCATATTTGAATTCAGGTCTTCTTGATTCCAGGTCTGGCACCCTATCCACAGAACCATCACTGCCTAGAAATGTTGGCTGGTTGATTGAATTGTCTGATTTCCCAGTCTCTACTTGGAAACCCTCAGTGATAGGGAAATCATTATTTTCCGTAGTATTGCATTTGCCCTGATTTATTGGTATCACTGAGGTTTTTAAGTATTGTTGATTTTGTCATTTCTGTTATTCTATGATCTTATAAGATAATTTTAACAATATACTATTTTAAAATTTTTGCTTTATAGTCTTCCAACTTTACAGATTTAGGGGAGGGGTGATGACATTCAATATCTATCAATAAAATATTTGTAATATATTTTATAACCACATGATTTCCTCAGATTAAAAAAACATTAAACAAGCAATTACTTAAAAGTGAATTATTGTGAATGATTATAATTTAAATATGTTTTAAATTTTTTTTTAGTCTGAGAATCATAGAAATTAGTTTTGAAGGAATTTGTGAGATCCAACTCCCTGACTAATGCATTAAATTCCTCAGTAATAACTTTGGCAAATGGCCATCTAGACACTGATTCAGCACTTTATTGTTGGGGAACTCATTTAATGAAGTTAACTTATTCCAGGCTTAGTTCTAATTTTTAAATACTTTTTCCTTATTTCAAACTGAAATCATCTGTCTATTTAGCCATAATAGAAGCTGATAGGGCTCCAAACAAGGGCAAATGAAAAATTAGGACATAGCAAATTTAGACAATTCAATCTTGCAAAATTTTAGGTAGAAGAATATTGAATAGCTTATATAAAACTCCTTATCACTATCTCTGTTTCCATCCCTATGTCCATATCTATATCCACTTGTTTATTTTTATCTATATTTGTCATCTATATCTCTAGCAGTTATGTCTACATGTATATGCCTATGCTTACTTTATCTATCTATCCATCCATCCATCCATTTATCTATCTATCTATCTATCTATCTATCTATCTATCTATCTATCTATCTATCATCCATCCATTCATCCATCCATCTATCCATCCATCCATCCATCCATCCATCCATCCATCCATCCATCCATCCATCTATCCATCTATCATCTTAGATAAGAAACAAAATCTACTCAATCCCAGTTCAACTCTCTCTTCAGAGAGCTCCAGCTCCTCAGCATGCTTGGCCAATTCAGGTGACTCTGCTTGGAGGTACGTTTTCCTGACTGAGTAGTTCATGAACTGCATCTCCATTTCATGAGAGGTTTCAGCAACATTCATTCTATTCCCAAATCAACTCACCCTTTAGAATATTCCACCTTCTCCACAGCCCTGCCTGTCTATTCATGGGAAGCTAAACTTATCCAAAATGACAATATTTATTGAATATTTGCATAGAGAAGTATAATTACTTAATAAGAGAAGGAAAAATATATCTATGTACAGAATTTCTTCACATGACTGCCCCTTAGCCTCCATAAATGTCTTATTTTCATGTCTTATTACAAGAAGATGATTTATGGTTCTTAAAGGTTATAGCAGTCAGAAATAAACTATAACAAATTCAACAAAGCACCTAGATGTATAACCTTAGGCAATTTCTCTGGGCCTCACTTTCCTGAGCTATAAATGAGGTTAGACTATATAGTTTCTAAGGCCCAATTACCTACATTTTTTTCTACATCAAAAGGGCTTTGAGTATTTTATCATTTGATGATGAATTCTAGTAAGTAAGTTCTAGTCTTGCTAACTATGGAGAATCTTATCACCAGCTAGTTGTTCGTTAGATGATAGTTATTGGACCATGGAAACCCAATTGTTATATCTTATCATCAAATATCTGCCCTCTATTGCACTGGTAACAGTGATGTTTCTTACTGTTACTTTACAAAAGTATGTTGGCAGATTCAAATTTCAAAAAGTTTATTCTCTCTCCACCCCTTTTCCCTCCCCCCCTTTTAAAGCTTGTCACTGCAATTAGGGTATGCTGCCATCAAGTGGTAATGGGTCCCTTGATCACAAGATTTGAATAGTAATACCTACATCATGTGTGATTAACCAAGAAAGAGGTTGACACTCATTCTTATCCACACATTAGTATTATGTAATACATATATATGATTTATGACATGTATGTATATGTATAAATATACATATATATCAATCATATACACACATATATACATAAACTCATATAGTCACCATGTCATCCTTCTCCCCATTCAATAAACTCCACTGACTCCCTATCAGCTCTAGAAATTAATATAAAATCCTGTTTGACATTTAAAGCTCCTTTATAATCTAGCCTTCTCCTACCTTCTAGTCTTCTTAAAGTTTACCTACCTCTACATCCTGTTTCATTCAGTGACCCTGGTTCCCTGCTGTTCCTTGAACAAAACATGCCATACCAACTCCAGACATTTTCGCTGGCTCTCTCCTTTGCCTGGAGTTCTCTCCCTCCTTATCTTCATCTCTCAACTTTCTTGGCTTCCTTCACTGCTCAACTAAAAGTTTACCTTATTCAAGGTGCCCCTCAAAGCTGATGTCTTCTCTCTGGGATGAGTTCCTTTTTATCCTGTATATATCTTCCTTGTACATTTGCCTCCCCATTAGATTGTGAGCTCCTTGAAGGCAAGGGACTATTTTTTTCTTTCTTTGCATTTCTAGAATTTAACCATTGTGTCTTTAGAAAGTCAGTTAAACTCTCTAGGTCTTAGTTTCTTAATGTGTAAAATGAAGGGTTTGAGGAAAGAACAATGCTCTCTTTGGCATTCAAGGCAGTCAATAACCTAGCCATCCTCATACTTTTCCAGTCTCTTCAAACCTTACGCTCCACACATACCTTACACTCTTTGATTCAGTGACACTGACCCCCTGGCTATTTCAGAAATGGGCATTATCTCAAGCTGTCCCTCATGCCAGAGAAATCTGGTGAGTTAATCATACCCTTGATACTAGAACACATGACTCTATTCTTCTAGCCCACAATTTATAAAGTATCTAGATTAACGATATCTTTTAAAACAAAGCTATTAAAGAAAAAAAAGGTCCAGAACAAAATGTGGAATTTACCTGTGATTTTTAATGATGATCAACACATGTTCTAACCAATGTCTTTCTTCCTGTCTCTTTCTTAGAATTCATGTGTCATATCTCAATTCTGAAAACGGATCCATAGGTTTCAGTAGACTGGGTTCTGTCCTTCTGATCTTCTCCATAGCTCTAAGCTGGGAGTAAAACATGAAAACTTCTTAGAATTTCCAGCTTAGGAAGTCATCCTTGCAACCACTGCTAATGTCACCTCTCAAAGACTTTAGCCTTCTCAGAGTTCCCTTTCATCCCTTCCACACAGCAGAAGGAAGAATCCTTGAAAAAATTTAAAAAAAACAGGGACTGGGAAGACATGAGGGGTCATCTAGTTCATTTTACATCCCTTGGTTTCTGATGAGGAAATAAAAGGTCCAGAGAGATCTGGTGACTTGTCCAATGTAGACCTCAGTGCTTTTCACAGAATAGTATCTTGTATAACCTTGGTTTTGCAGAATGCCTCTGATTCTGGCTTCCTTGCTATTCTTGCATACAACATTCCATCTCCTTCCTCTGAGAAGTGTAACTGGTTGTGCTTCACTCCTGGAATGCTTTTTCTACTCTTCTCTGCCTCCTGGTTACCTTGGATTTTTTCCAATGTCAAAGTTCACCTTTCTTTTCCCATTCCTCTTATTCTTAATGTTTTCACCCTGAGGCTATACCCAATGGATCTTATATATTTCTTGATTGTATGTATTTGTTTGCATGTTGTGCACCCCATCAGCTTGTGAGCTCCTGGAGAATATTTTTTTTTGTTTCTATTTTCATTTTTCTCAAAGTATAATACTTTGAACATAATAGGTGCTTAATAAATGCCAGTTGGTTGATTTAACAGGAGCTAAAAATGACCTTAAACATCATGTAACTCAACGGTTCTGGTTTACAGATGAAGAAACTGGGCCTTAGAGAAAGAAAGTGACTTTCCTAATAGTAAATAGTAGTAAAATCCATAGCACAAAACTTGAACATGGATCTTCTGATTTCAAATCCAATGATCTTTTAAGGAAGTCACAGTGCTTCTCCCTCTCCACTCTTTCCAATTTTATTTTTATTTTCATTTCCAAATTCTTTCCTCCCTTCATCTTCTCTCTCACCCATTGAGAAGGCAAGAATTATTATATCCATTATGCATATAAGGTCTTACATTACATTATTCCCCCCATATTCTGTGGGGGGAAAAGAAAACAAGAAAATGACAGAGAAAAATATGATTCAATCTGCATCTTGAGTCCATCAGTTCTCAACCTGGGACAGTGTTCCAGCATACTACTTCTTATAGTGTTGCATAATTTTTCCATGTTTTGTCTATTATTCTTCCCCAACCACACCAGACCATAAGCTCTTTGAAGGCAGGAAATGCATCTTCTCCCTTTTTATCACACATTCATTCATCTAGCATAGGATAGGGAACTTAGTACACATTTACCAAATATATATTAGTCTGTTATCATCCAAAATACCATCCATGAGAAATGTTGATCAGCAACTCACTTTATGCGCACAGAATCTTAAACAGCACTGGGTGGAGTTTGTTCAGTGAAGTTGAACCCAGCTGCACTTGGACACTTTCACAGAACACAACCTAATTTGAATAGAATACTTCCTCAATTATTATATGGCTACAAAACATAGAACACTATATTCTCTAAAGAACTGAAATTCTGGAGCACCAAAAGGGCTTGTGTTATTGTGTTTGTCCTTTGTTCTTGAAGAGGACCACATGACACCAGGGAGATGATGACATGGCTTGCAGTTGACTTTGATTTGAGTAAGGGGGGCTGACTAAACAGGGCAATGGAAAGATGCATTCTGGGTATGAACCGAGTGCAGTATATTAGTCAATAAGCATTTATTAAGTCTTACTATGTACTGGTTTCTGTGGCCTGTTCTGGGGATACAAAAAAAGAGGGAAAAACTCCAACATGGCAACTGGTTTTAAAAAATCATCAAAGAAAATGGATAATGTAAAATAGAAGATGGGCTAGTTACATGGGAGGGAATAACAGACTCCACATTGGTATCCTCATGATGGAAAGAGGGCAAATAGAAGACCCCTATTATGTTGAATGGTGAACTTATGGGGAAATGTGATCGGAAGTCACATAAAATGGTTATTATGGCTGGGTAGCAATCCAAATCACTGGAGGGAATGTTGACATCTATGTGATCAAAGAAGTCCTGGTATACTAGATTACTTACTCAATAGATTAGCCTGGTGTTCCAGGCACTCCATAATCTGGCTCTGTGGGAAACATTTTTCAATCATCTATCACATAGTTTAAATGAATAACTCCACTCCTTTTAATCCTGACTCCACCCAGCGATCTGGACTGCTGCCTATATACACTTTAACCATTCCCCTTTGATAATGATGCCTCTGTTCAAATTATTCCTTCCTACTTAAAGAATTTCCTCTTCCTCTCCCTTAACCACCCTTCAGCTTCCAGATCCTCTATAAAGCCTTCTCTAACTATTCTAACCAGAAGTGATCTCATCTTTCCCTTGACTCATAAATGAAGTAGAATAACATATTTTCAAATTTATCATGTCTCTCATATCCATTTCACTATTAGCTAAATCTTGAATTCCCACTAATTTCCTTTTCTCTTCACCAACTAGACTGTAAGTCAGATGAGGTCAAGGAACAAATCAATTATTTTTTATAGAAAAATAGTCCCAGAAAAATGATGGGAGCTCCAAACACATTCGATAATTTCAAAGTACTTGAAGATATCTATATCTTATATTTCCAGTTCAGAAATTGATCCTAGATTCTAGATAAAGTACTTAATGTGTGTGTGTGTGTGTAAGGGATTCCTTTGGACAATCTGTTGAAGCCTATGTATCCCATTTCAGAACACTGTTTCTAAGTGTATAAAAGAAAATACACAGGATTACAAAGAAAACCAACTATATTAAGTTATAATTATCAAATTATTTAAAAACACCACATTTATAGACACTTGGTTAAGAGCCCTTGTCCTAAATAGTGACTGAAGGTTTTTAAAAATGAGAACCTAATAAACAGTCATGTGCAAATAAGGACTTAGTAAGCATATTTTGAGAAAGCTATTAATAGCCATTAAATATTAAAAAATAGCTGAAATGTATATAGTGATTTGTTTTCCAAAGAACTTTACATATATTATTATCTCATTTTGACTTCACATTAACCCTTTTAAGTAAGGGGCTTCAGGTATTATTAGTTCCACTTTACAAATGAAACAACTGAGGCTGGCAGGTAAAATGATTTCGCTAAGATCACACAGTTTGTATTGGGAGCAGGACTTGCTTCCATTTCAATACATTTTCTGCCACGCTGGACTGCTGACTCCTGTTACATATGGATAGATTCTGAATGGAATCTTAAGCCATAAAGGTATCTTTTGAGTAACAAGGCAAGTAACTAAATTGATACCTTACTGAGGGCAGGAAGACATTCTTGTTCATCATAATGTCTAGAAGAATACCTTAGGATAATAACAGCTCACATTTAGATAAGGTTTTATTATTAACAAGGCGCTTCTCTTACAGTACCCTGTGATTAGACAATATGTTACATTTTCCTTTTACAGTTAAACTGAGATTTGAGAAGATAACTGTTATAGTCACACACATAGTAAGTTTTTGACATTGCCTGATACCAGAAGATCTTCAGTGAAAGTGAACCAAGTATCTCCAGAGTCAGGTTCCATTTTTTTTCTTTTTGGTAACTCCAATATTAAGCCTAGATTTAACTCTTTACAATTACCTTTATTGGCCCTAGTTCTGCTTTCTCCTTTCCCCTAACACAACAATCCTTCAATATTTGAACATAGCTATTATACTTCTGGGTCTGATCATATCTAAGGCTAAACATACTGCTTTCCTTCAATTGATACTTGCATACATAAACTCCTCATTCACCATTGTTGTCCTCTCCTGTGGGCAATCCAAACAACCAGCATCCTTTGCATATCATGAATCTCAGAAATAAACAAAATACTCTAGATATGATATGGTCAGGGAAGAGTACAGAAGAATTCTAGGTAGTGTAGTGGTTGGTTCTTTGTGCCTTGAGTCTGGAAGACTTGACTTCCAATCCAGCCTTAGATAATTGTTAGCTGTGTTATCCAAAGAAAGTCACCTAATCTCTGCCTGCCTCAGTTTCTTCAATTGTAAAATGGTAATACTGATGTTCTTATTGCCCAGGGATGTACCTTTGGGAAGAATGAATGAGATTATATTTGTAAAATATTTACTGCAGAGGTTGGCACATAGTAAGCTTTTAATAATTTTTTTTCTCCTTTCTGTCATCTCCTCATTCCTAGGTACTTTGCCTCACAATATAGCCCTATATTGTATTACTGTTTTTGTTTTTTTACTCACCATATCATGTTATTAATTCAAATTAAGTTACTAAACCACCTAGATGATCTCCTTGTTCTTGTTTTTTTTTTTTTTTTTTTTTTTAGATAAGCTGCCATCTTACCCCACTTCACCTTTCCTGGACTTCGGAAGGAAATTTTTTGAACCAAAGTGTAAGACTTTACATTTCTCTTTATTGAATTTTATCCTATTGCATTCAGTCCAATTTTCTCTGCTGTTTTCCAGTATTTTAGTTATGCTTCCTTACTTGAAAAAAAGAAGTCATTCAAAGAACTCTAGCATAGCTCTCAGTTCTCTGTTTGGCTAGCTAGGATATTTGAATTACATTAAGGAAGCTGGCATGGCTTTCCCATTCTCTGTATTAGTGTAATAGAACCTTGACTGAAATACATTTAGTCCCTGCCTGCTCTGTAGGTGATAGAGAAGACAATGAGGATGATTACTTCCTTATTTTCATCCTTGTCTTGTAAAAGAAGATACATTGTACTGGATCTACCCAGGCTGAGTCCCTAATGCTTCATTTAGATAGCATGGGCAATTGTCCCAATAGCAGATCATAGGAAGAAAAGATACAAGCATTTATTAAGCATCTACAAGTATTATTTTGATTGATCCTCAGGACTAGGAGGTAGGTGCTATTATCCCCATTTTTACAAATGAGGAAATGGAGGCAGAAAGATTCTAAGTGACTTGCCCAGGGTCACAGAGCTAGTAAAATTTGAGGCTAAATCTGAACTCAGGGCTTCTGCTTCCATAGTAGGTTAACAAGGTCTTGAAAGCAGACTTCATATAAAAGAGGCACAGATCCTTCATACACTGATATTTAGGAGGTGGCTTGGTACAAGGGAAAGACGGCTAGATTTGAAGTCAGAGGACCTGGGTTTGAATATGGAAACTTCCACTTAATACTCATGCGACTTGGAGCCAGCAACTTCACTTCTCTGATATCTACTTTACTTAGGATAAAATAAGTGTTTGGTGAATTGATGGACACACATAGGCAATTTTCTCCCTTAAATAAACACATATATATACACACAGAGACACATACAAAACACACGTACACTTTTTTAAAGTTTAAAAGCCAGTTTTATTAGGTTTGTAATTCTTATGAGGCTGTTTTGTTCAGCTCTGTCTCTGGCTAAGAGCATACCATTCCTATATTTAAAGCCCTGATTCACAAATCCAAATTCCATCCAGAAATAATTTTCTTAGCCAGATAAGCTTTTCACTTCCCAAATATGTTCTTCTCTTTGGATGCCTTTCCCTCCAATGAGGGATATGATGTTCATGAAGCCAAAACCATTTTTGTAAAAATGCTAAGACATTTTAATTTCTACATTGCTGAATATCGATAGATCTACAATCCATATAAACAAAAGTTCTTTGGGAGGGTACTCAATCTTTAAGAGTGTATTAGGGGTCCTGGGTAACTAGGTGGCACAGTGGATAGAGCGGTCTTGGATGATTTGCATGAGATCAGATCTGGCTTCAGACTCTTAGTGGCTATATGACACCAAGCAAACTTAACCCTGTTTGCCTCAGTTTCCTCATCCACAAAATGAGCCAGAGAAGGAAATGGCAAACCACTCCACTATCTTTGCAAGGAAAACCCCAGGTGGGGTCACAGAGAATCAGACATGACTGAAAAACAACTGAACTGAACTAGGAGTCTTGAGACCAAAAAGTTTAAAAATCACTTCCCTATCTATGCCAAATTGCATAAAGTCTGCCAATGATGTTCATTGCCTGAGGATCAGTCTACTTAAGTTTGGTGAAATTCATCATCAAAACTGACGACTAAGACATGATTTTGGGGGCCACAAAGTTGAACAACTTAAATTAGAGAGGAACTGTAGTGAATACTCACTTTTGAAGTCACTGATCCTTGAAGTTGTGAAGGACTTATAACAATTTAATTCCATTCATGTCTTCCAGTGGATCCTCAATGGACAATTTATGGAAATACATGTATCAGAACAGTATATGGAAAGACATTGGGTTTAGCATTAAATGATGTAGCTGTGTCTAGCTGGGGCAAGGTTATTTAACCTCTCTGGATCCCTGAGTCTTCATTTATAAAATAGACTACGTATCCTCTCAAATCCCTTCCAGTTCTAAATCCTATTGGTTGTAGAGAGGATGTAATATATACTGCTAACATATACTGTGTAAAATATACTGCTAATATAAGCTGTGTAATATATACTCACATAGAGGAAATTTAATTCTATTCAATTCAATCTAAAATCTAACAAGCCATACACTGCATTAGGTAGGTTTCATCAGAAATGAAATCATTCCTGTCCTCAAAAGAGTTTACATTCTACTGGCAGGAGTGAAATATGCTAAGATGCTTCCATGTAACTCCACTCTCAGCTTCAGAGAAGCCAGCCACCCCGCCCAGGTCCTTCTCCTACCTTCTCCAAAGTGGGGTTGATTGAATCAATCAATAAATTAGCCCACTTATCTTAAAATACATGTCAAGATGTTAGCCTTGATACCTTTGTCAGGTGGTAATGAAAATTAATCACATGTATGAATAAGATCTAGTCATTTCAACTGAATCAATCAATTATAGACTTTACTGTTAAGTACAAGAAAGTCCTTGATCAATTTAAATGTCCTGTAAAGCCAATGGCTCAACTTAGATAGATGTTGTACAAGTGTGTTTAGATTGAAGATATTGACCATGCCCTGTGAGTTTTTCACAAAGTAACAGACCAATTTCAATCCCAGATATTTGAACACCTGGAATTTTATTGGTAGAAAGTTTTAAGTCAAGGCTATGAGATGAAATTAGTTGGATGGAGAAGATACAAGAAAAACTGGCATCAGCTTTTGATCTATTGGAAGAGAATCTTGTGGATTTCAGATGAATAGAATGATTTTAATTAATGTCTTAGGGCAGCATAGTTGGTATCAGGAACTGACAATGAACGGGATGTGATAAGAAAAATCAGGATCAAGTCTCTCCAAGGACCCCGGAAGAAAAGTTACACCATACCTATGGGCACATCTTAAGGACTCCAGCAGAAGGACTTCAAGAAACCATGGGCTATTCCTTGCAACATGACCTAAAGTTGAAACTGCTTTCCCCTGGATGCTGTACTGGCTTGTGGGAGACTGCATCACAGACTTTTGGGGAAAATGTTTCATACTAATTATTCTTATTATACCACCTTAGCAAAAATGACAACCACAACACTACTAGTTAAAGGCTAGTTAAATTTGACTAATTAAAATTAACTGATAACCATGGTGGAGAGGAGAGGTACACTGATGGGGGAATTATGGATGGAATGCCTGAAAAGATGAAAAACCTTATCACCAGACTCTTGCACTACTCAGAGGTCCTGAAGGGACAAAGAGCAGTGATGTTCCAGAGACTAAAGTTGGCAGTGCCAGTGGGGCTTGGAAATACAGTTTCAGAGCATTGCTACATTTGTATAGTCTCCTGTGTTGGCTCCCCTTTATGTGGAATTTAATTAAAAAGCTATTTCTGGTCTTCTTATCTTCTCTCTCTTTTCCCTCTCCCTCTTGCTTTACTTCTCTCTCTTTACTCTCTCACTCATTTCGAAAGTTTCAACCACTGCCTCTAAACAGAAATGATCACTAAATATTTTCCTAGTTTCTCTCCCAATCTTTTCAGCTTCAACCTGATTAAACATTGAACTCATTTTCTTTCTCTTTAAACCTGTTTTTCATTTCAACCTTTGCTTTTGTCTGAAAACATCAGCTGCTTTCCAAGAGTTGGCACTGCACCTGATACATTTCCCCTTCATCTATTGTCCTAGACTGTCATCTGGGTCCCTCCTCTTGGAAAATCTTGTGCCTTCTGATGAGGAGGCTAGTTCTCATTGGTCTGCTTCCATAAACCTGGAATGTTTCCAAATTATTCTCACGTGAGACTCCTATCATCCATAAATATTCCTTTCTTCTTCTGACCTGACACTCCCTGATGAAACCCACTCCCTTCCCTCTTCTTGACAGACATCTTGCACAGCCAATGAATACCAGGGACTCGGAAACCCAGGTTCTGGTTTCCACTATTTCCATGCTCTCATATTGTTGAACCATGGCTTATTCCCCTTTAGGGGAGTTGTTTAAAGATTCCAAGATGACCAATAGGAAAAAAATACTTTAGCATAGAGTGTGTAATAAGAGAACATCCATAAGGATAGGTATATCGAGCCACAGGGAGGAACAGAAGGAACAAGACAGAATTTCTGCCTGAGAGGTGTATGAAGGCTGCTTGGTTTATGAGGTTAGAGGGTAGATGTAATTGCAGGTGAGTGTTTAATATACTTAAGGGAACAAAACTGTTTCTAAGTATCCTGACTGCAGCAGCCCCATTTACATGCAATTGCTGTTAATTGCAAATGATTTCTATCAATGATTCATTAAAACTAGTGCCTCTATTAATCACTTCCACCGGGAAGCATTTTGTTACCTGGTTTGAATTATTGAATATGCTGGGAAGGAACACAGATGCACACGTTTAGACATTCTCTCAATCAAATGTTTCATCAATTCAATGGGGCTTTCTCCTAATTAGCATGAATAAGTGATTTTTACTATCGTTTTTTTTTCAACTTGCTATCATAAATTTGGAGTTGGAAGGGACCTTAGAAGTCACTGAGTCCTACTCCCTCATGGTCACAACTTTGTTAAGATTGATGAGCAAGTGTATCTATACGTGGAGCATGCCTTAGTACAACGAGCAGAAGAAGTTGGTATCGGAACCCCTACGATGGAATCCCACATATGCTAGCTATTACCTCTGTGACCTTGGATAAGTAGCTTCTCTTGGATTGAATTTCTACAGGATATTGGACCAGATGATCTATAAGATCCTTTCCAGATCAAGAATCTATGGATTAAGGTCACAAAATTAATTATCAGGAAAATGAGTAGGATTTTGAGACCTGGGATTCTGACTTAGCCCTTCAGAATCCAAGTCTACAATTGCCACACTCATCATCATTTATCCTCTGTTCACTGGACCAACAGACCTATAAAGACCTAAAGGGGTGTGTATGACCACCAGGCTACACTTCTGTCAAAAGGCACTAATTCCTAATGAACTCCAATGTTCAATGAGTCTCACTCTTGCTTCCAGACTGCTAATTAATATTAACTCTGCATTAGACACATAATTAATTCTTCTTCACCTAAGATGGGGGGAGAAAGTGACACAGAGGACAATCTAAGCATGGGTACATTTGTTTAGCACATCCACTGTGACCTCGTGGCAGTCCAACTGTCATCAGATGGGAGGTGGGTCCAACTCCCACCTCCCTCCTCCAAGGAAGAGGGGACCATGGTGTTGACACTGTGGAATGGGCCCATTTGAAGTAGGAGCAGTTCTCTGTGATCCATATGGTAGCTGAAGACTACAAAAGCACGTAGATGAGGGGTTCCCTATTTCTAAATCACTTTGGGAGGTAATTTTGCCTCCTTGGGAAAGAAATATGCTCCATGAAAAGCAGCACCCTAAGATAAAGCCCGCTGGCACGCCACTTTCATTATTGCTGTGTTCCTAAGTGTCTTTTAACTCCTACCCTCTGCTTTGGATCTATTGAACTATTTATTCTTTTTGTCCTTATTAAATATTATCCCCAGTTACATGTAAAAACCATTTTAAACATTTGTTCTTTAAAATTTTGAGCTCCAAATTTTCTCTTTCACTCCCCACCCAAATTGAGAAGATAAGAAATAAGATATAATTTATACATGTGTAGTCATGTAAAACATTTTCATAATAGTCAGATTGTGAAGGAAAATATAGACTAAAAAATTCAGGAAAAATAAAGTAAGTTTAAAAAAGTGTGCTTCAATCTGTATTCAGACACCATCAGTTCTTTCTCTGAGGATAGATAGCATTTTCATCATAAGTCCTTCAGAATCGTCTTGGATTATTGCATTGCTGCGAACAGCTAAGTCATTCACAGCTTATCATCTTACAATATTCTTGTCACTTTGTATGCAGTATATTTCACTTTGCATCAGTTCATATGAGTCTTTCCAGGTTTTTCTGAGAGTATCTTGCTCATCATTTTTTACAGTATAATAATATTCCATCAAAACCACATGCCATAATTTATTGAGCCCATTCTCTAGTTGATGGACATCCCCTCAATTTCTAAGTCTTTGTCCTCAGAAAAGAGGTGCTAAAAACATTTTTGTATATATAGGTCTTTTTCCTTCAAAAAAAAAAACTCTTTTGGGATACAGACCCAGGAGTGGTATTGCTAGGTCAAAGGATATGCGTGGCTTATAGACTTTTGGTCGTAATTCCAAATTGCTGTACAGAACAGTTGAATTAAGTCACAACTTCACCAACACTGCATTAATGTCTCATTTTTCCCACATCCCCTCCAACATTTGTCTGTTGCTCTACTTATTCTTGTCTAATTTGGTTAATCTGAATTCTTTATCCACCCATGTAGATACTCAGTCCCTGTGATTTGTCTCAGATTTATTGTTTATTGCGCTGATACCTTGCTTCTATAGGAAGTGACCCCAGGTTGTGAAATATGCGCTATCATCATTAGAATTGAAGCCCCTTGAGAGTAAGGATTGTTTGATTCTTTTCATTTGAATCCTTAGCTCCTCCCATATAGCAGGTATTTACTAAATACAAGCTGATTGATTAACTGGACCTCTTCTCTCCTTTCCTTTCTTTTTAGCTACTAGCTCACTGTAGGATGCTTACAACCCATCAGGACTGCTTGACTTCTTACATAGTTTGTATGCACTTGGAGCTACTTTATTACCTCCAGTGCAGTGGAGAACTATCCGACCTTGCCATCTGTCCTACTGCTCCATCTTAAGGTTCTCCAGGCCCTATCACGGATCACGCATCTATGTCCTCCAGATGCTTGACATTGTCATTTGCTTTACTTATATATTCTAAGGACCTCCAGGCCTTGCCATCAGTACCTCCACTGAATTCTTAAGTCTTTTAGACCTTTCCATTTTCCCTGCAGCAGAACATATTTTTAATATGTTGACTTCTCTGATTAGGATATGAGCTCTTTGAGAGCAAGAATTGTTTAGACTTTTATATTTATATCCCTAATATTTTGCACAGTGCTTTTAGCATTTAATAAACGTGTCCTTCCCTCCTTCTTCCCTCCTTCCTTCCTTCCTTCCTTCCTTCCTTCCTTCCTTCCTTCCTTCCTTCCTTCCTTCCTTCCTTCCTTCCTTCCTTCCTTCCTTCCTTCCTTCCTTCCTTCCTTCCTTCCTTTCTTCCTTCCTTCCTTCCTTCCTTCTCTCTTTATCTCTCTTTCTTTTACATTATAGGCAAAGGGGCTAACATATAGGGAGAATGTACATTGCAGTGTTTTAGGAGTTGAAAGTAGTCAGTTTTTCCAGACATTAAGAGTGTTATGGAGAAGAATAATTGATCCCACAATCTGCAGGATCCAGAATTAGGTTAAAGTGTTTAAACTTTACTTAATAGGCAATAGGAAGCCCTTGAGGATGTCTGAGTATGCCAAAAGCAGCATTGTAATAAAATGAGTTTTAGGTAGGAGGTTCTGGATAGCTGAGGGATGTAGTCTCTCAGATGCTACCTCAGTGAGATGCTCTTTAGGTGCTCACACATGTACAGAAATTCCTCTTCACACATTCATACCCATACTTCTGGGAGGAGAGTAGCAAAAGGCAGAATTCATGGTCTAAGCATATGTTTAGTGTTAGTAGTGGATTTATTATTTTCAGGGGGCAAAGAGTCCTTGGCAAAGTGTTAAAAAATTGAGCTGATGAATAGATAAATATATTGTACCAGCCCACAGGGAATGAGTCCTGCTCAGCAATATTTGGTGCACAAGATGTATCTTCTTAAAGAAACATGAGTTTCTCCAAACTGAAGCACAAACTGCAAAATCATCTTCAGGGAAAGGGGGTTTTCAACGGGGTGATCTTCTCAGTCTGCTTTGTAATGCAAATGCATTAATGAGCTCAGCTATAATGTAAAGATAAATGCAGTATCTGTAGTCTGTGCTCCCTCAATGGGACCTTGAAGCCTATACCCAAATTCAAGGCACATTTCGGGTCAGCATTTGCACAAAAGCAAAACTAATAATCCCTCACTATGTTTCTCTTTTTGCCAGACCAAACCAGGGGACTCATTAATTCAAAGTAAAAAAGAAATAATTAAAATGTAAAAGCAAGGTAGATAACAATGAAAACAATAGAGGTTGAAATAACAATATGTACAGCATTGATAGGAGAGGGACTATCCTTGGCCAAGGAACACGTGGAGGAGAGAGAATGACCTCTCCAGTGACTGCTATAACATTTGCTGCTAGGTTTAGATCCCTACTGGAATGTTTCTCTTCTATAATCTACTCTATATTGCTACCACATCAAGCCTGCTAATGTCATCATCTAGGCAGAATTCTGTACTATGTTTCAAGATGTTTCTTCTTCTGAATAGTGAACTATTGGTTTCATCTTTAGGCAATTGTACCACTTGTTGCTTTTTTGTTTCCTACAGGTGTTTGGCCAAAGATGTTTTTTTTTTTTTTTAAATAATGCTTTGCCCAAGTTTGTTTCATCTCTTCTGAGAGTCAGACCTACAGCTGTACCCAGTTGGAAAGCATAAACTCTTTGGTGAAATAGTTTGTCATTTGAACTACTTTGCTTCTACAGCTGTGACTACTACCTTAGTCTTATTTATTTTTTGCCTGGGTTGCAAAAGTTTCTTTCCATTTTTGTCATATATTTGGAAGCTGTCCCTGGCCATGTAGATACTCTTAGCTTCATAGATTAGGGATATGGGTTGGAGCCACTGATTTTTCCACCATATTCATGTAGTTGCACCCAAATCACTACTATCCCCATATGTTTATCAGCTACACCAAAACACCACAGCTTTGAATATCCATATGGATTAGGCCAGGGGTTTCTAAAACCAGTTTGAACTGGATTGGGATAACTGATTATTAAATGTTCAGTGTGAGCATTTATACCTTGGAAGTTGGCAAACACTACAAAACAAAGCTTAATTTATTATTATTTTTTTAGTTTTCTAGATTTAAAAAAGTGATGCAGAAAATTAAATTGATATAAATTAAACTTAATTGTGTATATTTTGTTCAGAGAGCTGGTTGTTAGACACTTACCAGTATATTCTTGGTTTAGGCCCACTCATAATTTGTCCTAGAATAATAGTTTTCTCTCTGTGGGTTAAGTCTTGGAGAGGTTTTACATAGTGTGTATGTGTGTTTGTGTGTGTATGTGTGTATGCATTAACCTAATCTTGGGACCATATGTCATTTTAATTCCACTTTCCATACCCCTTACCTTCCAGGCTTCCCTTTCCTTTTTTTTGTACCTTTCCCATTTTCCATTCTTTGTCTTTCCTTTCAGTAGACCAAGGTGGTATAGTTTATAGAGTGCTAGTTTTGAAATGAGACCTCTCAAAACTTAGTATACACTCTCTTAATAAGGTTTTTTTTATTACCACAGTTAGTAATCCCCCCAAATTTGCATTTTTTCCCCATATTTTGTATTTAATTATCTGTGTACATGTCATTTCCATCCCACTAGAATTACCCTTGTGAAATTGAGGGACTGCTTCATTTTTGCACTTGTATTGCCAGCACCTAATAAAAGGACAAATACTTGGTATGTACCAAGAAAGCAGTTGCTAATTTGGATTGCACTATATTTCTGTCTGTGTGACTAGCTCACTAGCTCATCAGAGACTCAGTTAAATGGAGATAACATTTAAGTACTATTCAGCAAACCTGCAAACCCTATATGATTGTGAGTCAGTATGTTCTCTCCCTTCCCATCTCCTTTTCTATTCCTCTGGCCTGGAGTCAATTGATGGAGATGTCCTAGGAAAGGATTGTTCCTACAGGGCTTGTGGTTAGCTAGGTGATGAAAGATTATTTTTTTCACCAAAAAATATTCTGAATTGACATACAAGACTTGGTCAGGTGAGCAGGTGTAAGGCTGATTAATTAAAACAGTCAAATGGCAAGACTTGGGTTAGGAAAGTTAGGGGTTCAAGACTGAGAAATTCTAGCCAACGATTAGCAGATGTAGATGACACCGTTGAGCAATGGTCATACTAGGTGGGAAGTTGTTGCTGGGAAAACAGGCTAATTTAGATAGTAAGGTTCATGGTTCATGTACTATTGAAAAGCCAAGAAGAGAGGCAAATCAGAAACAAGATCAAGGTCAAGAATCGTATCAGGTATAACTCTCAGTGGGTCAAGTTTTGTCCCATCAAGTACCCCTTCTTAAAGGACTAATTTATTTAATGTATCTGCAGTACGGAAGCTCTAGTGCTTTCATCTCATGAAGCCTCTGATTCTGTCTCATTAAATAGTCCCATGTCCTTTGGGCAGATGGCTATTTTCACCAGGTGATAAGTTTAGAAATCTCCAAATGCCCAACATCATCAAAGTCTTCTTTGTTCACCAGGATCCACAACCTCAGAATCATAGAATGACAGAATGTCGGAGATGCAAAAAACTTTAGAGATCATCTAGTCCAAACACTTTCCTTTTATAGATGAGGTAACTAGACCCAGGGAAGAAAAGTATCTGAACTTGAACTCAGATCTTCTCATTTTAAATCTAGAGATGTCCCATGCATTTACCACGTACCTCTGAGTCATCCCCTTCCCCTAAATATGTAGTTTGGTATTAGAGAATCAGCATGGAGGTGGAAGTTGGGATATTGGGTTTCTAGCCCATCTGTTGCTGTCAAACTGTGTGTGACCTTAAGTATTTCAACTTTTCAACCTCAGCTTTTAGATGTGAAATGGGGAAGTTGAGTGAAGCGATGTTCCAGGACCCCTTAAAGCCTAGATAGTCTGATTTCCACTTCCTTTCTTTCTTTCTATTTATTTATTTTTAGTCATTTCTCACCTCCAGTTTGAAGGATTTCTTCTAGATCTTAATCTCTTTTTCCAGGAGCAACTAGTATTTTTATGCTAATGTCCTAATTCCTCCCAATTGACTCCCATGATCCTCTGTCTTCCCTTTCTGGGCTTTAAACTCTAAAATTACTTCTCACTCTCTGAAATATAAATGAGTGAAAATTTACCAATTCTCATTAAGCTGGCTCCAGCACACTCCTGGGACTTCTTGACTACAAGTTTAGCATATCATCCACTATAGCACTTTTGCTGCTGTTGTTGAGTAGTGTTGGATTTTTCATGACCCTATTTAGAGTTTCCTTGGCAAAGATGCTGGAGTGGCTTGTCATTACTTTCTTCGGCTTCTTTTTACAGGCGAAGAAACTGAGACAAGCAGGGTTAAGTAAATTGTCCAGGGTTACACAGTTAGTAATTAAGTCAGGAAGATGAGTCTTCCTGACTTCAGGTCCACAGCTCTATCCACTCTACTACCTAACTGCCCACACTATACTACCAGGTTACCCCTACCTGTAACTCCCTGTGTTTTCTTCTTAATTCAAATTAATTTTGAACTGCTGGAAATGATGGTACAAAAATCCATCTTTTCAGCACTATTGTTACTTTAGAGAGAAGAAAGCATGTTATACTGCATAAAGAGCTGATCTCAGAGATAGGAAGACCAGGACTAAATCCTGCCTTTAATAGATATTAGCTATGTTATCTTGGATAAGTTATTATCTAGGTGTGCAGTGGCTAGAGTGCCTGGTTTAGAGTCAGGAAGATTCATCTTTCTGAGTTCAGATCTGGCCTCATACATGCTAGCTGCGTGACCCCGGGCATGCTACTTCACCCTGCTTGCCTCAGTTTCCTCATCTGTAAAATGAGGTGGAGAAGGAAATGGCAAACCACTCCAGTTTCTTTTCTAAGAAAACCCCAAATGGGGTCATGAAGAGTTAGACTTGACTGAAAACTACTGAACACAGCAAAGTCATTTAGCCCCTTATTGCTGTCCCAGACCATATGCTAGTTTGCAGAGTCAGAGGGAATTTTCTCATTGTCAGATACCTACACCAATAAAATTATAGGTCTGAGGAAGAATTGTCATCCCTCCTCTCCTCCAGAAATGCTCTTTATTGAAGATCTTCAAAATTCATTATAAAAAATCTGGGACCTATGTATATACTCCAACTTGGCTTTTAACCTCTCAACAAGGCACACACTGCATTGAAGAGGTTCAGAACATCCAAGTTCTCAGTATTTTCATTCCTATGGCTATTTCCTAACTCAACCCTCCCTTCTCACTCACCCCCAATTACAAAGCCAGGAGTTTTTAGAATGTGCTGAGAGCAATTTCCTGCTGAGCTTGGTTTTTCCCTCCCTTCCCTCAGAGATTTGATGGGTAAAAGTCATCCTAATTATAGTAATTTGCATGAATGACTCAAGATATATAACTAATTAACATGCAACTCAATAATGGTGATTGTGCTTTTCACTAAATATGTGTCATATTAACTTTGTTATAAGTTATCTTTTATTTCAGCACTAACTCTGCTTGTGTATACTCAGTTCTTAGTCTTCTGTTACTCATAGATTGTGGATGTTTGGTGTGCGTGTGTGTGTGTGTGTGTGTGTGTTTGTGTTAAAAATAAATATAAACCAGAAATCAGAGAAAGTATACATATGAGAATATATATGAGACTATAGAAATTGAAGGAGCTCCCTCTTTGGAAGTAAGGTAACTCAGCTCAGTCAAAAGAAATGGTCCCAGTTCTCACCCAAACAGGAAATTCCCTAAAGTCTATGGTGTTGCTGTCTGAGAATAAGGACATCAGTGAGCTTCAATATGTTGGCTCCTTTCCAGAACCTATTTCCCTTCATGACCCTGAAAAGAGGTTGGAATTACCTGTTTTTTCTTTTGATACTGGGGGTCAGAAGAACCTAAAGAGACTCAAGAAATGGGAATTCTTTTTTTTCCATTCTCTCATCTAGTTTTTCTCCCTCACCCCACTCCTCCCGCAAACTCAAGGCATTGATCTCTACCAATGGATACAGAAAATCCCCCTAATGGGCTTTGAGGCTCAGGTTAGACGTGCAATATTAAAAATCAGAAGCCCTGATGTCAAATTCTGGCTTAGTGTGACCCTGCACAATTCACAAACGTAGGAACCTATCTAGATTTCAACTTCTTCACCTGTAAAATACGGAGAGTGAATGAAATAATCTCTAAATTCTTTTCCAGCTCTCTCTATATTATTCCGTGAGATCCTGTGATACATAGATAGCATAATTATCACCATTTTGTACTTGAAGAAACCTAGCAGATAAATAACTTGCCCATAATAAGTGAAAGACCTAAACTAAAACTGAAGTATTTTCATTTCAAATGTATTAATTTCAAAATGCTGTTTCCAAAGCATTGTGCTGTCTTTACTGAGAGCCTTCTGTATGTGACACTGTTTTCTTAAAGGGGAAGTCAGTCTATAAAAGTGAATTAAATCATCCTGACCACAGTGGTGATTTGCAAGCAATAGGAGATAAATTTACCACATTTCTCTTATTATTTTCTTTGTGTTCTTAAAAACTCATTTAATCCTTACATAATGATAACTAGAATCATACACATGACCTCCTTGGTCTTAATTCCCTTTAATATGAAGGGATAATTTAGAATACTGCTTGCAATACCCAGAGCTCCAGTCCTATTTAACCCTATATGCTAAACCATTTTCTTACCTAACAACAAAGTAATCACTCCAAATCATAAATTCTTTAGAGGCACAAGGTAATTACTTATTTAAAGAGCAACTAGTCCAACTAGCCTCATTCATTTTTCAGAGGAGGAAATGGAGGATCAGATGGGGAAAGGGACACTGTTAGTCCTAGAGCTGAGGTTCCAGGCTCTGCTCCAACATTTTTTATGTTACACCATGTTTCCAGTCACTGGTACAGCTCAGTACAGTGCAAACGTATTTTTGTATCTCTCTAGTCACGCACACATTTCTGAGGACAAACATTACAAATCCCTTTCTTTCCAACATAATGAATTAGAAAGGGAAGGAATCATAATCTTTCCTTTACAGGAAACCAAATCTTGGAAAACTTACATGAGTGAATCAAGGTCATATGTGTAGTGAGTCTTGGTACTAGAGTTCAAACTCTCTTTTCCTGACTCTAAAACCAAAGTCTTCTTTCTCTTCCATTCTTCTACTGCTGGACCTCTGTGCATGCACATATCTTGGAGTTAGAAATCATAGACAGAGCTAGAAAGGATGTTAAGGATCATCTAGCCCAATCCCTTCATTTTAAAGATAAGAACTGAGTCTCATAGACATAAAGTGATCAAAGACACAAAGGTAGTACATGAGTCCAAATCTTTTGACTCCAGATTCAGGGCTTTCCCCCTTACTGTACCACATTGTCTCCCTAAGAATTAAGCTCCATGAGGGCAGATACTGTATCTTCTCTCAAGTTTGTTCTTCAATACCTAACAGGATAATCTGCATCAATCTGAGACAGTTCACTCTGCTAGTTTACTTTTTTATGTTTTTAAGATTTTATTTTTAATTTCTGGAATAAAAAAATTGGAACCTTAGTCTCATCTGTGTTTAAGGGGAAATCAATTTGCCAATTTAAAAAAATGTGCAGACTCTATGATTTACTCTGTCCTGATTAAAATGTTATTTAATTCAAGAACTAGATTTGGAATCAGAAGACCTCTGCTAGAATTTTGGATCTATCGTAGGACCTTTGCATAAATCTCTACACCTCTCCGGACTTCAATTTCCTTATATATAAAATGAAGAGCCATGAAGATGGGTCCTGGGTCTCTTGCTGGTATTTTTCTGAGCTATTACAGGGAATTCAATTCAATGCTTTTGTTAATTAGAAATTGCTACCTCGTGATGCTGTGAAGGTCTGAGAAGTTAACCTGAGCTGTGACCAATGACATTCTGGAGCCAGCACAGACCATTTCATAAGAACTAATTGTTAAATTTTCAGAGTGAGAATTTACATCTCAGAAAGCAGCAAATGCTGTAATTCAGGGCTTGGCTTATTTTCTTTTTTATTTCATTTTGTCTAGTCTTAAGAAAGTGGCAGAAAAAAATGCAAATATTGCAGATATCTTCTCCGCCTACCTTTTTCCCATATCTACCCTTACCTCCAGGAATATGGTTGTTAAATATTTACCATCAGATGCCTGGTTGCCACTGAGTTTGGGAGACAACTATCTGGATACTCCAGGGTCTAGCTTTGTTCCACATATAGTCCTTCCCCAATTACACAGGAACCAATTTGCCTTTTTTCTCCTTTGTAACTCTGATATAGCAGTAGGATGATTAACCACTTCTTGCTGGCTGAATGATTCCAATCTTCCACTGATGTCTACCTCTTTCTTTCTCTTCCAGGGTCCTGCCTGAGCAGGACACATGGCAGTTGCAATATTCGTGAGAAGAGGGAAAGGAAGGGCTCAACCATATTCATGTTTCAGCAAGATCATACGAAGAATGATGATAACAAAGAATAGGATGAGTCAGGCAGGGGATTATAGACGTGAACTTCCTACTTTAACTCAGATGATATAAGGTAAGAAAAGTCCAAAGTGAAATGTTGAGTAGAAGCAAAATTATTCATTAGGGACAAAGAATTCTAAAGAAAAATAACATAAAAGCATGTCCTAGAAGGGATATATAACTAAAAAGGTCCCATAGTAAGAGCAAGAGATGCTCAGTTTTCCTACTCCTTTAATATTTTTTGATATGAAGCCAGAGTGAACCAGGCCCTCACTATGTTAGATATACCCTGTGGAAAATGCGATGATATGTATGTACTGACACAGAGTGAAAGGAGCAGAATTAGAAGAATAAGTTATGTGACATCATAGAAAAAAACACAGCAACTCTTAAAGAATTTAGAGCTCTGATCAATACAAGAATATGCCATAAGTCCAGAGTACTGAAGATGAAACACACCACCCCTGCCAGAGAGGCCTTAAAATGAAGAACGAGACATGGATTTTGGACATGGATAATGGGAGAATTTCTTTTGCTTGACTGCATATTTATTATGAGGGTTTTGTTTTTTATTTTTTAAAAATCAAATGGGAACAGTGGGAGAAAGAGATAATAAATGCTTGCAAAGTAAAGGAATATTTTAAAAGTCACTAGATTTACAATTTATTAATATTAAATCAATAATAAAGAGACATTATTTACTATTTAAAAGAAGATATATTGTGATAAATGTATGAAAGGTCAAGGACAAGTACAGAGTAGGATAATGACCAAACATAAGTGGGTTGTGTGTATATATATACATATTAATATGTAGTATACGTGTGCACATATGTAGATGTGTGTAAACATACACACATGTGCATGCATATAAAAGTATAGATACAGTGTCTATACATATGTATATGTACGTGACATACAACTTTATATTGGTTCATGCATATACGCACGCTCACAGACACATTGTACATGCATATGCACATATACTTATACATATATACATGTATGTATGTGTGTATCAGTGGTATCAGCATGACATTGCTGATTTCCATTTCTCCTGTCTTTAAATATTGATGTACTTCCTTCTAAGCAGGCTCAACTTATTTTCAAGACAAGCATGTCCTTGATAATGTTTTTTATTCTGTTTCTTTCAGGAAAATAATCATTAGTAATATCTAACAGCTGATTTACGTTAAAGATATGTATTTTCCTTTGGGTTACTTAACCATTTAGTTGCAACTTATTCATGTTTTCTGATTAATTTGGAAATGTCAGTGTATGTATGATTCAGTTCTCCTAGAAATATATCAAGTTATTATACCCTGGACAAAGGGTACACCTTAAGAGTATTAAAAGATAAATTAACGTTAGTAAAATGGATCAAGAAGCATGTGATTCAAGGGCAGAGCCAAGATGGCAGAGTAGAAGGATGGACCTGCTGTAGCTCTTCCTCCAGAGCCCATAAAATACCTGTAAAAATGACCCTAAACAAATTCTAGAGCAGCAGAAGTCACAAAATGACAAAGTGAAAGAGATTTCCAGCACAAGACAGCCTAGAAGGCCAACAGGAAAGGTGTATTATATTGGGCTCAGAGCAGAGCACAGTCCATCTTTGGCCATGTAGTTCAGCAGTGACAGGATTGGACCCCTCCAGGGTGTGGAATCATGGGCAGCAGCTGTGGTTCCCAGATTCCTCACCTCACAAATGCCAGAGACAACTTCAAAGGTCAGTGAGAAAGTTCTTTCACCTGGGGGTGAGAAGGGAGCTGGGGTGGGGGGCATGATCCTGCCCTACCTCTGGCCCTAGGTGTCTGCAGTGTTCATTTTTGGAGAACTGTGCCTAAAGACCCTGGGGGGAATCAGACAGCTGATCTGAATCCCAGCCATGAGTTGCAGCTCTGGGGTGAGGAGGAGCACTGGTGTGGTAGAACTGGAGGTGGTTGTAGAAAGGGAACCTTACTCGCAGATCCTAGGCAAAAAAAATTGTGGTTGCTCCCAGACTAGAACACAGGCCAGGAGAAGAGTAAACTCTTCTCCCTTGATTGTGCCACCTTGGAGGAAATGAGAACTTACAGGTCCCTAGACAATACCCTCCCCTTGACAAAGGACTCAAAAGTGAAGTCACTGGCTGGGAAAATGCCCAACAAATGGAGAAAATAAGACTATAGAAGGCAAATTTCTTGGTGAACAGATATTTTCCTCCATCCTTTTGGATGAGGAAGAACAAAGCATGCCATTAGAGGAAGATATCAAAGGCTTCTTCATCCAAAACCTCCAAAAGAAATTTGCAATTATCTCAGGTTACAGAAGAGCTCAAAAGAGATTTTGAAAATCAAGTAAGAGATGTGGAGGAAAAATTGGGAAGAGAAATGAAAGCAATGCAAGAAAATCATGAAAGTCAATATCTTGCTAAAAGAGACCCCCCCCAAATTTTGAAGACAATAACGTCTTTAAAATTAGACTAACCCAAATGCAAAAGAGGTCCAAAAAACCAATGAGGAGAAAAATGCTTTAAAAAGCAGACTTAGCCAAATGAAAAAGGAGGCTCAAAAGCTCACTGAAGAAAATAGTTTTTTAAAAAAATTAGAATGGAGTAAATGGAAGCTAATGACTTTATGAGAAATCAAGAAATTACAAAACAAAACCAAAAGAATAAAAAAAAATGAAGACAATGTGAAATATCTCATTGGAAAAACAACTGAACTGGAAAATAGATCCAGAAGAGACAATTGAAAAATTATGGGGCTACCTGAAAGCCATGTTCAAAAAAAGAGCCTAGATGTCATCTTTCATTAGATCATCAAGGAAAACTTCCCTGATATTGTAGAACCATAGGATAAAATAAATATTGAAAGAATCAACTGATCACCTCCTGAGAGAAATCTAAAAAGAAAACTCCTAGGAATATTGTAGCCAAATTCCAGAGTCAAGGAGAAAATATTGCAAGCAGCCAGAAAGAAAGAATTCAAATATTACTCAAATACAATCAGGATAACACAAGATCTAGCAGCTTCTCCACTAAGGGATCACAGGGTTTGGAATATTATATTCCAGAAGTCAAAGGAACTAGGATTAAAATCAATAATCACCTACTCAGAAAAACTGAGTGTAATACTTCAGTGGAAAAAAATGGTCATTCAATGAAATAGAAGACTTTCAAGCATTCTTGATGAAAAGAACAGATCTGAATAGAAAATTTGACTTTCAAACACAAGAATTAAGAGAAACATGAAACAGGTAAACAGAAAAAAAAATCATAAGGGACTTATTAAAGTTGAACTGTTTACATTCCTAGATGGAAAGATAATATTTGTTACTCTTGAAACTTTTCTCAGTATTTGGGTAGTTTGAGGGATTGTATAGGGCATAGCGTGAGTTGAATAGGAAGGGATGATATCTAAAAAAAATAAAATTAAGTGGTGAGAGAGGAAAGGGAGAAATGGAATGGGGCAAATTATCTCCCATAAAAGAGGCAAGAAAAAGCTTTTTCAATGGAAGGGAAATGGGGGGAGGTGAGAGGGAAAAAGTGAAGATTATTCTCATCACATTTGGCTTAAGGAGGGAATCATACACACTGAATTTGGTATGAAAATATCTTACATTACAGGAAAGTAGGGAAGAAGGGGATAAGTGGAGTGGGGGGGGAATAGAAAGGAGGGCAAATGGGAGGAAGGAGTAATTAGAAGTAAACATTTTTGAGGAGGAACAAGGACAAAAGAGACAATAGAATAAATGGGAGACAGGATAGGATGGAGGAAAATATAGATAGTCTTTCACAACATGGACTATAATGGAAGTCTTTTGCATAACTACACGTGTATAGCCTACACTGAGTTGCTTGCCTTCACAGTGCAGATGTGTGGGGAGGGAGGAAGGAAGAGAAGTTGGAACTCAAAGTTTTAGGAATGAATGATGAGAATTGTTTTTGCATGCAACTGGGAAATAAGAAATACAGGTAATTGGGTAGAGAAATCTATCTTGCCCTACAAGAAAAGAGAGAAGATGGGGATAAGGGAATGGAGGGGTGTGATAGGAGAGAGGGCAGATTGGGGGAAGGGATAATCAGAATGTAAGATATCTTGGGGTGGGGGAGAGGAGAGATGGAGAGAAAATTTGGAACTCAAAATCTAGTGGAAATGAATGTTGAAACTAAAAATAATAAATAAATAATAAGCATGTGATTCTTATTCCTACCTACTTTTTGGCATGCTTTAATCACTGAGAAAGGAGGTGCTATGAGACTGAGAATTATTTTCTATTTTCAGATGTTTCATGTGTTGCTATGATCCTCACCAGAATCTCTGTACTCATCTGGGCTTGTCCACGGACATGCAAGCACAGTATATCCCTGGGACCATGCTCAAAGCTTTTAGAACTTGGTAGGACTACAGAATCTTGCACATCAAAGACATAATATTCAATAACCCAGGATTCCATGCTACATGAAAATTCAGGAGAATACTTCTGTGGTAGTCAATAGCAAATGTTTACTGAATGGTGATAAAATAAGGTACTATGGAGAGGACTGTAATAGACCAGGCATTTGCCTAATGACTGTTGGTTACAATTCTTTGTAATTGGGAATTGTATTTGCTTGGCAAGTAAGTATTCTTTTGCTCATAGCACAGTAGAGTTTAATAGGAGACAGAGCTGACTAGTGTTGTGTGTGTGCGTGTGTTTGTCCTTTGTTGCCAAAGAAGACCATGCCATCATAAATTGCACTTGCCTGTTTTGAGTGAGGGAGGGCTGTGCAGGTCACCAGCCTCACTTCTCCTCCAGAGCCATCTGAATCCAGTGACCAGATAATCATCAGGATGACTGGAGATGACCCAGGATGAGGCAATTGGGGTTAGATGACTTGCCCAAGGTCACACAGCTAGGGAGTGTCAAGTGTCTGAGGTGAGATTTGAACTCAGGTCTTCCTGACTCCTGCACTGGTGCTCTATCCGCTGCACCACCTAGCTGCCCTTGAGTAGTATTATGAATGTGGTATAGACTCCTAGACCCTGTTCAAGACCTTTTTAGACTCTAACAATTCCCTATCCTTGGCATGTTCCCTGTTCTACCAGTGCCTCCCAAGTTCCCTGGCTTCCTTTAAGACTCAGATCTAATCTCACCTTCTGTAGGAGGTCTTTGTCAGTTTCTCTTCCCCCATACCCCAGGATTTCCTCATGTACATTACACACACACACACACACACACACACACACACACACACACACACACACATATACACATAGTTATTTGAATGTTGCTTCCTCATTGCAATGTGAGCTCCTTGAAAGCAATGGCCTTTGTAGCCTTGGTGTTTGGCTTAGTGCCTGCCATATAATAATAATTGTAGCTGTTATTATTCAGTCATTTTTTAGTCATGTCTGACTCTCTGTGACCCAGTTTTGCATTTTCTGGGCAAAGATACTGCAGTGGTTTGCCATTTCCTTCTCCAGTTCAGCTTACAGTTGAGGAAACTGCCCAAGGTCACATTGCTGCTAAGTGCCTGAGGCTGGATTTGAACATAGATCTTCCTGACTCCAGGCTTAGAGCTCTATCCACTGTACCACCTCACTGCTCCTGGCATGTAATAATAGCAAGCGTTTATTTATATATAGTTTTAAAGTTTATAAAGTGCTACTAATATTATTCCATTTGATCTTCATAATAACCCTATATTGAATAGGTGATATCATGACCCTTATTTTACATATGAGATACTGAGGCAGTCAGTTTTCATTCGTTCATCTATTTATTTGCTTATTTCATTCCTTCATTTGTTTGGTTATTTTTCTGTTTGTTTTAGTGACTTAAGGTCACACAGGTTAATGCCTGAGGTAGCATTCAAACTCAGGTCTTCCTGACTCCCAAGCCAATAGTCAATCTACTGAATCCTCCTATCTTGTAGTGTAATGAATTATTGTTGACCAAGTGACTTATTCAGTAACTGAGTCTAAGAAACGATCAATATTGTTCCTACCTATAAGAGCTTATAACCTAAAAGACCATGATGCTTATAATTAGTACCCTATTTTTTTGACAGAACTAGAATATATGCATATATTTTAAAGTAAGGCAGAATGCCTTTAGAAATAATGTATTAGGAATAGAATAATACATAGAGGCTCAACTTATGCATTAGATAATTATTATTCCTCATGAAACATTAACCAGTATGCACTCTCTGTGTACTCATTTCTCTAATTCAAATAAATACGAGCTTCTATAGCAAATTTCTTTAAAAAACATTGATATCTTTTGTTTTTTTATCACGTTTATTTCTGAATATGGTCTATCCCACCCATTGAGTCATCTTTTGTAATAAACCAACCAAGACATAAACTTAGTTCAATAGTTTGGGGGTATTCCACACCAATAGTAACATGTGAAGAAACAGAAAAGTGGGTTCTGCCATCTCTTTGAAATGGTAGAATGGATGACCTGAGTTCAAATTCAGCCTCAGCCATTTGGTAGTTGTGTGACCCTAGCCAAGTTATGTAGCCTCTATCTGGCTCAGTTTTCTCAGTTGTAAAGTAAGAAAAATAATAGCATCAACCACACAGGATTACTATGAAGGTCAAAATAGACTATATTTGTAAAGCACTTCATGTAGGGCCTAGCATATAGTAGATGCCTAATGGATACTGCCTCCCTTTCCTTTCCCCCTACTCCTGGGTTGGGCAGTTAGGTGGTGCAGTGGATAGAGCAGTAGTGCAGCAGTCAGGAGGACCTGAGTTCAAATCTCACCTCAGACACTTGACACTCATCAGCTGTGTAACCTTGGGCAAGTCACTTAACTCAATTGCCTCATCCTGGGTCATCTCCAGTCATCCTGAGGAATATCTGGTCACTGGGTTCAGATGGCTCTGGAGGAGAAGTGAGGCTGGTGACCTGCACAGCTCTCCCTCACTCAAAACAAAGTCAAGTACAAGTCATATCATCATTTCTCTGATGGTATGGTCTTCCTCAGCAACGAAGGACGAACACACATTCCTGGGCTGAGCTGTTTGATCACTATGATTACACAGGGATCAGTTTCAATTTTATATCCTTTCCATTTACATTATTGCTAACATTAAAAAAACTTTACATCTGCCAAAATTCTATTTGATCCACCAAATTTCCTTTGTTGTTGTCAACATTTAACATTGTTACTGGAATCATGGTAGGTGAAAAGAGTACTTTAGTTAGAAAACCTGGGTCTGATTCCCTATTCCAGCACTTTGTAGCAGTTTGAGTGACCCAAGAGTCCCTCAAGTTGACAAGTCAATGCCCCTTCCTGGGCCTCAGCTTCCTCATTGATAAAATGAGGATGACATTACCTGCTTTACAGGGTTGTTGTGAAGAAAATGTGTTATGCACATTATAGAATTACAATGATACAAACTATTAATGTTACTATCTACAGCTCTTCATTTCAGAAGAATTAAAATTGCAGTGCCTCAAAGGACCACCAGTTTATAGCACAAAGGGTGATATAAAGATCTGTGGTGGGTGGGAGTAGGATAGAGTATATTATTGATTAGGACTTGTAGAAGAGATGTAGACTAATGTCAGATATGTATGAGCTCAAGAAAGAGATAAATGGCAGAAAGGTGGAGCATTATGATGGTATTCACATGTGTAAAATGCCCCAAGAAAGGCCTCTGAAGTCTTGGGTAAAGGTTTTGTAGCAGATTTATGGAAGGTTATGGAGAAAAATCCCTCAGGATAGGAGTGGTGGGGTTGATTGTAATTTATACTGGTGGAAGGATTCAAACCAAAGAGGTTGTGGACCACTGAAGGTCCTAATGCTAATAAATGACTTTTATTTAGTGCCATAAAGTTTCCAAAGTACTCCATAAATATTTTCTGATTTGATCTCAGTACAACCCAATAAGATAGATACTGTAGATGTTATTATCATCCCCATTTTGTAGATGAGGTGACTGAAAGTCAGGAAGGTTAGGTGAAACCATGGTCACTCACCTAGTAAGTGGAAGAAAAAGGGTTTTGAACCCAGAACATATCATAGAATCCTAGATCCTGAAGGATCAGGGAAGTTGTAGGAACATAGTGTTAGATTTAGAGCTGGATTGGACATATATGGCATCTATCCAATGCTCTTATTTTACAGATGAGGAAACTGAGATGCAGATGAAATTGTGACTTTCCCCAAGTCACATAGGTGATAGTGTCAGAGCTAGGATTTGAAACCCTAGTCTTATGATTCTGTGTCCAGTGCTCTTTCCCCAATATAGTAACCACCTTTTGGGGGGCCAAGTCCAGCGTTTATGTCTCATGCTATATTGCTTCTCCTCTATAGGCTGTAGAAAAGAAATCACTATATATCTTTGACTATTTTTTTTAAAAAGTCATCCCTCTTTAAGACAGTATGCCTTTCTTTAAGTAGAGGTCAGAGGTCTGCCCCCCTAAGCCCACCACTCCCCTACTCCTAGCATCTTGTAGGCAACTCCATCCAGCCTGCTTGTCTCCAAGGCAGAGTCTGTGAATGAGCCAGCTTCCCACTTATTATTTTCTTCATGACTTCAGTCTTTGGGTGTGCTTCCAGGACTCTAGGCTGCTGAATAACATGCAAGATTGTGCTTTGAAAGCATATTGATAGTTTAGCAGAAAAAAATAGCATACTGTGAGCCTCCCCACCTCCAGAGCATCTGTGTGAAGAAAATGAAGATGACGGTGCATTTCCAAAGCACCCAGCCTTCCTCAGCTCTCCCTCCTGCCCAACACAATTCTGAGTATTCAGGAGCCGAGACTGACTTCTTATAAACCCACTGATAAAAATATTTCTTCCTTACATCTCCCACGTGAGCAGTGTTCTGAGAAGGGCCATTTTAGCTGCAGGCAGAAAAAAGTATAAACCTTTATTATATTTTTTTCCAGTAGTAGAGGGAGTACAGACAGCTCAAATTTTATATCCTTTAATTTTTCTGTCAAACTCTCCCTCAACCTCACAGAACTCTGGAGCCATTTAACCCTCTGTTTATTTTTTTTCTTTTCACAACCAGGTGTCTATTTAGAGACAGCCCCCTCAGAAACCAGGGTCTTAACCAAGGCTCTTTATTGATCTGCTTCCTGAAGTCTCAGGAGGCAACAGCTGAAGCAAACCAACATCTCCTTATTTGCATTTTGTGGAAATCTGCAGAAGGGGCCATTGTCCCAATGGCTTTACAAAGATAAAGTAACTGTGAATGTAAATGGATACCACCACAGTACAGAGGACCATTGGCTAAGAACATGAACCATACCACATAAGTGGGTACTTACAGTCTATATGTTCAACTGTCCTGGTGCTTGTGAAAATCCTATGGCTCAGGGACGGCTTAGAAGTCAACTGGTCTAAACTCCCTCTCCCTGTAGGAATTATCCTTCCCTCTAAACTAGAATAACCCTAGCGTAGAATTATGAAGCTCATAGCAGTCCATTCCATTTCTGAATAATAGCAAATACTAATAAGTTCTTTGGTTATTTTGAGCTCTTTCTTTCTATCTTATGGCAGAGTAGATAGAGAGATGGCTTAGGGTTCAGAAGAACTGAGTTCAAGTTTTGACTCTGATGTGAGTTGGCTGTGTGACCTGGACAATTATTTAGTCTTTTAGTGAGGCAAACTGTCTAAGGCAATAAGTTACAGAGAAGGTACTACCCTGCATTGATGAAGAGAATTTCCTAATCTGGGAGTTCCCAATATCAATCAATATTTATACATGGAATTCTTATTCGGGTTATTTTTCAAAAATCTTCTGCTTTTTGACTATGTAAGCCTCTCAAATTACCTTACCTCTTTAAGTCTCAGTTTCCCATCTATAAAATGAAGGTATTTTATCACACAATCCCTAAGGTCCCTTCCAGTGTTATATCTCATGATACTATGACTTGGACTTCCTTTTATTTCCCCCACTGGTACTAGTTCTGGTCCTGGGAAGTACACAGAATAAATCTGACCATTCTTTCCCATGACAAGTCTTCAGCTATTCAAATATACTATTCATGTCCAGTTAGTCATTAGACTTTTTTTCCTATTAAAAAATGGATGGCTTTTTTAAATTGCAAGAATTATTTCCTGTCCCCCTGCCAAACATCTTTTATAAGAATAATTACATCACACATACACAAACACATTCACAATTATGCAAAGCTAAAACTATCCATCTACAGTAAGTATATCTGATAGCATGTTCCACTTTCTCTACCCAAAGTTCCATCTCTTTATCAAAAGAGAAATTTATTTCATCACCTGTTCTCTAGCATCACAACTCTTCATTATATCTAATTTAAGTTCAGGTACGTACTAGTTTCAAGGACTGTTCACTAAATTCAGTTCATTTGATCTTGAGCTGTACTGAAGGTCAATATAGGCTTTTAGGAATAAGAAGCTCATAGTTCTGTTGTACTCTGCCCTACTTAGCCCACACCTGGAGTTCTGTGTTCAGTTCTGGGCACCACAATTTTAGAAGGACATAGATAATCTGGAGATTGTAAAGAAGAGGACGATGAAGATGGTAAAAGGCATTGAGTCCATGCATATGCCATTTGATTGAAAGAACTGAAGGAAAATAGAAAATAGAAGAATCAGTTAGGAACATGTTAGCTATTTTGCAAATAAAATTTGAAAAGTTATTATATGGAACAGGGATTTGTCTTCCAGGTAGTCTCAGATTGTCAATCTAATAGCAAAGTTTGGGAGTTGCAAAGAGCTAAAATTTGGCTTGATGTCAGGAAAAATCAAATCCCTATTAACAGTTAGATCTGTTGAAAAATGAAATGGGAAGGTTTCTCCTCCTTGAAAGTTATTCCAGCTGAGAGTAAAACCCATCAGTGAGTGAGGGGAACTCAAGCAGGTGAGGAATTCCCTCAAAGAATGGGTGGATAAGAACATTTTGTTCCAACAATCATGAAGGCGGCTGAAGCAGGCACCATGGAACCCTTAGAGCTCGGCCAGATGCTAAGGTCATCCATTGCATCCTGGGCCATCACCAGCCATCTCGACTTTTGTCCTACCAACACACCTCCATGACTCTGGAAGAGAAAGTGAGGTTGCTGCTGACTTTGTGCACCTCTGCCTCACTTAAATCCAATTCACTTGCAAATTAAGACATCATCCTGTGACTTCGTTGATCCTCTTCAAAATTAAAGGACAAGCAACAGTAGACAATGGATGGCTACATAAGAACTATTTTATAGTTTAGATTCCTTGTGAACTTGTGTTGGACTAGGTAACTGCTCAAATCTCTTCCAACTTTAAAATGTGGTCTATTGCAGTGGATGAAGAAATTAAAAAAAAATGAAGAACTTGAAATCCTTCTAACCATGCAAGCATCTATGTTAATGTTCAGTGCATTCAAAGCAAAGGTAGGCACAAGTCAGTTCAAAAATTAAAAACATTCAAAGGATTATAGGACAATTAGAAGCTTTACACCTATATATCATGATTTTTTTTTCAAGAATAATGAACATGTAAGTATAATCGTCAGAAATGAGATTGACTTTATCCTAAAATACAATAAATGATGGATAACTACTTTAGAAATAGTTTTCTGTGGGAACCCAGATCTTTGATCGGTTAGAGCAAAGATGAAGGTCAATACTAAATTAAAAGACATAGTAAAGATGATAATGCGATTACAGAATAGCATAGTGAAAAAGAAGTCTGAATTTGGAGTCAGAGACCTAGGTTTCACTCCTATCTCAGGCATTTTTTAAAATTGCAAACTTCATAAAAATCACATATTTTGCCCACACCTCCTGTACTTTGACAAGGATGAACCAAGAAAATTGACAAGAACCAAGTAAGAAAATAACTTGCATATATTCTAAGATTCCATTCAAACCTGTCTGAAATTCTGTCATCGTTGACCCTGTTTTTCTCCATTGTTCTCTGTCTTTCAATGTTTTCTCTTCCTCCTCCTGTTCCTCCTCTTTCTCCTTCTCTTCCTCCTCTTTCTCTTTCTCCTCCCCCTCATTTTCTTCAGTTTTGGAACTTCTGCCCTGGGTTAAATTGTTATGATTGATGAATGATTAGGCAGAAACTCCCATAGCCCACTAGCTATCTAGCCAGCCCCAGACAATGCTTCACATCCCATCCAACCTTCCACATTCCTTCCCACCAGTCTTCTTACCATCTCCTCTGCTGCTCACACATATACACTGCCCCCTCACCCTCTAAAAATAAAAAAAATAAAACCAACATATTTACAAGGCAATTTTACCATTGATTCTAGAAAACAAACAAATTGTAACTCACTCATGGTTCTACTCAACCACTGTTACTTCCCAGATGAAAATATTCTTCCTTGATCATACATATTTCTAAATGTGTTGTCTCCAGGGGCGGGGTCAAGATGGCGGAGTAGAAAGACTCACGTATGCGAGATCCGAACCCACAGCAGATAGATTTAATGTAAGAAGAGCTCCGCACAAGTTCTGGATCACTGCAGGGTGTGCAGAAAGATGGTGGAAGAGATTTCTGTTCCAGAGAGCCCTGGAGAGCCGTCCCCAGGGTCTGTCGTGCCTCGGAAAGCAGAGTCCACCCCAGCGCTGACCTGGCCACGTGGCCAAGAGGAGCAGATCGGAGCAGGTTTCAGGGATGGAACCTCGGGCGGCCTGGAAGGTCCCTCCACCCACAGACTCTACAGGTCAGTGAGAGACACGTCTGGGCTGGCTGAGAGGGGAGTGGGGTGTCTCCATGGATCGGGCCCCCTCGGGAGGAAGCGGTGGAGGCAGAGGCAGGGGCAGGAAGTGGCGGAGGCAGAGGTAGGGGTGGCAGTGGAGGCAGCAGGGGTGGCGGTGGAGGCAGCCTGGGACTCCCCCAGCAGCAGGCAGAATCTTCATTACTGAAAGCCTCTGCATAAACCACCTGAAGGAGCTGAGTCTGGGAGATGGCCCTGCCCGACCCGCTCCATTACTGAAGGTCTCTGCATAAAGCCCCTGAGGGAACTGAGCCTGGGAGGTGGCCCTGCCCCCACCCCAGCACCAGGGTTTAAGCTCACATTGAATAGCAGCCGCTCCCGCCGCGGAAAGCCCATTTGAATCTCAGACCCCAAGCACTAGCTGGGCGGATCTAGGCAGGGGTGGACAGGAATCTCAGAAGTCAAGTAACTGGCTGGGAAAATGCCCAGAAAAGGGAAGAAAAATAAGAGTTTTTTTGAACAGATGCAAATGATCCCACCTTTCGGATCCGATGATGAGGAGATATTCTTGCCATCAGGGAAAGACGTGGAGGGCGGGGCCTCTGTATCCCAGATATCCCAGAGGGTTGTCAGATGGGCTCAGGCCTTGGAAGAGCTCAAAAAGGATTTTGAAAAGCAAGTTAGACAGGTGGAAGAAAAACTGGGAAGAGAAATGAGAGAGATGCAAGAAAAGTATGAAAAACAGGTCAATACCTTGGTAAAGGAGACCCAAAAAAAACTGAAGAAAATAACACCTTGAAAAATAGGCTCACTCAGTTGGCAAAAGAGGTTCAAAAAGCCAATGAGGAGAAGAATGCTTTCAAAAGCAGAATTAGCCAAATGGAAAAAGAGGTTCAAAAGCTCACTGAAGATAATAGTTCTCTCAAAATTAGAATGGAACAGATGGAGTCCAATGACTTTACGAGAAACCAAGAAATCACCAAACAAAACCAAAAGAATGAAAAAATGGAAGAGAATGTGAAATATCTCATGGGAAAAACAACTGACCTGGAAAATAGATCCAGGAGAGACAATTTAAAAATTATGGGACTACCTGAAAGTCATGATCAAAAAAAGAGCCTAGATATCATCTTCCATGAAATTATCAAGGAAAACTGCCCTGACATTCTAGAACCAGAGGGCAAAATAAGTATTGAAGGAATCCATCGATCACCACCTGAAAGAGATCCAAAAAGAGAAACTCCTAGGAACATTGCGGCCAAATTCCAGAACTCCCGGGTCAAGGAGAAAATCTTGCAAGCAGCTAGAAAGAAACAATTCCAGTATTGTGGAAATACAATCAGGATAACTCAAGATCTAGCAGCTTCTACATTAAGGGATCAAAGGGCATGGAATAGGATATTCCAGAAGTCAAACGGACTAGGACTCAAACCAAGAATCACCTACCCAGCAAAACTGAGTATAATACTTCAGGGGAAAATATGGTCTTTCAATGAAACAGAGGACTTTCAAGCATTCTTGATGAAAAGACCAGAGCTGAAAAGAAAATTTGACTTTCAAACACAAGAATGAGAAGAAGCATGAAAAAGTAAACAGTAAAGAGAAGTCTTAAGGGACTTACCATAAGTGAACTGTTTGAATTCCTACATGGAAAGACAATATTTGTAACTCTTAAAACTTTTCAGTATCTACGTAGTTGGTGGGACCACACACACACGTACAAGCATGCACGCACACACACATACACACATGCACACACATACAGAGACAGAGATCACAGAGTGAATTGAATAGGATGGGACCATATCTTAAAAGAAATTAAGGTAAATGGTGAGAGAGAAATGTAGTAGGAGGAAAGAGGGTGAAATGGAATGGGGTAATTATATGTCATTTAAGAGGCAAGTAGGAGACTTTTTAGTGGAGGGAAAAAGGAGAGCTGAGAAAAAAAACAAGAAGTTTACCCTCATCACATTTGACTAAAGGAAGGAATAAAATGCACACTCATTTTGGTATGAAAACCTATCTTACAGTATGGGAAAGTGGGGGAGAAGGAGATAAGCAAGGAGGGGGGATGATGGAAGGGAGGGCAAAGGGAGGAGGGAACAATTTGAAGTCAACACTTGGGGAGGGACAGGATCAAAAGACAGAAGAGAAACAATGAGGGGCAGGATAGGATGGAGGGTAATTCAGTTAGTCTTACACAACACGACTATCATGGAAGTCATTTGCAAAACTACACAGATATGGCCTATATTGTATTTCTTGCCTTCCCAAAGGGAATGGGTGGGGAGGGAGGGATGGGGAGAATTTGGAACTCAAAGTTTTAGGAACAACTGTTGAGTATTGTTGTTGCTACTAGCAAAGAAGACATACAGTTAATGAGGAATAGAAAGTCATCTGGCCCTACAGGACAAAAGAGAAGATGGGGACAAGAGTAGGGAGGGATGACAGAAGAGAGGGCAGATTGGAGATAGGGAAAATTAGATTGCTTGGTGTATTGGGGTGGGGGGAGGGGATAAAAGGGGAGAAAATTGGGAACCCAAAATTTTGTGAAAATGAATGTAAAAAGTTAAATAAATAAATAACTATAAAATATTAAATATTAAAAAAATAAATAAATAAATGTGTTGTCTCCGCCATTTGAATATAATCTCCTAGAGGGCAGGTAATGCCTCCTTTTTTCATTTTCAATATTTATCATAGTACTTGGCATGTAGAAAGGGTTAAAAATGTTATTCATTCATCTATCCATTCGTAAGTGAAATATATAGTGACTTAAACAATCACTTTGAACTTGAAGGTTCAAGGAGGTTGAAGGAACTCCTGAAAGCACTGATTTCCCTTTCCTAGAAATAATCAGTAATCAACCAATCAGCAGTTTGGTGGCACAGGGGCTATAGCACTACAAGAGCTAAGAAGAACTGAGTTTAAATTCAGGCTTAGAAACTTAATAGCTATGTGACACTGGTTAAGTTATGTAACCTCTGCCTGCCTCAGTTTTTCATTTGTAAAGTGGGAACCAACCTCCCTGTATAAAATGCGGAATTTGTACAGTGCTTTGCAAACCTCAAAGTGCTATTTAAAGGCTAGATATAATTATAATTATATTATTATTATTTATTAAATGCAAGCAATGTGCCAAGTGTTGAAGATAGAAAGAATTTTCATTCAAATAAAGGAGAGAACATGGAGTTATATACAAGTTATGTAGAGAGCTGAAGAAAGATAGCTTTGGAAAGGCACTAGAAGTTAGAAGGACTAAGAAAGACCCCCTGCAGATGATGGCATTCAAATTAAACACTGCATTAATATGTCATAATTTATATCAAGCAATAATTGTGCTGCCTTAATATAGGATAATTTATTCAGCTGTCATTCAGTTTTTTTTTCTTATGGGTGTGACTTTTTTTTTACTGTTCCCAATATATCAGCTATGAAAACTTCTATCTTTATGTCTATATCTATCTATCTATCTGTCTATCTATCATCTGTCTGTCTATCTATTCTTTAAGTCCTGCTTCTGACATATACCATTGTATGACCACAAGCAAACCATTTAATTTCTTAGACAACTCACTATGACAATAAATTACAGAAGCCTTCAGCAAAGGGAATTTCCAGACTCAGTAATTTTTATCCTGAAGAAAACCATGGATCAGAATATCTTCTCTCATCATCTTCAAAAAAAAGGTATTTTCAGGAGTGGAGAATAACAAGAAGGGATATTAAGTTTGCTTGATTTGCATTTCTCTGTTTACTAGGGTGTGTTTATGATTTTCTCATGTGATTACAGTTTGCATTTCCTCCTTCATGTCCTTTGAAAGTTGCTCCACTGAGAAATGTGCATTTTTAATCTCATAATGATGAATCTATCCATCCCTTTTAAATTTTGAATGGAAGAGCTTTATCAAATATATTTACGTAAAATATTTCCCCCAATTTGGCTCTAGTTTCAAATTTGAAAGAGAATACATTTTGTTTGGAAAAACCTTTTAGTTTTATGTAACTATGTCTATCATTTTGTCCTTATTGATTTCTTCCATTTGTTCAATAGATAAAAATCTCCTTCCTCCCCTGAATATATATATATATACACACACAGTATAATATTCCTTTTTTTCAGGAGGTAATGTATATGAATTGGATTTAAACAAGGCTGATTTACGCAAAGTTGTCAACCTCACTGTCTTTTCTAGAATCATGGAAGTCCAGTAAGAAGACAAAAGTCAGGGCAACTGGTAATGGCCTAGGATGCAGTGGATGACCTTGGTGTCTTCAAGACGGTATTTTTTTTTTTGACCCGTTCTAGAGACATGGAAGACTGCTAAACCAAGTCAAGAGTAATGCACAGTAGTGGCAGCAGCAGTAGGAGAAGCAGCAACAAAAGAAGAAGAGGAGAGGTAGTAGTAGTAGTAGTAGTAGTAGTAGTAGTAGTAGTAGTAGCAGTAGTAGTAGTAGTAGTAGTAGTAGTAGTAGTAGTAGTAGTAGCAGTAGTAGTAGTAGTAGCAGTAGTAGTAGTAGCAGTAAATATGACAATAATAATAAACAATGATGGTGATGATGATTATACTCAGTCCTGGGAGGCAGTGTTGCATGGTGGTCAGAATAGTAAACTTTGAGTCAGCAAGTCAAGTCCTGCCTTTGACATGTGCTAGCTGTGTGACCATGGACAAGTCCCCTCAAGGATTGTATAATCAATTAGCAGAGATGATGTGTGGCCACAAATAAATGTGATGCAAAATAGAGCACCATAGGTGCATAAGACACATATGAGGTGCTTTACAACATTCAAGAAAGGAAAAATCATTTAGCCATTTCCCTTTCTCCATTTCTAATTTACATTATGACTTTATCCACAAGGAGGATAAAGGAAGGTTACAACTTCTGATTAAAATATTTAGTAGCCATGTGACCCTGGGGAAATTTTTTTTTAAACTGTCTGACCCTCAGCTTCCATGTCTCTAGAATGGGTCGCAAAATACCATCTACTTCATAGTGTTGAGTCTCAAATGAGATAATGGATATAAAATATTTTGTTGAGCTTACAGGACTAAATAAATGTTAGCTATTATAATTTTTATAACCTTCAACTCAGGGAGTATATGTACATTTATCTTCATCTTACAAATAAGGGAACTGACATTTAGATAATTTATTTGTCCAAGAGCACATTCTTAATAAATAATGTAAATAAATCATATTAATAATTAATATATGTATGACACCAAAATGATTTTTTTCATATATTTAAAAAACTACTGGGGTCCACTGGTAGGAACCAGTCATTATGCCCTCTTTATTTCCATTTTGGATTATGACTTCACTCACAGAGGTAGATGATAACATAAGTCACAGTGGAGGGCCTAGTTCATTTTGTTATTTTCCCAAATTATAGTTTTGTCCTAATCTGTGAAACTGGGGGCATTCATTTCTCATTCAGCTTTCAGCAGAAACACCCACCACCATTTTTTTAATTCTTCAATTCATGGAAATGAATCAGGACTGTGGTGGCGTCATCCAAAAGAGAAAGCTAATTAACAAGGTCCCTCTTCCTTCCTTTCAGAGACCTTGCCATGGTTTCTGCATGTTGTAGCCACAAGCCAGGAAGGAAGTCGTAAGCACTACTGGGAAAGGAAATGCTTCGATCAGCTGCTGCCTTTCAAGCCTGTTGTGAGTTTGGGCCAGGAGCTTGGTCACTTGTCTTCATGTCTACACACTTGGGTAATAATAATACCTTGCATATGTATAGCATGTTATAATTGCCAAAGCATTTTTATATCCATCATCTGCTTATGGTGGTGTGGGATAGGAATTCAGGAGAGAGATTAGGGCTCCATATATAGCAGTGGGAGTATCTACATGGAGATGGATGATACTTGAACCCATAGGAGCAGATGAGTTCACTGACATCCCTCTGTGTTCTTCCTTGGTCAGACCATATTTGGAAATTGTTTTCAATTCTAGGCACCATATTTTGGGAAAGATGATGTTAAGTTGGAGAGAATCCAGAGGAAGGCAATGAAGGAGGTAAAGGGCCTTACAGTCAAATTGTAAGAGGATCAGTTGAAGGAATTGTGCATGTCATCAGAAGAAAAGATGACTTAAAAGGGACACCATAACTGCCTGTCATATGGAAGTGAGCTAGGCTTTGCTCTACCTGGTCCAACATGGCAGACCTAAGAGTGAGGGTATGAGATACCAAAAGAAAGAGTTTGACTTCATGTGCAAAAATCTAGAGCTACAAAATAGTATTGATCAATCAACAAGCCTTTATTAAATACTTTTTGTGATAGGCACTGTGTTAGGTCCTGGGGATACAAAGACAAACGTGAAACAACTCCTGTCTTCGGGGTACTTGTATTCTCTTGGGGGAAGGTAGACAACTTGTACACATGTAAATATTTACAGTCCACCTATACATTTAGATATATATACATGCATATACACATAAATTACAAGGTAATTTTGATGGAGAGATACTTGGGGTTGGCTAGTCTAGAATAAGCAAAGGCCTCCTGTGCAAGATAGCATCGAACTTCATTTTGAAGGAAACTAGGAATTCTAAGTGGCAGAATGAGGAGGGAGTTTATTCCAGTCATGAGAGACATATACAAAGATATGAAGATGGGAGAGGAAATACTCTTTTTGAGGGCCAGTAGAAAATCTGTTTCAACAGAAAAAAATAAGAATGTATTAATGGGAGCAAGGCATAACAAGCCTGGAAAGGAATTGGTTGAATTGAGAGGCAGTGGCTTGCTTCTTACATGAAGCCTTCACATCAATACTTGAACTGACCGATCACTTGTTGGATGCCATAAGGGGATGTGTACAGAGGGATGGGTTGGACTGCATACTTTCTACAATCCTGTCTGTCTCAGCTTCTATGATCTCATTTGACTTTCACAACATCCTTGCATACTTCACAGCATCCTTCCTTTTCATGTAAGGAAACAGAGACTTGGAAAAGTTTAAATTCCTCAACCAAGGTCATAGCCAATGAGTGGCTGAGCCAGGATTATAGAATTATATAATGCCACAACTTAAAATGATTCTGGAGGGAACATGAGATTAGAGTCTAGAGAACTGAGTTCAAGTTCTGGGTCCATAATTTACTATCCATTTGACTGTGGTTGTCATTTTACCCCTTACTCCCTCAGGCTTTAGTTGCCAGACAGATATAATAATAGTTGTCCTTGGGAGGACAGAGCTTTGTAAATACTAATGAGCTATGGAAATGAGTCATTTTTACCATCATTTTGGAAATCATTTCGTCTAATCCTTTTGTTTTAGCGGTGAGAACACTAAGGCCTTGAAAGAGGACCTGACTTTCCTGGAGCTACCCAGGTACTTAGTGGCAGTACCTGGCCCCAAATCTCCTAACCCCTTGACAGGGACACTTTTTCTACTATATATTGCAATGCTAATCCACAAGTGGGGCTGATTTCACAGGGTATGAAAAGTGGCTGCAAAAGTACCAATGTAAATTAACATTGACTTAAGGATGTGAATTTCTTAATACAATCTTTTTTGTTTGCATATGCCCTCTCTCCCTCAACTAAAACTTCTTAAAATGACAGGCTATGTTCTTGTTCTTCATTCCCTTCTGCACTTAGCTCAGTGGCTCACATTTAACTATTAAGGACCTGGTAAATATTTGTAACTTGATTGAATAAAAAGTACCATAGTGAAACAAATAAAAAGCTGGCCTTCAAACCAGGAAAATGAGGACAAACCATGTTGGTGACACTTGCTATAAGTCTGGGCCCTTAACTTGTATTAGACAATTCTCTAAAAATGTAAGTTTCAGAGAAAGTACCAACTTTTGTTGATAGGAGGAATTTCTATACTCTGAAAACTCCCTATATCAATACAATCACAGGTCTAATACTTATCCAATTCTATGTGCAAGTCCTGGCTCCCCTACCAGACCATAAACTCCATGAGGAGGGGACCACATCTCATCTAAACTGTGTATGACCTCTTCCCATATCATCTAAACTGTGTATGACCTCCCCCCATATCAATGAAATCATAGACGCAGTCTCTACCCCTTATTTCCAATTGATTGGAAATTGGTTTGCCAGTTGAAAGTGATTGAAAATGATTTAGGATTAGAATTATATGCATAAAAATTTGTGCTGATGGGGTTGTCAAATTTAATGGAGAATATAAAATGCACGTAAGTCAATCTGAAAAGTATTATTATTTTCAAGATGGCTATTATTGGATAATTGGTGATGACGTTGTTTCTGACTGGCTTAGTGTTGTTAGGATCATCCAGCTAAGGGGTCGCTTGGTGGAGTAGTAGTTAGAGTGTTTAGCCTGTAGGCAGGAAAACCTGAGTTCAAATCTGAACTCAGACACTTAGTAGATGTGTGATTCTGGACAAGTCACTTAACCTTGTTCTTCCTCTGTAAAATGAGCTAAAGGAAGTGGCAAACCATTCTGGTATCTTTGCCAAGAAAAGCCCAAATGGTGTCACAGAGCTGGACGTGACTGAAAAATGGCTAAATAACAACCACCAACTAATGTCAACATTTAGCCAGGGCAACTTGGTGACTCCTCTTTCTCTACTAATTTCACACAAAATCCTGGTCCAGGACAGCAGTTTGAGGATATAAATTGGCTGCTAATATTTAAACAAGTAGAAGTAGCAAGACAATGAAGGACACTATTACATTCTCTGATTACAACTTTAGAGGCCCTGACAATAACTTGCAAGTAAGCCTGGGGCTTCGATCTCTCAGGAACCCATGTGGGATCATGGCCCTGCTTCTGACTGAGATTTCTAGTTCTTGGGATTAGGGTGGGAGGATGCAGAATGCAGGAAGAACATTTTCGGTTTTTCTTGTTCTTACAGTCACTTCTTCAATATAATCAATAGAATTAACTAAAAAAAGGGAAGGGGGTGGAACCGAGTCAAACCGAAGAACCCACACATAGGTGGAGGCCATAGGGCTTGCCAGCTGTTTAAGTAATCAACAGAACATTGGACCTGGAGTCAGAAGACCTGAGCTCAAATCTAGACTCAAACACTTAGCTGTATGACCCTGGACAAATCACTTAACCTTTGCCTCAGTTTCCTTAACTGCAAAATGAGGATAATAAGAACACTTACCACCCAGATAACAGTTTGTATGACAAATTTTTGTGGGGTTTAGTAGAACTATGAGCTTGACATAGCCAATAAGGTAAAATGGAAGTCATAACAAAACAATGAAAATCTTGGCTATGTTAATGAAGTAATGTGTGTAACCGTAGGGAAGTGAGACTAGAAAGTGACAGTCCTCCTGTGTACTGCCCTGCTCAGAATTCATCTGAAAATTGTGTTCAGGGTTGGGTGACAGTAATTATAACAATGAATAAATATTTATTAAGTACCTACTATGTGACAGATACTGTGCGAAGTGATTAAAGATAGGAATACAACAGTTCTTGATTTCAAAGTGTTCACATTCTAATGGCAGAAATGGGGAGGGAGGGAAGGGATGGGGACAGGGAATGAAAGTTAGCTGGTTCAGGGCAAGGGTATGATGAAGTCCTGCAGGAGGTGTAGAAAATGTTCTGAGGAGGTGTGAATTTCCAAGTTGATTTCATCTCCAAGAACGACAGTTTTCTGGAGGTAATGAAGTTGAACAAAGCAGAGGGTGGGAAGTGATAAGGAGAATTCCCCAGGTTTTCTCCTTAAATGGTAGAGGATCAGGGAGCAGCCCACCAGCTTCTCTAACCAGAAGAAGGGATTGTCCCAGGGGCAGGGGACAGTGAGGAGGTGAATTTCAAAGTTGCTTTCATCTTGAAGAATGATGCATTTTAGGAAGGACATTGACACTGTCTAGAGGAGAGCAACAAGGGTGATAAAGAGGATTGGAGATCATGCCATGCAAGGATCCCTTGGCAAAATAACACAGGGATATTTGGTCTAGAGAAGGGAAGACTTAGGGAGAACCCAATGGCAATCTTTAAATCACCTGAATGACAGATTAAACTTGTTCTGTTTGCTTCCAGGGAGTAGGATCAGGAACATTAGGTGGAAACTACTAGCTATTAACACTTACTATCTATGTGACTGGATAAATCATGTAAACATTCTTAGCCTTAGTTTTCATGCCTGTAGAATGGGGAAAATAATAACACCTACCTCACAGGATGAGACAATATGTGTAAAGTGTTTGGCATAGTGCCTGGCATATAGTAGGTGCTTAACATATGCTTGTCTAAAAAGAAAAGTCATAGGGATATAGGTTTCAGCTCCATATCAGCAAAACTCAACCAATCAAATTTTAAAAAAGGAACAACAAACATAAAAAAATGGAACTATCCAAAAATGGAATGGGCAGCCTTGGCAGGTAGTGAGTTTCCCCTCACTAGTCTTTCCTCATGTAAGGAAAGGACCATTAGGCATTGTTCTTTCCTTGAAGAGAGCCAAAGACAACTGGAAGATGATGTCTTGATTTGCAAGAGAATTGGATTTAAGTGAGGTAGGGTTGTGCAAAGACATTAGCCTCACTGTCCTCCACAGTCTTCTGAGTCTGGTGGCAAGAAATAGGTCAGGATGACTGAAGATGGCTCCAGATGCAGTGGAAGACTTTGATCTTTTTAAGTTGAGGTCTTTCCCATTTCTCATTATGTCTAGGGCATAACGTAGTTTGACTTTGTAAAAAAAAATCAGTCTGGGAGGAGAAGACCCTCTTGGCCAGAATACAGACAATTATTACATGTGCTGGGTATATAGAGAGGGTATTCCTGTTTAGGAATAGTATTCTCCCGACTCTCAGACTGTGTGATTCAGTATTGTTGAGCACAGATTCCAACTTTCTTTCTTTGAAAACATAACCAGCAATGTTTTGGGCCAAAATTATGAAAGTGGCAAAGTTTGTGTTTGAATTTTTTTTGTACATTTCTCCCCTTTTCTTCTATCCCCTTTTGTCTCTCACCCCACCTCCTTCACTCTTCACTTGTTATCAAGAAAAGTTATGTTATCAGTGATTATTCATACCTTAGTATAAAAATATGCCTTAGTGTGAATTTATGTCTCTCTGTTCTCTTTTCAAGGGGTATTAGCATTCTTAACTTTCTATCTACTTATGGAAGGATATCCTTTATTCTTTATGAAAGGGATGTCAGCAGTCAGAGAGCATTTGGGGGCAAGAATGCTCTTTTATAGTCCCTGAAATAACATCATCCAACACAGAGATCACTTCTGCCTATATACAGGGCTATCATAAAGCATAACTAGACATAACAATAATGAAACATATTGATAGCATCATTATGCTTACAAAGTTTTGTTTCCTGTATGTGATAATTTGAACCTCACTGGTACCTTTCTGGTAGCTAGAACACATATGACTATCATTAGTGTACAAGATGAGGAAATGGAGGTATGTGACTTATCTGTGGTCATGTGACTATTGAATGTCAGAGCTAGAATCTCTTGATTCACACCATTAGTGGGCACTCACTCTAGGACTTTCCCTTTCCCCTTCCCTCCCCTCCACCACTTTCTCCTTCTCTTCCTTCTCATAGTGAACCCAGTTAATTTGTTCTCCTTCTTACCTCAAGCCCCCCTGAGTACTTGGGGTACTTTTCTTTGTGACAGCAAAATTGATTAAAGAGTCAGGTAATAATGATTGCTTGCATCCATATTGTGTTCCCAGACTTGCAAACTGTTTTACATACATTATCTCATTTGTGCCTTACCAGGGCCCAGCAGAGTGGGTCTTTTGATTATTCCCATTTTTACAGGTGAGAAAATTGAGGCCTGTGGAAGTTAAGTGACTTGCTTAGAATCACATAGCTAGTATGATCTCTCTGACTCTGTGTCCTGCAATCTATCCTTTAGATTTTGTTAACCTGACACAATGACTTATGCCTGGACTTCTTCATATGTACTTTGGTATCGGACATGGTGCTAAAGCCTGCGCATGAGGTGACCTGTCTCTTCTCATTTCCAAGCTTCAAAAGGCAGAAGGAAAACAAAAGAAGGAGGAAAAAACAAAATTGACTTCCCTCCTTTCAGTTTATGTATTAATACAGGAACTCTCTGGGGTTGTCTGGGATATCCTGTTGGCAGGAGCAGGTTTCTCCAGGCTACTAAATTTAGGTCACAGCTCAATGAAGAACAATTAGAAGCCCTTAATATAGGCTAATTTGCCCAGTGACATGAAGCAGGACAGCTGTGCACACATTCTGATTAGATTGTCAGGGCTTATGGATGGGAGGGGGATGGGTAAAGAATGATGACAGAGACATGCTTCTCTGACACTGGAGCTGTTCAGTTGCTGACTTGCCAGAGGCAGAGGAAGTTGTCTCTGGTGACTGACCCTCCACACAGGTGCTGGTTTACAGGAAGAGGAAGATGATGGTCAGAGCTGGGATTTGCAGCTCCCTTGGAAAAATGAAAACAAAACAACAAAACATTCAATTTCACTGTTCACAAAAATGTTTCCTGGATGGGAAAGGAAAGGATTGAGAAAAGAACTAGGAAATAGGAAAGGGAAATTTGAGAAAGTGTGGTATTTCTAGTCAGAATCAGAATCTTCCTGGGGTCTTCACGTCTTCCTCAGAGCAATCTCTTCCTGAGCAGCAAGTGTATAAAGGGCCCTGGACTTGGGATCAAAAGACCCAGGTTTCAACTTCATGATCTTGGGCAAATCATTTATCCTTCATGAACCTCAGTTTCCTCATCTGTAAAATGACAGCAATATTGGCACCACCTAACTCATAAGAGGCTTTGAGAATCAGCTGAGAAAATGGATGTATAAGGCTAAATAGACGTGAACTAATTATCATTACAGAATGAATGCATTCATTTTTCTTTTCTCTTCTTCCTCCTGTTTCATGGTAATCAACCCTTTGGGGCTTTGAAGATATGTCTTTGGAACTTCATATTCTCCTTGATATTCCAGAATAGAAGAAAGACAGTGTTGTGATAATGAGGAAGAAAAGTTAGAGGATTGTTGGGGTATGTGTGTTCACATGCCCATATCCCCCTTTATAAATAGAAATAAAATATGCATCTATGTAGAAATAACTATATATATGTATGTGTGTATGTCTTCTATAGTTACACATATGTAATGTGGTTGACATGAGGAGTCTGGAGGAACAGATTAGGTTTCAGGATCAACAGATGATTGTGCCCTGTATTACATTCAGTGAGATTGGCTGACACACTGGTAAGTGTTGCCATTACCAAAGGACTCTTCACTGACTCCCAACAGGCCTATATTCAGATGCCTCACACCTTTTATTAGACCAGGGATGGGGAACCTGCAGCCTCAAGGCCACATGTGGCCTTCTGGGTCCTAGGGGTATGGCTTTCTGACTGAGTCCAAGTTTTACAGAACAAATCTTTTTATTAAAGAGATTTGATCTGTCAAGTTTGGATTCAGTCAACTGGCCACACTTGAGGACCTAGAGGGCCATATGTGGCCTTGAGGCTGTAGGTTCCCTGCCCCTGGTTTAGACTATCGCTCAAACTTCTTAACTGGTCCTTCCTCTTACGAAGCTCCCCCTTTCTAGTCAATTCTTCACAATACTATCAATAATGATGTTCTTAATGATCAAGTTCATCATGTTACTTCCCTGCCCAGGAAATAGTTTTTGTATCCTGATAGAATAAAGCACATATTCCTGAATCTGACATTTATCTTTCCAGTCCTCTTGCCCATTGCTCCTCTGTCCTGTCTCTGTCCAAGCCAAACCGTTCTCTGATTTTACTTTTTGTTCTCTCACTTCTGTGTGTTTCCATAAACTACACTCCATGCCTGGAATGCACTCCATCCTCATCTTCTGTTGAAATTCTTTTCTTCCTTCGACTTAGGAAAATCATTTTAACTGCTGTGTGGAGGATGGATTGAAGTAGGGAAAGATGAGGCTGGGAAACCAAGCAAGAGACTGTTTCAACATTTCAGGCAAGGGGTGATAAGTGGCCTAAACAAAGATAGGGTCTGAGAGTGTAGAGAGGTAGGGATCCGTATCTGAGATAATCAGGGAAATAGAAACAGCAAGATTTGCCAAATGATTATACGTGCGCAATGAAGGAGAACGAGGATTCTCGGAAGACATGGGAAGTTGAAACTTGGATCAAAAGCAGTGATGGGAAATGGAAAATAAAGCAGTTCATGATGCCAAACTGGATATTGGAAGAGGGATTAGGGCTCGATGTGGAAGTCATCTATGTAGAGATGGTAACTGGGCCCATGAGAGATGATGAGATAAGCAAGTAAGATACTATGAAAAAGAAAAAAAATAGAAAAGAAAAAGAGAAGACATATAGACCATAGCACTAGGATATACCTTTTTAAGTGGGTCCAAAAAATATCCTGTAAAGGAGACTGAGAAGGAGCAGTCTAACAGGTAGGAGGAGAATCAGGAGAGATAATGTCACAGTAACTTATAAGAAGAGGATTTCTAGAAGGAGAGAGTGATTGACGATGTCACAGGCTACAGAGAAGTAAAGAAGGATGGGTACTGAGAAAAATGCATTAGATTTGTAATTAAGAGATTTCTAGTAACTCCAGAGATAGTAATTTCAATTGAATGGTGAGATCAAAAGTCAGATTGTACCGGGTTTAAAAGACAGTGAGAGAAGAGGCACTTAAGTCACAAAATGTAGACAGTTTTTTACAAGAAATTTAGCTGAGAAGGGGAGGAAAGATACAAGATGATAGCAGAATGACTGGATCAAAAAAAGGGTTTATTTTAATGATGCAAAGTCAGAGACTTGTTTTTTAGTAGATGAGGAGTCAGTAGATACAGTGAAATTAAGGATATAAGAGAGACAAAGAAAGAGGGAGGAAGAAAGAGAAAATGAGACACACTGAGAGAGACAGAGACAGACAGAGGCAGACAGAGAGACAGAGACACAGAGAGAGATAGAGACAGAGTGAGACAGAGAGAGGAAGAGAGAAAAGATAACAATGGGACAATCTGATGGAAAAGATGAGAGGAAATGGATTCAAGGGCACATGTAGAGTGCTTAGTCTTGGCAAGGAAAAGAGCCATCTCTTGATCAGAGAATGGAATGAGGAAAGACAAAGTTATAGCTCTGAATTAAAGACTCGGTGGAGCCCAGAATGATTCACAATATATCCCTGCTTTTGACAGTTCAAGCAGGCCATGGACCGAGCTCTTATTTGGAAAACATCCATTGATTTGCAGTAGGAATGCTCCTGTAGTGAAATCCTCCTTTCCGCAGAGGAGGAAATATAACCTGCATTGTGAATGGGAGGAACTTTTCTCTTTCACATTTGGCTGATCCAAGTCCTCCTTTTCCAAAGCAAATTAATGATAACCTTTCCTCTACAATGCACAGCAACGTTCAAGCCCTGAAGACACTGTGCTGGAACAGATGGGTAATGTAATGCACTGCTATGTTGTAATGTGCTCAGAATGGAAAGCTGCACCCAGAAATTAAAACACGTCTGGAGGTGCCAAGTAGCAGAGAGGTTTTAAGTATATGTTCTAGGGAGAAAGCTGGAAAATTCTCCATGATCTGCCCCCACCCCTCACCCTGCTTTCAGGCAAATTCATTGACATATTTCCCACCCACATCTCTCTCTCCCCAGAAATGCATAGATGACTCCCCAAAGTGATCCTGATCCTCTCTGGGTCTCTCAGCCTTGTTTTAATTTGTTATGATACAAAGCAGACTTTCAAGGGGGAAAGGAGATAAGGAATTTCTGAATGAGTAGGGGAAAAGGGAGGTATCTGTAGAAGAGCTTCTAGATTTCTGAGTACCCCATTGCTCTGCCACTGTGGTATGGCTACCTAAAGTCCAAGTATGATTAGAGAAGTCAGAGGCACGCCTTTGTACACAGAACGTATTTGAAGTACAGAAATGCGTAAATGCCAGCTCTCTCATTAATCATCTGTGTGACCTTGAGTAGGTCACTGAAGATCTCTGAGTCCCTTTCCTCATCTGAAATGGAGGGATTTTGTAATGCTGACAAGCAATTCAATAGATGAACAATGAAATTAAATGAGGATTGAATATACATTACAACTCAGCAATGAGCTATTGGGAGGAATTTGATTTTTAACCTTAAAATAGTATATAAAATGAGCTGTTATTATTACTAATTACCTGGAAGTAGTAATAGTTGTTTTATATTTTTAAGTTTAAAGTATTTTAGAGCTCAATATTCTACTCTGTCTTTTTATAGGTGAGAAACGGAGACTTGGAGTGGCAGAAGCACTGACTTTGGATTTAGAAAATGTGGGTTCAAATCTTTACTCTGATACTCTCTACCTGACTGTAGCCAGCTCATTTAACCCTTCTGGGCCTCAGTTTCTTTATATATAAAATGAGGGGAAATTTTCTATCTTCAGATCTCTGATTCTGCTGAATGAATGAGTTTCTCAAGATCACATAGTTCTTTAATGACAGAACTTAGACCCAGATATATTGATCACACCATTCAATACTTTTTTGACTAATTAAAATTGGACCACTACCCTAATCTTCTTGAGTCTTTGTTTACTTGAGGGATTTCCAGTCATATATTAATACCAAATCTGCCACCTATGGGATATTGGGTAATGACTTAATATCTCTGAACCTCAGTAGTATGATCCATAATACAGAGGGATTGGATTTCATAAATTATTACGTCCCTTCCAGCTCTAAATTTATGATCTCATGATCCCATGAAATCTTCCATCCTTCATATTATGGGTCTATTTAACTTTATGTAGGGAAACAGAGATAGGATGCTAAGAATTAGAAATGATACTACCTACCTAGATCTTAGACCTGCTCCTGAGTTTAAGACTATCTTTTGTCTTCTAGTGACTACTCTGAGTGAGCAGAGACTTTATCTATGTACTTCAACAAACCTCCTCTCCTACAAAGCATCTGAAAAAACCTGTCATACAAATGGATACTGACAATTGTATATGGAAATAATGATCTTTAATACCCTACATGAAAACCAAGTGTGGAGGAGAGGAGGAATTTGATTCAGCTATTATTCCAATCTGCCATTCATTATCCATTTTGTTGCAATGCTAGGATCCATTATAGTCCTTTCCTGGAAGATGGTGGCTCTCTCATAGGCTGTGCATAAGCTTTTATGTGGGCCCTACCCAGTGGGTCTTCAAGAATGAGCCCAATAAGAAATTGTATATCTCTGATCTAAGGACAAAGCTGGCTAAGGGTATAGGGAGTCATCAAAGTTGATCACCAGATGATGTGGTCTTTGGGAGCTCATGAAATAATCTAGAGTCAATGGCACTTGCATTGGTACAAGATGTACCTACAATAAGCAGACCATTAGTCCTCATATTAAAGTTAATACCTGTCTGTCAAGGCCAGGCAATCTTAGGGAATCAAGGATTTATTCAACTCATTAACTGAGTGCTCATTAATTCTACTGGTTAGAAACCATTGCTCCTCTGGAGGGAATCAGTGACTGGCATCCTGATGAAAATGAAACATGAAACATCTGATTGAGTTTGAGGAAGCTTGACCAAGAATAAACAACTCTCCCTTTCTCCTCCTTCCCCATTCTCACTCTTGATTCTTTCCTGCTCCATTTTAACCGAAGTGGTATGGGGGTACCTGGCATTCTAGAAAGACTGATGAACTCCCTTTCTTGCATTCTAGCTAGGTGAGCCTAGGGATACTATTTAACTTTAATTTCCTTATCTGTAAAGCAGAATTATAACTCTTAGACTACTCACCTCATAGGGTTCTTTCAATGAGAACAATTTGCAAACTTAAAGCCCTATTGAATTTTAATGATTTTTACAGGGTAGGGACTTTAGTACTTTAGCAGGGACTAAACCGGGTGACACTGTTCATAGACGAGGCTTCTGCAAAGGGGGTGAGTCATCATTCTACCTTTTTCACAAGTTAAATGACTTGAATTCTGGGATAGTCAATGGGTCATGGAATTCTACATTGAGAATTGGAAGGGTTCTTAGAGGGCATGTAATCCAATCATCTCCTTTCATAAGTTAGGAAACTGAAATCCCTAGAGGTTAAGTGACTTGTCCAGGTTAACATAACTGATAAATGTCTTGGACAGGATTTTAAAACAGGATTTCTTGAATCTACATCTAGAACTCTCTTTTCTAGATCATGCTGACTTTCTATAGATTTTGATCTGGAGGAGACCTTAGAGGTTAATCAGTTCAATCTCCTTATTTTGCAAGTGAGAAACTAAGGCCAGGAGAAGTAAAATAACTTGTCCAAGGTACCAAATGGTGGAGCTGAGATTTCAAACCAAGTCTTGACATCAAATCCAATATTCTTTTTCATGTATCTATAGCTGTTGAACTAGTTTATCCACAATAATAGAGTCAGATCCAGGACTTGTTCCTTTATTGATTTCTGGTACTGAAATCTAGTCTGCTTTTCAGTATCTGACTAGAGACTGCCACTCTATTCTTATTTCTCCCCAATTTTTTTGCCTCTCCAATCCCCATAATGCTTACACTTTACACAAGTTAATTTTTGTTCATGTATATGAGATTTCTCCAGAGCTATGTTCCTCAAACAGGAACCATAAGCATGACAGAGCAATTTCCTCATGGCCGGAAACTAGGCAACCATCCCTATTGGCTACATTGAACAGGAGACTGAAGTCATATTTGGAGGGGGCTCTGCCAAAATAAAAGTATGCTATGTAAATGCAAAATCCAGTTGGAGCTTGTCTTCTCATCAGGAACACTGAACAGTTGCCCACCAGCTGACTCCCACTCAATTGAACAGACATAGATTAGAGAGAAAGTTATACAAGGGCTTCTGAGAACTAGGAAATGTGACTCCTATGTCTTCTCATTTATAGGCAGAGGGCTTTAGAGGGATACCCACCCACATACTACGTTCACCAGTCTAGAGAGCTGGAAGGTAGATTGTTTCATGGAATGAATGGGTATCTCAAAAGTCTACCTATATCAGCCTTGTGGATAGTTGTGGTCATCTTATGTTGGCAAAGAAGACTATGCCAACAGAGAAATGATGACATGACTCGCACTTGACTTTGTTTTAAGTGAGGGAGGGCTGTGCAGGTCACCAGTCTCACTTCTCCTCCACAGCCATCTGAATCCAGTGACCTGATATTCCTTAGGTCACTTATGGGTAGGGGAATGTATAAGACCTAGCAAAATGCAAGGAGACATGATCATCATAGAAGTCTGATTTTGGTCCCACCAAGCATCTGACACCTACCTTGACAGTGTTGCTCCCTTGCCCTTCTGAAGTTCAGTGTCATGGTGTTCTTTCTTAGGTATACCTTAGTAAAACTTGCTCTCAGGAGAAGATTTTATATTAGTCATTTATATTCTATGAAGGCATAGAAGTTTGCCAGTAAAAATTATTCAGTTTTAACAGTGCTTAATAAAGCACCCACAGTGTAAAGATCAGTGTCTTCTCTCCTGGGTGTGATACAACATTTAGGTCAGAATGGATAGTCCTTGAGGGCACCACCACTATATATTTTTTTGTCCTTGTTATTCTTATTTCCTAGCACAGAACCTGGGACATAGTAGGCATTTATAATGGTAAGCAAAGTAGAATTTTTTACTATTTTTCTGGATTGAGTTTTAGCCAATCAAATGCCTTTGATTGAGTCTTGCCATTGATTGAATCAATCAAGAATCTTTGATTGGAAACAACATATATATGTGTGTGTACATGTATGTGCATGTATTTATATACATGTATATATATGCATACATACATATATATCATATATATTATATATATATACATATATAGTAAATCCAAGAGAAAGAAGCAGGCATGAGCAGGTCAAAGGAACTTGCTTGTAGGGAGGTCTATCAGAAAGAATGGTTTTTTTGGTGCTCTGTTTGTTGATCTGTGTTAATTCCTCAGACAGAAGCCCTGTCTGTTGGTCTTTATGAGTGAATTGAGATGATGGCACTGGTAATGTATATAAATATTGTTGTTAGCTTTGTTTTCCTAGAAACAGAAGTTGCAGACAGGAGCCCTTAGAGCCTGCTGTCAGGAAGAAGCAAGAAGAGTTTGGATTGGAACAGTCCCAGTGAACTGAGAAAAGGAGCAGGAATAGAGAGCTGCCTACATGTGAACCCAGGCAAGAGCTGGGAGTGGTTAGTCAACAGAGGAGGAACCATGGGATTTGAAAGTCAGCCTCAAGTCAAGATGAGAGAGGACTTTGCTTGGATACTGTGTATTAATTAAGGAGATTGTTCTTACAGTGACCGAGGGGAGGATGGTGTGGTATTTTCTGTTACACCTTAAGGATGTATTGTTCTGGGGGAGATCCTACTCTGGGATCCCCTGACTTTGGAGATACAATGATGTATGCTACATGCCATATGACGTACTGAGTGATATGAGATACATATATGTATTAGATGAAATGCTTTGCTTAAGGATGTTGGTATGCTTTACTTTATTGAACAATGTTTAGTTTATTGCTGAACAAATAGAGAGCTCTTCACACTATATGATTAGACTCTTAAAATCATTCACAGCAGCAGTCCTCAAGTGTGCTGCCATGATTGACTTGACAGCATTTTACAAATTCTGCCTGACAGAAGTTATGGACCTCAATAGGGAAGATTTACAAACATAGTTTGCCTTTATATATCTTACCTCTTTGAATCCTCATTTTGATCCTGTGAGCTAGGTGCTTTTATTATTCCCATTTTACATTTGGAATAAATGAACTGAAATCTAAATCTGGGTTCTCCAAATTTGGACTGATGAGGGCACAACCATTTTCTGCCCCAGATCTAGATGCCTTGCTATGCTTTTGTTGGCATGATTCAAAGTTGTATTACCTTTCTCATTGTCATATCATATAGTTGACTTTTATTGAACTTTCATTATACAAAAACACCAAATATTTTTCATAAGAATGGCTGTCTAGGTATCCTTCTGCTCCCTCCTTCCATCCCTATACTTGTGAAGTTCAAACATTTTTAAACTAAAGTGTGGTACTTTATATTTATCACTATTAAATTTTATCTTATTAGATTTGGTGAACCTTCATAGAAATCACGCAATTTGAGAATTGGAAGGGGACCTCAGTAGCCCATCAAGTCCAATGAATACACTAAAGAAATTCCCACTGTAACATATTCAGTAAATGGCTGTTCAGTCTATGCTTGAAGATCCCTAGGAATGGGAACTTACCACCTCTCAAGGCAGTACATTCCACATTTGGATATTTCTAACCACTATTAAGTTATCCCTGACATCTAGTCTCAGTTTTTTTCATTGCAACTTCCACCCATTGCTCCTGGTGCTGTTCTCTGGAACCAAGTAGAACAAGTCTAATCCCTTCTTCATATTATAGCCCTTCTTCGAATGCAACCATACTCCAAGTGAGGTTGGGCAATGGCAGATTACTTGGTACCCCTGGAAGCTCTGCCTGTGGACATAACCCAAAATTTCATTAGCATCTTGTTACCTCATCACAACACTGACTTACGTTGGCTTACAATCCACTAAACACCAAGTTCCTTTTCTTCTAACTCAATGAGGACTTTTTGGATCTTGACTGTCAATCAATTGATAAGCATTCATTAAGTGCCAATTATGTGCTGGGAATTGTACTAAACACTGGATACAAATCAAAGAAAAAAAGTCATTTTTTTGAGGAGCTCACAGTCTAATGGTAGAGATAACATGCAAACAACTATGAGCAAAAAAGAAATATACAAAATAAACTGGAGATAATCAACAGAAGGAAAGTACTAGCATTAAGAACAATTGGGAGAGGTGCTTATGGAAAATGGAGTTGTTATGTTCATCCTTCATTTTTGAAGAGGACTATGACATCAAAGAAATGATGATATGACTTGCACTTGACTTTGTTTTGAGTGAGAGAGGGTTGTACAAGGTCACCAGCTTCACTTTCTCCTCCAGAGCCATCTGAATACAGTGACCAGATATTTATCAGGATGACTGGGGATGGCCCAGGAAAATGGGGTTGTAGGTGGGATGTAAAGGAAATGACACAGAGATGATGAGGGAGAGAATTCCAGACATGGGGAATAGCCAGTGAAAATGTGGAATAAACTACATTATGCTGAAAAGAACTACAAACAATAAATTAATATCAGTATAAAACTTATATGTTCCAAATTTCTTAGGGTCCAAATTCATAAAAGAAACATTATTTGAGCTACAATAGTAATGCAGTACTAACTAGAGATTTTAGTCTCTTTCCTTTTAACCTTCCTTTCTTCCTCCCACCCTCTCTCTTTCTCTCTCCTTTGCTCTCTCCTTCCCTCCCTCCCTCCTTCCCTTCCTCTCTTTCTTTCTTTTTCTTTCTTTCTTTCTTTCTTTCTTTCTTTCTTTCTTTCTTTCTTTCTTTCTTTCTTTCTTTCTTTCTTTCTTTCTTTCTTTCTTTCTTTCTTTCTTTCTTTCTTCCTTTCTTTCTCTCTTCCTTCCTTCCTTCTTTCCTCTCTCTCTCTCTTTCTTTCTTTCTCAGTATTAGATAAGTGTATTAGCAAAAGGAAAATGTAGAACTAAATGAATTGTTGGAGAAAGTAGAGCTAAAAGAATCATGACATCTCCTAAATGAGACTCAAAAGGAATATGCATATATCTCAGCACCATATGGAACTTTCATAAAAATTGATGATGTTTTAAGGCACAGAGATGTTGTGAACAAAAGGAAAAAGAGACCATATTATTTGAAAATCATAAATCAATGAAGATAGTAATCAGCTCAGGGATCACAAACAAAAGATACAGACCCAAGTGGAGACTCAACTAAATTTGACATAATGAGTGTGTCAAAGAACAAATTATAGAAATAATTAATAATTTTGTGAAAGAAAATGATGATGAAACAACATTCTAATTTTGGGGGATTCAACTAAAGTAGTTCTCTGAGGGAAAAACTGTACACTCACAAACATACATGAACAAAATAGAAAAAGAGAGGATCAATCAACTAAATATGCACTTAAAATGTTAGGAAGTCAACACATAAATAAACCTAAAATAAGCACAAAAGATGAGATATTAAAATAAAAATTAGAGGAAAAATAAACTGGAAAAGTAGAAGTGATAAATAAATGTAAAAGTTAGCCCTTTGAAGAACTAATAAAATTGATAATCATTTAGCAAATACAATTAAAAAGAAGACAGAAAATTAAGTCAATAAAAAGGCAAGTGAGCAAAGAGAAATAAAAACAAAATCAGAAGAAATGAAAAGAATTGTTGGAATCAATTATGCAATTATATGCTAACAAATATAAGAACACAAAGGAAATAGAGGAAAACCTACAAAAATATGAAGTATCTCAAATGATACATCAAAAAGAGATCTTAACCCAGTCTCAGAAAAGGAATTAAAACTCACTATAAAAGAACAAAGAAAAAAATAGTTCTTGGTCCTAATGGATTCCCAGGAGAATTCTATCAATGTTTTTAAAGAATCTTCAGTAATTATACTACTGAATTCTAAAAAAATGATCATTTTATAAATCGTTTCATGAAACAAATAGAATCCTAATTCTAGGTTATGGAAGGACAAAACAAAAGAAAAAAATATTGACCAATATCATTAATAAATATAACTAAAATTTCTAAACCAAATCCTGTTAAACAGTTTACAATTATTTTATCTAAAATCATTCATTATAATTAAGTTGGATTTATGCTAGGGAGGAAAGCAATCAGAATCATATTAAAAACCAAAGCATCCCAAAACACATGATTATTTCAATAGCTGCAGAAAGAAATTTCTTTGACAAATTACAGTTTTACTATAAGTATCCTACAAAGTATAGACATGGAGGGATTTTTTAAAATGTCACAAAAAAGTATCTAACGCCAAAAGAAAGTATTGTATGCGATGTGGATACACAAGAACCTTTACTAATAAATATATGTGTAAAGAAAGGAAGCTCACTCTCCCTACTATTATTTGATATAGTTCTGACAATGCTAACAGCAGTAGTAAGACAAGACAAGATAACTAAAGGCATAAATAGAGGTATAAAGAGGAGATAAAACTCACTATTTACTGATAATGGTATCACTGGAAAATAATAGTGGATCATTGAAGAAAACAGTCAAACCAATAGCTTTAGCAGGGTTATAGGCTATAATATAAACCCTCAAAAATTAACTGCATTTCTATAAAATAATAACAAAATCTAAAAGGGCATAATAGGGAAAATCCATCCCAAAGAGCTAGAAAATGCATAAAATATCTTGAGATCAACCTACCAAAATCCACCAAAATTATATAGGTTCAACTGCAAAGTGCGCCTTAAAGAACTCAAGAATAATTTAAATAGTTGGAGGAATATTCAATGCCAGTGACTGGACCATGTCAATATATGTCAAGATATTAATGAAGTACTACCAAAATTTGGTATACATGACATATAATCAATTAACAACTCTCTCTCTCTCTGTCTCTCTGTCTCTCTCTGTCTTTCTGTCTCTGTCTCTCTGTCTCTCTTTCAGGAGTCATTCTTAAATAGGTAAGTTGTTGAAGGATAGGAATAGTTCTCAAAAGAAAAATTGCAAAATATCACTAACCATGTAAAAGAATGAATGTTCTAAATCACTAACAATGAGAAAATGAGTATCAAAACCATCCCAAAGTTCACTTTACATCCTGAAGATTTGAAAAGATGTCAAAAATGACAAAAGTCAATGTTAGAGGAATGGTGGGGAGATTAATAAATATACTGATGCATTATTGTTGGATCTGTGAATTGGTTCAACTACTTTGGAAGACAATTTGTAATTATGCAAAAATGTGATGAAACTATCCATACCTTTTGACCCCGAGATTCTGTTACTTGGCTTATACCTCATGTGGATATAAAGAAAATTCTCATCTACACCAAAATATTTATAACACTGCTTTTTATGGTAGCAAAGAACCAGAAACAAAGTGAATACCTCTGAATTGAGGAATGGGGAAAAATATTCAATATGTGAATGAAATGTATTATTATTGTGTGGTAAGACATGATGGTCAACTAAGTGATACAGGACATAGAGTATTAAGTACTGGCCCTGGAATCAGAAGGAGCTGAGTTCAAATCTAGCCTAAGGCACTTACTAGCTGTGTGAATATGGACAAATCACTTAACCTTGTTTGCCTCAATTTCCTCATCTGTCAAATTAGCTGGAGAAGGAAACCACTATAGTATCTTTGCCAAGACAATCCCAAATGGGGTAACAAAGAGTTGGATGTGAATAATTGAGTAAACAATAACAGCAAAGAAATGAAGAATGTGGAAAGATCTATATGAACTGATGAGGAGTAAAGTAAGGAAAGATAAGAAAGTAGAATATGTGACAAAGTAAATAGAAAAACACACTGAAACATCAAAAGTGAATGTTGTATATTTTCAGTATTTTGTAATGTGTAATTTGGGTGGGCCAATTTTCTCCTCTTCATTTTCTTTTTTAAAAAGATATTATTTGTTATTTGAAATGGCTCTCTGGGAGGGGGAATGAGAGGAATACTGGGGAAATCTATGAGGATGTAAAGAACAAAATATATCATTAAAATTTATTTTAAAAAGCAAAGGAAATCCATAGAGTTGGGAGATGGAGTGTCTTGTTTGAGGAACATTAAGGTCTACAGTGTCATTGAATTTCAGAGTACATTAGTGAGAGAAATCCCTAAGAAGACTATTATCTAACATGCTAGTTTCTCCTCTGATATTTTGTGTAATCTGATCAAGTAGCAAGAGCTTACATTTGTGTAATGCTTTGCAGTTTAAAAGCACTTTTCTCACAACAATTCTTGAGGTAGATAGAATAAATACTACTGACATTTTATGAATGAGGAAACTCAGGATCAGAGTGCCTATATGTTTTTTACATGATCATATGTGTAACAAATCTGAGATCAAATCTAAGTTTCCTTATTCTGAATCTAGTGATCTTTCTAATGCTCTTTAAAGTGTCTGCAAACGATGTTGGACTTCTGGATAAATTTAGATATTAACAGATCATTACTGGAGGTGTAAACCTTCAATCCAAATGAATGAATATGCAATAATAGTGGCATTACAGACAATTTAGACTAACAGTGGAAATGATAATTTTTGTCACCAAATGACTTGAGGCACTGAGTGACGCAGTTGATAAAACACTGGTTCTAGAGTCAAGAAGACCTGAGTTCAAATTTGACCTTAGATGCTTATTAGATGTGTGACCTTTGGCAAGATATTTAACCTTCATCTGCATGAGTTTCTTCAATTGTAAAATGAGGATGATAATAGCACCTACCTCTCAGGGTGGTGATGGGGTCAAATGAGACAATATTTGTAAATTGCTTATCACATAGGTGGTACTTAATAAATGCTTGTTTCCTTTCCTCCTCCCTTGATTCATAATATGTAGGCTTCTCCTCTAATAACAATTTGGGATACTTCAAACATGATAAAACCTTGATAATGTAAAATGCAAGGAACCAGAAAGAGAAATGAACATTCAATTAAGTCTCTGATTATCTATTTGTCTCAAAGAACAATGGTAGGTCATCCATTCATCTGAATTGTAGCTGTCACTTTAAATTATGTCCTTGTTTTAATAAACTGATACAAGTTAATGAGATTTCTTTAAGTAATTAGTTTTCTCTCTAGACTAAATAATTCAAATTCCTGTAGCATTTCTTCATGAAATAACTTTTCTTGGCCTCTGATTGCTTTATTTTCCCTTGAAAAATAGGTTAAAGATTTTGCCAAGTATCAAATACCCCAAATATAATTGGAAGATTTTTTTATGTATAGAACTATGAGCTATTTGAAAGCAGAGACTATTTCATTTTGGTCCTCAATACTTAGCACAGTGAATGGTACATATGGGTGCTTAATACATGTTTATTGATTATATATATATATATATATATATATATATTTACCTATATATTTATGTATGTATATATGTATATTCATGTGTATTGTGAATATATATACATATATATAAAACCTTTTTTGACAAAGCATTGTATCATTATGTAACTGATGTATTCTTACCAACTGTTTTTAGCTGTTTTAGTCCTCTCAATCCATTCTCAGAATATTTTTCTGCAATCTTATTGCCTATACAGTAATTTTCCACCCAAAAATCACAGTGGAGAGTTTCATGCTGTTAAGTGAATTGAATTGTCAAATCATATAGCTAGTTAGTAGCAAGGATGAGACTAGAATATGAGTATTCAGCTCAATTGTTTATCATACAAGATTTTATACACACACACACACACACACACATATTGCTTTACTTGTCACTGACCATTGGCAAGTTGTTTCCAGCCCAGGCATGTATCTGAACATGCAATTCTTTGCTTCCAAGGGTTGAATGAACCTGCTTCCTTCTTTTGGCCTTGGAAATGTGTGACAGTTGCCTCAAAGTCAACATTAAGCAAAAGTGCGAAGCAAATGACTTCCAGGTTTCAAACTATCTAGATAATATAAGGAAGCTCTAATATTTGGATTGTGGATTGAATCATTTTTATTTTTCATCTTAATGCTTCCAAATTTTATAGACAGAATAAAAACTCAAAACAACTGAAAGAACTCTGAGGAGAAACATGGTCCATGCCATTATGTGCTTAATAATTAGGCTCTGTGCGGGAGGCTAAGGAAAAGATCGTGAATGTGTTATCCAAAGGTCAACTTGTTAACTAAGTTTGAAGAGACTCATCACAAGTAGATTAGCTGCAGGATGAATGATTTCTTCAACCGTGACTACTCATGAAGATTGTCTTTAAAGGTATAGGTTGGCCATGATCTATATCAGCAGAGGAAGAACTTTCACTGATAAAAACAATCCTTTGATTATAATCATAATTGTATCATTGTATAATTATTTATATGGGATTATCATAGCTGACTTCTGTATAGCTCTTTATGGTTTGCAAAGAACCTTCCACACATTATCTCATTTGAAATTCACAACAACCTTGAAGGTACATATTACTTATATAGGGTATCCCAAAAGTCTTAGTGTCACTTTAAGATTCTGAGACCCTCTGTATTATACGTATTTTATAGATGGGAAAATTATAGTTCGTAAGCCTGACTTACTCATCTTCACATAGCTACTAAGTATCAAAGGTAGTATTTTAACTTAGATTTTTCTGACTTCAAATATAGTTCTCTGTTCAGTATGCTAAATTTTCCTTCTATAATTTATAGATATATAATGTCTCTATATGCATACATATGCACATACATCTATAGAGTTATAGACATATACATATCTGTCTCTGAATTTGTATTTTTATAATCCAAAATATAGCTCAAATGCCACTTTTTCCAGGGAACCTTTTCTGAAACTGAGCTAAAAGTGATCTCTTGCTCATCTGACCTCACTCAAAAACTTTTTATTCATTAAACATTTATCATATTATTTATGTTATGTTTATATGTGTTGATCTCAGATCATTCTTAGATTGTAAGAACTTGCCCGGAAGGTCTGTATCTTCTTTATCTCATATTTCCTTCAACATATAACATAATTTTCCACACATTTTTTTAATGTATACTGAATGAATACAACTTTTTTCTTGAGAAAGTTCTCCCCTCCCCAATATGAAACATTAATCAATTGTAGCCTTGACTATCAGAAGGGTCAGAGAAAGAAAAACAATATAAACAGCTTTGAAAGAAAAAGAAATGACTTTTTTCAAACTCACCATGGTGTTTAAAAGATGAATTCCTGGCAATAGTGTGGAATATCAACAACCTTCCCACTCTGCTGGAATTCTCCCCAAACATGTTTCCAAGGTGTTTGAGGTTTGGAAGCAAAAAAAAAAAAACAACTTGATGTTTCATTCTCAATAATGTGTTCAATTCTGTGATTAATTTAAAATACTACCAGATGTTAGAGTGTAAGCACAGACAGCTGCTATAACTAGGGTAGGGTATTGAGGCTTTGTCCAGAGTGCTGAAATTTATTTAGACAGCACTTGTACTCATACAAACTGGTATAGAAAAAAATTAAAATGAACAAACAAAACAAGAAAATCCCTGAACTTGGTTGCTAGTTAGCACGAATAATTAGCTGAAATAAGAGGCTCTCAGGTTGTGCTTTGCTCCCTTGTAGTGGCTTTTACTCAAGGTGAGCTCTTCCTAGAGACAACCTTGAAGTGTTTCATCCATGTGGGTGATGTCCTTGATTGTTAGGCTCTCCCCATGGGATGATGTTTAGGGATTCCTCCCTTTATGGGGGGCTTGTTTCCCAAACTTCAAGATCTTCCCCTTCCCAAATCTCTTTACCTTCCCCTCTTCAACTGCTTGCATAGGCATGTTTTATGGCACTAACTCTGAGTACCAGAATTGCTGGTACTTGGAGCACAGGGCTACTTTGATGTAGTATAATGAAGCACTAGATCAGGATTTAGAAGACTTGAATTCTAGTCCTAGTTCTGCCACTAATAAAAGCAAACAACACATTTGTATAACCCCTTTCTCCTGCCTTTTCCCCATTTATTTTAAAATTCATGGAATAAAACAAGCATTTCCATAACATAGTATAATAAAAATGATGATTGTCTATGAAACTGAAAATCCATTATATACAATTTGCTATTCCTTTTAAATATATAGTAAAGTTATCATGTAAATTTCTTTTCCCCCTTTTTTCTGTCCTCCCCCCCAGATGGTTACCATTAAACACAAATAGGTGTATATATATATATCTACCTTTATACATATATATATATAATTATTTTATGCATACTTCTATTTATCATTTCTTTCTCTGGTTGTAGATGGCATCTTTGTTCATATTTCCTTGATAGTTTATTTGGGTATTTATTTCTAATAGTCAACATGATTTGTTTGCTCAAATTCATTCTTAAAACAATATTGCAGTTACTGAAAACTGCATTTAGCTCTACTCATTTTGCTTTTCATTATTTTGTGCAAGTCTTTTCATGTTTTCTAAGATCACTCAACTTATCATTTCTTACAGTACAGTAGTATCCCACCACCATCACATACCGAAATCCATTTAGTCATTCCCCAATTGATAGGCATCTCTGCAATTTACAATTTTTTGCCACCACAAAGAGAGCTGCTGTAAACATTCTTAGAACATGTAGGTTCCTTACCTTTTTCCCTAATCATCTTTGGAAATAGACCCGGTAGTGGTATTGCTGGGTCAATTAGTTTAATAACATTTTAAGATTTGCAAGTTACTGTCCCCACAATCACGTTGTGAGGTAGAAAAGGCAAGTATTCTCAGAGTCATTGTACAAACAAGGAAACTGAGAGTCAGCTGAAGTAAATTGATCAAAACCATCACTATAGTAAGGGACTAAAATCTGGGGTTCTCAACCCTAATTCTATCATTATTTTAATTACAATGTGCTATTTATTGTCTACAGTGTTGTATGGTCTTGGGTAAGTCACAATTTTTCTGGATTTCAGTTTTCTCATTTTTAATTGAAGAGATTAGACAAGATAAATGATATCAAATGTTCCCTTCAAACTTAATAGTTCATATGCTATGTAAATAAATGATATGAATTAAAAATAGTAATTTAAGTAAAAAACACTATGGTAACTGAGTAACCAAGTCTTGGGATAGACAAGGAAAAGAGATTGTTCTTTCATCTACCTGGCATGATACCTTCCTGTCATTCTTGGGCCCAATTCAAGAGGCACCCCCTTCTTTTTTACCTATCTACTGTGTTTTTCTGTGGCACTAGGCAAGAGTCAAGTGGAAATGAAGGAAAGGAAGAGGGATTAGACAAGGGATTAGTGTTAGCAGGTTGTGGAAGTGGGAGAATAATTATGTTTCATGGTGGTTTGCACCAGCTGAAAATTGGAATATAGCTCGAGTCTTGCCAGTGTTGTGGGAAGAAATTGTGCCCTAATGAGTCCCCAGAAATAGTGATGGGGCCCATAAACATGTAAATAATTTGTGCATGTGGAAATGGGTAGAAAAAACTTTCAGTTTGTTCCCAAACATCCCCAAATAAGCAATTAGGCAACATTCTCCAATGTCCCTGTGTTCTCCCAACTCCAGCTAAAATATATCTGATATATGAAATACATCTCCACTGTTCTATTTAGCATTTTAACTGTTCTGAATAAAGGCATAGATGGCATGCTTATCAAAGTTACTGATGATACAAGGCCAGGAGGAATAGCTAATATGTGGGATGAATACCAAAAGACCTTGATGTTTTAGAATGATAAACTGAATCAAATACAAAGAAATTTCAGATAGAAATGCAAAATCCTATGTATAGATTATTGTATCAACTTTACTAGCCCTTGAAGGGCAAGATAGGCTAGAATGTAGTTCATATGAAAAAGCCCTGGGGGAGGTTAATTGAACTTCAAGAAAAATAATAATTAGCAGAATGACATCTTGAAGTTAATTCAATCCTTTTAGTCCTATTCTGCTCTGCCTTAATCAGACTATTTTCAGAGCAGGGTTCTGAACCATTTTTGGGTCATGGACAACCTTGGTAGAATAATTAGAAGAAACTAATTTAAGGATCGGCTAAATTCAAGTTAGAGGTTAGTGAAAATAAAAATGGATTTTTTTCCCATTCAGGTTAACAGAATACCTGAAATCTATCTATATCTCTGAAGTCATGTGTTCATGTTAGTTATCCCATTTCATGAAGAATATTAACAAGCTAGAAAGCATAAAAAGGATGACAAAGTGTATGATGAAAGACACTGAAACTATGTCCTATTAGGATTAGTTGAAGGAACAGGGCTTAAGTTTCCATAAACTGTGGACAAGATGTACTAGCACATCCTGGGAGAGAGCATTTGGCTTGTTTCTTTTTATTCCCATCAAGGAATAGACTAGGGGTGGGGAACCTGTGTCCTTAAGGCCACATGTGGCCCTCTAGGTCCTCAATTGCAACCCTCTGACTGAATCCAAACATCATAGTTCCACAGTCCTTAATAAAAGGATTTGTTCTGTGAAACTTAGGTTCAGTCAAAGGGCTGCACTTGAGGACATAGAGGGCCACATGTGGCCTCAAGGCCATGGGTTCCCTACTCTTGGAATAGACCAATGAGAGTGCTACCTCAGGCTGTGAACTTGGCCCATACTTCATGTACTCTTTATGCATACTTTATGGAACTGAGACTTTTAGATAAGAGAAGAGAAGGCTCAGGGGCAACATGATAACTTCTATTTTATTTAAAGGGCTGCAGCGTAGAAGAGAAATTAATTTTATTCTTATTGCTCTCAGGGGCAAGAACTAGGAACAGTAGATAGAAGTTGCAGGGTGATTTCAATCTGATACAAGTAAAAACATCAACTTTCTACTTATTTTGAGCTGTCCAAAGGTAGTATGGTGTTCTTGGAAGGCTGTGGTTTACCTTCTGTTGAAAATCTTCAGGTGACTATTAGAGGGACTATTTGCTGGATATTTTGTCAAGGAGAGTATTTCTCATGCATAGCTTGGATTCTCTGTTTCTGAGTCAATCTATGACCTAGATTTATACAGTTATTAAAATAAAGCATTATAGGATTTCTCTCAGAGTATAATTATGATATGGTTCTACTAACATGCAATTTTGAGACGTACTTATATAATATTAGGCATACCTACTGGATGAAAAGCACCAGTCAGAAAAGTTAGTGTTCAAGAGGAAGGAATGGTCAGTCACTAGCAGTACCCAAAGGGGTCAGGGAGGTCAAGGCAGATTAAAAAACAACATAGACCATTATATAATTTAACTGCTAAGGTATCACTGCAGATAACTCTGCAGTGTTGTTTCTGTAGAGTGGGGGCTTGGAAGCCAGAAGGTGAGATGCTAAAAAGAAGGGTCCCAAGCAATAGTGGAGGGCTAATAGGTCTGGTCTTCATAGCAGACTGCTTTTGTACATTTCAGAGACACTGACTGTTTTTTTTAATCTGTAAATAAAATTTTATTGTATTTAAAAATATTTTATAAAAACCCCTTAGCTCCCTTGCTATACAGAAATAGGCTGCTGGCCAGATTTAGTCCGCTTGAGTTGGACAATTCTGAGTCTCTTAGTTAAATATTACCGGAAACATTCCAGGGAGTTGTTTTTGCAGCACTGGGGAGATTGAAAGATTTTATACTTTTAAAAATATTATTCTGAAGAGTTCATAGGTCTCATTAAATGAGTAAATCCTTCCAAACTGGCAACTTTTCAGAGAGTTGTGTTTTGTAGAATAGGGGTAGGGAGACGGGTGGGGGGGTTGGAGGGGGAACCTGAAAGTCATATTGTAAAGGGCTGAGAATAGAGTGGATGGTGAGGAAGAGATAGATAGATAGATAGATAGATAGATAGATAGATAGATAGATAGATAGATAGATATAATTCTAGGAGTTTGTTGAAAGGAAGAGGAGTACGAGACAATAACTAGATGACTTGGAAGAGTTAAATTAACATCTGACCATGTTAATTAACATGAAATACTTGTGGACAAATATTATTCTCATTCTAAAGATAAACAGACATCAGTTGTGAGAAAATATGAGATTTGTAAACTGAGGTGCTTCATTAATTTAGTAATAACTGACATTTAGGGACAGCTGGGTGGTGCAGTGGATAGAGTACCAGTGTAGGAGTCAGGAGGACCTGAGTTCAAATCTCACCTGAGACACTTGACACTCACTTACTGTGTGACCTTGGGCAAGCCACTTAACTCCCATTGCCTCATCCTAGGTCATCTCCAGTCATCCTGATGATTATCTGGTCACTGGATTCAGATGGCTCTGGAGGAGAAGTGAGGCTGGTGACCTGCACAGCCCTCCCTCACTCAAAACAAAGTCAAGTGCAGGTCATGTCATCATTTCTCTGATGGTGTGATCTTCTTCGGCAACGAAGGACAAACACAATAACTGACATTTATATGACACTTTCAGAGAGGCCAAACTATTTGTAAATATTTCTTTTTATTCTCACAAAATCCATGAAAGATAGGTGCTATCATTACCCTCATTTTACAGATGAAGGATCAAATGATCTGTCCAGAATCACACAGATAGTCAGCATTTGAGGCTGGCTTTGAGCTCAGGACTTCCTGACTTCAAGTCTAATGTTTAATCCGCTCTCTCTAACTGCCTCACATACACTCAGCATCACCAACAGATACCCCATTAACATCCAGAACGTCTCTCTCCTCATACTGGAGCTGGTGATGTAAAATGCTCAGCAAGTCAGGGAGTTCTTAGAAAATTACATTTGTGATTTAATCAAAGCATAGATTGGAAAATATTTGACAATTGTCAGGCTCTGAGTTTGGAAATGAAGATGTCAAATTAAAAACCAAAAAGCATCCATGAGTAGCCAGTTTTCCAAGTATGCAATTAAGAAGGACATGAGATCGATAGCACATACCTTTGAAGGACTCACAGAATCAATGCCTTCTGCTGATTAAATGGGTCCCAACTGCCAACAAATCTGCAGAAGACTTTCTGGGCCATTGCCAAAATGAATACTGAAACTATCTAAATGAAAAAGTCTCTAGGACTTTCTTCCTCATTCTTATGATAAAGCAAGTATAAGAGATGAGAAAATTTGGGGAAATACTGCTCCCAACAGAGTTTTTGGCTGCGTTTTGATACAAAATTGATTTAGACATCTTTTAGGAAGAAACAGGGATAGCTTTTGTCTTAAAAAAACATGGATCGCACCTTAGAAATGAGAAGTTGATTTTTCGTGTTCTCAGGAAGCATCCTGAGATCAAAGAATTAAAAAGGATCCCAGAGAATATTCAGCTTGTGTTTCCATTTGATTAATAAAAATAATAATTGTGCAAATTTCTATGATGCTTTAAATTTTTAAAGCACTTTGCTCGTAGCAATCTTATTATATATGAGTATTTTATCCCTATTTTATAGTTGAGGATACTGAAGTACAGAGAAATTAAATGAATTGCTTTGTTTTATACAACTAAATAGTGGAATTAGAACTAAGGAAAATGAATTACAATTCAGCTACCCAATGCATATTTGTAGTAACGCACATTGTATGCATGGAAGGTTGGTCTGTATACTGTGGAAAAAACAACCACAAAGGACCTGTGTTCTAGTCTTCTGACCTTTGAAAAGTCACTTAACCTCTGGATCTCACCTTTCTTACCTATAAAATGATGTTGTTGGATCAGAATTTACTCTTTCCTATCCTTTCCAGACCTCATTTCTATGATACTAGTACCCTATGAGTTGAAGGGATTCCTGAATGAAGTTTCAGAGCCAAAGGAGGTTTGAGTTCTCTAACATAAGAACAATGAGAAGTGTTGTAACATTCAACAATGTCCCTTTGACCCTTACAATGATCAGAATCTTATGAAATACGGAGTGAAATTGGGACAAACTTCTGGACAGCTTGTGTCACCCTTAGGCTAAGTCAGCCAGTTCTGAAGGTGAAAGGGCATCTGAGGTATCACATAAATGTAATTGGCCTTTCTGTTCACATAGGTTAAATGGGGACAGCCAATTGGTATCAAGGGAGTTGTAATTTCAGAGAAGTAGATGTTGGACCTAAGAAATCAGTTTCTGCTAGGGTTCTCATCAGAGCCAAGTTCCTGAGATATGTGACAGAAAGGAAGCTCCAAGAAAAGCTGCAGTCTTTATACCTCAACTGAGATTTCTCATTGGAAGTCTAAGCCACTCTCATGTGCTGCTAAACTGGATAGCACGCCTATAAGGACTTCCGCATTTTCCTTCTCCCTTCAGTCTGACTTATCAGTCAAATTTTGCCTCTTCAAAGGTCCCTTCCCCCACCTCAAGCTCCACTCATACTCCCACCTAAAAATATTTCTCCACCTCCCTCTTGTAATTTTAGAATTCTCTCATTCCTCCCCCATCTCCCCCATTAGATTTACTCCATAGCTTTCTAATGTCCATACTTAAGGTGGGATAGTGAGTAAAGGAGAAAGGCAGAGGTGTTGTTTGATCTCTCTATACCCTAGGTTTGATTGGACACCTCCCATTTTTCCTACCTCCATAATATCTCTCAAATCTGTTCCCTTCTCTCTATTCATACAATCACTACCCCAATTCAGACCCTATCCCCCCCATCTCAAATATTGTCATAGCATCCTAATTGATCTACCTGTCTTTATATCTCTATATCACCACTTTGTATCACTTACTATGTTTTGCTGAATTGAATTATGCTTTTGAATTATATTTGAAATAAATTTGAATATTTAAAATAGATATTATAATTGAATTATATTTTTACTATCTCTGATACATTTTGTGAGTCACCTGTTAAACATGGAAGCATTTTTTTATTAATTCATTTAGTTAACAAAGATTTATGAACTACTACATCATGTGAAGCACTGTGGTGGGCACTGGTCATGTAAAATTCAATAAGCCAAAAGCACTCCACTAAAGGAATTTATGGCCCACGAGGGAATACAACAGATATACACATAAGTATAGTGAAGATCAGATGGTAATAAGTGCACAAGAGAGTGATGGACATGTGTGCATCTATCCCTGAGATGCTTGAGAAGACAGAAATTTCTTCTGCCCCATGATGCTCATAGCTTCTTGGAGAATGTGATGGCATAAACTGACACTTTATAAAAAGCAAAGACTTGATAGGGAGAAAAGTGAGAGGAATCAGTAGAATAATTTATACAATAGGAGCAACATTGTAAAAACCAACAACTTTGAAGACTTAAGAACTCTGATCAGCGCAAGAATCAACCATGGTTCTAGAAAGCCCATGACAAAGCAAGATACACATCTCCTGACAGAGAATTGATGGACTCAGGGTGAAGAATTTGACATGGACTTTGAGCTACTTGTGAGCAGGTACTCTCTTTTGCCTTCTTGGTACCCCCATTGAATAGTGACTGAGTCATAGTGAACCCTTAATGCATGATTATTGATTGACTGCTAAGTGTGTGTGTCATAGGAAAGGGAGAGAAATTTAAAATAGGAGGGGTGGAAAAATAGAAACTTGTTCATTGAATTCAATGAAAATTTGCAACAGACTTAGCAAGGAGAGGCTGTGGAGCAGGTATTCTGTCCAAGAATGTGGGATGGTGATAGCAAAAGTACAAAACTGGGGGATGGAGGGTAGAATGAAATCCAAAAAGAACGAGTAGCCACGTTTGGTTTTATTATAGAATGAGGGGTAGCAGCATGAGATAAAGTAGAAAGGTTGGAAGCAGACAGTGGGAGTCCTTGAATGTTAAACTAAGGATTTTGTGCTTTATTCTGTAAACAATGGGGAGCCACTAAAGGTTTTGGGTGGGAATGACACAATCAAGCTGGCTAGAAGATTAATCTAGAAAATTATATGCAGGATGGGTTAGAGTATGAAAACCACAGAGCCAGAACAGCAAGGATAGGTAATGGAGAAACAAAAAATTTCTCAGTAGACAATTGAAATGATTAAAGGTGTACATTCGGAAGATTACTATAGCAACAGCATGTAAAGAAACTTAGAGTGGGAAGACATTAAAGGCAGAAAGCCAGGTCCTCTAACATCAGGAAACATAACAATTATTGGTGCCCATTCCTCTGTAATGATGGGGGAAAACGGAGATGGTTCCTTCCGGTATGGGAGTTGTCTGTCCTAATCTGAGGAGTCTCAGGGGAATGAAATTTTGTAAACACCCTTGGAATTTATTTACCAAGTCCTCCTAGGCAGGATATTGTGACCCATTGCCCTCTATGAGCTTCCGTCTCCTCAGAATCAAATTGTTGGCACTGACTTCAGAAGGATATCTCCTAAGGGACAGGGAGCAGGATTAAAATGAACCTAATATGGTAAACATAGAAAGAACTTTGAATGGGAATTATCAAGATCAAGGATGAATTGTTGGAAGAGAGAGCTGATAAAAGCAACATGATAAGGTCTAATGGAAAAGTCATTGGCACTGGAATCAGAGTAACTCGATTCAAATCCCAGCCCTGCTACTTATGCCTGTGTGACCTTGGGCAAGTAATTTTCCCTCTCTAATCTTCATCTTCCACATCAATAAAACTCAGGTGTTGGTCTAAGTAAGGGGTAAGGAGCTTGTGGCCTCAAAGCCACATGTGCCCATGTAAATCCTCAAGTGTGACCCTTTGATTGAATCCAAACTTCACAAAACAAATCACATTAATAAAAGGATTTGTTCTGTAAAATTTGAACTCAATCAAAAGGCCACACCCAAGGACCTAGAATGCCACGTGTGGCCCAAGGTTGCAGGTTTCTCACTCCTCACTAAGTGATTGTTAAAGTCTCTTTCAGCTCTATCTACTGAGAACTTCCCGTTGGAAAGAATGTAGTCTTTTCCTAAAATTTTTCACTAAAATATTATTGCCCAGGCCCAAACTCTGGAAGTCATAAGTTCTGTGTAGAGTGCCCCTCAACTTAGAATCTTCCCTTAAACTCTGAGTTACAATAACAATATGGGAGAGGTCAAACCATCAGAGCCCTGGTGTCCCTTACATTTACTATTTGTGGTTTTTGTCCAGTTGTTCTATTGTGTCTGATTCTTCACAACCCCACGGATCATAGCCCACCAGGATCTTCTATCCTCCGCTCTCTTTTCAAAGTCTGTCCAAGTTCATGTTTGTTGTTTCCACAACACTGTCTGTCCATCTCATTCTGTGCCATCTCCTTTTTCCTTTTGCCTTCAATCTGAGGTGCTCACATTTGCTTAGTTTTTAAAAATGAAAAAAATGATGACAACATTGTAAAAATAAATTTCATTACTGAGTTTGATTTTTTAATATAACTTATTTTTCTCACTGTGACTCTCCTTCCATTCATTCCCAGGGAGCCAACTTTATAAGAAAGACCAAAAAGAGAGAGAGAAATACAGCAAAACTAACCAGTACGATGAAAACATATGGCATTACTTGTAATGTTACATACCCATAATCTTCCCACCTCTGCAAAAAAAAGAGAGGAAGCCACCATTTCATTTCTTCTCCCTCTGAAATCAATCTTGAACATTATCATTTCGCAGCATTCAATTTCCATTAGTTTGTTGTGGTTACTTCCTTTCATGCTGTTGTAGTCATTTTGTATATTGTTTACCTGGTCCTCTTTATTTCATCTCACATTAGTTTATGTATATTCTTATGTTTGTTTTCATCATAGTCATAATTTCTTATTGCTGGAGTATTCAGAGAGGACTAGCACCTCTCATGTGTGGACTTGTTGAGCCTTTTTCAGGGCTGCTCATCCACCTTTGGTGTCCATCTTCACCCAGTCCTCATCTGTGTCTCCAAGAAACTATAGCATGCACAGAGGTCACACCCTTGCACATTGTTTCAGCAGCCAGGTGAAAGCATGTTAAGATTTAAGAACAGGCCTCAAATCTGTGCTTGAGTTAAGGGGATGTCTACCTTAAGCATGTGAAGATATCAAAGACACACATTGACCTACTGAATTCTAGGCCATTGTCCGCCATCTTAATTTTTGTCCTGCCATTGGACTGTAATGACTCTGGAAGAGTGAGGCTGATGCCTTTGTGTAACTCTGCCTCACTTAAATCTAATTTCATCACTGCATGTCATTAGTGTTCTTCTAAAACCAATGATGAATAATAGCAGAATTTCTTATTTCTATAATAATAATCATTTCTATTATATGAATGTATGTATTCCCCAATGGATGGGCATGTACTTTGTTTTTGATTCTTTGCTACTATAGAAAGAATTTCTAAAAAATATTTTAAAGTGTATTTGTATCATTGATTTCCTTGGTTTATGTGCCCTGCAATGGGATCTATGAGGCAATAAGCTAGGAAGCTAGGTGGCACAATGGGCAGAGTGCTAGACCTCAGTCCAAATAGTACCTAAGACACTTACTGTGTGACTCTGGGTAAATCATCTAACCTCAGTTTCCTTCTCTGTAGAATGGGTAGAATAACAGGGTTTACCTCACAGGATTTTTGTGAAGATCAAATGAGGAAATATATGTATTCTGTAGACTTACTACTAACAAGAATATTTCTTGTATATAAGGTAAGACATATTATTACTGACATTTTAGCCACCTTTTTGTGCACAACTCCTAATGGAGGTGCATGATTCCTAACTTATTTGTACAATGTTTGGACCAATTCATGGATCCCCCCCAATGGTGCATTAGTGCCAGTTCACAATTACTTCTGATCTGGCAGTGACAGGTGATGGTGCTGAAGGATGCTCTGGCATGTTTCCATGACAAACAATTTCAAAAGAAAATGTAACAAAATATTTTACAGTCCAATTCGAAACAGGGGCGTGTCTTTCAAACTTGGGAAGAAAACATGAATGTAGGGCAGACTACTATGGTTTAAAACAACAAACAAGCAAACAGCCCGTGGAAGGGAAAAAGAAAGACAGAAAAAATAACAACTCGGCAAGGAGCGAGAGAGTGGAGGAGGCTGACCAAGATAAGAGGGATCTAAATATGATGTAATCCTCCCACATATGAGATAAAATGGATGAAAAACATAGGAGAAAATATTTGACCATCATAAATCTTTCATTTAATTCTGGAAATAGAGGAAATGCAAGTGGGTCTTGGGTTGCTTTCCTCAGGAGCCAACTCATCGTGAAGCCTCCAAGAGACTGTGGAACGTGACTTCCTTCCTTGTCTCTTCTTTGCATTGGGAGTACTCCAAAGCAGTCTCTAAGGCATTCCTCTAGTCCAAGCTACTACATGCCTTAACTGATGAACTTCGCAATCTATCATTGCAGCCTCTCTTTCCAAATATCCTGGGCTCTTGTCCAGCAGTGCTGGAGTTAGACCTGATGAATTGTTCTCCTTATGTTGAGAGGCAGTGTGGTATAGGGGACAGAGAGTAACTGGTCTTGGATTTAGGGCTTGGGTTCCAGCGTTAGTTCCAGTGGCAGGTTTGATATATACTATCAGAGTGACCATGACCCTTCCGATGCCTTAATTTCCTTGTTAGTGCAATGAAGAAAACAACATCCTTAGTATCTACCTCACAGAGTTATGGGAGAAGTACTGAGCAAACCCTAAAACTGCTATGAGAAAGGAAGTTGTGATGTTGGGACCTAGGTTTAGTTGTTGGCAGGATATTGTTGGCAGGATACTTCCTTGACAGGCATCACTTTCAATTTTATAAATGTCAAGAACCATAGGGAAATGGGTTAGTTCATTTTCCTTATCTCATTTTGGAAACCAGCTCTCCTAACAAGAAGACCCCATGACCTCTTATGAAGCACTAACTGCCTGAGAGATCACACAGACATCCCTTGCTAGGCCCACCTTCCTGGAAAAAACAACATTCCAGGTCACACTCCTGTCCTTAGTCCTTATCCAAATTTCCCTATGTTATGTTCATTTCCATCAGAGACTCCTGTCTGATTTCCAAGGTGCCAGTGAATTATCTAATAAACAAATCTGTATGAATGCATTTAGTATGTACTAATTGATGCTGTTGCAACTTCCCAGTAAAATAGATTTTAAGGAAAAATTATAGGAAACTAGCTCATTCCCAATGGATTGTGAAAAGTTCAGCCATCAAGGCAGATTAGTGTAGGATGGATGGTGTGGGATGGTATATAATGACATAATTGGGAGTAGTGGAGTAGTTTTCCATAGTGTCTCCAAATCACATTGAATCAAAAATGTTTACTATGGGAGATAGTGATGTAGAAAAGCACAGGACTGGGAAAACTTGAATTCAAATCCCAGTTCTATCACTTACTAGCTATGTGACCAAGAACAAGTCACTTAATTCCTCTGAGCCTTAGTATTCTCATCTGTAAAATGAGAGTTTTGACTAGCTGATTTCTAAAGTCCCTTTCAGTGCAAGAACTATAATCCCACAGCTAAATGAAATAATGTGAATAAGGCATTTTGTATGACTTAAAGACATATGAAATGCCAGCTGCTATTGCTAAATCTCTCTCATCAGCCAGGCTGATGAGAATAGCAATGCACAAGTAAATAGGATTCTACCAGTTTGCAAGGCATTTTCTTAACAACCTTATGAAGAAATATATTTACCCCACTCAATACTAAAGGACTCAATACATTAAGGGTTATGAGACTTGGATTTTAGTTATGATCCCAATTCAGTTAAACAAATATGATTTACCCCACTTCTGTCAAAGGCCAACACTGTCTTGGTAGAGTTGATAGAGGGTCAGATGTGGAGTAAGGAAGTCAGGAGTTCAAATCCCACTTCTGATATATACTGGCTAAGTAGTTTGGGTGGATTAGCTTCTCAGTGCTTCATGCAACTATCGTAAAAGATAAGTTGCAACAAAAGGGTTAAGGATAGCTAGAGGGCATAGTGGATAAAGTGCTGTGCTTGGAGTTAGAAAGACTCATCATCATGAGTTCAAATCTGCCCTCAGACACTTACTAGTTGTGTGACCCTGGGTTTTGTTTACCTCAATTTCTTCATTTGTAAAATGAGCTGGAGAAGGAAATGGCAAACCACTCCATTATCTTTGCCAAGAAAACCCCAAATGGAGTCACGAAGAGTCAGACATGACCGAACAACAAACCCAAATATTAGTAGGGTTTCTTCACTATTGGGAAGTGGGAGTCTATTACAGAGGACCTCCCTCTACCAATGAAGTGACAGACTTATTCTCCTCCCTGCAAAAAAAGTTGAAGTTATTATACTGAGAACATAAAGATCCTGCCACTAATTAGAGCTATAACTTAGACTCATAACTTTTATGGATCCCCGTTTAGAATCACAGAAACATACAGTTATAGTTAGAAATCTGACCTCTTCATTTTACAGCAAAGAACATTTCTTAGTTTCCTCAACTGTAAAATGTGAATTTTTTATTAGAAGACTTCTGAAATCCCTTCTAGCTCTAGATACACAATTTAATGAGATAATATAGATAAAGCAATTTTGTATGACTTAAAGGCCTATTCAAACTCTTCAGAGCTAGACATGGAGTCAGGAAGACCTGAGTTCAAATCCTCTCTCAGACATCATTTTGTCCTGGGCAAATCACTTAATTTAGCTCAACTTTAATTTCCTTATCTGAAAAAATGGAGCAATAATAGTATCTGTCTCCTAGGGTTTCTATGGGGAATCAAAGGAGATGATACCCATAAAGCATTCTACAAACCTTAAAGCATTATGTAAATAATAAGTATTATTATAATTGTGGCTTGTTTGTTGCTGTTTTTGTTAAGGGAAATGATTTGCCTAAGATAACACAGGTAGGTACTATGTTTCCCATGGAGAAGATGGCCCAATACCTACATTTGATAATTCTGTAAATCCCAAGGCCATATTTACACCCCAATGGCCTGGTAGAAGCAAAATAAGTTTAACCACAGTTGTATCTACTTCACAAATACATCACAACTTCAGTGCCTTCTGTGGTCATAGATTCTTTATTATTCAGAACACACACAGAAAGAAATTAAATAACCAAATGTAAAAGAATATACTACATTTGGATGCAAAAGGAACATCCCTTAAAGCCATTTCTTCCTTCAGTCCTTTCTGAAGTCTGAAAATTGACCTGATTAAACTGGCAACCTGCACACTATCTAAATAATCTGCTTTATATTCCATAACATTGCCCCAATTATTCATCCTTTCAATAAGTGATCTATTGATTTGGGGGTCATGTTCCATTTCACATTGGCTCCTGACTGAAAGAAGCTTTTATCAAGCTGAGAGTGGATGTAAACAGGCTGACAATGTTGAGGGAACTTTTTGGTGGTTTTACTCCCCTTGACCACCAATCCAGACAAGATGATAAAGCAAGACAAATGGATATTTTTTCCAATGAATTAATTGTAAATTTAAGAAATTGACATGGATAGGTTTCACTTATTGATTGATTCATGCCCTGTGCACCAGACTATGAATGCATAAATTTTTTATACTGTATGGGTAGAAATAGGAAATGTGTTGCTGAGTATTTTTGGACATTCTCTCAGGGCAGGGTCTAATTTGGCCTTGAAGAAGACCAGGCTGTGTGTTCCTTTTAAAAGGGACCAGTACAGCATCACAGAATCAGAGGTGGTACAGGGGGCATTGAAGCTAACACCTACCTAAACCACAATAGGCACATTAACCTCAAGGAGAAAGAAATGCTAGGATCATGTCTACATCAGAGAATTCAACAGCAGCTTGAATTTATAGAACTCTTTAAGATTTCAAAGGGCATTGCATATCTTCAATTGTTTAATTCACTCAGTGACCCTGGGGGGCAAGTCCAGAGGACTGATGATAAATCAAGCTACCCTCCTATCACAGAAAGATGATGTCCTCAAAATGCTGAATGAAACATAAAGGTTGATTTTTAGAAAGTGAACTTCTCTCTGGAGGCTCTTCTTTATCTTATTTTGCATGTTTTAAAGTATACTATTTATAAAGAAAAACAACCATTGCCAGGTGGGAGAATGGGTAAAGCAATGTTTCCTTACTCTCTTGTACAAGGTTATAGAGGATAGTTGAACATATTTTTTTGTAATCTTGTGTATTTCAAGCGTTCTTCTTTATTTTGTTATGCTACTTTTAACTTTAATTACCTAGGGATTTTTTAAAAACTTGAACCTTGTTATCAGTTGAATTGAGCAAAGAAGGATATTCACTGACTCCCAGGCCAAGAGAATTGTGGGAACAGAGTCACTGACAAAGAAATTACTATCTTAGCATATCTGGGATGTAAGGTTTATCAAAGAAAGAAATCCTCACAGAGAGGATGTGGGAGTTCATTTTTACCTCTTTTTCTATTGACATGGTCCTTTCCAAAATTCCATACATCACACATGGGAGCTGTGATATAAAGAAGAGTCAATTAGATTGAGTCTTGAGATCATGTAGAGTTGTGAGATAATAGATCTACTGCTGGGGGAGAGTCAAGGAGGGAAACAAATCCCAGGAATCACCTAGTGCAACTACTCCATTTTACAGATTAGCAAACTGTGGCCTGTAGACTTGAAGTGACTTGCCAGAGTTCACACAGGTAGTGTTAAAAGCTGAATTTGAGCCTTGGTTTTCTGACTCCAGAGTCAGTGTTCTTTCCTATGTACAATACTATTCAAAGGACCTGGGTTTAAAATCGCAGCTTTGCCATTTATTCTACATATGACTTGAGAAAATCACTTGCCCTCCCTGGCCTCACTTTCCTCATCTATGAGAAGGAAGGGTTGAACTAGAATGCATCTAATAATCCCATCCAGCTCTTGATGGAATCACTCTCCCGTCTGCTTTCTTATGACTTACAGAAACCCAGGGTGTTAAATTGGAAGAGACCTTAAAGTGTATCTAGTCTAAAACATTCATTTTGTATATGAGGAAATGTAAGCTTAGAGAAGGCTTATTTCTAGCCTCTGGCTTAGTGCCCTTCATCTGGCCCTGCTTAAGAAATATCTGTGGAATGACCGAATCTGAGGGGTAATAAGTGATTTTGTTCTCTCTCTTCCTCTTAATGAGTAAACTGAGTCCCAGCAAGGTATGCTTGCCCAGGGTCACATGGCCCATAAGTGGCAGAAGGAGAATTTGAACCCATAACCTCTGAATCCAGAGCCTTGTCATTGTATCAAGTTACCTTCTGGTCACATCAATAGTTGCACAGCTGCTAAGCAGAGGACCTAATACTTGAATTCAGAATCTTGAACCAAGGGCTCTTTTTCCCCTTCCAAAGAGATGAGAACAGAGCTCTAGACCTGGAAACAGAAGATCTTGACTCTACTCTCAGTTTGAATACTTTCTATTAATGTGACATCAGGCTCATCATTGTACCTACTGAATCTCAGAGTCTTTGTTAAAATGGAAAACAAAGGAAACCAAAACATGCCTTATCTGCTTTGTAAGAATTGTTTTAAAGAAGGCATGCAAACTGTAAAGTGCTAGCATAGACATGTAGATATTGCTAGTTTTTTATCTTGTTCCATCCTAAGTCTTGAAATTGGGGATCCCAGGTCAGAGATTTAGGGCTGTAAGGGACTGGAGAGGCCACTTAGTCCAAGGTCCTCTTTTTTGTAGAAGCAGCAGCTGATGCTCAAGTAGCTTAAGTGACTTTTTCCGTAGTCACACAGCTAGTAATTATTAGAGGCAGGACTCAGATCGCAGCCCTCTGATTCTCTCTCCCATTCTCTCTCTTTTCACTGTGCCACATTTTTTCCTCAATCATAGAGTTATAAATTGCCTAAGTCCAACCTACACCTGAATCCTGTCCCTCTGCCCACCCCACCCCACTAATAACATCTCTATGAAATGGTCATCCATTCTTTGCTTGGAGACCTCACATGAAGGGTAGTCCACTGACGCCGATGGGCACTGATTGCCCTGATGGAGATGTCCAATTGTTAGGAGAATGGCAGGGTGCTTGGTCACTAGGAGTCTCAGGCATTTAAAGGGTGAGGCACCTCACTGTGGTTTCCATGTTTCTTTTTGCTTTCTTCTTTATCCTGGGGAGAATATTTATTACATTGCAGCAGGCAGCATGAACCAAATAGAATTGGTTTTCATAATAAACCTATTCATCATCGAGCATGTCAGAAAATTCTCCAATTGATACTTATAATAAATATGATTAATAACATATTGTATTTCAGTTGTTGCTGTAAAATAATTGGGAACAAATAGCGCATTGTGATGTTGACAGCATTAGGCCCGTCCAAGCCAAATGGCAGGAGCAGCCAACTGTATTTCATTAGTAGCTACATTGCCACAATGTTATTAACTTTTTCATAATCCCTTTACTCAGGTTTATCATTCATTATGTTGGACAAATTCTCACAACAATCACACTGGAAGTAAATCTGCCAAGGACAATCCATGCGCAACAGTATCTTGCAGAGACGTTAGGCACTAGCCTGTGAAATACGTCCTGCAGTTACTGCTCTGTACGCCTCTTGTCTAATGACTGCTGTTGGGCTACCCACATACAAAAAGCTAGTGCTATCTCGGGAATAATTGGTGCAAGGGTGTCTGGGTGGCAGAATGAACAGAATGTAGAAACATTGCCTGTGACCTGGGGCAAGTGAGAGTCACAGACTCTCAGAGCTATAAGGGACCCCAGAGGCAATCCATATCTGAGCAGGTAACCTTCCTATAATAGCCCCAGCAATGGATGTTCAGTTTCTGTTCGAGGTCCCCTAATGAAGGGGAAGGTACAACTACCCCTCCCTTCAAGGTAGCCATTCCACTGACAGACAGGTCTAACTGTTAAGAAATCTTTCTTTTAGATTAAATTCACCACTTTGCAAATTTCACCTGTCCCTTCCCACTAGGGCCAAACAGGGGCAGTGTATATACTCTGTCCACATTGATGGCCCATTCAGTTTGTAGGGGGGAAAAATCACTTTTTTTTTCACTTTTCTGAACATCAGCTTTTGTATTTGTAATATGAGGAGGGGTGCTGTACTGCATAATTTCCTAAGTTCCTTGTGATTCTAATACTCTATGAGATTGCTATTTTAATAAAGGCTGACCCAATACATAACAAAGTCTCATGACTAAATATATTCTATGCTTTGAGGTACTCAAAAGGCTTACATAAAAGTATTGCCCAACAGTCTGCCATGGACTTTTTGCTAATAGAATCACTCCATTTCATTAAGACACTGAAAGTCCTGGAGTTTCCCAAATGAGTGATACATTACCTTGGAGGTATAACTGATTCATCTATGTGCACATACTAACACATTGCTTTATTGAGTTAAGCAAGAAGTGACTTAAGAATAATACCTGAGGCAGCTAGGTAGCACAGTGACTAGAGCACAGGTCCTGGAGTCAAGAGGACCTGAGTTCAAATCCCACCTTAGACCCTTGACACTATTAGTTGTGTGACCTTAGGCAAGTCACTTAACCTCAATGGCCTGGCCTCTCCCCTTCTCCTCTCAGATACAAAAAGAATAATCCTGGAAGGAAGGGGACACAGAACAGGGAAAGTTTTCTAGGGTAGCAGAGAAAAGAAATAGTCCAGAGCATAGGCCAGTACATGTGGAAGACATATCCAGGTTAGGTACCTCAACATGTGGGCATTTGGACAAGCAGTATCAGCTAGGGAAAGAATATTGGCCCTGGAGTCAGGAGATCTGGGCTCAAGATGTAAATAATGTGACCTTGAACAAGTCACTGAATCTTACTGAGCTTCCGCTACTTACTATTCTGGGAAATTTGTAAAGTGGGAAATAATAATATTTGAACCAGGGTTATTGTGGGGAAAGTGCTTTGCAAACTCAAAAATGCTTTAGAAATGTGACATGTTGTTGGAGCCTGGAGGCAAAGCCCTGGAAAAAGATGTGGGATATAAATATGACAATTTTGTGTAGTGCTGGTCTTCTGAGCTCCTAATTTGTCATGGGTGAGCCTTTACCCTTCAACAACACATACACACACACATATATATGTATATATAAAACTTAGCCATCACCATTGCCTAGCACACCTGCCAGTCAGTGATCTGATCCCAGCTCTGATCCCAGCTCTGATCCCAGCCTTATTATGAATCATTCCCCTTTCCACTCCCTATAATGCATCAAAATTGACTTTCCCCTTCTAACAAAGGCACCCCATTTCCCATCTCCATGCCTTTGTCCAGGCCAACTCCCATGTATGGAATGTATCCTCCCCCCTTACTTTGTCTCTTAGAAACCCTTTCTTCTTTTAAGACACAGAACAAAAATGTTCCTTCAACATGATGCCCTTCCTGATCCTACCAACTGCTGGTGCCCTGTCTTACTATCTTTTATTTAACTGTCATGTGTTGATTGGTTTTCTATTTATTTAGCATAGATTTACAGACATGCTTGTTGATTTCCTCATTAGAATGTAGACTCCTTGGGAGTAAGCATTATTTTATTCTTTGTATCCTTTGTATACTTATAGCCTATTGCATAGTACAGTGCCAGGCGTTTAGTCAGTGCTTAAAAAATGTATGTATAATTTATCAGTTGATTCTCCTTTTCATCACTGCCCTCTTTTGTTAGGTACCTATCCTCAGTGCTTCACTAAGCTGGGCCTATTGCCCTGACAATGTCTTAAATTATCCAGACCTTGACTGAGCCCCATTCTTACTTATTCTCGTTGAACATCACCTATCCTGTCCTTTGCCCCCTCAGGTCAGGTTCCTGTGCATCTCACAGATTTTACCTTGGGATGCAGTGTTATGTGGGCTGAACTTGCCCACATGTAAAATGAAGATGATTACACCTTCCTTCCAGGGTTGTTGTAAGGATAAAATGAAAGAAAATTTATAAAGTGCTTTGAAAACCCTAAAGCACTACATAACAATATTTATTTATTACCTACTATGTGCAAGGCATTTGGGGAGATATAAAGATGCAGATGATTGAGTCTCTGCCCTTAAGGGCCTTACAGTATAACTATACCAAAGGGAGAAATATGATAAATTCCATGAAAGTGGTAGAAACAAGGAAAATAAATAATTCAGGAGACTGATATGAGAGATACTGTGGAGGTCAAAACAGCAAAACTGATTCTTTATATGGGTAAGGAAGGGTAAATAAAACATATTGCTGAGGTTACAAACCTGATTGACTAGATAAATGCTGCCTTTGACAGAAATAGGGAGGTTTGGTAAAGGATGAATTTGGGGGTTGGATAATGAGTTGGAAAATGACAAGCTGGATTTGTCAAGTTTGAAATATGGGGCAACCAGTTTCAGCTATCATATGGGAAGTTGGTTATGCTGGATAGAGGAAAACAAAAGCTAGGTGTATTGATACTGAGGTCATGTGCATAGATTGTCCAGGGGAGGTGGTGATGTCACCAAGGGAGTGTAGATAGAGAAGAAGACCCAGGACAGATTGTTAGAGTACACCCATAATTAAGAAGCATTACATGCACAGTGATCCAGCAAAGGAGAATAAGGAGTGACTACACAGGTAAGAGGAGATCCAGGAAAGAGTGCTGTCATAACTGAAAGAAGAGCGTTTCCAGGAGTAGAGAGTGGTCAATAGTGTTAAATGCTATAGCAAAATCAAGAAAGATGAAGACCGAGAAAGACCATCAGATTTGGCCATTAGGCAATCATTGGGAATTCTTTAAGAGAAAGAATTTTAGTTTAGCGATGAGACTAGAGGCTAGATTGAGAAAATAGTAAAATGAGATGAAATGAAAGCATTTGGTAGACATAAATGGTTTTTTTCTTAGTTTGCAAAAGGAAGGGAGAAGAAGTATAGTGTTATAATTTGAGGAAATGATCTAGTGAAAGGTTTTCCCCCCTTTATTGGGATGAGGAAGAATTGGGTATGTTGGTAGGCAGCAGGGAACAAACCAGTAAATAGGAAGAGAAGGAAAGTTGTAGGGCAACAGGGGATGATTGTGGGGTCAATCTACTTATGAATATGGGAAGCTATGGGACCAAGAACACAAAGAGAGGAATTGACTTTGTTAAGGAGAAAGGGAACCTCATTACTGAAGGGTGTTAACCTTTAGGCTGACAGAATAAGATGTGACATCAATATGTTCAATTGAAATGGAAGGCAGAAAGGTGGTCCAGTGGATAGAGTGCTGAAGGCCTGAGTTCAATGCTTTTAGACACTTACTAGTTGTGTGACATGGGCAGGTTACTTAACCTTTGCCTCAGTTTCTTCATCTGTAAAAGGAGATAGAGGAAGAAACAGTAAACCACTCCAGTATCTTTGCCAAGAACACACCAAATGGGGTCACAAAGAGTCAGACGTGATTGAACGATGCAAAAAATGAAATGAAGAGAATAGGTGAGAGGGAGCTCATGATAAATGACCTCTATTTTCTTGGTAAAGTAAAAGGTCAGGTATTAATTGAGAAGGTAGGAGGAGCAGGAAAAAGGGTTTAGGGCAGAAGGGAAGATCTGGAACAGCTTCTGTGGAGTGGGGATGGGGTGGTATAACCAATTAAAGGAGAGTAAAAAGATTACTTGCTTCTAAGAATGCCCAACTGAGACCAGATGGCATAAACTTGTAGTGGACCTAATGAGCTTGCCAATTTCATTTGGCAGTACAAATATAAGCGTGAAAGACATAGGTGGTAGGCTAACCCAGGGTTGGGATTTGACAAAGCATAAATGGTTACAAGACAATGGAGTGAGGCATTTAAGCAGACAGTGTAGTGTGGAGTTGAACTGGTTAACTATAGTATTGAGAATGGAGGAAAGTGAAATTAAAGAAAGGGCTTGAAAAAATATTGAGGGGTGGAAGGAGAGTTGGAAAGAGAGTCATAATGAGACTAAAGAACAACTTCAGAAGAGGGAAAAAAGAATGATGAGAAGTTAAAATAAGCTAGAGAAATGTCAGTGTTTCTGATCATAAAAGTGGAGTATTTGTAGGTCTTGGTATTACCAGCCCTGTGTGACTGAGTTGAAATGGAGGAGTAAGTTATGGAATTTGACACTGTGAAGACCCTGAAGGTAGTATGAAAGAGAGTCAATTTGAGAAGAGTGACCTTGTGACGATGAGTGCCCACGTGAGATCCTAGAGCTTAAATTAGAAAAGAAGCCAATCAGTATGACCGTGCCAAGCTCTCCAGCTCTGTTCAGCAGCAGCCAGGTAGGATCAAATGAGATTGATGGTAGGAATACTTCAGGGTTGGAATTTGGGGAAGTATGAGTGGTGATAGGACAACAGGGCAAGAGCTTTGGGAGCAGAAGTTCACGTAATTAAGGAAAAAAAACTAGATCTTCATCTATAAAATGGAAATAATAATACTTGTGCTTTCTACTGCCCAGGGTTGTTTTGAGGGGAGCACTCTGCAAACCTTACAGCCTTTTATAAATGGAAAGTATTATTAACTATTTCTCCCCTCTTTAGTCCTGTGATTTCAATGCCAAATGCAGCTCCCAATGTGAAAAACTGTCTACTAATGCAAAATGGGAATGGGTCTATATTAAAGAATTTCTTGGGATATTAAGATGTAAAGAGATTTACCCAAGAACACACAGCTGACATGGTGGAAGCAAGACTTGAACACAAGTTTTCTTGATTCTAAATCTGGCTCTGTCCATTATACCCCACTCCCTCCCATTATCAAACTTACAATGATCCAATTAATTTCTTGATAACTCATTTTGATGACTAATTCAGCTAGATTTTATATAGTTTGACTGAATCAAATAGCTTATATTTACATAATAAAGTTTACAAAATGTTCTCATCACACACAGTCCTGTGCAAAAATATTACCATTTTGAGGATAAACGCAAGTTTATTTAGGCCCAAGGAGGTTGTGACTTGTGCATGGTCACAGAGCTGAAGGGAAGATTTCAATCCAGGTCTCTATACTCTAAATCCATTGTTCTTTCTCCTGGTATTCATAGTCACAATCAGAGGTGACTTACTGCAGAAGGAAAAAAGTTCAATAATGAACAGGCAAGTGAGTCAGAGTTTATAATATATGAACTGGGAAAGAACATCACAGATCTCATTTATAAGATTTTGAATTATAAAATATTAATGGGAAGGGCCATTTTCATTGGTATGCTGGTAAATCTTGAACTAACACTTTCTGAGAAAAAATATACATATAACATACAATCTACATTATTACATTTTATCCATCATTTTCTTAAGGCTAGATAATCAACAAAACATTTTATCAAGCTCTGATTTGGAACATTTGCTGATTTCCAAGTTGTAAGCACTCATGCTGAAAATTTGAAAATTGGCTCTCCTGAGTCTGCATGAGCTGGCTCTAGCACACCTCTGGACCTTGGGAACCTGGGATATTTTCTCATCCAAGCCTCTCATTTTACAGAAGGATAAACTGAGGTCCAAAAAAGAAAATGATTCACTCAAGATCATTTGTTGAACTGAGTTAATCGAAAAAGTGGAATAAACCTAGGTCTTATTGTTCCCTAATCCAGGGCTCTTTCTACCATGTTGCCTCAAAAAATGGTTTTCAGAAGATAAACACTGTGAGGCTATTAACACCATGACTACCAACTACCAAAATTCCCACCCTATCTACAACATGATTTAGAATGAATATCCAAATGACTTTGGATGGCTTTGTTTGATTTTGCATCCATTTCATTGATTATTTCTCTTTTTTTGTGGAATCAGCTGGCTTTGCTAAACCATTGGGACATTTTCTTAAGGAGTTTCCTCAGCCTATGAAAGCAGGCTCCAATAACCACTGTTGGCATCCCTCCCTCAGTGTTGCAAGCATAAGTTATGTTCATTCTAATGATGTCACCTAGTCCAGGAAATATGGTTTCTTAACTCTAATTTAGTCCATTACAAAATACATTCATAGACATACAATAGGAACCACAATCTCATTTCCAGGGGTTGCCTTGTGGGAACTGAATTCTCTCTTAAACCAGTTGGCTGGATGTGATGTATCAATTTGAGAAACTGAGTTTTTATACCCTTTGGAGATCAGTTTGGACACCCCAGTGATCTGGCCCCAAACTTCAGTATGTCATGTAATAATTATGATGTCCCACACTCATTTATAGCCTACTTCCCTCTGGGAGTCTGCTTATCCTCTCCACATGAGTTAGCTAATTCAGGACCTAGTTGGATCTTCAGTGCATTCAGGAGACAGGGAGAAGTTAAAGGAAGTATTTTCTAGGCTCCCTACAGACATATTATAATCTTATGAATCTCAAGAGGTTGGATAGAAACTGTCTGTTTTGCTATTTGGGGAGTATTGCATACTTCCTCTTAATGGAAAGAAGTCCGATGTTTACTAAATCTCTCCACTTTGTCTTATCTGGAAAATTTCTATTTTGTAAAAAGAAGAAGAAAAATAGGTTAGTATCTGTAGTCTTTGAATTCTCTGAGCCTTCTTATCCCAGCTCAAACTCTGAAAACAAGTGCAAAGTTACTTTTCTCCCCTCAAGGTTCTAGAGGTACCCTTGAGGGGATTGGGGATTATTCTTTAATGTTACTGACTCAAGCCCCCATTCCAGTGTGTTCTTTCCAGCAGCCTTTATAGTCAGTTTCATTTAGCCAATTAACATCAATGAGCTTTTACAAAGTTATTGCAAGGTTATTAAAAGGATAGAAGTACAAATACTTCTCTTGAACATCTTGGTACAGATTTTCCCTCATTCCACCCTAGTCCCTGGGTAGGTGGAGTTCAAACTTAATAGCACTGCTATGAACACTTATCTCATCAAATCACTTCCAAATGCATCATAGCTCATGGTTGGATCTGCTCTTTCAGGGCTGAGTCAATCTGGTTGTTCTTCAGCTTCTGCCTCATTTGCACTCTGCTTTTTATAAGTCCCAATGAGGACTCTGGTTCCCACATTTTTGGCAACTGCTAATCTAAATTTTTACAACATCACAAGGTCAGAAAAACATATAATATTCCTTTGCTTAAAAAAAAAGAAGAATTAGGACAATAAAGACAGAAGCACCAGTAGGACCATGTGTTCATGGGTCACATGATGAGTGTCACAGTGGGAAGATAAAAGTCTAAGGTTTCTCTCCTCATTGGGGAAGCAGGGAGCTCTAGTTGAATGTGTACTGATATTTAACAAATAGTTCTCTGAAAAAAAATCAAGAGACACTTAAGCTTAGTGTGAACTATTAACATTTCTCTATCACTTTCTTCTGTTTAGGCAATCAACAAAGCAATAAATCAAGTCCCAATTTGTAGTATTTGCCAATTTTAGAGATGTGAATGCTCAAATTGAAAATTTAACAATGAAACTGTATAAGCAGTCTCCAACAAATCCCTACAAATAACTCATCTTGCCTAGTTGTGTTAGCATAACCAAGCAAGAAAGAAGAAAATAAGAGCCTCTCTTGGGCTTTCTGAATGTAACCCGGTTCTGACACAGCAGCCAATCAACAGTTTATCTCTTTACCACAGGGTTAGCAGACTGGAACCAGAATGTCTGCACCTTCTTTAAATCAGCATTCATGGCACTTGTATTACATATCATCATGACTTTATAGAAGCAGCCCCTTCCACCCCCCACCCACCCGGCTCCATTGGATGCCCCTTCCACATGGGCTGACAGCAAGCTGAGCACACTGTGCATGCTCTGGCGATGGAGCTTCATTGGTCAGATGTTTGTTACCAATATATTTATGCTTCTAGCAGGTGTCCCTTACCAGATTCAAGAATGCCATGGCTTTTCCTTCAACTCAGGAGTGAGTTTGAGGAGACAAGGAAAAACAAATTGCCTGGAACAAATACTATATATCAAGTAAAAGAGTAAAGGGCTAGAAGTTGGGTGACCTGAGCTTTGCCCTTAACTCGTGTATGGATAGTCACCTACAGCATCTCTATAGCTGAGGAAGGATGACCTAGTGGAATGCACAATGCACCTGGGTCCAGAAGGCTTAGGTACATTTCTGAGCTCTGGTGCTTGGGCAGATTCCTACATCTCTCAGAGCTTCACTTGCTTATGGGCAAATGGGAACAATTCTACTTGCTCTGCCTACCTCATAGAATTTGTATGAAGAACAAATATGTAATGTATGTGAATGAGTTGTGGATTTAAAATATACATATATATGTAATGCTATATAAATCAGAAAAGAGGTAGTGTGGAGGAAGGAAGGAAGGGAAGAAAGAAGGAAGAAAAAAGGAAATAAAGATGGTAGGAATGAAGGAATAAAGAAAGAAAATAAGGAAAAAGGAAGGAAGGAAAAAATAAAAAGGAAAGGAAGAAAAAAGGAGGAAATAATGAAGAAAGAAAGGAAAGAAGGAATCAAGGAAGGAAGGAAATGAGGAAGGAAACAAGCATTTATTAAATATCTACAATGTGTCAAACAGTGTACTAGGCACATTACAAATTGTTGTACAACTCTGGGAGGTAGTAGGAAGCCACTGGAGTTCATAGACTTAGGACTCACATGGTCAATAAGACCTATGCTTCAGGAAGACTACTTTGACAATGTGTTACTATAATAAAAAAAATTCATTTTATCTCCTATTATCCTCTCTATTTCTTGTTTGCCATGATCTCTTCACTTAATTATAGATATAAGAGGTATTTTTCCAGATTCCCTAATTTTATATGCTATCAACCTTTATGTCTAAATTATGTACATATTTTGAATTTATCATGATATTCTCAATCACGTTGGTCTATGTCTAGTTTATGCCAAAATATTTTCTAGTTTTCCCAGCAGCTTTTGTCAAATAGTGAGTTCTTATCCCAAAATCTTGGCTTTGTTGGTCATTTACTATTATTGTCATTTACTTCTGTATATTATTTATCTATTTCATTGATCATCCAGCATCAGATACTTTTTGATGCTTACCACTTTGTAATTTAGTGGATACTGCTGGATTGTTTTCCTTCACTATTTTTTTCCTTGATTCCCTTGATGTTATTGACTTTTTATTCTTTCAGATTTTTTTTTACATTTATAAAATAATTCTTTAGTAATTTCATTGGTATAGTGCTGAATAAGTAAATTACTTTAGATAGTATTGTCATCTTTTATTATGCTATTTCAGTCTACTCATGAACAGCTAAGATCTCTCCAATTGTTTCGATCAATATTTTTTTTTTTTGTGAAAAGTGTTTTCTAATTTTGTTTATGTAGTTCTTGTGTGTGCTGTGGAAGGTAGACTCACAAATATTTTATACTACTAAGAGTCAATTTGATTAAATTTCTCTTCTTACTGGGTTCTGTTGATAATATATAGAAATATTGAGATTTACATGAGTAACGTTTAGATTATACAACTTGGCTAAAGTTGTTCATTGTTTCATTTAGTTTCTTACTTGATTCTTTTAATTCTCTAGATATATACCATTATATTATCTATGAAAAATGATAGTTTTATTTCCTCATTGGCTGTTCTTATTCCTTCAATTTATTTTTCTTCTCTTGTTGCTATAGCTAGAATATCAAGTACAATATTGAATTCTAATGATGATAATGGATATCCTTTCTTTTCCCTTGATCTTACTGGAAAGACTTCTACTTTATCTCCATTATAGATAATTCTTGCTCCTGGGTTTAGATAGATATTACTTATCATTTTACAAAGAGCACCATTTATTCTATACTTTTAGCAGGAATAAGTATTGCATTTTATTGTTTTTCCCACATCTATACTATATTCATATGAATTACATTGTTCTTGTTATAGATATAGTCAATTGTGTTTATAATTTTGTTAATATTGGATCAACTCTGCATTCCTTTGTATAAATTCAGACTTGTCATAGAATATGACCCTTGTGATATATTACATTATAGTGTCCTTGACAGCATTTTATTTTTAAAAATGCAAGCATTTTCATTAGGGAAATTGGTTTATAGTTTTCATTTTCTGTTTTTGCTCTTTCTGACTTAGTTATCAAAACCATATTTATGCCATAGGAGTAGTTTGTTAGGACTCCTTTAACTATTTTTTTAAGTAGTTTATGTAGTATTGGAATTAATTTTTCTTTGAATGTTTGGTAGAATTCACTTATGAATCCATCTGGTCCTGACTATTTTTTTCTTAAGGAGTTCATTTGTGGCTTGTTCAGTTTCTTTTTTTTTCTTCTGGTTGTTCAGTGACTTACTTGCGCTTGACTTTTTGTGACCCCATGAACTATACTGTCCAAGTTTTTTTTTTTTGCAAGGATACTAGAATGGCTTGCTATTTCTTTCACCAGTAGAGTAAGGCAAACAAAGGTTAAGTTCCTTGCCCAGGGCCACACAGCTAATAAGGATCTGAAGACAGATTTGAGCTCAGGTTATTACTCTAGGCTCAGAACTCTATGCATTGAACCATACATCTAGCTGCCTCTTCTGTTTTTTTCAAAGATAGGATTAGTTAAATATTTTATTTTTCCCTTTATGTTCATCTGCATAAGTTATATCTTTTGTAAATATCCATTTCATTTAGATTGTCAGTTTTATTGGCATACAATTGTGTAAAATTGCTCTTATTAATTGCTATAATTTTATGTTCATTGGTTATACATTCACCCTTTTTATTTTTGGTGCTGGTAATTTGGTTATCTTCTTTAGAATCAACTTAAGCATCAGTTTATCTATTTTATTGGGTTTTTCATAAAACCAGCTCCTAGTTTTATTTATTAATTCACTGTACTTTTCTTTCAATTTTATTAATCTCTCCTTTACATTTTGCTGTTTATTTGGGGATTTTATTTTGTTCTTTTCCTAGTTTATTTTTTAAAGTTGAATGTCCAATTTCTTGAACTGTCTTTTTCTCTTTTATTCAAGTAAACACTTAGAAATATAAATTTTACCCTAAGTCCTGCTTTGGGTATATTCGACAAGTTTCGTATGTTGTGTCATTGATGTCAATGTCTTTCCTGAAGTGATCATTTCTATGATTCATTCTTTAATTTGCTTTTATTTGCTTATTCTTTGATTTAGGATTAAATCATATAACTTCTAATTCAATTTTAATTACAAACTTCAAATTCAATTTTAATTACAAATATCCAAGGCCCTTTATTTAATGTAGTTTTTAAAAAATCATGGTATGGTTCTGCTTTTCTGCTTTTGTTTGTAAAGTTTTATGCCTTAATACATTGTCATTTTTTGTGAAGATCCCATATATAAATGAGAAAAAGGTACATCACTTTTAATATTCATTCAATATTCTCCAAAGATCTATTATATCTACTTTTCAAAAATTCTATTCATTTCCTTAATTTCTTTCTTATTTATTTTATGATTAGATTATCTAGGACTGATAGGAGTAAATTGTAGTCCTCTACTCATAATGATTTTGATATTTTCTTCTGTAATTCATCTTTAAATTTGTTGATGCTGTACTATCTCATATATATATATATATATATATATATATGTTTAGTATTGATATTAATGCACTGTCTATGGTACCTTCTTATATAGTTTTCTTCATTATAACTTTCAATACAATTTATTTTTACTTTTGCTTTGTCTCTGTAATTGCCACCCCTGCCGTTTTTATTTCAAGTGAAATATGATGCATCCTGATTCAACTTCTTATTTTAAAACTGTGTTTCTTGTAAACAGCATATTGTTGAATTCTTATTAATAATCTGTTTTACTATCTGCTTCCATCTTATGGGTGCTCTTATCCCCTTCATATTCAGACTTATGACTATAAACTGTGTTTCTTTCAGTTCTATTCTCTTCTATTTATCCTTCTCTTTTTAAAATTCTGTCCCTCCTCAAAAGTCTGTTTTGCTTTTGACAACTGTTTCCCTTAATTAATGCTTTCTCATCATTTTTCCTTCTCTTAGCCCTTTTCCCTCCTAATTATCTTTTGGTTAACATAAATTTCTAACCCAATTGTGAGTATGTATGTATGTATGTATACATACATGTATTCTTTCTTCTTTGAAACAGTACAGATGAGAATGGGGTTCAGGAATTACCCATTCCCTTCTTTTCCCCTTCCATTGTAAAAATTCTTCCCTGAGCACCTCTTTCATGTTAGAAAATGTTCCCCAGTCTTCCCCTCTTTTCCTTTTTATTCCAGTACATCCCTCTTAACTTTTCATTTGCTTTTGATATTATTCCAACTTGATTCCAACGCTCATACCCTCTCTCTAAGTAGATGACTTCTATCTGCCCTAATGATGATAAAGTTATTGGGGGTTACATGTATCATCTTGTTACTTAGGAATGTAAATAATGCAACCTTATTAAGTTCCTCTGGATTTCTCCCTCATGTTTACCTTTTAGTATTTCTCTGTAGTCTTGTGTTTTCTATTCAGCACTGACCTTTTCCTCAGGAATGCTTAGAAGTCTTTTATTTAATTAAATGTCCATTTTGCATCCCATGCACTGTTCTCCCCCAACCTGAGATTATAATAAATTTTGAATATTCAGCTGGAATACTCAGTTTGAATACTCAGTTTTGCTGAGTAGATTGTAATCCTAGCTTCTTTGCTTTGTAGAATATTGTACTCCAAGCCCTATGCTGCTTTATAGTGATGGCTACTAAATCTTGTTGAATTCTGATTCTGGTGTTTGAAATGCTTCTTTCTGGTTGCTTTCATTTTTTTTTTTTTTGAGAACTCTGGAATTTGGCTACAGTATTCCTGGAACTTTTTATTTTGGGATCTCAGGAAGTGATGGCTGGGTTCTTTTAATTTTCACCTTTAGTTTGAAGATATCTGGAATGTTTTACTTTGCAATTTCTTGAAATATATCAAGCTTTTTTTATATATCATGTCTTTCAGTAATTGGTATAATGTGCAATGGAGTGGCCAAATTGCTTTCAGTGATCCAGTACTAGCACAGAGGTCCCCTGTATTCTCTTTCTGATCAGGTAACTATCAGGTAATTTCTTAAATTGTTTCTCCTTGACCTATTTTGTAGATCAGTTGTTTTTCCTGTGAGATATTTCACATTTTCCCATTATTTTAATTCTTTTGACTTTATTTTATTTTTTTCAATACCCCATGGATTCATTAGCTTCCATTTGATCAATTTTAATTTTTAACGAACTATTTCTTTAGTGATGTTTTGTCTCTCTTTCATTTTTTAGCTAAATCTGATTTTAGGAGTTATTTTTAAATGAAGTTTTATACCTCTTTTTTCAGGATGTTAATTGTTTTCCCCCATAATTTTCTTGCACTGCTCTCATTTATTTTCTCACTTTTTGTTCATTTTAAAATCTCCTCTAGGAATTGTTGTGTAGTTTGTGTCCAATCTACATTTTTCTTTGAGGCTTTGCTTATAGATATTTTCAAGTAGTCTTCTTCTGAGTTTTGTCTTGAGTTTCCTTGTCATCATTGTAGTTTTTAAGTTCAAATTCTTTTTTTGTAGTTGTTTAGTCATTTTCCCAGCCTATTTCTTAACTTTAGACTTTATATTGGAGTTGGACTTTGTTTCTCTCTGGGGGGAGATGGAGGAGTGACTGTCCTGAACTTCAGACTTTTATGGTCTACTGTTTTCACAGCTAGCTCTAGGGACCTGCAAGTTTTTGGAGTTACCAAGGTAGTGTGATCCACAGAGAGATCTAGTCCTCCTCTTCTGCTCTGCAGTCTGGATCTTACTGAGGGAGGGCAATTGCTCTCTTGTGACCAACAGGTAGTCCTCCCTTCCCTGGAACTGTGACTCAAAACTAGTATAATGTGTAATGGAGTGCCCAAATTGCATCCTGTGCATCCAGTGCTATCACAGGGGTCCCCTCTATTCTCTTTTGGTTGGTTGTGTAATTTAGGTTTTTTACCATATTTACCATACTATTACCATATTTACCAACTATTTACCATAGTTTAAAAAAAGTTATTTAGAAATTAATGTTGGGAGTGCTCAGGGTAAATGCTTGTTTACTCCATTATCTTGGTTTTGCTCCTTGTGTAAAATCTTTATGAGAGGTATTTTCAAAGGAATTGAGGGTATCCTTTATGAGGGTATTAATAGATAACGAGTAGGTTTTCACAAGCAGTATTTTAAAATTCAACTCATCTTTAGCATTTCACACTTAACTGAAAGAAGCAAAAATATAAGATTCCAGTGTTTGTTGATTGTGAAAAAATAAAACAAAACATTTGATTCAGTGGAATAAAATGCTGTTTTACAGGCTCTTTTACAGAGAGATATTTTTTATTCATGCATTAAGGTAATTTAGGATTCCTTCGAAGAAATCACAGAAGTAACCCAGTTCAGTGACCATCTTTGTTAATCAATACCAGGTAATGTACAAAATAGGAAGGTATCTACTGCGATGATGGAGGTTTTATCCACAGTCTAAGTTAAAAGGGTATTACCTTCAAATGGTGATGTCTTCTAGTTGCTCTTGTTTTCAGAAGATATATTATTTGCCAAGAAATTTCAGAGCTTCATGGAAAGGGTTAATAATTATTCAAATAAATTATTATATTATATTATAAATTATATTCAAATATAATTATTTAATCAATTATTCAAATTATCCAGCTATACAGGAAAGGCCAAGCAGATAGAGTGTTTATTGTACACATTTCAACATTGATTTCTATAGACATCCTATAGAACTTGTCTAGTAGTATGAACATCTGGGACAGGTACTAAAGGTAAACAGTGAGCTGGGCCCAGACTTGACAGGAATGAGGAGACTGGACTGCTTTCAAGTCTTTTCAAGGTTCCTTTATTGATTTCAAGCATTCTCAGCAAAGGCCTGTCTTTCAATGCTAACATCTTAGCCTTGTTGCAGTATGTTATTGAGATGTGGAAGAACATAGCCTCGGAAGAACTAAGATAAAAATCAGATCAAGAGCAAATGAATTCTACATGATTAGTGTGAAGAGGCAATGACAAATCAATAAGCAACTTCAAAGAACAGGAGTAAGAATGTCATCAAATAATCTGACAGAAAGAAAAAAAATGGGATAGTCATGTGCTTGTGTCAAGGAGTGACAGGTGATAGAGTGCTCTACTGCTCTACTGGTAATAACCAGAAGAAAGCAAAGAAGACACTTATTTCTCTAGTAAGGATCTCATTTCCAAGATATTTAAGGAATGTATTCAAATTTATAAGAATAGGAGCCATTTCCTAATTGATTAATGATTAGAAAATATGAACAGGCAGTTTTTAGAAGAAGAAACCTAAGCTATCCATAGGCATATGAAAAAATTCTCCAAATGACTAAAAATTAGAGAAATGCAAATTAAAACACTTCTGAGGTTCTAGCTCATATCAGTAAGAATGACAGGTTGCAACAAAGGAAAATAACAAATGTTGGTGAATCTTTGTGGAAAATTGTTGCAGCTGATTATTTTACAACATTGCTGTTACTTTGTACATAGTACATTTTACTTTGCATCAGCTCATGTAAGTCTTTCCAGGTTAATTTGAAAGCATCCTGCTCATCATTTCTTACACCACAGTAGTATTCCATCACCTAGAACAATTTGTTCAGCCTTTCCCCAATGGATGGGCATACTCCCAGTTTCCAGTTCCCTGCCACCAGAAAATAACTGATATAAATATTTCCATATATGCATAGGTGCTTTTTACCTTTTTTATCTCTTTTTGGAATAGACTTAGTAGTGGTGCTTCTAGTTCAAAGGGGATGCATGGTTTTATAACCCCACCTTGGGCATAGTTACAAACTGCTCTCAAGAATGTATCACAAGTTCCGATGTGCTGGTGCTCCTCCTTACCCTGGAACTGCCATCCAGGACTGTGACCAAGATCTGAGTATGAGCAAAGCAGAATCCTGCTCCCCAGTGCCAGTAAAGAAACCCATGTAGTCTCCTTCTCATCAGTTGTTCAACCCCTTATCATCTGTGGGTTGAGAGCTCTGGAATTCCCTGCTGATACAGTGGCTCCCAAGGCTTGCTCCTGACTTGCTGGATTCATCTCAGTGAAATAGACCTTTCTTACCTACCTTTGGCTTTGGCTGGAAAATTATTTCACTCTGTCCTTTTGTGGGTTCTGCTGCTCCAGGAATTGTTTTATGGCATTGTTTAATGGTTTTTGGAGGGCTGTGAGGAGAGCTCAAATGAGTTACTGTCTTTTCTTCACCCTCTTGCCTCCACCTTCCACATTTTAATTTTTTAAAAAGAAGTAAAAAAAGTCTTCTAGCAAGTTCAGGGAATACTCCTGGTGATGATTTAGAAGAAGATGGACAAAAGGTGTAGGATAGGCGAACATGGATAGATTTTGATCTATATTACTTGAAGAAACTTCCAAATTAGTGAGTTCATGGATCCACTGGCATTAGAGTAAAGCTTTTTATGAACCATTATTATTTAGTATAGTGTCCTTCCTCTACAGTCGGTGTCTACCAGGTGTGGGGAAGCTGTAGCCTCAAGAACACATGTGGCCCCCTAGGTCCTCAAGTGCAGCTCTTTGACTGAATCCAAACTTCACAAAACAAATCCTCTTAATAAAAAGATTTGTTTTGTACAACTTGAACTCAGTCAAAAAAGGCCACACTCAAGGATCTTGAAGGCCATGTATGACCTGGAGGCTGCAGGATAGATGTTAGCAGATGAGCTAAGTATGGATAGACCCATTGGTAAGTTTGTTGAATGGTGTTCATTTTGGGGGCTGCAAAATTCCTTTAGTAACGCATAGAGGGAAACTGACATTCTCATGAAAGGGTGGAAGTGTGCCCCAAACAAACCAGAAATCCTTAAAGAAAGGAAGCTGAGATATATAGTTCACTTTCTCAGGTGAGAAAAATATTCCAGTGTAGTTTAGGGATATCTTCTATACTTAAGAGTTCAAAAAAAGGGATTTCTGCTTAAAGTCGTGTTCTGGTTAATCCAGGTTCCCTTGAATTAAGATTTTACTGATTACTAGCCCCTCGTTCCAGGGTTGTATAAATGTGTCACAATTCTTCATGTTGTCAGTGAAATTAAAAGCCAGACACTGCCAAGCTCATCTGGCAGGTACATAAATAGAAGAGTCCCCATCTGACCAAACCATGCCAAAAAGGATATGTATGAATGAACTTCCAAGTTAGCCTCTCCTGTAGGTTCACAGCCAGAGCTTATTAGAATGACTTCATTTCCCCCTTCTAAATTTTCTTTTCCTCTTTCATTTCACCCTCCAGAATAATTTCTCCAATCTCATTTCTTAATTTCCTCTTAGCCCATCCTCTATTTCCTCTTTCCTGTCTCAGACAAACCTAGATCCAATTGTTGAAGTCAGAGAAGTAAATTCCTGTCCAGGTATAATTCACTCTTTGGATGAATTAGTTCATGGGGTACATCACTAATTAAACCCCATTTTCTCTTCACTACTACTGTAATCAGGTACCTTTATAGACTAAGAAACTGAGCCACCAAGGAGGAATCTTACTCTCCAAAACCTACACAGCAAGCCAGCTGCAAAGCTGAGATTAGAAATCAGATTTCCTGACTCCAAGCTCTTTGCCCCCGCTGGTAACACTATTTCCTGCCCTCCCCAAATAATTTTGCTCTTTTTTCCCTCTCTTTCCCTTCTGTCAGTTTCTAATCCTCCACTCCCCATTCCTTTCCTCTAAGAGGGTGGGAGTGTGGGGGTTTCTGCACTATTTAATGGAGAATAAACATACTGACCCAAACTAGTTGAGACATGTTTACAGGGTGAGTTGGAAAATGTCCAAATTGTAGGCCACTGACAAGCAACAGCCCCTTGTTGGAGTAGAGCAAGCATTGTTTCTGGTCAAGAAGGCATTCCCCCTCTCATCAGCTGGTCTGTGCCTTGCACTGTAATAATGAAGTTCAATCTGATTGGTGATTTTCATCACCAATTCCTTTTCATCAGTGGAAATGGGAGCATGAGACAAAAGAAACCTGCCAGAAGTTAAGTACAAGTGAGCTTCCAAGATCCATCATTTCAATGGCTTTGCAGTAATATCTAGAACATGCCTTAATAACTAAGACATATATCCTTGGGCAGGTCAGTTGCACGTAAAAGACATCTGGCATGTATTTTCTGGTCTAAAATTATAGCATTCCCCCTCAAGCGGTTTATATTTCTAAGAAGAGGGAGAGAAGGAAAAAAAACACATGATGAAGTACTATCCTGACAATTTGTCACTAGACATAAAATAAAAATTAAAAGTCCAGAGCTGTTATTATGTTAAAAAAAATGAAAGTAAAGGAATTTCGCCAGAGTGTTAACTGTAGATTTGCTTATTTTCTTGTCACTCTAGCAAGTTATCTGAGTTTGGAGAATGTTGCTCATGTCGTATTTTATTAGAGGGGCATCAGGGAGGTCCCAGAGTTATGTGGGCAGTGGGAAGCTCTGGACTTTCACCAGCAATGTGAGGCAAAACATTGTTCTCTATTTTCAGTCACTAAAGAAAGCTGATTTCTGTAGTGACTGCCGATTTCTCCTGGGATTGGATATACAAATGTAAGTGAACAGAGCAGCAAGTTAGAGAAAAGGAGAGAACCTCCATTAAGATATTTCAAGAGCACTAGTAGAAACTGCTCATTTTAGACCAAACAGTACTCAAATGGAATTACACTTCTTAGATAGAGGACAAGGGAGATAGAGCAATAACCTTTTCTTACCAATATGCAAGATATTAGATATGAGAGGGAAAGGAGGGAAGAAGAAATTATAATAATTAGTATTCTTTTAAACCCATTTGAACTAATTCTACTTTCCTCCAGATTAATACAATTGTCCCTTCCACATTACAACTTTCTCCATCGTGGTTTTGATATCCCAGGTTGGCATATGAAATTAATGGGAATTTCAGGGGAGTTTTGCAGAAGCTGCAGATGACACACAAAGGCTAGCAAACAGCACAGAAAAATAATTAAGCCAAATTTCATAATAAGGTATTATAAATACTTCATAAAAGAAAAAGAACAAATTCAGACTTCTTCTCTTGTATGAAGGGAGGGCCAAAAATTTTACATGAATTTTCCAGATCTCAGGGGGCACTGCACCCCTTATGCCCTTGATGTGGAAGGGATAACTGTATAAGTGACCTGAGAGTAGGGATTGTTTCAGATTTTTTTTGCATTTGTATGAACCAATGCCTAACATAGTACCTGGAATATAAAAGGTGCTTAACATACATTTGCTGATTGATATCTTACATGATGTTAGCTTTCTGGGATGCATACATGCAGTATTGCAACAGTATTGTAACTGGAACTTTTTTCTCAAGGCCCTGATATTTCGAGGCTGCTTATAATACTTACACTTCTTCAGCAGCTAAGAAAAAATCCATTTAACACCCAGTTAGCAATAATAATTCGCAGAAATGGGAAATTAAGATAACATGCTTTTTCCTCTGGAAGTGACTGCATTCCAGATAAGTTCCTTCACAGTCTGACTTTATCCTACATTTATCCATTTCCCCAAATGGGATCTTCCCCAGGAGTAGCTTTTTTAGTATGCATGAGTCTGTAGCCACACACTGTGGGCCTATGTTCTGAAGTGTCCCCTCCCAACTCTTAATTAAAAAAAATGATTTGAGGGCACCTAGATCCAGGTGGCATACACACACACATACACACACACATACACACACACACATACACACACGTATACACATAGACGCAGACAGAAAGATAAACAGATAGATAGATAGATAGATAGATAGATAGATAGATAGATAGATAGATAGATAAATAGATAATGCTTCTGTTTACCTAGAAACGGGCAGCTGGGCTATATTATTGCTTCCAAGCATTTTCTGTGGATGAGATCTCTATTTTAAATATTCATCTGGCAGGACTTAGAATGCCCCATGTTGGTCCCTTTCTAGACAGTTCCCAACTTCCTCTGAGAACCTGAGAAAGCTTTCTGGAAGAGCTTCTTAATTATGAAAACATGATCTTTATGCACTTCAACCTCTCTCAAGCATTTAAATCCTCACTTATAGCTACCGTTTATCCTTGGTAGCTCAGCAGAATGGATGATATATAGGAAGCACCTGTACTTACAAGTTCCCCGTCCTGCGATAATGAATTAGACTCCCTAAGCCTTAGTTTACTTACTTGTAGTATGGGAATACTAGCAATTACTTCACAGGGGTGTTATGAGGATTGAATGAGAGTATATCTATGAAGGGTTTTGCTCTCAAAGCATGAGCTTTTATTATTATAGTAACAGATTAGGACAATTTTAGGCTGGTGAAGAAACACTGACCAGAGACAAGGATATTGATTATGGTGAAGAATCATTCCTGTTCCTTTCTAAGGCTTTTTATTCAGTTTTGTAGCTTCTGTGTATTTGCCAGGGACAAGTTGAGTTCCAAGTAGGTCTCTCTGGACTTTGGAGCCCAGGAAGTCAACATTCGTGAGCATTTTTTCTGTTATATATAGGGCCACACAGAAGCTATGATTTATCCTAATGCTGATATTATCATTGTCTCTGCTTTCATGAAGTCACTTTTCCAGAATGCCCCTGTACCAAGCATGATCTTTGCTGTCTGTATCCAGCTCTCTCAGACACAGCTCAGAACTGGACATACATCCTATTAGTCCTGCCTCTGATGCTAGAGACTCGGTCTCTGATTCCTGTTTCCTGGCCTTCTATGTTAGGGGCCAGCATATGATGACTATTTTATTGTGTCCCTATGCACTACCCAGAAATCAGTGTGTTCTCTTGTTAATATTTTTGTTTAGTGCATGTCCTCTTGAAAAGTATCCTTCCTCAGACTAAGAGGTTTCCCTATACCCTCTGATTTTCCAGCTTTCTAAGATGTTTAATCAAAAACACTAAACCAGGAAAATTCTAATTAGAAAATCAGCAGAATGGTGCTAAGTTAATAATAAAATGTTAACAATAATAGTGGACAGTAAGAATATAAAGTAATATCACACAAAGTACTAGTAGCTAATAAAGTAGATTGCTTTCTTTATTTGTTAAATGAGTTGGTTGGGTTAGATGATCTCTAAAGTCTCTTTGAATTCTTGGAGTCTTTCTTCTAAAATTCCATGTTCTAAGGCCCCTTCTACCTCTTTTCTATGTTTCTACATTCTATCTTAGATTCCTTCTAGTTTTAATGTTCTCTGTTCTGATACCCTATCTCATAAAACACCCTCCATGCCTAACATCCTATGTCCTAATTTTTATGTTCTAACATTCTATTTTCTTTGATTACTTCTAGCTTTAATGTTCTTTGTTCTGATGTCATATGTTATAAAACATCCTCTAGGTCTAACATCCTCTGTCCTAAAGTCCCTTCTATCTCCAAAACTCCAGGATTCTAGAACTCTATCATTGTCGAGACATAATTTGAGAAAAAGTCATGACTGCTCTGTCATATCTTGTATGTTCTCATATTCTGTCTTCCCAAACTTCCTGCCCCACATCTGGCTCGTAGACCACATACCACATCCCTACCATGATGCCATCCAAACCAAACACCAATGTAGGGCACATTAATAATAGCATAGAGTAAAACAATAGCAGTACAGGCTACACAGGTATACAGTAAAGCCCCCCAAACTTGAAGGATTTCAAGTACAGTTCAGTGATGGCAAAACTTAAAATATCTCTGAGCTATAAAGTGAATAAATGGAATCTAATCACTCATACCCAGGAATATATGTTGTACATGTATTAAAAGTTTATGTTTGCTACTCACAGGGACCATATTTCTGAAAAATAAGAAACCAAGTCCATTACAATCCATTTCAGTATACCAGAAAGGTAGTTTGTTAAGCATTGGACTCCACTGTTGATCACAAAGAACAACAGATGATAGGCACAATTCAGTACAGAAATGGTTCTGATAACTTTTTCAAATGCTCCACACATATCTTCATTACATTCAGGATGCCAGGATTCTTGTTACCTGAGTTGACTCTAGAAGTTGCTTTGAACTCTGTCTGCTTATTTTAGGATTCTCAGAAACTGAACCATTTTCTATAGGACACACAGTAGGTAAAAAGCTAATTATTTTAGGACCTCATCATCATTAATAAATGCCTACTTTGGGGGCAGAGATACATGGTATATAAAGCACTGCCCCTGGAGTCAAGAGAAATTAAGTTCAAATCCAACCTCAGACATTTGACACTTACTAGTCATGTGACTCTGGGCAAGTCACAACCCCAAATGCCACACACGCACACACACATACACACACACACACACACAAACTTTTTAATTAGAAACAGTCAAATAGACATTGTTTTCTCATTCAATACTGCAATATATTTATTATTATTCAACATATAGACTCCAGTGTTGGAAAATTTCAACCTATATCTGGCATATTTCCCTCAGTTCCTGGAACTGCATTTTAGGAAAAGTATTAACAAATGGGCTCATTCAGAGGGTGGCAAAGATGGTGAAAGGACTGTGGGCCATGCCAAATAAGAATTAGTTAAAGTAACTGGAATGTTAAGCCATTAGAAAAGACTTTGGGGGTACAAGGTAACTATCTTTTTTTTTCTTTTATTAATTTATTTGTTTAACTTTTTTTTACATTCATTTTTGCAAAATTTTGGGTTCCAAATTTTCTCCCCATTTGTCCCCTCCCCCCACCCCAATACACTGAGCATTCTAATTGCCACTATCACCAATCTGCCCTCTCTTCTATCACCCCTCCCTTCCCTTGTGCCCATCTTCTCTTTTGTCCTGTAGGGCCAGATAACTTTCTATTCCCCATTACCTGTATTTCTTATTTCCTAGTAGCAAGAACAATAGTTGACAGTTGTTCCTAAAACTGTGGGCTCCTACTTCTCCCTATCCCTCCCTCCCCACCCATTCCCTTTGGGAAGGCAGGCAATTCAACATAGGCCATATCTGTGTAGTTTTGCAAATGACTTCCATAATAGTTGTGTTGTGTAAGACTAACTATATTTCCCTCCATCGTATCCTGCCCCCCATTGCTTCTATTCTCTTTTGATCCTGTCCCTCCCCAAGAGTGTTGATTTCAAATTGCTCCCTCCTCCCATTGCCCTCCCTTCCATCATCCCCCCACCCTGCTTGTCCCCTTCTCCCCCAGTTTCCTGTATTGTAAGATAAGTTTTCATCCCAAAATGAGTGTGCATTTTATTCCTTCCTTTAGTCAAATGTGATGAGAGTAAACTTCATGTTTTTCTCTCAGCTCCCCTCTTTTTCCCTCCACTAAAAAGTCTCCTGCCTTCCCCTTCTATGAGAGATAATTTGCCCCATTCCATTTCTCCCTCTCTCCTCCCGATACATTTCTATCTCACCGTTTAAGGTAACTATCTTCTAATACTTTAAGGGATGTCATATACAAGAGAAACTTGACTTGTTCTCCTTGGTTCCAGAGAGTGGAAACAGGTAGAAGAGATTTAAGATCTACTTAAATAGATAGATTTAAGTGAGATATAAAGTAAAATCTTCCTAACTATTAGAGTGGTCCAAAAGTGGAATGGGATACCTATCACTGGAAGTCTTTAACCAGAGGCTAGATGACACAGATATTTTAGGGGGAATTCTTATTCATACCTTGATAAATTGTCCCAGAGGACCTGTGAGGTCTCTTTTAGCTCTGAGATTCTGTGTGAAAACCTCTGGATTAGTGTGAGTGTTCTCATTGTGTGGGATTTCACACTTGGAGGATAAGTCAATCATGCTCAGCAAATGTCCTATTCACTAAGGAATGTTGAACATCTAGGTTATGAGCAAAATCATGCAGGTGATAAGTAGCTTTCTAGGTAATTTACCTTCCATTTGCACATTCCTTTCATCACCTTCTTAAGGCAATAATAGGAACTGCAGGTCTTTTATTAGTCTCTCCATTAAGTTGTCTTTTTTTTTCTTTTGTGAGTGGAGACCAGACAATAAATCATTAGCAGGGATTCTTAAGTTGTGGTCGAGTTCTTTGGATGGTTTTCAGGGGGTGTATGAATTTGGATGAGAGAAAAACTTACATCTTTTCTTCTCACTAACGTCTAACTGAAATTTAGCATTTCCTTCAATTATGAATATAGGTAACAAAACATTATTTTTAGAAGAGGTCCCTAAGCTTTACCAGACTTCCAAAGAATTCTGTCATTCTCTCTCTGTCTCTCTCTCTCTCTGTCTCTCTCTCTCTGTCTCTGTCTCTCTCTCTCTGTCTCTCTCTCTCTCTCTCTCTCTCTCTCTCTCTCACACACACACACACACACACACACACACACACACACACACACGATTAATGTCCCCCGCCCCCCCTGCCACTGGCCTTCCTATCTATTAACTGAATTTTTAACATGTTTGGGTATTTTCCAATCTGTCTATACTTTCTGCCACACAGATATTGCTCCACTCATCATCTGTAATACTTTTCAACCATCAACCTATATTCTAGATGTCTATCCTTCACATGGAATATATCTTGATGTCCCATTTGAGATCCAGTTTATACTCTCATTGTGGTGGTCTCTGATTCTCCAATCAATCGCTTTACAAACATTTATCAGATTGCTATTATTATCAGAAACTTACCGTACGTTGGGCTCTAAGGGTTCAGATATAAAAGTGAAACTGCCAATGCCATGAAGGGGATGGCATTTTATTGTATTTTGTTGTTATTGGCAGGCATATTCTGAAGTAAATAAAAGATGTCTTTAGCACCTCTAGAGATTGGCATAATGCCATTTCTTAGGCTGGAAATAATGGTATTTGAATGTTTACTTCTATCTGAGTAGGCATGGTTTTATAGATTTAACACAGTTCACAAGACTGCCAGTAAGGAGCTACCCATCTACTTATGGCTACTGGACTAAGTGGTTTCTAACATCCTAGAAACAATCCATTATTCAAATAGCTTTTACTCTCTCCTTTCCCTGGAATTTTCCTTTTGTAGTCATTTCTGATCATCTGTGTTTAGATACAGTGAAATAGATCTCTATCCTATCCTATCTATTTCCACCAATTCTCTTCAATCAATCTTGATTATCTCTCAGGCTTCCAAGCCCACAGATTTCGTAGGTTACAAGTTACAGACCATAGCCTGTATTTCATATTCTCCTCCTTGAAAGTCCTTAACAAGCCCCCTTCTCCAATCAATTCTCAGTGGATATTCCATGTCCTCCGTGAAGTCTACCTAGACACCACGTAGACATATAGTGCTTAGTATCAATTTTATGTTTGAATTCTGTGTAATTTTTTAAATAACATTTCCCTAGCTGTAGCTGAACATGTTAACTTTTGTAACCCTCCCAAATAATAGCACTCTTTGAAATCTTTTTTTTTTTTATCTATTCTCCTTTCTCCTCCTCCCTCATGGTCTTTCTATGAACTTCTTTTCTTCTCTTACTGTGAAAACTCTGTGGTTGCTTTCTCAGAACTTGTGATAACAAATAGATTCTTCCCTTGTCTGAGTAATGTGCTTTCTGTTTGTGTATTCGAGACCACCTTCTTAAGACAGTAAGAGAGATTGCATGTCTTCCATTGCCTTATTCATTCATTTATTCTTATTTTTCTTTGAAATTCTTGAGGATGTGTTCACAGTATGTGTATCCTGCTTGTGGGTTTGAAAGACACAATTGCCAATCTGCCATGAACATTAAAAATAAAAGGATGATATAGAGAGCATAGTTCAGAGAGGAAAAGCACTAACTTGGGGTCGAAGTGCAAATCTTGACTATCACTTGGTCACTTTAACTCTGTAGGCCTCAGTTTCCCAATCAGTAAAATAATCACCAAATATCTAATATCAATTCCAGCACTAAATTGAGCATCTAATGTACCACCAGGTTAGTTTTATGCTTTTGATTAATGCAGCAATATTTTGGTATACTTTTAAAAAAATGAATCTGACATTTTCCCCTTGCTAAATTCTTAAGGAATCATTTTTCTGAAGGAGTAAGTTACGTCCCTCTTTTACTTGGAGGACGTTTTGCTTTACTTTCTAAATATTCCTCTTGGAGATTTTGCAACTGTGTTGGGAAGGATTGCAAAGCCTTATTTTCTATTTTTGAGTTATCTAAAATAGTGTATACTAAGTCATTCCCCAGTAGATAAGGGGTCAAAAGATAAGAACAATTTTCATGAAAAAAATTCTTTATAATTATTTGAGGAAAGCTCCACATCACTAATTATTAGAGGAATATAAATCAAAACAACTTCATACTATGCAAATTGGCAAAGATGAGAAAAAATGAAAAGAGTCAATGTTAAGTCAAGTCAACAGGTATTTATTAATCCTACACTATGTACCAGGCACTAAGTGCTAGCAATATAGATACAAGCAAAAAGAAGGTCCCTGCCTTCAAGGAGTTTATATTCTGATGGAGGACGACAACTCATAGAAGGGAGTAGCAAAGGTATGGAGGAAAAGAAGTCAAGTTAAGAATGGGTCCTAGGAAAGAACAAAGGAGTGAACATACATCACCTGGGTAATTTCTTTAAAATTATGAAGGAATTGATCATTCAGAAGAATGGGCTACAGGAGCAGAGTAATCTTCCATGGTGAGAAGGCTCCTGGAGAAGAGTGATCTTTTGGAGACAATAATTTGCTGATGGTGGAATTATGAATCATCATAAATGTTCTGGAAAACAATTTGGACTTATGCTAAGAAAGTAACTAAAACATCTGTACTCTTTGATGTGAAGATCTTACTTTTAGCCCTATGCTCCAAGGAAATCAAAGGCAGAAATTAAGGCTTATAAGTAAGAAAGAAAGGCAAAAATATTTATAGTCACACTTTTTATTATAATCAAAGGATTGGAAGTAAAGTCTATGTCTATCAACTGGATAATGGCTTTAAGAAATGATTACTATGATAAATATAGAAAAACACTGAAAGAATTACATGAACTGATACCAAATGCAATAATCAGAGTCAGGAAGTGGCTATAATAATAGAGAAAACAACAACCAAATAAACTAAATATTATGACCAACTTTGGCTCCAAAGATGAAATATGGCAAGGCTTCTCTCTTACCTTCTTTGAAGAAGTGAGGAACTATGAGTATGGAATACAGAATATAATGTCCCAACTTGTTCAATGTATTGGTTACCATTGATGAACTGGTTTTATTTCTTCTTTTATGTTAAAAAAAAAAGTTTGATACTTTGGGAAGGGAAAGAAAGGATTTGTTAACTGGAAAATGTAGGCAATACAAAAAACAAATGTTACCAGAAAATGTTATCAGAACTGTATGAATTAAGAGAAACAAGACTGGCTTTAAAATTAGAGAACTGGGATTTTAATCCTAACTCTACTTCTACTATCTTTGTGACCTTAGTCAAGTCACTTAGTATCTCCAAATCTCAGTTTCTTTGGGGTACAGAGGCCTTGACTTCTATGTCTTTCCCTGATGGTAAGCGTTGATCCTCCTTATCAGAAACGAAAGGCAGAAACATCTGTTGACCAAAAAAGTAGACTTCTATGGTCTTATTTTTCTTCCCTTTTCTGGGCATTTTCCCAGCCAGTTCCTTGACTTCTGAGATTCCTCTCCACCCCCTCCTAGATCCACCCAGCTAGTGCTTGGGGTCTGAGATTCAAATGCTGCTCTCCAGCCTCAGGGCTTTCAGCAGCAAGCGTGGCTGCTATTCAATGTGAGCTTAAGTTCTGGTGCTCAGGTGGGGGCAGGGCCGCCTCCCAGGCTCAGTTCCCTCAGGGGATTTATGCAGAGACCTTCAACAATGGAGTTCCTGTTTGCTCTAGGAGCTCCTGGCCACTGCTGCCTCTGCTGCTGCCTCCCAAGGGGGCCCGAGTCATGGAGACACCCTGCTTCCCTCTCGGCCAGCCTAGAAGTCTCTCTCATTGACCTGAACTGCCTGTGGGTGGAGGGAACTTCACGGCCACCGGAGATTCCATCCCTGAAGCCTGCTCGGATCTGCTCCTCTGGGGCCGCACGGCCAGGGCAGGGCAGGGGTGGGCTCCGCTGTCCAGTGTGCGACAGACCTTTGGGGTCAGTTTTTCAGGGCTCTCTGGAATGGAAATCTCCTCTGCTCCATTGCTTCATGGCTTGCACTTCTCCAGAATTTGTGAGGAGTTCTTTTTACAGGAAATTTATGGGCTGTGGATTCGGAGCTAGCATATGTGAGTCTTCTACTCTGCCATCTTGGCTCTTCCTCCCAAATCTCAGTTTCTTCTTGTGCAAAATGAGAAGACTGAGTCAAATGTTCTCTTAGATCTCTATCAGTTGAAATCTACAAATCTTGAGAATTTCTTCTTGTATCTATAGTAACAAACAATCTCACTCATTCATACTTATACTACCTTCTAAACTACATCATAAAGCATAAGGAGCTCTGGATTTCTATATTTAGAGGATCTGGATTTTTTATATTCTGCCTCTACTATTTCTCAAAATTTGACCTTGGAAATATTAATAAAATATTAAATTCTTGGAAGTGTTAATAAAATATTATGTCATCTTTAAATGAAAGGAGTAGGTGATCTGGATAATCTCTAAGTTCTCTGCCACAGGCAGCTAGGTGGTGCAGAGGATAGAGCACCAGGGCAGGAGTCAGGAGGACTTGAGTTCAGATCTCACCTCAGACACTTGACACTCACTAGCTGTGTGACCTTGGGCAAGTCACTTAACCCCAATTGTCTCATCCTGGGTCATCTCCAGTCATCCTGATAAATATCTGGTCACTGGATTCAGATGGATTTGGAGGAGAAGTGAGGCTGGTGACATGCACAGCCTTCCCTCACTCAAAACAAAGTCAAGTGCAAGTTATGTCATCATTTCTCTGATGACATGGTCTTCTTTGGCAATGAAGGATGAACACAAAAAGTTCTCTGCCAGATATGACATCTTATCTCTTTATCTTCTATGCTCTATTTTTAAAATTGCTTATTAGGAACAGCTATGATATTTTTGTAATGGAACCCATATTTATGATTCACGGGGCTGAATGTGACCATGACATATATGTTGAGACCTAATAGGGATCCCTGACCTGGAAAAATAATACCAAAAATTACCTGAAAGACCATGTGGTCAAGCTATGGTTTAGGCTTACTACAAATTCATCCTGCTATAAACACACTTGCAAAGGATGGTAGTTGTGGAACACTGTGGAATTCTGAGAATACCAGGGCCAGTCCAAGTAAGTGGCAAGGACACCTCAGACAGTCTTCAGACAAGCCACAGGAACACCAATTTTTTTTTTTCCACTGTTCTTTCTGGTATCCAGCATTCTTTGATTTTCCATACTCAGGTTAGAATGTGACCCTTCCTCCACCCCGTTGCCTTATGATCTGGTGTTTGCAACAGTTTTGTGGGAGAGTAAGTGATTCCATACATGTCACACAGATGTTGACAGTGGAAAATAAAAACACATAGAAAGAAACATGTCCTCAACTCTTAGCCCCTGTTCTCTGAAAATTAGATTTTCCAGGTAAGCAAAGGAACAGCTATTAAAAGGTAAGTAGGACAGATACCATAAATACATGGGAAGACAAACCTTGAGAAAGTGATTGACATTTTGTATAGAGAGCTGAATATGTCTTCAGAAGACCTGAATTTGAATTGCAAGTCCAAGATTTACTTATTGTATGAACATAAACAAGTCACTCATTTCTTCCTTGTCTCAGTTTCCTCGTCTGTAAAAGATCATTAAATTATAGATTTGAAACTTGTAGAGAGCAGATGTTCTTAAATTATCATTCATAAACTTTTAAACAACATTTTGATAACCATTTCAGTATAGTTTATTTTCTTTGTAATCATATATATTTTATTTTATACATTTAAAAATATTTTACTATGGGTTTCATTAACGTGCCAAAAAAGGGCCATGACGCACAGAGAAATATTATGAACCTTTGACTTAGTCAAATGGTCTAACCTTCTCTTTAAAGAGGAGAAAATTGAAACCCAGTGTATGGTTTGAAGCAAAACAGGAATAGATATATCTTTACAATCTTCTCCCCCTTTATTTTCCAAGGCAGACTGACTCCTGGTAGGAGAAGGAAAATAGGAGGTCAGAAGGGCCATCAGCTGGCCATGTTGCTCTCCTCAGATGCTTGGATTATATCTTTTTATTTCCTTACTTAGTCTAGGTGGTGCAACTTTGAGATTCAAGCTAAACATCTGGTCACTGTTTCTAAAAGGATAAAGGAGAACCCAGAGCTTTTTATGCAATGCTTAACTTTCTTCATACCAAATGCTGGTGTCACAATAAGCACACAAACAGCTAAGAACCCCATTTTATTCAAATCAAAGCAAAACAGAATTCAGAGAAAGTATACATGGGAGAATATATATCAGACAATACAGATGGAAGAAGCTCTGCCATTTTGAGTGAGACAAATCAGTTCAACCAAAAGAGAGTTTCAGGTCTCACCCAAAGAAGAAATACCCTGAAGTTTCTCATGCAGCAAGCTGGGGATAGGGACAGGATCCAAGTTCTACCTGTCTGCTTCTTCCCAGAATCTTTCTTTCCTTGTTTCCTTCAAAGGAACTTGGAATCCTACTCATTTCCTCTCTTGACAATGGGAAGTAGAAGAATCTGAAGAGACTGAGGAAACTGGATCTCTTTTCTCTTTCTCCTGCTCTCATCAGCTTCTCCTTACCCCTCCCAAAGGAATAGGTCATTGATGTCCATCAACAACCACAAGGAGTTTATCACACAAGTGACCCTTCAAACCAGGCTTACTTTTGTACCATGTGCCCTTTATACCCTTTAGCATCCTAGTCACTATAGACACTCCCTAATTTTTATCAATATGCTTCCTAAAAGGTGATACTGTTATCAGAATACAATTCTTCAAATGGACAGAGTATATCACTGCCACATATAGAGATATGCATGTATAGGTACATATGTTGTTTCCTAATAATAATTTAGAGCCCCTACTCCTCACATTGGCCCTAGTTAAAGAAGATACATCCCTCAAATAAGTAATCATATTTGCAAAGATAGGGGAAAATGGATTTTCTGTGGATATAAATTAAAATAATCAGGATAATTTATTAAGAATGTATTCAGCCTTTATCCCATTTCCACTGAATACTCACATTTTACTGACAATGAATGAATATCAGAGAGAATCATTTCTGAAAGAGGCATGCATACATGTACATACATTTGCACATGTATATTGAAATCATCCTACAAAGAACATAGTAGTATAGTTATCTGGACTACATAACTACCTAGAATAGACACTGTGCCCCAGAATACTTTACCCTTTCATCCCCAGAAACTTCTGTCCAGGTACCTTAGCTCTCTGTTTGCTAGTTTCCTGAATTGTCTGCTAAATCTATGTCATATTCCAAGCATGGTTCACCCAACTCCCCCACAAATTCCTCTCAAATTGCCTTTGTACCTGTACCAGAACTATGCCACAGAAGACTTAACCCTTTCATAAGCAGAAATACCTACTATGGGGTCCATTCATCTGAATTAGTGGTTGACTCATCCCCTCTTCCTTACCCTCCATCTTTTCAGTTCTTGGACCATAATCAAATTGGCTCCGGATGATTTGTCTGAAAAGGATAGCTAGTTTACTAACTATCCCTATAACTCTTCAAGAAAAATATTCATTCCTCCCAGACCACCACTCTCCTATATATTGTCTCCCTAATTCAAATGAAGGTTCCTTGAGAATAGATTCTGCCTTTGTTTTTGTATTTGTATCCCAAGCACTTAGCTAGTACTTGGCATGCCGTAAGCATTAATAAATACTTTTAAATTAATCCATTCATCTAGATTTTGACATTTAACAAAATTCCATTCCTTTCAATAGAACATGTATGCCTTTTAGTAGTTACCTAAATTATATGCAAAGTTACATTGGTTTATTCTTGTTACTGCTTTTCTGAATATTGCTTGGAAATTGCTGTAAATTTCAGTATCCCATATGACTTACATACCTTATGACTTCTCTCTGTCTATGTCTGTGTCTATCTGTCTTCCTCTCCCTGTTTCACTTAATCTCAATACTTTTATTGTTTTTAAAGTGATCCCTCTGCCAAACACCATAAACAAATTGCCATCTCCAATAAAGACTCTGGGAACCTCTCAGTCATAGGTCCTATATACTAAATTACATGTCTCTTGTCATGTCATTTTCTTCTGCTTCTTAAATGAATCAAACAAAATGCAGTTATTAACTGAAGCTGATTATGGTATAAAATAATTCAGACATACAGGTTCCCTAACCACTTAGAACTTAGCCTTCATTCATTAGTTCAATGAACATTTTTTATATCAAGATATGTTAAGTCCTGGGTTAAAAAGATAGATTTAAAATTGATCAAGCTATAAATGATCTTCCAATCTAATGGGATAAAATTATAAATAGAGAAATGACTATGATACAAGAGTTGGTTGTATCAGCAAGGACCCCTACATACACAGGAGGGCCTGCTGTACCGGTTCTTAGATCTGCTTTTCTAAAAGGAAATCAACTTGTGAGGGGTCAACAATCACTTTAATCAAGCACATATATCATTCAATTAGTTTAGGGGGAAAAGTCAGCACCCTGAACTTCAGAGAAAATACAAAAAAACAAAGATCAACCAACAGGCAGGGCTTCCAACTGTCTGACAGTAAGCAATACGTACACCACAGATCAACAGACAGATCCAACTGCCTGACCATACATACATAGTTGCCAGAAAGAGAGTCACCAACATCTGGATTTTCAAAGTGTGTGTGTGGTGGGGGGCGGTGGGATCCTTAGTGGCTACCCAGAGTCACCTCTGGTCAAATAAACACTTCCCACGAATAAGCAGCAAAGTAAAACCTCACCTTATAATATTTATACACTTTTCAGAGCCAAACAGCATCACAATCCTGGAGATCCAGTGCTTCATTAGAAAATTAACAAAAAGTGTGAGCCTCCCCTAATCAAGCTTCCCTTAATGGGCAGGCCATTAATGGGTGGAGAAAATCTTTAACTCTCATAACTAGCATTACAGTTGGGTATTGGAGAAAGAAGAGAAGACCCTTTAACAGATGGAAATCAGGCAGAGGAATACATTCCAGGGATGGGTAATGGTTGTAATTCATTAAATAATCATTTGCAAGTATAATTTTTTGCCAGGTTCTGTGCTTAGGATTTGGGATAGAAAAAAAAAAATAGAACTATTTTTTGTTTCCTTCAAAGAACTTATATTCTATTGAAGAGGAAGAAGGTATAGACTTAAATGTAGACAGGTATTGCTTCACATAAGTGGACCATACTGCAGACCTATATTTAAAGAGATTTTTCTTTTTTTACAATGTGAATTTGCCTGTGCAAATGTGGAAGGGAGAGACGGATAAAGGAGGCCATAAACACTGGGGGAGAGAGGAGGCTGGCACAGGGTTCAAGGATACATGGAGATTGGTGACAGAGAGCAGGAAAAGGAATGTGAAGAGGTCAGGGTCAGCCACATGGGTGCCTGACTGAATTAGAAGAAGGGTATGATGGGGGTTCGTTATATAAGGGCCTGGCATGGACACAAACAAGAGAGGGTGGGAGACATATGGGGCTGGGGACAGATATCCATTACTCAAATATACATATAATACCTGAACACAGAAAGATAGAAGACAGACACTGTGCAGGTGGATGCATGGAATGAGACAAAGGTCTCCTTTCTTGTTGCCTGAAGTCTCAAGCCAACCCTTCCCCCCAAATCTAGAGTCAGTAGTGTTCTTCATGAGTGCATTCTGATTTCATTTAGTGAGTTTCTTAAAAGGGGTTTATGTTTATTTATTTTTTTAGTGGGGGAAATGAAAGGCCTCTGAGAGATGCCAAGGGGCAAGAGTGGAGAGAAGGAACACAGTACTGTTCAATGAAGTTAACATAGTTTTTTTTTTTCAAGGTGGATTTCTTTCAGAATTCTTTACATAGAATCAAACTTGAGTAATGAGAATGTATGTATTATGAGAACTGTCTGTAAATACAAAATATATAAAAAATAAAGATAATGGGATATCCAGGGGTAGACAAAATAGTGGAGCAGAGAAATCAGTCACGTTCTTCCAATGTTCCTCTCCAAATAATTTTAAAATAATGCATTTAATTTAGTTTCTGAAGTAGCCAAGCCAACAAAGATCATTGCAAGACATTTTTTTCCAGCCCAAGACAACTTTAGAGGTTAGAAAGAGAGGATTATAACACCACAGTTGGGACTGTTCCAGAGCTCATGTGGTTTCAACACCAGCTGTGAGCTTTGGAAGCAACAGAAGTCATAGCAGCAGGTTTGGGAGCTCTTATGCCAGAGATGGTAAGGAGATCTGGCAAGAGGTCAGAAAGAGATTACTGTACTACTGCTAGGTGAAGGGTAGGGTACTGTTCAGCAACTCTATTGTCTCTACTGACATCCTGGTCAAAGTTCAAAGGTGGTGAGGAGGTTTTATCACAAAAGACTAGTGGCCTGGAGCAAAGTTTCACTTGCAGTAATAAAGGAGCAGTGATGACACCTCTTGATGGATCATATCATCTCAGAAGCACTGAAAATTTCCGAATCTCCAAAACTAGTTCTGAAAACAGCAGTGCAAAAAAAAAGGCCTTAAACTTGGGACAGTGTCCTACTCTCACTCTCACCTTGGAAACAAAGCCCAACTTTAACCTAAAGTTCAATGTGGAGTAGTAGGCTGAAAAAATGAGGAAACCGCAACAAAAATTTAAAAAATCGGAATATAAAGAAGCTACTATAGTGACAGGGAAGATGTGATGAAAGGGAATTATGAAAAGATAATCAACAGCTTAGAAAAAGAAGCACACAATATTGAAGAAAACAACAACTTAAAAAAATGCAGTTGGTCAAAATAGAAAAGGGGGTATAAAATTTTCTGAAGAAAATAAATCCTTAAAAATTAGAATTGGGTAAATGGAAGCTAAAGACTCCATAAGTGTAAGAGCAAGCACCCTGACACATTCAGGATGGCCTTCTATGACAGGTTCTTAGATTTGCTTTTCTGAAAGGAAAGTAACTTTTGAGGGGCAACAATCTTCTTAATTACATTCACCAACAGAGAAAATACAAGCTGAGAAATAAAGACCAATAGACAGGACTTCTAACTATCAGATCTTAAGCAATACATACATCACAGATAAAAAGACATATCTACCTGTCTGACCATTACATTCATAAATAGTTACCAGAGAGAGAAACTACAACATCTGTGTTTTCAAAGCAGGAGGAGGAGGACAGGGTTAGGGAGGGGAAATTATCCTTAGTACTCAGTGTATCATCTGGCACAAGAGAACTTTCTTCCAAGGAGTAAGCCCCCAAAGCAAAACCTCACTTCACAGTGTATACACACACACACACACACACACGCACACACACACATATATACACACGCATATATACATATATGTATATATGTATGTGTTATGTATGCATATATGAATATATGTATGCATATATGGATATATATATCCATATATGCACTTTTCAGAGCCAGAGGGGATGACTCTTGTGATCCAGTGCCTCATTAGCAATTTACAAAAGGTGTGGGCCTTCTTACAAAAAAAGCCTCCCTTAAGCTTCCCTTAGTGGTTCCACCTGAGGCAGGGTTGGAGTTAGGGGAAAGGGAAATGGGGAAGGCGGGAAAGATCTTTTAACTCCCCTCAACATTACACTGACATCAAGAAACAATAAAACAAAGTCAAAGTAATGAAAAAATAGAAGAAAATGTGAAGTATCGATTCAGAAAAACAACTCACCTAAATAATAAATCAAGGACAGATAATTTAAGGATTATTGGACTACCTAAAAGCCATACTCAAAGAAAGAGCTTAGTCATGTTACAAAAAATTATAAAGGAAAACTGCCCTGATATTCTAGAATTAGAGAGTAAAATAGAAATTGAAGGTGTCCACCAATCACCTCCTGAAAGAGATCCGAAATGAAAACTCCCAGGGATATTACAGTGAAATTCCAGAACTCCCAGGTCAAAGAGAAAATTCTTCAAGCAGCCACAAAGAAACCATTCAGATACCATAGAACCACAGTCAGGATCACGTAAGATTTAGCAGTTACTATGTTTAAGGGAAGCAGGGTGGCACAGTAGATAGGATGTTAAGCCTGGAGTTAAGAAAACTCATCTTCCTGAGTTCAAATTTGGCCTCAGAAACTTACTAGCTATGTGACCTTGGACAAGTCACTTAATCCTGTTTGCCTTAGTTTCTCATCTGGAAAAGGAAATGGGAAATCCCTTCAGTATCTTTGACTAGAAAATCCCATAAAGAATCATAGAGTTGTACACAAATGAAATGAGTAAACAACAAAACTGTGTTAAAAAACTGCAGGGCTTGAAACATGACATTTTGGAAGGCAAAGGAATTATGATTACAACCAAGAATAGGTGAAGTAAAACCTCTGTTAAGCTTTTAATTAAACTGTGCCAATAGTCTGTTGGTAAGGAAGGAAAAACAGTATGCTTATCTGACAAAAAATTATAGCACACATGTTTTCTACCGAGTATTTTATACTATTGTTCTACTGAAAAGTTTTCATACTTTTTGCCTTTTGGCAAGAGAGCAGGGTGCAATGGAGGGATCACTGGATTTTTCAATCAGAGAACCTGTATTTGAATACTGCCTGTGACACTCTCCTATCTGTGTGACTTTTTCCAAGTCATTTAGTCTTAATAAACCAAGGTTTTCTCATCTGCAAAACACAGAAAACAATAACACTTACTTTACAAAGGCGTTGAAAGAGATGAGATAATAGGTAAAGAACTTTTCAAACATTAATTCAGTATGTAGCTGCTATCCCATTGCTTTCCTCCCTGAGAGTGAGTAGACCAGCTGGCCAAACACTTTCACCCTAATACTAGCTAATAATAATACTAATAATACCCTTAAAATGTGTACAAAAATGTTAAGAACACACTCTAACCAAGTGAAACACAAAACTCTTATGAATGCATTCCATTCACCAAATAATATTAAAATACAGAATTCTCTTCAATTCAAATCTCATTAAACTGTCACACATTTTTCTGCTTTTACTTGTAACTTATCAAGATATTTATGTGCGTATGTGTGCCTATATATCTTGGTAATCAGCTATGATGGGAGAGGAAATACTGGGAAAAAAGTATTTGACAGTTTAATGAGAGTTTGTGACATCTGTTTTCCAAGACTTGATTAAGTGTTTCAGTAGCTCCTTAAAGTTGAGGGAAATTTCAAAGCTCAGAATTCACGACTAGGGCCCACCCTTGGAACAATTATAAAGTAGGAAAAATTTGGGTTCAATTTTCCCAGTCTCTTAGTTCTGCAACCTTTCTCCCCACATCAGTGACTCATCTTCTCTGAGTTTTTCCAGTTTCTGTCTACTCCACTCCTACTCTCCCACCCGTTAAATCTACAACTAGAATAATTTATACTAAAACCAGAAAACTAGTATTCTTAACTATTTTTGTGTCATGAATTCCTTTGGCCATCTGGTGAAACATATTAACTCCTTTTCAGAATAATGTTTTTAAATGAATAAAACAAAATACAAAGGATTATAGTGGAAACCAATAATATTGAAATGTCTTATCAAAATTAAAATAAACTCCACATTTGGAGAATGTAGGTTAACAACTCTTTGCTAAAGAGAGAGTCCCACTTAATTTAACCATGATCAGAAGACATCTGGAGCATTAAAACTAAGAATTATGGGCAACATATTTTAAGAGGAACACTCATAAGGGGGGAGGATTATCAAGATGCTAGGGGACCTTGAAACTGTCACATAAAGATTGGTTGAAGGTACAGAGGGCATTTATCTGGGAGATGAGCAGAATTAGTGGTGAATTTACGATCCTTGTCTTCAGATACTTGAAAGTCTGTCCTATGGAAACAGAATTAAACCTGTTTGGTTTGGCCTCAGTGGGCAAACCTAGGGACAATGATGGATTTCCTTTTGATATGAGAAAGAATTGTTCTAGTACTTAGAGTTCTATAAAAATGGACAGGAGACAGCCTATTTGATATAAAAGATAGACTGCTTTAGTGTTAGGAAGGTTTGGGTTCAAATGCTGTCTTTGTCATATACTGGCTCTGTGATATTGGGAATCATTTTTCCTCCTAGTGGTCCCAGAACTTGAGTATAAGAGGAGCGTAAGGGAATCATATCTGTTATATGCCAGACACTGTGAGGTCTTTATTTTTTAACCAATATTATATCATTTGATCCCTGCAACAACCCTAAGAAGTAAATGCTATTATTATCACCATTTTGTAATTGAGAAAACTGAAACAAAGAGAGATTTTGCCACTTGCTCAAGATCCTGCATCTAATAAGTGTCTGAAGTCAGGTTTGAGCTTAGGTCTTCCTGACTCTAAACTCAATCCTCTAAACTACTGGCTGCCATATGAGTTTCAGAACATGTGCTGATCTATATTCCAAGAAGGAGTTTTCTCATTGGGATTTTTCTTGACTAATAAAGTAATAGTTTTGTTCCAAAAAATAAAAAAAAAAGAATAAGACTTCCTTAGGAGATAGTGAATTATTTATCACTGGAAGTGTTGAAAAGGAAAGTGAATAAGAAATTATCAGGGAGATTGGCATAGAGAATTCACATTCAGGTTCTGAACCTTGGGAGAATTCTTCCTACTTTGAAATGCCATGATTAACTAGCAGAGAAGTGTTACTTCTTGTATCCATTTTGTGTAACATGTGTGTGTATTTTGAGGGAAGAGTGTGTGTATTTGTACTTTGTTGTCTTAGAAGACCACGCCATCAGAGAAATAATGACATGACTTGTTTTGAGTGAGGGAGGGCTGTGCAGGTCACCAGCCTCACTTCTCCTCCAGAGCCATCTGAATCCAGTGACCAGATATTCATCAGGATGGCTGGAGGTGACCCAGGATGAGGTAATTGGGGTTAAGTGACTTGCCCAAGGTCACACAGCTAGTGAATGTCAAGTGTCTGAGGTGAGATTTGAACTCAGGTCCTCCTGACTCTTGCTTTGGTGCTCTATCCACTGCACCACCTAGCTGCTCCTGAGGGAAGAGTAATAAGAGACTGAAGGAGATAATCAAAGAACTTGAAAAAACTCTCCTAAGGAAGTCTTTCTCCAGTGGTTCAAAATAAATACAAATGAGCCAATGTAAAGTCAAGAATAAGAATTTCTTGAGAACATTATAATCCACCATGCTGGAATCAGTCACAAATGGAAAGACTGTAGAGGTTTCAAGTCAGAGAGATCTGAATGCGACCAAGAGGTGTTGTTGAAATGACTGTTTAGTCAAGCAATCAGCGAGCATCTCTTAAGGGCCAACTATGTGTAGGGCACTGTGATAAATACTGAAATTACAAATACAAAAAAAATAATACTTTCAGGCAATTTACATTCTAGTGGAGACAACGTGTACATATATAAGTGTATGTTTAACACAAACATAAGGTCAATAAATCTAATAAATGTAAAGTGGGAATTGTAGTAACATTGGCTCTTGCATTGTCTTCTATCTGGAGTTCACATGCAATGGTTGAATTAGATGACCTTTAAGGTATATTCTGGCTCTAACAATTTTACTATATACTTAAAACAAAAATTTTAAAAAGTATGTTTTTTCACCGATCTGCAGCCAAAATCAGGGGAGGAGACTGATTAAATAAAAATAATGATAATGACATGTAAATATTAAGGAAGTAAAGTTAGGAGTAGTGGCGTAACACAATTTTCTCTCTTTTGTATATTCCTTATTGATGTATAGTATGGCACTAGCAGTTGAGGGGCTATCTCTTATTAGAAGGACTGGCATTTGAGAATACATAAAAGAAACAAGCAAATGTTGGTATCGATGGATATGTCTAGTTCTCCTAGTGTTATTAATGGGAGGAGAGGGATTCTTTAAAGTTGAGATAAGGAAGGTTCCAGGACCGGTTAGTGCAAAGGCAAGGTAGTGGGAGATGGAATGATGTGTTTGTAGAAAAGAGAGAAGGCAAGTTTAGTTGAACTTACCTAGTTCATCTTACTCTTCCTTGAAATATCATCCATGTAATCACAGAAATGTTCATGTCCCACCTTTTCCCTGCTCAGATGTGCAAGCTGATGACTACCTCTATTTTCATACTAGACTCACTTTTTCCTTTTTTTTTTTAGTCAGCGATGCTATGGAAACAGCATGTCCTCCCTTCCCTTAATTCTTCACCAGAACTAAAAGTTATGCTTGGTAATTAAATACTTCCACAAACTATGAGGCATCGTTATTCTGCACTGGTCCCCATGTTGACCCCTTGGATCCATAACCTTGTTAAATTTACTACATATTGAAGGAGATTCCATCATCTTTTAGGTCAAGGATATTCTGGATGATATATGCATCAGTAGCAATGACAGAAATTCAATAAAGTATGGCTTTTTACTAGTGTGTAACCAGAAATTTGGGGGAAGTAATGGAAGAAATGCAAAAATAATAATGATATGTAAATATTAGGGAAGTAAAATTAGGACAAGTGTTGCAATACAGTTTTATTTCTTTTCTGTGCTGCTTATTGATGTATGGTAAGCCTTAATCTATCCCCTCAACTTTCGGTTCTTAATCAAGGTTCATTTAATTATATTCTTTTAGTATAAAGGTTTTGTTCTTAAAATAGTGCTTTGTTTATATCTCTCATGAACTTAACATATTCTATTTAATTTGAAGATAGGTAGGCAGATGCTTACGTAAGGTGGTCTCCAATGTCATGGATGTCATGGAGGACGTACTGCAACTGCAGAGAGTTCAAATAAAAGAATGGTTTCATGACTGATAGCAAAGTTCTACAAATACTCCTATTTCCAGATGACATTGTGCTAATTAAATTCAATGATTAAGTTTTAATTTAATTCAAATCAATTGAATTCAATATAATTCTACTCAACTCAATTCAATTCAAAAGCATTTGAGTGCCTTCTAATATATTAGTCACCGTATTGGGTACTGGAGATACAAAGACGAAGAACAGTCATCAAGGAGTTTACATTCTGCTGATTTAATGCAAAATGTATGTAAATATGAATAGGAGTAGAGAGATCACTAATAACTGGGAAGAGGAATCAAGCAACATGGATGTGCTTCTTATGTGGTTGGCACTATGCTAAGCACTGGAGATACAAATGCAAGAAAAAAGGAAGATAGTTATTGCTCTCAAGGAGATTATATTCTAACTGGGAATGAAAACACACAAAAGAGATCTGAAAAGAAGAGGAGAGGAGAAAGAAAATGGGATAGAAAACCACATGGGGGGCATGGTATTGAAGTCTAGAAAGTCAGACCAGAGGCAGGAGGTTCCCTTCCCAAGAGATGCCTCAAGACATCAATGGGAAAAAGGGACCAGCATATGAGAAGAATGTTCCAGGGTGTGGAGTCCCCAGGTACTGAGGTAAGTTCTAGGGTGAGAGACAAATTGAATCATAGTGTAGAAGTTTGGAAAGCAAGAAGGAGAATCAATAGGGGAATAAAGATTGACTGGCTTGGGCCCTACCCAAAATGAAGGTAATATGAAACTGATTGAGAAAGATGAATTTGAATTATATTGTGAAGTATTTTAAGTACCAAACAGAATATGTATTTTATTTTAGAGGCAACTGGAAGGCATTGAAGCTTATTGTAACAGGGGAGTACAATGATCCAACTTGTCCTTTAGAGACATAAATATTTTGAGAGCAATTTGGAATTCACCCAAAGAGGTATAAAATACACATTGACCCAGAAATACCACTGTTAGATCTGTTTCTTAAGGTCATCAGGGAAAAAGGAAAGAACCTTATATGTTCTAAAATATAACAGCTCTCTTTGTGGTGGCAAAAAATTGGAAACGAGGGAGATCAAGTGGAGAATGACTGAATAAGTTGTGCTATATGATCATGAGAGAGTACTTAATACTGTGCTGTAAGAAATGATGAACAGGTTGGTTTTAGAAAATAAGAAACGAATAAACACAGAAAGATTTTTATGAGCTGAGATATAGTGACATGAGCAGAACCAGGATACCATTGTACACAGTAACAGTAATATTGTAACTATGATCAACTGTGAAAGGCTTAGGTATTGTGATCAATACAATGATGTACAACAATTCCGAAGGACTCATGATGAAAAATGATATCCATCTCTATAGAGAACACCGATAAACTTTGAGTGCAGATTAAAGCAGACTTTTTTTTGTTACTTAACTTTTCTTGCTTTCTCCCCTAACATGGCTGATATGGAGATATGTTTAACATGACTTCACATATATATTTTATATAATATTTATTGCTTTCTTAATAGTTGGGGGAGAGGTTGGAGGGATGGAGAGAATTCGTAACTCAAAATTTTAAAAAAATCAATGAAAAAAAGTAAGTTCCTTGAGGGCAGGGGCTATTTTTGTCTTTCTTTGTATCCTAAGTGCTTAGTAAGTGGTTGGCTCATAATAGGTGCTTAATATATGCTTATGAACTTGTAGAAAAAAAGAAGGACTTATGAATCTCAAAGAAAGTGAGGTCACTGAATGATCCTAGCAGGAGCAGTTTTGAAAGTGTCAGTGGGAAGCAAGAAGTATGTCTACTCCTCCTGACTCACTCTTTTAGGAGGCATAAGAGGAGGTGTGTTTAGGACTGAACTGAATGACCACAGTTGCAAAGTTTTCTGGGGAGAACTATGTTTCCATAATTTCAAGAAGGTAGAAGAAATATGAAAGGAAATATGATAGGAAGACCAATTTATCAACACTGCAATGATGATTCCAGAAGGCATATTATAATAGGAAGGTAGAATGAGATGAGGAGATGGATGAGGGTAAGGGTAAGGTAGATGGAGATGGAGTGAAGAATATTATCAGAGGAAGAGAATGTATCTCAGTATCCTTTGATTCCAAATCAATGTAATTCAAATAGGAAGACATTCCAATGCTCACTCAGTGAACTGCACACTAACATGAAAGTAATTTGTGTACCATTCACATTGCAAAAAACAAAGTGGATGAAAAATATATTTATCAAATGATGGGAAAATGGGTTGAATTGCATTTGGGAAACTTCAATGGTTTCAATGAACCCAAACTAAAAATTGCAACAAAACAACAATGATCACAACCACAACCACCACCACTCCCACAAATCCTTTTAATACCAATATTCTTTTGGTGATGATGTAACTTAGATCAACACAAAGGACAATGGAGAGACACATAGTAGATGTGTGGGCTATAAATATATAGGCTCCAATACATTACCCAAAATAAATTATGATCAAGGGAGGACATTTATAAACATAAAATAAACTATTTCTGTGTGAGGATGAGATGCAAATTGAGCAGTCCAATCACTGCATTGGTAGTCTAGATTTTTAAATAGCTAGAGAAAGATCTTTAGCAAGTTTGTAGGATAGATCCTCTATGCAGAATTGGCAGGCTTATAAATGACTTTCACACAGGAAGAATATTTGAAAGAACTGTGCAAAAGAGAACCTTCATTAATGAGATTACATATATTCCTTTAAAGGTAGAAGTTTAAATAGCCTATCTCAGGATCTCCACCTCCACATAGACTATAGGGTTGTTAAGGGAAGGAACTATGTCTCAGGTTAGAGGATCCTAGATCTAGAATTGGAAGGAACCTTAAAGGTCACTTTGTCCAATTCTTCATTTAGAGATTAGGAAACGGGAGGTGAAGAAACTTACCCAAGTTTACCCAGGGAAGATCTTGGAAGTTCATTCTTGAAAGATCTAGGATTAAAGCTGAGTCTTTTGGAGCAGTGGAGAGGGTGTTGAGTGTTGAAGTGAGGAAGTTTCATCTTCCTGAGTTCAAATCTGTCCTCACACTTACTAGATGTATGACCCTGGCTGAGTCCATTACCTCTGTTTGCCTCAGTTTCCTCATCTGTAAAATGAGCTGAAGAAGGAATGACAAATCATTCCAGTATCTTTGCCAAGAAAACCCCCAATAGTGTCATAAAGAACTGAACATGAAAGAAACAACTGAAAACAACATGACTACAAAGCCACTTCTCTTGCTACTGTACTCTTTTTCTCTTTTTTCCCTTTGAGCATTTACCAGCCCTTAGCATTAGATATTGCACAATAGACTGCATATTGTACTTAATACTTGATGTTTGTTGAATGAACGATGAGTTAGATGTTTCTACTTATCTGAGTCACCATCAGAAGTGTGCTGAAGCTGGCTCCTAAAGGTAAGGGAGAGCAGATTGTTTAATTTTCAGTGTGAGCATTTACACCTCAAAAGTCAGCAAATTCTACAAATCAGATCTAAATATTAATAATGCATATTAAACTTAGAAGTAAGCTGTGTGTACTTTTTTTCACTGTTGTATTTTTCTGAGAGGGAGTTACCAGAACATATAATAAAATAAATGCAATACATTTTCTAACTATACTCTGAAAAACTTACACTGCCTTCTTTATGGCCAAGTAGTTGATTACACTTTAGAGAAAAATATACCCACTACAGGGCAGAAGTGAGAAGTAGTCAGAAGATCATAAGACAATATGAATTAGAATTGGGATGGACCTATGATATCATCTAGTCCAAACACTTTATTTTTTTAATGGATTATTTTTTACACTATATTATTTTATGGATGGAGAAACTGAGACTAAAAGAAATTAAGTGATTTGCTTAGTGTCTCAGAGATACTAAGACCAGAAACTCCAAAAGGAATGGATTATATAATGATTTGTGTTTGTATGCTACTATGTCTACTATGTTGAATGTTTTGTTATGAAATTATGATATTTTGTAGTTGAAGAAAATCTTTAAAGTTCTCTAAGTACATCTCCTTCATTTAACCAAGGAGGAAACTGAGATTCCAAAAACTATATCACTTATACATATACACATATCTGTATGTATAATAAACAAGCATATATTTACATATATATTTATATATTTTTACAGAAATTTATGGTCTCTTTTATGGTATAAATAACAACCCATCCATTTCTTCTTATGCCATGTAATTCTGATCCAAGTTCTCTTGTAAATTTTTAAGGTCTGCCATCTAACACACTTAGAGCCTTTCTTTAGATCTTTTGACATGGTGTTAGTACAATTGGAATCACAGGGGGCATCTATTAGTTATCCCCAGTCTCATTATCACTGTGTGATGGTCCATCCTCCTCAATCAAATATTTCTTCATGATATCATTTCTCATGCACAATTCTTTTTTCTAGTAATATGTAACAACCTACTCACAAGCACCATGTATCTGTCCATTGACTTAGAAGAATCACAATTTTTTTTTTGTTCCAGAAACTGTGTCACTTCATGCTTCACAGCCGTGTATTATCACCAGAAGAATGGTAGTGCTAAAAGAGTATTGCCTTGGGTTCAGGTTGGAACTTGGAGTCATTAAAAGCACTCCATCATTTGCCACTCCAATCCTAACCTCCCCATCAGTTCTGGACCCATTTCATTGTTTATCTGCAGAATCTGTTAAAAAGAGAAATGTATAGGTAGATCACCTTTATGACCTCTACATCCAACTGCATATACAAATTGGGACAATAGACATTTTTTGTCTATTTGACGTTTTCCTATGTCAATAGTTAAGCTATGCTCTTTAAAAAAGATTCTTATTGATAGCTTCCCTTCCACCTGTCATATCACCAAAATGTTTCCCAGTATCCTTCCATCTAGACTACACTCTCTTAAGTGATTATGGATCTTACTTAGGAGGCTATAGGGGATCAACATATTCAAGAAAATGACATCTGCAAACAGGAACATCTGGAAGACCACATCATCTAGAAGGAATTCTTCTTTGATATGGACTCAGTGCTGGACATCTCCCATGATTATAATTACCTCTGGCAATCATACAACACCCTGTTTTATGCCTATCTTGATTTTTTTATAATCTGAGAGTCAGTCAATAAATTTAACATTGTTAAATTTAAAAAAATTAGTCAAATAAAATTTTAACATATATATGGAAGACGCTTTGTTGTAAGAAAGCTTTCAAGATGGCATTTTGCTTCAACTATGCAATTGGCTATCTACGGTCAACAAACAGTAGGCTCAATGAGATTTTTGCATTCTCTGTGTTCTTCGGTCAGTTGTGTGACTGGAGGTAAGTTTGCTGACTATCAGCTGCAAAAATCTGACTGCTCCCTTCTCAAACTTTTATCAAATATGTTTTATATGTGCATACAGTATATTCATAATGAATTTACATATATGAGAAAGTAAAAGATAGGGATCAAGAGTTATTTGTATTGAACAAAATTATGCTATATGTATGTGACCACATGCAGTTTTTGCTGTAAGAAATGATAAAGGAAATGTGGTTTTAAGAAAGTCTGGGAAGACTTTTTTGGATTAATGCAAAGTGAAATCAACAGAACATGGAGAACGATTTATATACATTGATAATGTTACTGTAAAGGCAAACAACGTTGAGAAACTTAGGAACTCTCCTCAACTTAATGGAATCGAATCGACCATAGTTCCAGAGGGAACATGATGAAATATGCTATCCATTGCAAGAAAGAGGCAACTAACTCAGATTCCATGTAGATGGACTGAAATATGCATATTGAAGCTATTTTTTACATATATAATGTAAAAATTTGTTTTGTTTGACCATACACATTTCTAAGAGGTTTTACATTTCTTGCCTTCTCAATGAGTATGGGAGAGACTTGAGAAGGAAGAAATTTGGAATTTATGGAAAAAAATGAGTTTAAGGAATAATTAGATAAAAAGTCTACTTTTCAGTCATCTTTTAAAGATAGTAACATACTGTCTTTTACTTTTTCTGTAAATTTGATATCATCCCTTCTTTCAAATCACTTGAGAGAATTATTCTCTCAATACCTTCAAAACTCTGTCATCCATATCAAGGGCATACTTTGTTTAGTGCAGTCTAGAACTGTCTTTGTTTTCTTTCTAGTTCCTGGGATAGCAAAGTGATATTAAAGTAAAAATGTCTACTCTCATCGATAGGGGAAATAATTTGTTGTGGTAATCTTCATAGATTATTTCTTTTTTCTCCCTTGTCTGTTTTTCTTCGCTCCAACTTCATCCATAAAACTCTAAGCATGGTTTAATTACTCTCTTGCTAAAATATCAATAAATTGTCTGCCCTTTACAGATCATTATCTTCCATTCTCTTCCTCTTTGCAATTTTATTAATGAATTTATATTCTAAACAGATGTCGCCTTTGGCTGTCATATGTTTCCACTAAAGTGATGTGAGTATGTATTGGCTGAGACTGTTTTAAGGTCCTTTCAGTCTCCTAGCTGTGGCAATTGATGCACATTGGTTATACTTCTTTAGAAAAATGTCATTTTTCTATCCTGATGCTTTTTCTTCCATCAATCCCTGATTCCTTCTCCCCTTTCTTTTCATCAATACATTTTTTACATAAGTCAAGTTGGAGCTGTGATTATTACAAACCATATCTTTTAGTTGTTTTTTTTAATCTTAGTTTTTGAAATTGATTTTGCCCTTTAAACACACAAGAAAATAGTAGGACTCTATGCAGACAGTTGATTTAGAAACTTCTGATTTAGTAATCAGTCATTTTATGGTACAAACTATTTCATGTTTGTGATTCTATTTGGTATCCACATGTCCAATATATCTTGGAAAGTGGCTATGATTTATATGAGTGAAGATTCTTTGTGTTTCTCTCTGAAGTTATCCACAAGGGCATGACTTCAATTTTTGTCTCTGTAACTGTGTTCCCACTGTAATCTTTCTTTGACTCTCTCACTGGAGCAAGGGGATTTCCTCAAGTATAATTTACAATTGTAGAAAATATATTCTAGGTGGAAGAGAAATTAGATTTATTCTGTTCAGCCCTGGAGAAAATCACTAAGGCTAATGGGTAGAAGTTACAGGGAGGCAGAATTCAGCTGAATATAGAGAATAATTTCCTAACAAAAATTAATGTTATTAAAATGGAGTATGCTATCTTGAGAGTTTCTACATAAATGGAAATATTCATGTGTAGACTCATTGACCAGCTGTTGATGATATTATAAAGGGAACCCAGGCTTCAGGCAGTAGTTTTGTTAAAGGATCTTTGGTAAACTGATAATTTTGAGATAGTAGAGTTTTTCAGAGGTTCTTTGGCATTTGAATAGTTATGTTCTAATTGAGTGAGTGTGGGAGGAGTGATGAACATTTAGGAAAGGAAATGGTGATAACAAAGAGATAACATGACCGCATCAAGAATAGGTCACACCAGATTTGCATCTTTTCTCTTTTTCACAGGGTTCCCAGATGAGTGGATATAGAAAATGTTGTAGTTATGTTTTGCTTAGATTCTTACCAGTCATTTGACAGCTTGCTCATGCATTTCTGGTGGGAAAGATGGACACATGTTGGCTAGTTTATAGTACAGTTGATTTGGGTGTTTTGTGGTTTATAATTGCTCAACTGAGAGAATCTAAGGAAAAGTCAATTCTAAGTTATTACCATCCCTATAGAGGCAGCTAGATGGCAGTGGATAGAGCTCCAAGCCTGGAATTAGGAAGATCTGAATGAAAATATAGTCTCAGATATTTACTAGCTATGTAATCCTGGGCAAGTTGCTTAACTTTATTTGCCTCAGTTTCCTCTTTATAGAATGAGCTGGAGAAGGAAATGGCAAACCATTCCAGTGTCTTTGCCAAGAAAACCCTAACTGGGGTCACAGAGAGTCAGACGTGATTGAAATGCCTGATCGCCAATAACAGGGGCAAGGGGCAGATGGTGACCTCCAACCCTGATCCCAGCATCTTGTTTTTGTTTTTTTTTACTGGGATGGAGGAAACTGTCAAATTTAATCTCTAATGATATGAGGAAAAGGAAATGTCCTTAAGAAGCTAAATCAGAGAAGTAACAGCAGCACAAATGTTCATTGACTGAATTAACTGAATTCAATGTTTACTGAATTCATTGATTGATTGCCTAACAGTGGTCTAGATGACATGTTTCTAGATAGTTTCTAGATCTCAAAACCCAAACTGTTTTTCATGTTCTCTCAGAAACTTGCCATTGGGAACATGAATTCTTAACATAAAAGACATGTACTATCTTTATTGCCTTCTCAGAGGGGTAGGATAGGTGTGCACAACAGTACACACACAAAGGGCCACCTGCAAACCCCAAACCATGTGTCTGCATTGTCCTACTGGGATGGAGACCTTACTTTGATTCCTCTCACACTCTTTCTTTTCTTATTCATAGGATCATTGAGCTAGGGCTAGAAGGGATGTTAGAAGTAATAGTCTGACCTCCTCAACACGTAGATGAGTGCACTGAGCATCAGGGAAGGTTAGTGACTCCGCACAGCTCAAGATCACACAAAAAGTGTCAGAAGCAGGATCTGAATTAAAGTATTATGAGCCCCTCTAAAGGCAATTTAAATGAGATCTTTCCCATTCATTAGTAGGCTCATGTGACCTGCCTGGGTCAAATGGAAGTCTGAGTCACATGAAGTGGGAGGAGTTTACTGAATGGTTGGATCAGGAAGAGGCAGAGCTCAAGCAGAGGTAAGAGGAAGTTGAAGCTAGGCATGAGAGCAGTCAGAGCTGGAGGGATGCAGGCTGCTGGCTAGCATGATTTTGTGATTGTGATTTGTTTAATGGAGCTGGTTTGTGGGAAGCCTAGCAGGGTGAAGGATTGTTATTGTGTATAGATTATGATGGGTTTGGCTTTCTGGTGTCTGGATAAATGTTTTGGTTCTGTCTTCCATGTGGTATTTTGTGATTCAGAATTGTGCCGAGATATTCATGGCTGCTGTAGACACTGTGAATATCGTGTTGTCGCTACACTCCCAAGTTCCAAGTTTAGTACTCTTTAAAAATCTCCCCCCACCCTCCACCACCATTTCTTCTTCCGTTCACTCTACCTCCGCAAGATTATGGAGCCTGTTAAATACGAATACCTCTAATTACTTTGTGGAATACCTCCTTATTACTTTGATACACACCAATTAATCATAGCCCCTGTTGGCAGAGAAGCAACAGTGAATTTCCCAGAATTTTGACTTTATTAGTTTTGGTAATCTTCTCCATCATCAGAAGGTGAGGGTAACTAAGCAATTTATCCTGTTGTTCAGATGAAATAGGAGAGAGAAAGAGTACCACTCATTTACATTGTAGGCAGGGTGTCCCAAAAGTCTTGGTGATATTTTAATCTATCTTGACAATCAGGCAACTGGAGAATTTTATCCTCCAGGGATAAGTGTCCCCGAACAATGCTAAGGATAAAGTTTCCAACAAAAGCATGTGTCACATTAACTCCTCTCACAGACAGGGATTGCCAGTGTCATTAAAATGCTCTGTTTCTGAGCTCATTGCTTTCTGTTTGCTCAAAATGAACTTGATGTGAATGCCGAGGACCTCAGAATTACCCACTAGAATCTTCTTGAGAGGATCTCCATGAAGACTGAGAAAAGCAAAATGGTATTTAAAAAACTATTTAAACTTGAAGCTGCACTCAGATTTTTGGAACACCCTGTCTACCTTGTATGCACAAAATGTTTGCATATTGTCTTTCCATTAGAATATAATCTCCTTGAGAGCAGGCACCATGTTTTTGCCTTTTTTTGTATACCTAGGACTTTGCACATAATAAGTGACAATCTTGAAGTGCTTAATAAATACATGTTAACTGACTAAACACCTGAGGAAAGGAAAGAGGGAGAAGATGGGAATAAGCATGTATACAGTGCCTACATTGTGATATTTTTTTACAAATATTTTCTCATTTGATTCATAGAAAAATTCTGCAAAGTCAGTATTATTGTTTATACCCATTTTACAGTTGAGAAAACTGAGGCAAAAAATAATTCAAGTGGTTTTCCTTGGGTTTATATCAAGTAAATGCCTGAGTTTAGATTTGAACTCAGGTCTTCTTGACTTGATGCCCAGTGCTCTATTCACTATGCCACCAGTCACCTCACAGAAAGTGAAGATGGGACACCATCCTTAACTATAAGAAATAGGAGGGAATTAAATGTGTAAAGAAATTGGAGGGTCACTTCCTCTCATTTTTTCCACCTTTAAGCTCTGAGGTCACTTCATTTCTATCTTCCCAAGTTGTCTGTAATAGAAGAAGTTTGGGTAGATTATGTACCCATCCCATTTTGGTATAAAAACAAAAGCAACAAAGGCACAAAGATATGGAGAGTTTGATTTTCCATGGCAAATATGCTAGGAGCAAGACTTGATCTTGGTATACAGACCTCAAAATATCCAGTAGAAAAGTAGTCATAAAATCAAGTTAGCTTCAGGTCACCTCCATACAGTAAGAAAGGGGTAAAAAGGGGTAAATTTCTGATTTCTGGCTTCCTAACTATATCAAGGCAGATGTCACAGGATTGATCATATTCTTTGATCTTGAATTAGTTCATTGATGGCATAAATATTCAGCCCTGGGTGCAAGAATTGAGTGTTAAATTTTTAGTGTGAACATTTACACCCATGACTGGCAAATGCTACCAATCAGGGCTTGATTTATGATGTATATTGATATATGATGTTATCACTTAAAGAAATGATGGAGAAAATGTTAATAATGCAGCTTAGATTTAAAAGTGTGTCATGTTAAACATTAATAGCTTACCACTGCATTCCTCTTTAGTTGGGGGCTTGCACATTTTCTACATCTCTGACTTGGACTACACTTTGCACTTTGGAGGGAGACAAAATGAAATGTTATGAAAATTATTCATTTCTTCATTCATTGCTTACCCAATTCAAGTAGCATAATTCAACATGGTGGTGACTTGCAAACATCTTTTATAGAAGTGACTCCAATCCATTAGTACCTTACTATGATAGTGCTCACAGAAATTTGGCACTAAATAAAAGGATGGTCCACACTGGACCCTGGCCAAGAAGGCTCATTGTTACAAATGTCAGAAGGATCTCATTAAACCCCTCTTTTCCTGGATCATGGGCCCCTGAGGACAGTACTAAATTTAGACCCCAATGTCCTGTCATTCAAGAGATGCAATCGTGTGATGAAAACTACATTGGATTTGGAATAAGAGGATCTGATTTTCATTCTATTCTCTCCTGTTTCTTAGATTTATGACTCTGAGTCATGGCAATCCCCCTTTCTTGCCTATGATTCCATGATATCTTTCTGATCCTACAAGAACTTTCTTCTCAGGCTGGTGAGTTTATGCTGTGTTCTTAATTGAAAGGATTTTTAGAATCCAGGACTTTTTATGAGAGTCAGTCCTAATGCCTTAGTAACCTTACATCAGAGACATTTCTGGTTGGCTACCAAATTACAGACTTTCAAATGAGTGCATAGTACTTTTAATCCTAGTGTGCATCTTGAATATTTTTTCTTTTTTTAAAGCTAATATTTATTAAATGTGCAATCATAAAGAATAGCATTATTATTCATCATCAAATAAGCTAAAGAAATTTATACCTAACTAAACGATTTTCAAATTTACAAATAAACTTTAAAAATAAAATTTAAAAAAAATTTTTAAATGTTAGCCTGTGCCATGACACACCTGGCACACTCTGTCTGATTCCCTTTCTCTCTACGTGAAACATTATCAGTTTTCCATAGAATCATATTGTCCTATATTGCACAGCTGAAAGTTCTTCTAGTTTCTGTCATATAGAAGGGCCAGCTAGGTGTTTCAGTGGCTAGAATGCCAGGTCTGGAATCAGGAAGATTTGAGTTCTTACTTACTGTGAGACCCTAGGCAAATCATTTAACCTCTGTCTGCCTTAGTCTTCTCATCTATAAAGTGGGGAAATTACAGCACTTACCTCCCAGGGTTTTATAAAGATCAAATGAGAAAACTGTAAAGCACTTAGCACAGTGTTCACTATATAAATGTTAGCTATCATTACCATAAGGTTTTTACTTGACAACTTTTCACTGAGGAAACTCAGTACTTCTTAAAGCAGCCATTTCATTTTTAACAGCCTTAATTGTTAGAATGGGGCAGCTAGGTGGTGCAGTGGATAGAGCACCATTGCAGGAATCAGGAGGACCTGAGTTCAAATCTCACCTCAGACACTTGACATTCGCTAGCTGTGTAACCTTGGGCAAGTCACTTAATCCCCAATTGCCTCATCCTGGGTCATCTCCAGTCATCCTAATGAATATCTGGTCACTAGATTCAGGTGGTTCTGGAGGAGAAGAGAGGCTGGTGACCTGCACAACCCTCCCTCACTCAAAGCAAAGTCAAGTGCAAGTCATATCATTATTTCTCTGATGGCATGGTCTTTGGCAATGAAGGACGAACACACTCACAATAGTTAGAATGTTGCACCTTATGGTGAGCTGAAGTTTCTCTCTCACTAGTAAAATAGAGTGGAATGAGCACTGAATTTGAAGTTAGAATTCTACTTCCGACATTTACTGACAGAATGATCTTGAACAAATCACAGAATCATTTATTTTGATCTGGAGGTACCCTTAGAGGCTATTGAGTCCAGCCTCCAAATGTTGTCCATATCGCACTTGTTTGTCCTTTGTTTTCAAAGTGCACCAGTGACATCATAGAGTGAAGTGTTCCCTTACTTGTGAATTGGATTTAAGTGAGGCAGAGTTGTACAAAGTCATCAGTCTCACTGTCTCTTCCAAAATCATCAAAGTCCAGTGGCAGGACAAGGGTCAAGATGATTGACAATGGCCCAGGATGCAGTGGATGACCTTAGCATCTTTGATGTCCCTCCAAGCTCTAAACACTCCACAGCACCTGCTTCAGCCACCTTCATGGCTATTGGAAAAAATGGTTCTCAGCCATCTCTTCTGCTGGGGGAAGTCTTCACAAGCTTCAGGTAGATACCCCCCTCAGTCATTGATGGATTTGAGGCCTGTTAGGTACTCTCAACTTATGTTAGCCTGTCTTCTTGAGATGGCATTACTGGGATGTAGTTGAGCATGCTCCAGCTCCTTGGAGCTATGTGTTGAAAGCAAAATTCAGCTCAAGTCTCCATAATCCGAGTCCAGCACTCTATCCACTATGCCACCTGGGTTCCCACCGCATTAAATGAAGTGGTTAGATGAACTTTTCTGTTTTTTAATCCCATGATTTATCCCTCCCTGTAGGCCTCATTTTGGCCTCTGGAGCCACAGAGAACAAATGTAATCCTTATTCTCCAACCTTTTAAGTACTTGAAGACAGATGTTTCCCCTTCTCTCCTTCAACTCCTAAAATATTCCTTTCTCTAAGAAAAACAGTCTGGTTCATTGGAAAGACAGCTGCATTTTGAGTCAGAATGGCCTGAGTTCAAAGGTCTGATCCTCCATATTACCTGTATGAAGTTCAGCAAACCTAGAGACTGTACTTTAAAAAAAAACTGTACTTTAAAAAAAACTTTGAAAAAGCAACTTTGAAGGCTTGGGTTCAAGTACTGACTTTGATGCTTCCTGGTTTTATGGTTGGAAATAACAACTGATCTGAGCTTTAGTTTTTTCACCTACAAATTGAGAGAGGAATTAGATTAGGTTATCTCTTAGGTCTTTTTCTGTTCTATAATCTATGCTTCTAGAATTCCCAGTTCCTTCAGCTGTTCCTCATATAACATTGATTATAGACCTGAGGTCTGACCATTCTAGTTACTTACCTCTGGTCATATTCTAGCTTAAAGAGAGTGTAAATCAAATTTGTTGGTGAGCATCATAACTGTATCATAATTATATTACATGTCACTTAAAATGGGACCAAACTCTGCACTAAGTTGTGCAGAACATTTCTAATCAGTGGCTTTGAAGGACAAGTCAAAAGTTCTCTCTCTCTCTGTCTCTCTGTCTCTCTGTCTCTGTCTCTGTCTCTCTCTGTCTCTCTCTCTCTCTCTCCCTCTCTCTCCTTCTCAAACTTGGCAGCTGCTCATTGGAGCCGATGATCCTACTGCACATGAATGAAGATGTTGACAGCACACTTGGTTAAGCATGTCTGATTATTTCCACAGGTTGAATTTCTGCTGGGTACTGTTCCCATTGTAGGGACATAGGCATTGCTTTGCAATTCTTCAGGCCATATAGAGTTACTTGTGAGCTGCTAAATGTAAGAGGGAGATGATTGAAAGGATATGCAGGGGATTTGTCATCCTATGTCCAATCACTGATCCCTTAAATCCAACCTCTTGCTCCCACAAGGATGTGTTCCAGGGGTGAGGTTTTCCCAAAGACAAACCCTGTCATAAGTCCTAAAAAGGAAGAACAATGACCCTCAAGGCAATCAGAGAATTGTATCCTCCAGCGATAAGTACCCTAGGGCACAGTGTGGGATAAAGTTTCCACCAAAAGCATGTGTCACATTCACTCTTCTCACAGAGAGAGATTGCCAGTGTCACTGAAATGCCCTTTTTCTGAGTTTATCTATTTCTGCTAGCTAAAGGTGAACCTACTGTGAAGACCCAGGACTTCAGAACAATGGAACTGCTTTTGGAGTATCTCCATAAGGATTCAAAAGATCAAAATGACACCAAAAATGAAACCACAAATATGTGCGTACTATGTTCAGACATTGTGTTAGGAATAACAAACAAACAAAACGACATGATCCCTGTGCCCCTATAACCTATCATCTAGATGGGAAGATGAGATTAACTGCAAATGGATAAGGAAACTATGCCCAAATTCTCCATTGAACTATTCATATCACACTGTGTGGATGGCAGAATACAGCATAATTCAGCAATTCAATTTCATTCATTTACTCCATTTATTCATTCATTCTGCAAGCCTTTATTATATAATTTATTTACTTTTCAGTTTTCAACATTCACTTCCATAAGAATTTGAATTCCAAATTTTCTCCCCATCTCTCTCCACTCCCCATCCCAGGACAGTATGCATCCCATCTACCCCTTCCTCCAGTCTGTTTTCCCTTTTATCACCTCCCCTTCTTCCATCCTCCTTCCTTCTATTTTTCTGTAGGTCAAAATAGATTTCTATACCCCATTGCCTCTACATCTTATTTCCTAGTTCTGCCTTAATTAAATACTGCTTATATACTGGTTAGGCATTAGGGTTACAAAACCAAAAACAGAATAGTCCATATTCTCAGTGAGTTTTTATTCTATTGGGAAAGACATGGACTCATAAAAGCCTATAGAAAACAAGTACAAAATAAATGTGGGACCCAGTAGATAGTGCTGGCTTTGGAATCAGGAAGACCTGGACACAAATCCTGCCTGAGAATACTTGCTCGTTGTGTGACCATGGACAAATCATTTGAACTCTATGTCTCAAACAGTTCACTAAAGGTAGATATGTAGATAGATACAGATGTATCTATAAATTTGCATATATATATACATATATATAAAGGGGTGGTAGATATATACATACATTTATACATTTTCACACATGTGTATAGAGATATATGTGATACATAAATAGATGATAGATATACATACATGTGTGCATACATATATGCAGACACAGTTGCATGCATAAATGTGTGTACTTATATACACACAGGTATATCTACATATGTGTGTATATACATGCATACAATATACATCTATATATACATATATATGAGCACATGAATGTGTGTACAGTAAAAATGGGCAGGTATACCTATATATACATGCACACATGTGACATGCATAGATGCATATATATTACATGTGTATGTATATGCACAAATGTATGCATGTGCACATATGCATATGGGATATGTATGTGCACGTGTATGCACACATGTGTGTACACATAAACACCTATGCATGTATACATGCACAAATATGTACATATACACATGTTTGTGTGGTGTCGATATGTGTATATTTGCACCTGTGTACATGCACATAGGCATGCATGTGTGCATCTATATATACCTATATGCACATGTGTGTGTATGTGTACATACATGTGTGTGTGCGTGTCTATGTGTGTTAGAATGGATAAAACAGTTGCTTAGAGTCAGGAAAGCCTCAGTTCAAATCCTGCCTCAGAAAATTACCAAAATTCTGTGCAAAGCCAAACACTTCTTCTCTGGGGCTTCTTTTCCTTATTTATAAAAGGAGAGAGTTGGACTTAATGGCCTCTGAGTTCTCAATCTATGACTCTATAATCCTATATAGGGCATAGATGGGTTGTAATATTTCTCACTGGTGATCATTTCCATACCAGGAATTCATAAACACTGGTTAAAATCACAAATCCTTTATATATTTTCATATTATGTTCCTATGTGCAATATGATTGCTTGGCCCTGTTTTAGAAAAAAATCTATAAAATGTAGAACTTATTATCAAAAAGTTTATAATTAGATATAGAGGAGACTAGACACATTCATAAATAATTTTGCTACAAGGGAGAGACAAATGTAAAAGAAAGGATCAGGTAAATATTACAAGAAATTTGAGAAGGGAATTTTACTTCCATCTCTGCAGGAAAGAGGGATCAGGGAAGCCCTCATGGAGGAACTGGTAGCTTGAAGTTTCCTTAAAGGAAGAGAGATTTCAATAGCTGCACATTGGGGTAGGGAAGGAATTGGAATAGCATGTGCAGAAACATGGCAAAAGGATGGGAGAGAATGAAAGCTGTAGTGTGCTGTAGTGTGCACTTGGTGAGGGGATCTTGGGAAGGGACCTTGCTTGTAGACTTAAATATTGCCAGAGGACCTAAGATTACTCCAAGTTCTTAGGGTAAATGAGAAGAATTTTTACCTAGAGGCCATAAGAAAATGGACACTGGGATACCAGAGCCAGGGTCGGAGCCTGCATGAGGCACCGGAAGCAGTAGAGAAGTGGGACTGTCTGCTCACGGCTTCAAGGGACCTCCCTCAGAATGTGAACAAAGCAGATGAGTGGTTAGGGAATAAGAACTGTTTTCTCCCCAGCCAGGGATTTGTCCAGGTTTGGGCTCCAGTGTTCCCTCTCATCTTCAAGAAGCCTTCCCTGATATTCCTGACAGTGACATTTAACCCCTAGGTACTTGGGATCTCCCACAGACAGCCCTACATATCCCACACATTCATCCCAGGCTGCCTTGTAGCCTCATTCTCTCTATGTCCTGAATCTAAGATTAAGATGGGAACACTGATTCCAAAGCAAGATGTTGCTGATGACATAGTCATGAGGACTGATAATGGGAAGATCCTTAAGTGCTGATCCCCAGGGTTCGGAGAGGCTGATGATTGTGAGGGTACATTAGAGAGACAGTGGGGATTTCTCACAGTGGTGACACAAAAATGTGGTTTCCAGGAGAGGAAAATCCTTCTAGGAAAGAAGGACCAAGAATGTAGTGAATTGGAAAGGAAGTTCAATCCAAGCCCCCACCATGGTCCCAAGCAGTATGTTCCTATTACAGAGATTTCCTATAATGTGACACTTGTAGAAAAGGCTTCCAACAGAACTCAGACCCAATCCATGACAGGGAGATGCCCTGTTAAGTGTGGTAATTGTGGGAAAGTATTTAGTTGTTCTTCAGCTCTCATTGCTCATCGGAAAATTCATACCTGAGGGAAAGATTATGAATGTCATGAGTGTGGGAAAGCTTTTAGTTGGAGCTCCAACTTGATTCACTACCAGAGAATTCACACTGGAGAGAGACCCTATAATTGTAATGAATGTGGAAAAACTTTCAAAGGTAATGCAGACCTGGGTAAACATCAGATAATTCATACAGGAGAGAAGCCCTATGATTACAGTGAATGGAAGAAAGCCATCAATTGGCACTCACACCTAATAGCATTGGAGAAATCATACTGGAGTGAAAGGTCTTTGAATGTCTTGAGTGTGGGAAAGCCTTCACTTATAGTTCACCTCACCTCGTATAAAGTGCCTGGGAATTCATAGAGGAGAAAAGTCATTTGAATGTGTGGAGTGTAGAAAAACCTTCATCCATAGCTCAATTCTCATTCAGTTTCAGAGGAACCACACTGGAGAGAGACCCCAAGCAGTATGGAAAGGCCTTCAGTTACTGCTTATCCCTTAGTCAGCATCAGAGAATTCATACTGGAGAAAGACCCTGTGATTGTAATAAATGTGGGAAGGCTTTTACTCATAGCAACACCAGAGGATTCACATGGGAGAGAAACCTTATGAGTGCAGTGAGTATGGGAAGGCCTTCACTCACAGCTCAGTTCTCATTAAACACCAGAGAACTCATATTAATGACGAATGTCCTGAATGAAAGGAAACATCCTTAACAACAATGCAAACTTTATGTGGCATTAGAACAACCATAATGGAGAGAAGAAGCCAAAACCTGCCAACCAATAGGATGTTGGAAAGTCTTCCTTGGGTGTTTAAGTGAGAGACTTTACACCAGAGAGTAATTTCTAGAAATGTCATTAAAGGGAAGACTTGGATTTTTTTTTTCAGTCTTTAGGAGATACAATGGAGTGTGAGGAATTCAACTAAAATAGCTCAAGTTTCTGGAGATCAGATTCTTTATATCTTCCTTGTATGGTCTCTAGTCTATGATGGGTAATGCATGTTTTTAAATTAAAAATAAATGTGATGAATGTGATAAAAAGAAAAGAAAAAGAGGAACGCCTTGAAATTGGCATTGAGAACTCTGGGAAGGAAAGAATGGCAGAGAGAATCTGTCTTGCCGAGTCATGAGGGGTGAGGCAGCATGTTATGGCAGTGTGCTGCATGTGATCTCTGGGTGCCTGCTCCCTTGCTGCCCTGTTCCCCTTCCCCTGGGGCAATCATGGGTTGTGGTTGTAGACAATGATACAGGATGCTAAAGAGTGATCCAGAGCCAAGAATTGATAGGGTGTGCTGGGTGAGGCTGCTGCATAGCAGAGGGAAACTATTAACCATCTTTCCCCTATGCTCGTAAAAGGAGGAGTTAGCTTCAAACTCATAATGCAATCGCACTGTTGGAGTTTTCCAGTGTCCACCCCCTACTGCTTCCAACCTGGAGATAAACTTATTCTGTTCCTAGTACTAACCTTTCCTCCAAATGATCTGATTGTTAATAATATCTATACGTCATGTTTGTTTGCTAAATACTTTACATATCTCATTTATCCTTATTTATCCTTACAATAACCTACCACCATGTAAAAATCTCCATTTTACAGATGAAGAAATAGAGGTTAAGTGCCTTGCCCAGAGTCACATTATCCTTACAATAACCTACCACCATGTAAAAATCTCCATTTTACAGATGAAGAAATAGAGGTTAAGTGCCTTGCCCAGAGTCACATAGCTAGTAAGTATCTGATGTCAGATACTTCATGTAAGCTCAAGACTTTCTTAACAGTCATTGAACCACCTAGCCAAAGGTCCTTTCATTGATTAGCACTTATTTCTCCTTGTTATAAATTAAATTCTGGTTGCCAAACCATACTGATTGACTATTTAAATGTAGTGGCTTGGGGAAACTTGAGAGGAAGTTTTGTTCTTTGAAGGACCAGACAAACTATATCTTTCCAGTGTTAGATAAAGATTACCTTAGGAAAGATACAGCATCCAAATTATAATTATGTCATCTTAGAGATTATTTTGAGAAGGCTAGAGACAAAGACAAATTCATATGGGGAAAAGCCTCCTTAGGAGTAGGCCTAAGGAAATGTAGCATCAGAGCTCTGCATTCATCTTTGCTTTAGGTGCCAGGACTTTCTGTTAGCATTTAATCATTTAATTTGAATTTGAACCTCAATTCTCTGCCTCCAAAGCCATTACTGGTCTTGAAAACCAGGGTTACTCCTTAGATACTTTAGCTATTTTTGTTAGATACTCAATATATTTGAATTGAGAAGTAATCTAATCATATGAGCCCATTAGTAAGAGTATATTTACATGACATAGACTTTGAGAACTGTAAAATTCAAGGGGAGAAAGAGACAGAGAGAGAGACACACACACACAAAACACACACACACACACACACACACACACACACACACACACCCTGTCTTGGAGTTATCAGGGAAGACATTGGGAGAGATGGCACTTGATCTTGGGAATTGTTATGGAAGTTGAAATGCTATTTTAAAAAAGGGGTGTGAATGAGAGAGAGTGACAGGACCCAAGCTGTGCCATTGGAAAGCAATACTTAGTATTCCCAGAGTATAGTTATGGGAAGCATTAAAACTAGTATGGAGAGAATCTTTCACTGGGACCAACTACATCAGACATCTATGTGAGATCAGGAAACTGTGATTCTAAATTCTAGATAACTAAAAACATCTGGGCACCAATTGTTGTAAAACTTAACATCTGGAATTTGAAACAGAAACTTTTGCTTTTCATATATGCTTTTTGTTGGCTTTGAAACACAGCCATAAAGATATGCATAGAGCATGAATGGAATATACTGGCATACTACTCATGGCTGCATTACTCAGCCCTTTCTCTTTTCAAGAGGGAAGTTCCAGTGATTATATGATCCTTAGTCCTGTTTCATGCTCTATGAATCTTTTTTTCAGTCCCCCCCCGTCTTTTTAATATATAAAACACATATACATATATGTAGGTGTGTATAAATAAAAGAAATGATTCATATTTAACGAAGCATTCCATTAGCACTTACCACTGGTCATCTCACCTGGGCTACCCAAGGTCCTGATATAATTCCATTCTGAGGGCAAATCCCTAGGGATATTGATAACATTTTTTGTTGTGGAATCTTTTCAATTGTGTCTGACTTCCTTACCCCACTGTGGGGTTTTCTTGGCAAAGATATTGTAGTAGTTTGCCATTTCTTTCTTTAGCTCATCCTAGAGATGAAAAACTGAGACAAACAGAATTAAGTGATTTGTTCAAGGTCGCACAGCTAGTAAGTATCTGAGGTTAGATTTGAATTCATAAAGGTGAACCTTTCTACTGTACCATCTAGCTGACTAATGATAATATACCTGAACTCATTCATCAATAATTAGCAAACTTCCACCCTTCTCATCTCAGTAATTTTAAATCCTTCACTGATATCCTTCAAACTCAATCTCCATCTGCTACTGCCTGATCCCTTATTTCCATTCTCCTCAGCTTTCCCTTCATGATCCTTATTCTGCAACTTTTCCTTTTTTGAGCGTCCCTCAGTCATACATCTACCAACCACTCAAAATTCTGTTTTCTACCAGTTGTCTAAGGGTTACTCTCCTTTGCTTAATGAGTTCAATGCCTGTCGCACAGTCTTTTCTATCCAGTTCTTGCCCTCATATTAGGGGTCTTTAACATACATATTGATACTCTCTCAATCATTAATTTCACAGTTCCTCAACTCTTTTCATATGACCTACTGCACTACTCCATCTCAGCTGTACACACTACTTCCAACATGTGCCATATTTCCACATTCATGAGTTCTGAAACTCTTTTATCCAATCATAATTTATCTGATCATAATTCTATCCCTCTTCCTTGAAACCCCAAAGCATGTTCTCCTCAGGTTTTACCCCTAACATCACTCTTGAACTGGCTATAATGTCCTCCATTCCTCATACTGATCCCTTGAAGGGAAGAACATAGCTCTTATGGAAGCTTTCTTTGAAGAAGAGGAGCGTTGCCCTGAGGATATGTGCATAGTTCTTTCCTTATGGGCCAGGCAATGAACAGAGAAAAGAAATACAATTTGGTCCTGTGAATCTGGTACAGGGAATAACGATCTGGCTTCTACTATAGTGCATAAAACTCAGCTGTATGGCCGTACTAATTAATAGGAATAAAAAAGCCTCCTGTTTAATGACTTTATAGATAGAAATATTGTGGTGGGAAGAAGATAAATTAGCAGAAAAGATAGTAGAACGTTCTAAGGTTACTCTTGGGGGTATATGTTGTAGAGCAGATAAGCAAGGAAAGGAAAGTAAGGAAGTACTCCCCATTCCTGTCAGTATCACCTCAAACATTGACATAACCATAGCTGTCATTGGTAATGTGGTATCCTACAGACACCAATCAGCATTAAAAGATTACATGATAGTAATTAAATGTGATTGCCACCTACAGGTAGAATTGTGTCTTCATATCCCCTAGGGAGGTTGTCTGTTTCATGATGGGCATAGACTAGTTTCAGAGGGTAGATGCTCAAGTTAGAATTTGCTTCCCAAAGGTGATGTTGTTTTTATTATCTAGACACCTAGCCTTTAAAACCTCAAGTAGTCCTATTGGCTCCTCAAGAAACAAGTGTGAGGATCTACCTGCTTTTTATACTAGTCTCCTCACTGTCCTAGTCCCCTTATGGTCAATATTTGAGTTTACTGTTCCAGAAAGAATGGGCAAAGAAGAGAGGCACACTTCCTTACCCCCTCCTCCTTGTGGAACATGTAGGAGAAACAAGACAGAAAGAGCCAGTGATGCTACAGCCCATTCATATGTGTATGCACATGCATGCATGCTCACACATAGCAGGGTAAAATTTAGTCAGAGAAAGAGAAATCTTTCTGGGAGTCTCCAGCATCTTCACTGATGATGGGATGCTGAGGTGTACCAATGCCATTATATGCTTAAATAAGCATTATATACTTAAAGCCTGCCACTTACTGAGGCCCCTCCCATGTGGGGCCTGTATGCTGCCAGTCTATTCCTATTACATTGAATCTAAACGGAGTAGTTCTGGAGCAGTTTCTATGCAGCATTATAAAAGAGAAAGATAATCTCTTCAGATAAGCTTCCATCACCCAGTGCCTCTAAGGGCCTAATATATAGAGATCCCTCCAGAAAAGGCTTGTTCGATAGTTTAGAGCTTTTAATTTAAGCTTTAAGACTTTTCTTCATCTCCTATGGAAACACCTGTTTCCCAGCAGGGACTTGGGATAGTAAGATGCAGAAATAGGTTGCATGCACAACAAGTGTGATTTTGATGTTTTTCTTTGTTGGTGGTGGTTGGGGGTGGGGTGGCCAGTAAAACTTGCTTCTTTATTTCTATCTTTCTTCCTTCCTTCTTCCCTCTTTCCTTCCTTTTCTTTTCTTTTTAAATAAAATTTCCCTTTACATACTATCTTGCCAGGAAATGAACAATGGACTTTCTACTACTGTTGCAGGGTTTACCCAACAGGTTATTGAAACGTTGATCCCCACTCAGAGAACTAGAGGATTATAATATAGCAGTTAGAGCATGATGGTAATTTCCTCATTGTCTTGAAAATAAATCAACCTGGATGATGTGAAGAAGGTTTGGTTGGTAGAACAGGATGACTGTTGAAGACAGGGAAACTTCAGTCAGTTAAATCAATTCATCCTGTCCTAAATGCCTAGCCTAGAGGCAGTTAGGTATTAGGGACAGTGAATAGAGAGTTGGATGTGGAGTCAGGTTCAAATATGGCTTCATACTCTTACTATTTGTGTGATCCTAGACAAGTCACTTAACCTCTGTTTGCCTCAGTTTCCTCATCTTTGAAATGAGGATAATAATATCAATTACTTCCAGGGGCTCCAAGAAGCTGTAGCATGTACAGCAGCCATACCCTGGTAAAATTTTCTCAGCAAATGGGCTAATCTTATTTGAGGCCAATTGATGGTCCTCAAACCCATTGATGAGTTAGGGGGATGTCTATTCCTAAGTATGTGAAGACTCCTCTAGCAGAATTGGAAGATGAATGGGAAGGTGGCTGAAGCAGGTACTGTGGAGCACTTAGAGCTTAGTCTGACATCAAAGACACCAAGGTTATCCATTGCATCCCAGGCAATCACCAGTCATCTTAACTTTTGTCTTGCCACTGGACTTCAGTGAGTGTGGAAGAGAGAGTGAAGTTGATGACTTTGTGCAGCTCTTCCTCACTTAAATCTAATTCACATGGAAGTCAAGACGCTACTCTGTAATGTCACTACTCCTCTTTGAAAAGGTAGGATGAATGAACCACTTCCCAGGGTTGTTATAAGGAAAAAAACCAGATAATATTTGTTAAGCACTTTGCAAACCTGCTTTTGTTATTGTTTAACATCCTTCTGCCATAGCTAAATAAATCTCCTTTCGTTAACTGTTGTACGGCATTTTATTCTAATATCAAACCTGAACTACCCAAGGACTGGCCTGAGTTAAGCCCAGTACCAACTACTACATACACCATTCCATCTTCTGTCTCCACTCTTGGTACTGAGAATTTGTTTGACTTCAAAGATTAGCTGCATGAGGGCTTTTCTGTTCCCTACCCAGCTCTAGGGGCACACCCCCAAATTCCCTTGTATTAGTTCTGTATATATTTTGTATATACTTATATGTTCCTCTGTTGCCTACTCCAACAGAAGATAAGCTTCTTAAGGACAGAAACTGCTCCTTTTCCTTTGTCTTTGTGTGCCTAGCATGCCAAACATGATGCCTGGGGAGCTTTTATGTAGTAGGTGTTTTAAAAATACTTGCTATTGATTGTTCAATTCACTGACAAAAGGCTATGAGGGCAGAACTATAATTCCAGTGAGCTTGTTATCTTTGTTCCCTGACTTCTTTTGTTGAGGCATATTAACCTAGGAGTGATTCATGCAATCACAGAATTTAGAGGTGAAAGAAAACTTAGGCATTATGTAGTCTAATTTGGTTCTTTTATAGGACTCTACATCAAATAGGTCTAAATGCTACTTGTACTTGGAAACTAACAAAATATGGGTCCACAAAGACCTACTCTGATGCTTAATGATGCTATAGAAAAAAAATCCAAAGACTTGCAATCAATGCCAGAAGAACACAAGCACCAGTTCTCCCAGATGGGGAAAGTCTTTGTGTATGGATCTGTTATATATATACATGGATCTGTTCTGTATGATAGGCTATTACCTGAAGCCAAGCCTAGGTGGTCTTTTTGAGAAAGTTAGCCACAATTAACAAAAATATTTCAGTCATAACTATTTAGGATGACCACCTACTAAATTCCACATTAGTGGATGAAGTATCATTAGAAAAATCATGTGTTATATTCAATCCATTAGTCAGTCAATCAATTAAAAAACATTTATTAAGTATCTACTATTTATCAGGTACTATTGTAGGTTCTAGGAGTCTAAAGACAAAAGAAATGATTATTCTACAGTAACACCAAAGCAATATTTGCAACGCTAGTGATTGACCATGAATATGCCTGCATGGTTCTCAGGCCCAAAAATATAACAGATTCTCCATATAGAAGGCAGAAGAAGAACATCTACTCTAACACCAGAAAACCAAACCCATCGTAGTAGCCAAGAAATCAATACACATTAACACTGCAGGGGACAAAACCATTCCCAAGACTCACCTCCCTGCCGGGACCTTCCCACAAACAGACACTCATAAGCCTAGCTATCTACTTGCCTGTGTCCTTCCCAGTTCTGACTAGCCTAACCAACTTCCTCCCAGCTCTGCTCCACACTTCCTGCTTCACCCATTCAGCAAGCTCCTCCCACCACATGTGACTTAGGCTTCTATGTGATTTAAGCAGGTTACATGGGTCTATCAATGCATGGGAAAGATCTTCCCATTTAAATTACCATTACACTTGCCCTCAAGCATCTTACATTCAATCATGTACAACATGTACCTATATAAGTATATACATATATATGTATGTGTGTATGTATGTGTGTATATGTATATATGTGTGTATATATACATATGTACACATATGTGAATTTATCAGAAATCAAATAATAATAATAATTATAATAAGTAATGCAAAGTCTTTTGTGGGGAAGGGGGAGAGGGCAGGGACTAGAAATGGGACATATCTGGAAAGGCCTCATATAGAAGATTATATTTGAGCTAAGTGTTGAAGGGATCCAAGGATTATAGTTAATATAAAAAACCTTACAGCTTTTCCGATGTCAGACGGATCAAGGCCTGGCCTCAGGTCTGTCAGTGACAATGAAATGTGAATGGCAGTAAAATGGGATAGGAGACGAACGGAGACCAATCTCAATGTGTTTTCCCACCCCATGACTAGAACCATTTTCAAGATTTCAATGATATTCTTAAACTTTAAAATAATAAAGTGCAAAATGTCACTATCAAATTCCATGAATATGTACATCAGGATAATTCAACCAAATCCCCAGGCCCTTAGAAACCAATTGAACATACATTTACACAGTTGTCTGTTTAAAAGATGGCTCTGAATAAGACTTCACTCTTCCCATGGCTCAATACTACTTGCCAGAAATAGCCTGTGACAGAAACATGGGCCCAAGGTTATATAGTTGATTTTTCAGCTGTCATTCTCTATCCCTTGTCACCAGAAGGTGGCTGTGTTCATGTCTAGCTAGGAGATCTACTCCCCACCCCATCCCTTTTAAATCCAAATATAACCTACTTTCAAACCTTCTCTTTTTACAACCTGGAATTCAATTCAATTCAGCCGAATTCAATAAAATATTTATTACGGTGCCTACTCTGTGCAAATCATAGCTGGGGTTAGGGTGAGAATCCCTACCCTCAAGGAGTTTTACATTTTATTGGGGTGTGGTGTGGATGTAACATGCATAATAAATAGGTAAAAGGCAAGATAATTTATTGAATGAGAGAATGCTAATAACTAGGAGGATAAGAAAGGGCCTTGTGTAGATAGTGGCACCTGAACCATCAAAGAAAACTCAGGATTCTATGAGTGAGGTGGGGGCAGTACATTCCAGACTTGGGGATCACTTGTACAAAGTGAAGAGTCAGGGAATGGAATATTCTATACCATCATCACCAGACAAGTCAATCTGATGGAACTAGAGAGTGAAAGGGAGCAATAGGAAATAATGATGAAAAGAGAGATGGGATCCAGACATGAATTTTGTATTTTGACATTGACAAAAAGACAAGAGAAAGATATTGAGTATTTTTTGAGTGTGTAGCATGGTCAGAATTGTGCATATCAATTTTGTGGGTATATGAGGGATGAAGTAGAGAGAAGAGACTGGAAACTGCAAGATTTCCTTGCTTTCATCTTTAAACATATAGATAAAACCTAGATATAGAAATAACTCTTCTTAACTCCTCTATGAAGCCTACTCTCACCATCCCAGTCCAAAAGGAGCATCTCTTTTCTTAGACGTTCTACATAGCACAATACAATCAGATCTTTAATCAGATACTAGTTGGATATTATTATTTTTTCATATAGTACCCTACCTTTCCCCTGGTGAATTCTGTTATCTCCTTTAAAATCTAACTCAAATAACACTACCAGGAAGCTTTCCTTGAGACTTCAGGTCAGCAATGATTTTTCCCCAATTAGATTTCACATAGAACTTTTTTTCTTCTCTCTTCTGTATTTATAATGAATTACTTAGAATTAGAAGCAAATCAAGTGTTTGGCTTATATGTCTACTAAATTGTCAACTTTGTTGGAGCACAGTCTTTGTCTTATCTAAACTTGATATTTCTCACAATGCTTTGCAAACAGGCATTAAAAATATGGGATATCCTGAATATAACTTGTTTGTATATATTTGAGTTTTTGCCTTCTCCCATGAAACTGTGAGCTCTTTGAGGGTAGGCACTGTCTGTTGCCTCTTTTTTTTATACCTAGTACTTACTACAGTGCTCAGTATATAGTAGGTGTCTAATAAATATTGAATGATCGGCACACAGGAATACAGGAAGAAAAGGGGGACAGATTTTAATTTGACTTGTAATAAACTGTGTAATAATGGCTCACATTTGCCGAACATTTTACAATGCACTTTTTTTATGTCTGTGAGGTGGATAGCTCATGTATCAAATGTCATTATATAAATACTACTGCCCCTATTTTACAATGAAGTAACCAAGGATTAAAGAGTTTAAGGGATTTAGCTACGGTCCAAGACTCAGATCTTAGGATTTTCTAACTAGTGAAGGCTCTTTCACCTATACCACTCTGCATTTTCATGAAGGTTGAGAGCAAATATTTCAGTGACTAGTTGTGCAATTCAAAGCAAGTCATTTCTGCTCTCTAAATTTTGCCGCCTTCCTCCTACTTCCTTCCTCACCTTACCATTAATACAAAGGATTGGTCTAGAACAGAGGTTCTTAACTTCTGGTCTATGAACTTTTAAAAATAAATATTTTAAAAAATTATGTGTATACATATGTGTGTGTGTGTGTGTGTGTGTGTATATATATATATATATATATATATATTGATAACCACATTTTTTTTTTACATTATGGTAGGCTTTTAACAGTATTTTAATGTTAATTTCCTTTACAATTCTATGTATTTTATTTTATTCATTTAAAAATATAATCTTGAGAATGGATCCATAGGCTTCGTTGTCAAAAGGATCCATGACACCAAATAGATTAAAAGTCCAGGGTTTAGATGATCTTAGTGCTCAACATAGTGCCTTGCTCATAGGAATTATTTATAAACACTTATGGAATTCAATTCAACAAACATTTATAAAGCACTGATTATATGTAAGGCAATGCACTAAGTACCAGACAAGGAAGGACAGAACACAAAATAGACCCAGCTTTTAAGAGGAAAATATGCAACTTGGGAGATACAACATTTACACAGATCATTAAATGCAAAATAATGTGAGAATGGAAGAGTAGTAATTAATTTAATTGTAATAAACCTACATGTCCTTTACCTTCCAAATCCAAAATTCCCTGACTTCTGTGACTGCTTTGTGTCAGTCAAGATATCATACACAGAGTAGGTTTTCCATCATATAAGCTAATTTGTTGATTTTCTGGGGACTAGAGCATGAAAAATATATATATTCATATTCTATTGTGCAACCAAATGAAAATAGTTTCAACTCCTAGGCATTCCCACACTCTGGGGGTGATTAAGTTGCTTTTATCTATCATGAGCTTTTTGCCTGTTATTCTTCAGTCTATCAGAGATGACCAACACTTTTATTTCAGTCAAAGGAAGGTTAAACTGTTGTGCTGAGCCCAAGGGTGTCTAAACAAAATTCTGCTATTGAATTTAGATTCTGGCTTATTTGCTCTGGGCATGTAAATGTAGGTACACTTAGTCCACAGCAAGATTCCAAAGTTGGCAAGTACTGTCTAAGCTGGAGTCACCTCCCCATCTGATTCCCTTCTCATCTAGCTCCATTTTCTCCCTGTTTGATACCCTTGAACGCCCTACTCCAAGCACTGGTCTTTCCTTCTTGTCAGCGAAAAAAACCAGTTCATGAACTCATTTGCACTACTTTGTTGTTTAGATAATAGTCTACCACACCTAGGAAGAGGGTGCCTTCAGTGAACAATGAAAGAGCCAAATAATAATACTCTTAAGTAATCTTGACTTTACTACTTACTAACTTCATGACCAAGGGCTACTCACTCCCTTTTCTAGGCATCAATTTGTTCATCTGCAAAATTAGAGGAGTGGACTAGAAAATCCTTGAAGTTCCTTCTAGTTCTAACAGTAATCATAGACAATAGGATTTAGAGCTGGAAGGGATATTAGAATTTTGTTCTTTTAGTTCCTTTATAGACCTTGTAATAATATATTTCAATAGCACTTTAAGGAACATGAGTGCATACACACATTTTATATGTACATATCTGTATATCTTTGTTTTAAAATCACCTACATTTTACAATGTGCTTCTCTCCTCTCCGTGAACTACTCTTAATAATGAAGAATATGAAAAGATGTGGGGAGAGAAAGGCAGTAAAACTAACCAGGGAAACTGACTATGGAAATAGTCTGATATTATATAGAATATTACATCCTCATAGTTGCCCACCTCTCCAAAAAATAAATGGAAGAAAATGGTGGATAAGGACCAAAGAGAAGGCATCATGGAATGAAGATGATGGGCAACTCATCAATCATAGATGTATATCCTGTATATCAGGCACTGTTCTAGGCAGTGAGGAACTCAGATCCTCCTGATTCCTGTACTGCGCCACCTAGCTGCCATCAGACACTTGACACTTACTAGCTGTGTGACCTTGGGCAAGTCACTTAACCCCAATTGCCTCATCCTGGCTCATCTCCAGTCATTCTGATGAATATCTGGTCACTGGATTCAAATGGCTCCGGAGGAGAAGTGAGGCTGGTGATCTGCACAGCCCTTCCTCACTCAAAACAAAGTCAAGTTCAAGTCATGTCATCATTTCTCTGATGGCATGGCCTTCTTCAGCAACAAAGGATGAACACACAGGCAGTGAGGATAAAAACACAAGGAATGAAACAATCCCTACTCTCGAGGAGCTTACATTCTAAATTATAAGTACGTAGGGACTGTACTTACAATTTCATTGATAATTTCATTGAAATTCCTTTTCCTAATGTAGATTGGCATCTTCTTCTACAACTTAAGAGTATTAGAGAGTTACCTGGAGAATTGAGAGGTTAAGCAATTTGCCAAATGAACCACAGTCAATATATGCTAAAGGTAAGATTTGAACTCACATCATCCTGACTCCAGGAAAACTTTCTAACTACCATGTCCTATTGTATCTCTAAAAAAGATGCAAATAAGTATAATATGTGTGTGTATGTAGGCATATATAGGCATTCTGAATGGAACATTTGGTGAAACACTTCACAGAAGCAATAGCTTTCTCATCTGTAAAATAGGGGAGAAAAATCCATACTGCATCCATTTCACAAGACCTCTTATGAGTATCAAATAAAATGACATGTGTAAAAGCTATATAAATGCAATGTTTTATTTCTTTTCCAGTAAGAATAGAAGTTCTTAGAGGGTCAGAATTGTTTCTTTTTGTATGTCCAACTCTTGTGAATTTAATTTAGAATAGAAAGGATACCAAACTAGAAATGTGATATAGCAGAAAGAACACCAACTCCTGAATCAGGTGTCTTAGGTTCAGATTCTACTTTGGACTCTTTTTTTTTTACTTATTTTATTCCAAACTTAAGAAATAAAAGAATCATTTCTATAATGCAATAGTATAGAGAAAAGATATTTGCACATGAAACTGCAAATCTATTATGTACAACTTGCTACTCCTCTTAAATATATAATAAAGTTATTGTGCAGCTTTTTTCCTCAGCCTCAAATATGTATGTGAACCACACAACATGCTTACACATATGTACATGCACACATATAGGTGTATATATGTAAAATCATTCTGTGAATACTTCTACTTACCAGTTCTTTCTCTGGATGCAGATAGTTTCTTCTTTCACAGATAGGTCCTTTGTAGCTAATTTTGGTATTTATAATAGCCAAAATAACTTAGTTGCTCAAAGTTGTTCTTAAAATTATTCCTGTTACTGTATACAATGTTCTCTTGGTTCTAGTCATTTCACTTTTTATTATTTTTTACAAGTCTATCCATGTTTTTCTCAAGTCATCAAGCTTATTATTTCTTATAGCATTGTAGTATTTCATCTAAATCTTACCTTTGACACTCGCTACCTATGTGAGCTTGTTATGTTAGTTAACATCCCTGGACCCCAGTTTCTTCAACTATAAAATGAGATGGCTAGATATGATGACTTTCGTACTTTTTCCACACGTAGTCTAGCCTTCTGATTTTAATAATTGAATTTGTATTGATAATGCATTTTTACTTATTGTTAATATAATTTTGCTTCTTAACTAGTAAATCTTCCTTACCCATTAATGGGAATGCCCATTAAGGACAGTTTGATTAGGAAAGATTTGTAGGAAGGCCCATACCTTTTGCTAATGGAGCACTGGTTCTCAAGGGTTGTGATGCCCTCTGACTCTAAAAAATGTATAAGTACTCTGAGTTGATGTTTTACTTTGGGACTTATTGATTGGAAGTATTTGGCTAGAAAAGACTCTGGGAAACCATTAAGCAGCCTCCCTTCCCCTGCCCCCACACTGGCTTTGAAATCCCATGCGTTGGTGCTTCCCTTTCTGATAACTATATATGTATGGTCATACGTTATCTGCCTGTTGATCTATGATGTATCTATCACTTATGTCAGACAGCTGGAAGCCATGTCTGTTGAGCTTTATTTCTCTGTATTTTCTCTAAAGTTCAGGGTGCTGATTTTTCCCCCAACCTAAGTGAATGTACTTGATTAAAGTGATTGTTGACCCCTCAAAAACTGCTTTCCTTTTAGAAAAAGCTGGTCAAAGAACTTGTACAGCAGATCCTCCTGTGTATATGCTTATGTCAGGGTCCTTGCTTTTACAGAGTTCCAGAGAGTTCCTAACTTGCCTAAGATAACACACATAATGATAGAATTAAAACTAAAACATAGGTTTTCTTATTCTAACTTTAGGTCACTTTCCACTATGTGATAATAAATAATAATGATTTATATAATGCTTTAAATATTTACAAAACATTGTCCTCACAACAACTCAGACAGGTAGGTAGTATAATTATGATGAGCATTTTATAGATAAGAAAATTGAGGCTCAGACCCAAGCTATGACTGATCCAGTCTATGGCTAGTAAATGATTAGACCCAGACTTGAAGCCAAGTGTTCTGATTATGAAACTGATGACTTTTACAGTGACCTATACTGCTTTTCTCATAATGGAATATTAGAGTTCGGAAGAATCTTAGAGGTTACTTAGTTTAACCTCTTGTTTTTACAGATTAGGAAGCTAAATAACAAAGATGTGAAGTGATTTGTCTAAGAATACTCAGTGAATAACTAGCATATTGGAGGCTAGAATTCCTACCATCCACGTAACAAGAAGGCCAAGATTGAGATATCACTATCTTCTTCCTTAAAAGTTATTATAATCAGATTTATTTTTCACTGTGAATTTTGTTAGAATTATTGATTTAGTCACATTCCCAATTCAACCAATTGTTATTTTAAACTTTCTTACTGTTCACCACCACACACTCCATTCACAAACTCTAGGCATTTGTACCAACTTTTCTCCATGTCTGAAATGTTCTCCCCCTCATCTCTATCTCTTGGCTTCCTTGTCTTTCTTGAAAGTCTCAGCAAAAATCCCATCTTCTAAAAGGAACCTTGGGGCAGCTAGGTTGTACTGTGGATGGAGTGTCTGGCTTGGGGTCATCTTCCTGAGTTAAAATCTGACTTCAGATATGTGCTAGCTGTATGACCCTGGGCAAGTCACTTTACCCTGTTTGTCTCAGCTTGCTCATCTATGAAATGAGCTGGAGAAAGAAATGACAAACCACGCCAGTATATTTGCCAAAAATAAAACAAAACAAAAAGAACCACCCAAATGGGGTCAAAAAGATGGACATGACTGAATAAAGAAACTTTTTCTGACCCCTCTAATGCTAGGGCCTCTCCTTTCTGTATCACTTCCAGTTATCCCATACATAGCTTCTTTGTTTGTAGTTGTTTGCATGTTTGTAATTTATCCATCAGACTGTAAACTCCCTAGGGCAAGGATTGCCTTTTACCTTTCTTTATTTCCCCTACTTTAGCAGGGTACTTCAGGCATAGTAGATATTTTAATAAATATTAATTAACTGATTGATTCAATTATCCAAAGCATATAATGTCTCCAGGAAAACAATTTAGCCAGCTATTTTGATGAGAGCAAAAATCTGAAGATAGAAATGGAGAAATAACAAGATATTTGATCATAACACATCATTGCCAGGTAAGGTTTAACTATCAGCCAAACAATAAAGTTTATTAAGTACCTCCTGTGTAATGCAGTCTTTTAAGCATGGGGTATGCAAATAAAGGTAAATGACAGTGTCTGCTTTCAAGGAGCTCATGGTCTACTGGAGGGAACAACTGGAAACAACATGCAAACAACTATGTACAAAAATAATCGACAGAGGCAAAACATTAGAATTAAGGGAGATTAGAAAAGACTTCTTGTAGGTAGTGGGATTTTAACTGGAGCTTGAAGGAAGCCAGAAGGCTGAAATGAAGAGAGAACATTCCAGGCATGGGAGGCAGGAAAAATTTCTAGAGTTCATAAATGGTATGCCTTGAGGAGTATCAAGGAGGTCAGTATCACTGGATTGTGGAGAATGTAGGGGAAGGTGTAATGTGTAAAAGACTTGAAAGGTGGGGTGGGGCATAGATCTGAACAACTTTGAAGGCCAAACAAAGGATATTTTATTTTATCTTAGAGGTGATAGGGAACAACTGGAATTTATTGAGTAGGTGTGTGTGTGTGTGTGTGTGTGTGTGTGTGCTATGGTTGTACCTACGCTTTGGGAAGATCGCTTTAGTCTGAAATAAAAGTTGAAGGGGATTCTATTCAAAATTCAACTTTCTAACAAACTGTACATCCCTCTTTCCTGTTCTTCTGCTTTGTTGGGACACCTTAAGTCAAGCTACTGTTTGTAACCTCATCACATTTGACTAAACGAAGGAGTGAAATGCACACTCATTTTGGTATGAAAACCTATCTTACAGTATAAGAAAAGGGGGGAGAAGGAGATATTGCAGGGGGGCGAGGATGATGGAAGGGAAGGCAAAGGGAGGAGGGAGCAATTTGAAGTTAACACTTGGGGAGGGACAGGGATCAAAAAGACAGAAGAGAAACAATGAGGGGCAGGTTAGGAGGGATGGTAATCCAGTTAGTCGTTACACAACACAACTATCAGGGAGGTCATTTGCACAAACTACCACAGATATGGCCTGTATTGAATTGCCTGCCGTCCCAAAAGGAATGGGGTGGGGAAGGAGGGATGGGGAGAATTTGGAACTCAAAGTTTTAGGAACAACTGTTTAGTATTGTTGTTGCAACTAGGAAAGAAGACATACAGTTAATGAAGATGCATATTCTCTTAAAAATCAGCATATAACTAGGTACTGGAGATTGTCAGCATAGGTACTGCCTCTACCAATGCAGATCAATAACCCCTCTATGATTTAGTATGTTAATCCTGAGGAATTACTTAAGGCACATAGAAATTAAGATTTGCCTAAAGTGACACAGCTCGTATGTATTTGAACCATTTCTTCCATTCAATAAACATTTATTGAATTTGTAATTTATATTTAATTTATATTTATTAAATAACATATTATTTACTTATTCATCATGTATTGAATTTGCTTATTACAGTGCCCCAGCCACTATAACAAATGTTAGAATGCAGACACAAAAAACCAAAACAGTCCTTTTAGTCAATGTGCCTTAAAAAAGGAGAAATAACAATGTGCATATGAAATACATATTATATATATATAGTATATTTATATGTTAAAGGAGCTCCCTGTACCAAATAGTATACTTAAATGGATAGATAGATAGATAGATAGATAGATAGATAGATAGATAGATGAATGGATGCATGGATGATATTTATGTTATTTATATATATATATACATATAGATAGATAGATAGATAGATAGATAGATAGATAGATAGATAGATGATACCTATCTATATATAAAGTAACTTCTTGAGAGGCAAAGATTAATACATTTTGGAAGGTAATCAGGAAAGACTTCCCTTAAGAGGGAAAAAGCCAATAAAAATTCCTTTAGAGGAAGCTAGAGACAAGGTAGAGGGGAGAAGGGAGTTGACTGTAGGCACAAGGTAGGAGATGAAATTTCAAAACAAGGAATAGTAGTAGGCAAGTTTAGTTAGAAGATGGAGTAAGTGAAGGAGAGTAATAATCTGTCTGACATGGTGGGCTGGACCCACATTGTGAAGGGCTCTAAAAACCAAACAGAGAAGTTTGTATTTGATTCTACAACCAAGAGGGAGCCAATGGAAGTTCTTGAGCAGAAGAGATCCCCGGTCAGATTTGGACTTTAGAAAAAAAGTTTGGTCTTCCTGATTGCCAACCTGACACTGCATCCACTATAATATGCTACGTCAATTTAAAAGCAATAGCCTGGAATAATTCAGCTCAAGGCGTCCACTTGCAGCACCCCTGCAAAGAGCTTGTGCTTATGATCTGTTTTCAGGATTGTACTTAATGCATCTGTGCTCTGGAATAGATTGAGAGCATCAAGGTTAGATGTGTTTATAAGAATGGAATGGAAAAGCATTTATTAAGAGCTTACTAAGAATATTCATTATTCACTAAAATTAAAATGAGAAGCTGCAAGTATCCCTTTCCCCAATAATTTACCCTGCCCCCATCCTTGCAATCAGATATATTCAAATGGGCTCCAAAGCCTTCTGATATGATAATAATAATCAGATGATAATCTTATGCTAATTCTGCTGCAAAACCAGACCAGATGTCTTCACTACATTAAATGCCTCTTGAAACTCTGTTTAGCTCCATGCTCACATTATTGCTGAAAACATCCATTGCAAAACTTTCCCTGGGGACCAATCCATCATCATCTAGCAGGCACCAAAGAAAATAGATTAATCAGAAGACCCACAGTTATTGTCTCCTCTAGTTACCTCTGATTCATATATCATTAGAAGGGGGAAAAAAACCTGTCATAAAAATTGCAAGATGTTATCTCTTTGGGAGAAAAAGAAATATTCTCTCCAATTCAATAATTTATGTTCTAATCTGATGACAATGTACATGATTAATAACAATGTTTCTAAAGCGTGAATAACCAGAGAAGTTTTAATATTATAAATTAAGGGACATATGAGAATCTTGGTATTTTTTTAGCTTGGCCAGACCCTCTAGTTTATCAGGTCAACCTCCCTCATTTTATAGATGAGGACACTGGGAACTAGGGAAATTTAGTGACTTGCTCAAGGTCAGAAATATGCTCAGAAAACAAAGTTAGAGGCAGAGACATACTTAGATCATAGAACCATAGAACAGTATAGGTGGAAGGGACCTTAGAACAGACGGAATCTTAGAACATGTAGCATAGAAAATATCTGAGAACACTGAATATTAGAACAAAATAAGAGTTTGAGAACTGGAAGGGATCTTCCCTAGTTATTTAACTGAAATCCCTCATTTTGCAAATGAGAGAACTAGGTGTCTTGATCATCTAGACTTAGAAAGTACTTTCAGGGTCATCAAATCCATCCCCACCCTCCCACCTCCACATTTTACACATGAGGAAACTGAGAAAGTTAAATGACTTGCCCTAAATCACAGGGATAGTAAGCATCAGAGGTGAGACCTGAACCTAACTCCTTTGAATCCAGAGCCAGTATTTTTTTTCTATAGTAATCACCCCGAATTCTCATGCAAATTCTGTATCCATTTATCATACTGTCTAGTGTAGTTCTCAGCTGCCCAGCAAAATGTTTAGGCAGAAAATCAATAAATGTAGATGGATTGACTGAATTACCATATCTTGGGTTAGTTCATTGTATCACTATTAATTTCTGGGTTTATTCAGTAAAGAAAGTCATATGTCAACGTCTTCTTGTGTCATGAGGGTGAACCTGAGTTCTGGAAAACTATGCCAATGGGAAGTAAGTTTTAGCAGGGTCCTACAAAGCTGGGATGGTTATAAGTCTGGGCCCATGATGAAGCTGTGTATCATTTTCACATTCTATTTTATGGAGAAAATTGCTTGCTATTTGTTATCTAAACTTGGCATTGTATCTCCTATATAACATGTTTCCATAGCCTATGGTCCAACACATGGAAGGACCTCTTTACTCAACTCCTTGTCTCCAACTCTATTTCTTTTCAAGAACAAGAAATATGTGTTTTTCTCCAATATTTACTTTTTTGAAAAGCCTTTCTCTATATGCATTCTTGTTAGTGGTATTCTAGATATGTCTGGAGAGAAGAGAAAACGTTTGGACTCCCCAAATTATGGAAGCAATTTATTGGGGCATCTAGCTGGTAGAATGAATACAGCACTGCCCCTAGAATCAGGGGTAAATCAGAATTAACTCAACCTCAGGTATTTACTAGCTGGGTGACCCTGGGTAGTCATATAACCCCAATTGCCTCAAAAAACAAAACGAAGAATCCAATCTACTAAGGGACAGAGGAATCACATTTTGAATAGGAGCAGGAGCCAGAGCCCTGTCAGTGCCTGCATTCAGACCTTAGCACCTCTTTGCTGTTATTGTGTTTGTCCTTAGTTTTTGAAGAGGACCATGACATCAGAAAAATGATGACATGACAAATTATAGATCTTTGAAATACTAAAGTAATTTCTGGCTCAGGATTGATGCCTTGTTTGTCTCTGTATTTCAGCTATTTTGATTATTATTGTACAGATGATGAAACTGAGGCATAGAGAGGTTGTACACAGAACTAATAAGTGGTAGAGCCAGGGCCGAGATAAGATCTTCTGGCTCAGTGTCCAATAATCTTTCCACAAAGCTATGTCATCTCTCTAAGGAAAAAGAGGAGACTGGAGGAAGATGGAATAGGTTTCAATGTTGCACAAACCTCCAGAACCATATGTGAATGGATAATAAAACTGTAATATTTTTCCTGCATTGACGACCACTTGGCTGAGCTGTCATGTGATCTCAGAACATGACTGTTTCATTGCTTAAATATTCCCATTATTCACATCTGCAAGAATGTCCCTCAGTGTGGCCCAAGGAGTTAAACCTTTTTTGGGAGGTGCTTTTGCACATTTTGAGGCAGCAGCTTATTCAAGAGGAAGCATCAGATATAGGTCTTGAACTTTGAACTCCAGTGCCCAAGCCCTGTCCACTGTATCATCACACTGATTCCCAGGCAAGTTCTGCTCATGCTTATCATACTTCCCAGTTTAGTCCTCCAATGCACTTCTTCAGATAGAAAATTGAGAGTTTTGCATGACTTCATACGTATAATCGATACCCTACTGCTTGCTTTCTCAAGAGGTGGGAGAGGGGAGGGAAGGAGAGAATGTAGAACTCAATATGAAAAAAAAAAAGCTTAAACATTTACATATAATTGAGAGATACTTAATTGAATTCATAAAATATATTGGAAAAAATAAATATAGGTGAATCAACTGAATGACCATTCCCTAAGTTAGTTCATAGGATGATCTCTATATGAAATAACTGAAAGCAGGATGGGCTGGCGGTAAGATGGTAGATTGTCCTTGCCTAGAGGCCTTTGAGTACTGGCTGGATAACTAATTGTTGGGATCAGAATCACAGGACTATTGACCCTGAGAGTGAGAAGAAGCCTCAGAGGCCAACTCAGTCAAACTAGAATTGAAGATAAATGCCCCCTACAACATAGCCAACAAGTGATCCTCCAGTCTATACTTGAGAAGACTATTCTGCAGCTCGAGGGTAAGGTGAAGTAGGTAAGTCTCTTCTCTCTGGCCACCTTCTGCACATGAAGCTCATCAGCTACCTCAGTGTCCACGTTGGAAAGAATATCCCGGAGGAATTTTTGTTCTTCATTTTATTCCATTCTCTCTGGCCACATCCTCCAGAACTTTTCCCCACTAGTCTCCTCTCTAGATCTGAAAGATGAACCAGGAGCAAATCAGCAGTCCTGAGTGAGACATATTGATCTGCTCATCTATGACCCCACTCACCTATCATTCGGTCAGTAAGCATTTATTAAGCACTTAGTATATTTCAGGCATAAGTTAAGCACTGGAGATAGAAAGGCAAAAAGTCACTGCATTCGAGAAGCATATATTGCAATGGGGGAGATAACATGGAAATAACTCTATATGCATCCACTATGTACTACTTGGGGAATATTTAATAAGGTCTGTAAAACAGAATGTGTGAAAAGGAGTAACATGAAACTATTCTTGAAATATACACAGTGTATAGAAAATAATATGACATGGAAAGGTATTAGAAGTTGGAGGGAACAGGTAAAGGCCTCCTGTGAAAAATAGGCTTTAGGTTAAGTATTAAAAGAATTGAAGGAAAATATGAGGTTAGGGTAAGGGGACAGAGAATCACAAGTAAGGAATAGGAGTGGGGAACCTGTGGCCTTGAGGCCACATGTGGTCTTCCAGGTCCTTGGGTGCAGCCTTTTGACTGAGTCAAAGTTTTACAGAACAAATCCTTTTACTAAGGGAATTTGTTTTGTGATGTTTGGATTCAGTCAAAGGGCCACATTTGAGGACCTAGAGGGTCACATGTGGCCTCGAGGCCACAGATTCCCCACCCTGGAGTATTGTATTTGTAAATAGGCCAGAGTAACTAGATTATTGGGTGCATGGAGATTTTAAGAAGTCTTAAGTTTTATGGTTGAAAAGATAAAAAGGGCCCACATCATGAAGACCTTTAAAAGGTAAACAGAGTATTTTATATTTGACCCTTGAATTGAGCAGAAGTGATATGGTTAGACCTATGCTTTAGAAAAATCAGTTTGGCAAATGAATGGAAGATATATTGGACTGAGAGACACGAGCCTGAAAGACCAGTTAGAAGGCTGTTGCTATAGTCCGAGAGAAATGATGAGAGACTTTCTGTACTAAAGTGCGTCTCCCTTTCAGTCCCTCCCCTATTTATGTATAGTCATGCAAATGTATACCCTTGAAAGAAGAAGTTATTTTTGTTTTATCTTTGTTTTGTCAAGGTGGTACGATTAGCATGAAGTGCTTAATGAATGCTTGCTGATTGACTGATTCAATTATCAATTCAATGTCAAATTCAACAAATATAGAGCATTAGAAAATGTAAAATAGATCATTTTTATTTTATTAAATTAAAAAACTTTTGCATAAACAAAAGCAATGTAACCAAAATTAGAAGGAATGCAGAAAGCTCGGAAACAATCTTTAGAGCAAGTGTCTCTGAAGGCCTCATTTCTTAAGTATATAGAGAACTGAATCAACTTTGTAAGAATACAAACCATTCCCCAATTGATGAAAGGTCAAAGTTTATGAATGGGCAGTTTTCAGATAAAGAAATCAAAACTATCTATAGGCATATGAATAAGTACTCTAAATCATTTTGATTAGAGAAATGCAAATTAAAACAACTCTGAGGTAACACCTAAGAGCTATCAGATTGCCAATATGACAAAAAGGGAAATGATAAATGTTGTAAAGGATATGGAAAAATTGGCATACTAATGCACTATTAGTGGAGTTGTAAACTGATCCAAATATTCTAGAGAGCATTTGGGACTATGTCCAAAGGTCAATCAAACCTTGCATATCCATTGATCCAACAATACCACTACTAGATCTGTATCCCAAAGAGGTCATAAGAAAGGGAAAAGGATCTACATGTGCAAAAATATTTATAACAGCCCTTTTTATGGTGGTAAAATATTGGAAACTGAGGCATGTCCATCATTTGGGGAATGGCTGAACAAACTGTAGTATAGGAATATAATAGAATACTATTGTGCAATAAGAAATGATGAACAGGCAGATTTCAGGGAAAAAAATGTGGAAAACCTTGTGTGAACTGATGCAAAGCAAAATGAGCAGAACCAGGAAAACTGAATCAGCAATTTTGTGTGATGATCAACTATGAATGACTGAGCTCTTTTCAGCAACACAATAATCCAGGACAATTACAAAGCACCCATGAAGGAAAATATTATCCACATCCCAACCAGATAACGAATTTCTGGATGCTGAAAGCAGATCAAAGCATACTTTTTTTCAATTAACTTTATTCTTTTTGTGTGTTTTTTCTTTTGATCTGGTTCTTTCACAACAGTGACTAATATGGAAATGTTTTCCATGATAGCACATGTATAACCCATACCAAACTGCCGATCGTTTTAAGAAGAGGGGAGGGGAAGAAGGGAAGAGAAAAATTTGAAATTCAAAATCTTGTAAAAATGAATGCTAAAAATTGTCTTGACATACAATTGGGAAAACATTATTAAAAATAAAAAGTAAATGCTCAGTTTCAAAACAACTAGTTTATTTGGTTATTTAACTGATTGCATCCTCTCTTCTTCTTTAACCTCCCACATCTTTGCTCCTTCCTAACAAGGCTTGTATATGTGTGTTTGTATGTACACACATCCTTAATATTTTTCCTCTGAGAAATAAAAACAAATAATCAACTCATCTCTAGACACTTTAGCAAGTCTTCTTGATCCATAAGTAATATTTCACTGGGGTACTCATTCTCTAAGTGGGCTAAGGGAAGACCAGCAATGCTGAGCATTGTGAAAACATTTCAAAGAGATTTTTCTCTCTTTACTGGAAATCAAATAGTCTCTGTTATTCTTTCAATTCTCTGCCTCTCTCTCTTACTTTCTCTTTTTGTTTGCATGTCTCTCTGTCTCTCTCTTTCTTTTTCCCTCCCTGTATCGATGTTTTTAGAGTTTTGTTGGGTTTTTTTGCCTTTCCTATTACATTTTTAATCAATTATTTGGAAAAAAGCAAAATTGGTATATTAGAATATCTGCACATGAGACAAAGCTTGTAATGATAGATTATACCCTGGGTGACAAAATCAGCATCCAAACATACCTTGACAGGCTAAACAAACAGACAAAAATATCAAATACAAGAGGAATAAATATAAAGTCTTAACACTAGTTAAAAATTGACTTCGTAAGTTCACTATTAAAGAGGGGTAGTTAGATGGTTAGTGGTCTCACTTAAAAAATGATGTAGAGATTTTAGGGCACTGTAAGCTTTAGACTTCAAGTCAGTAATGCCATGAGGCAATCAAAAAGCTACCATGGTCTTGGACTCTTTCCATCACAGGTCATCATTCTCAACCTCAGAGTCACTCTCTACCATTCACTTTCCTTACCTCCATATATTTAATTAGCTGTCTTGTCTCTCTCTGTGGCTTCTGTAGCACCCATCGTTTTTCTTCTCAAATAGATGACCACAGCACAAATCCAAATCAAGAACTCATCACTTAGTACCTGGTTACTGCAACAGTTGCTTAATTGATCTCTCTGTTTCATATGCCTCCCTTCCCAATCCATCCTCCATGCAGATGCCAAAGTGCTTTTCCTAAAGCATTGGTCTGACCACATCACTACCTTTCTCCATTAACTCCGGTGTCTGCTGCTGATTCCCCTTTTGACTATATTTCTGATTTTTTGGACATTGACACCAGTCCTCAGTTGTAGTCTCACCCTAGAACCTTTCTCAGCTCCTGGGACCTTTTCATCCTGGAACATCCATCAGTTCCTGTGGCCTTCTTAACCTGGAACATCCTTCTGCTATGCTTGGTTCCTTCTCCCTTTTCCCACTGGTGAGTTTCTCTCATTGCCTCCATATTTGGGAGATTTCCAGGCTGGTTAAACTTCATTCTTCTCCTGACTCTGTTTCTGACTTTCTGAACTGCACTACCCTATTTCCAGACTGAGTTACCTTCAGACCTCATTCTTCCCATGTTCTCCCTTTTCAGTTCCTTTTTGTATGATTTTTTTTCCATTTAGAACATTACCTTGCCTTGCCTAAATGTATCTATTACAAAATATGAACTCTTTTATTTGATATTAAAGCCCTTAATGGTCTTCCCTCATTAATCTTTCTAACCTCATTATAAAATACTCCTCTTTATACAATATGAATCAATTAAATTGGCTTTTTGTAGCTTTTTACATGACACTGTAGTTTCTGTGCTTTTTTTCTTTTGTATAAACTGTCTTTCAAAACTATGATTCACTCTTTTGATCCTTTGAGGCATCTGGTGGCACAATGAAAAGAGTGCTAGACCCTGAACCTGGAAGATTTGATTTCAAGTAACTTAACCTCTTTGCCTCAGTTTCCTCAACAGTAAAATGGGGATAATAATAGAACTTACTTTACAGTGTTGTTATGAAGTTGAAATCAAATAGTATTTATTTTTTTAAAGCTCTTAGCACATAAGAGCTACCTAGCAGGCCCCATATAAATGCTTATTCCATTTCTATTCCTTAGATATACAGATACTTACACACCTTGTGCAGACTCTGGGAAATGTAGAGAAGGATGCAGAATAAGGTCCTCTTTCTTATGTCCTGCCTGTCTTATATGCCCCTTCCTGATTCCACTCCATCTTACATTGATCAGTGGGCAATTTAATATTTGAGCAAAACTGCATGATTCCTGGTCTTGAAAATTATAGTATAATGAGAGCCTTTAAAATGATTAATGGCAGAGTAATGAGACAGTATAAACATGTGGTTCATGAATAGAATTCCTATAAAAATGAACTGTTGGTTACAAGACATTGCCTAGTCCAAATGACATTCCCTTAACATCATCCCCTCTCATTATCAACTCAGCTGAATCAATCACATGCACATTATTGTTGAAAGTGTGGCTAGAGTGATTTAAAATTTTGTTAAGAAAATCCAGCCACTTTCCCAGGGCTAAGTTTAGAATTTCTTGGCCTTTCTAGTGTGTTGCTCCATTTTATAGCAACTTTGATCAGCAACCAATACAATGTAACCTCTTATGCGGCATTTACTGCTTTTTTTTTTATCTTTGCATCCTCAAGACACATCCCCAGGACTTACATAAATCATAACTGCTTAGTAAATGTTAACTGGATTGAATTAACCTTTCTCTAACCATGTAATTGGTAATTACTCACTCCCCTCCCAAAAAAATCAACTACTTTTTTCCTTCACATTTTAGCATTTCTTTTGATGTTCCTTCCATTTTCATACTCATTTAAGTTCATAACCCTTAACGTGGTCTTTGGTTCATCCCTCTCTCCCAACTAATATGCCAGTTAATGGTCTCTTTCTCCTCAAATTTCTTATTGCATTTGATCTGAATCTCTACTTTGTATTGATCACATCCTGCCCTATTCAATATTCATTAGTGCATTGCATAATTCATTTTATTTATTAGATTTGAAGCATTTTAAAGGCAGGGAGGATTTCATTTGTCAACATTTTGTCCTCAATGCCTAGCACAGTTCCATGGATATAATATGCCCTTAACAAATGTCAAACTGTATTAAATCTAACTTAAATCTCTAATAGAATAATATAAACAGTATCAAATTAGATAAATGAGGATAAAGTTTTTATAATGATAGGGCATTGGATGAATGAATTTTAATAATTAATTGATAATTAATATGATTGCTCCTCTAGTGTTAATCTGAGCTATTATTCACGGTCATATGGAGAGATAATCGGCTTGAGATGCTGAATGAGACAAATTTTGCACATAGTCAATGTGAGAATTTGTTTTGTTTGACTATGAATATTTGTTACAAAGTTCCCTCACACCTTATCCAGTCAACTGTGGAGAGATGGAAAGGCAAAAAATCAATACTTATTAATTAAAAATAAACTTTAAAAGAAAAGGAGAAAAATTACTTAGCATTTATGGAGTGCTTTGCAGCTTACTAAGTACTTTACAGATACTATTTCATTTAATCCACACAACTCTGGGTTGCTATTCAGTCATTTCAATTGCGTCTAACTCTTTGCGACTTCATGGGGGATTTTCTTTGCAAAGATACTAGAGTGGTTTGCCATTTCCTTCTCCAGCTCATTTTATAGAGGAGGAAACTGAGGCAAACAGGGTTAAGTTCTTTGCCCAGGATCACATAGCTAGTAAGTGTCTAAGACCAGAATTGAACTCAAGAAACTGAGTCTTCCCGACAGGACATCAGAGAAAGTTACAAAAGAAAGGCTGAGGCAGGTCAATTAACCAGACTAGGAACATTCAGTTTCTTAACTGTGAAATATACTTAAGCTCTGCATAAAAGAAACAGAACTAAAGATACTTTGTCAGTGGAAGACTATGAAGGCAGCCAGGTGGGGAAGGGAAGAAAAGGGAATTAGCATTATTATATTGCCAACCACCTACCAGGCACTGTACTAAGCTTTTTACAAATATTATCTTATTTGATCCTCACAACAACTTTGGAGGGAGGGGGGGATGTGTTATCATTCCCATTTTATAACTGAAACTGACTTATGTTAAGTGACTTACCCAGGGTAAGCTAGTAAATTTCTAAGGCTGGATTTGAAGTGAGGTCATCCTGACTCCAGGACCAGTGCTCTCTCCACTGTGCCACCTAGTTACTTCAACAGCTAGAGGCCAGGAGTTGAAGGGACGAGTTCTAATCCTGCCTAAGGTACTTAGTAGTTGTGAGATCCCTATGTAAGTGGCATGACCCTTCTCAGTCAGTTTCTCTATTTGTAAAATGGAAATAATAACAATAACAGCAATAATAATAATAATAATGTCACAGGGTTGATTTAACAATCAGATGGAATAGTGTCTGTAGGGAAATTCAAAGCCACATATATTCTAGTTATTTTTACTTTTATCCTTAGTATATGATTACATTGTGAAGCCACGAACCCCTGCTTTGATTCTGGTTGGGTGTATTTATCCTCATTCTTACTATGGAACTAATTTCTTCCATAATGCTGTTTTGCTTACAGTTGTGGTTTTACGGAAATAACTGGGTGGGGCCAGCATGTTACTGCATCTCCTCCTTTAAATCAAAGTCAATTTTTTTCCCAGATCTAAGAATTTTTTACTCTGCATATGTCCAGGATTATGATTAAACTGGCACATTCTTTCTGGGTGGGGCTTTCTCTTTCTAGAAGGTATGTCAAAGAAGTAGGAACAAATTCTTCTGGCCCAGAGCAGCCTCTCGTTGGGTTCTATGATTTCTTTTGATTCCTCAAAAATAGGGGTGAGGTGGAGATGAAATGGGAGAGAAGGAAAGATTTTGTGTCATAATCTTAAGGGCCATTAAGCTTTATGTGCTTAACTGAGTAGAGGTGGGGGAGTTCTCATACTTTATTTGCAGTGCTGTGTTGCCAAAGGGATGATGGATTTGGAGTCATGCCAATTGAATTCTCATCCTAGTGCCATTAATTACACACTGGTTCACTATAGGTAAATCATATCTCTTCTGAGATCCATTTTGCTCATCTGGAAAATGGGAATAAGAAGTGTTGTCCTCCATACCTAAAAAGGTAATGGATAGAGTATTGTGTTGTAAAATTTAATTGTGAGTGATGCCCATGATCCCATCTTTGTATGTGTATCATTGCTTAGCACTAAAAAGTCTTTTCTGTGTTTGAACAGGTACTGCTTCCTAGATGAAAAGCTGAAATATTAGAAGTCATACACACACACACATATATATATATATATATACAAACATATATACACATGTTACACACACAGACACAAACACACACACACACAATCATTAGCCACTTTTCCTGAAGAGGTGTTACTAGATTTTAAAAAAATCTTTCAGGGCAGTTATTTTGTTACGGACCTTTTTGAAAAAATGAAACATGGCATTGTACTTGGACTCATGAAGAAATGAGCTCAAGATTTACCTCCCCCACTTCACTGGAGTCCACTGGAATCAACAACATTTATTAGACAGCCATCAGCCCAGGATAAAGTGTTCTGATAGGTAAGATACTGTTTTTCTTTACTCCATGACTCTTCCTAGACAACCTCACACTTTTCTTACTTCCCCCACTCCTTTTTCAGATTTCCTATATATGATGACTTCCTCTGTTAGAATATAAGCAACCTGAGGGTGTAAGCTATCTTTTTTTTGCTTGTATTTATATCCTTAGCTCTTTAACAAAATGAATGACACATAACAAGCACTTCATAAATGCTCTTTCTATCTCTATCACCCTCTCTTCTACCTAGCTATTATGTCTTTGTCTGTCTCTCTCATTATGCACCTGGAATGGTGACAGTTATTGGGGATACAGGGGCAGAGACAGAGTACTCCCTGTCTTGTAGGATCTTCCATTCGATGAAGGTTAGGGGAGACAGCTGCATGAAGGTTCAGTGAGAAAGTAAAGAGAGCTGCTCTTGAAGAATGACATTGTCATGCATGAATGGTGCTTGTGGGCTACCCTTTGACCCCCCATGGTACCTAGCTCCATAGGTAGTCTAGTGATTCAGTTGATATAGACTTTTATCCAAAGGCATTTGACTTCTACAAAGAATCAGCGTGTAGTAGGAGACTGCCCCACCACTAAGGAGGCAAGACAGTGGGGTAAGAGAGCCCTCTGAAATAAACATATTCTCTCAATTGCTTAAAATGGAATGGAGAACTAAGGAAAGTGAATGAGATGGCGATCACATCAGGTCTCCATGTATCTTGGGGAGTGGAGTCAAAGCAATCAAAATTGGTTTTACAGATTCACAGCAGAGCATTTTATTAACAATAGAATTGGGTCTACAGAGGACACACGTAGAGTTTCAGAAAATTCTTTGGGTTACTGTGAGGTTAAATGACATATTAAAAAGGTAAGTCACACAGCAAGTATGAAAGGATGGGGAAGAGCATGATATGAAGACAGGAGTGATGAGGCTGACATGGGGAACGGAGCTCATGTGGGGAAGAGAGAAATGGGGACCAGGAAAGGAAACTTTGTTCTAGGTAACTTATAATTCAGAATCACAAAAACTCTTCATTGAAACAGAAGGCAGAAAATTTCCACGTCTTTGCAGATACCGTGATAACATACTGTTGATCAATACCTAAGTAAGTGGGGGAGGGAGGTGGCAGGCAATTACTAGTGACTATTGAATGCTATGACAGAAGATAATTGGCCAATCTTTAGGCTTGGGTGGTGGTTGAATTAGAAGTTAGTAGATTCCTGGAAGTCAGCCTGTAAACACTAGTCATCATAGGATAATTCAACTAGAATTTTTAGAACTAACAAGGATGTTAGAGGTCATTTTGTCTGACCTTTAAATGTTTTAGATGAGGAAACTGAGGCCTAGGAAGGTGAGACTGTGGGTCAAAGACACCTTAGTCAGTAGCCAAGTTGGGATTTGAACATAATTCAGCTATCTTAAAATCTAGAGTTCTTTTTCACTACAAAACACCCATTGAGCCTCTGTTACTTATCTGTAAAATGCACTACTAATAGCAACTCTCTCATAGGATTGCTGTGAATAATCAGTGAGATAGTATGTGTAAAATATATTTCCAAAATTCTAAATACTATAGAAATGCTAGCTGTTATTACATTAGGTCATGCCTATTAAGCTTTCAGCAGAAAGAAGGTTATAGTTCTTCTGTCCTGTGTCTTGGTCAATCTATGTGTGGAGTATTGTTTTCAATTCTGGCCACCACATTTTAGGAAGGCCACTAATGACCATGAGAGTGTATAAAGGAGGACAAGCTGGAAGAAGAACCTTTAGATCTCAACATATAAGGATACGCTGAAAGAACAGTAGCCATGCTACACCTCTCAGGACATCTTCTTCATGTCCCAGAAACCTCTTAGACTTAGAACAGACCTGCATAAGTTGGAAGTAGGTAGGGGCCAAAATTAAAACAGGCTAAACTTCTTCAGGCCACAGATAGGGTAGACTAGACAGATTGATGATGGCTGGTTGGTTGGGTCACATGATAAACAGGAGAGAGCTCAGTGGCAACCCTATATTTTTCACAGGCAGTTTGAAATCCTTTGTCTGGCCACAAGTGGCCCACAGGCTGCATATTGTGCAGGCCTGACCTAGAAGATCACTTAAGCCTTGGAACTTACACCTCAGAAGAATTCTCAGCTCATGGGACCCATCTCTCTGATTGAAGGTTAGGGGAGTCCTCCCAAAATCTCAATTTAATAAGGGTGCCCACTCCCATCTCTTCATTTCCCATCCAGCTGTTGGACTTATCCATCATATATTAGAAACCTCTCCCTCTCCCCCCAAAAATCGTTTCATTCCTATAATTCACACAAAAGTACTCTGCCCCCAGGTCAAGATTTTACCCATAGATGAGACATCATGTTCTCAGTTCATCAGGACATCAAGGAAAGGTGATACCATCAAATAATGCATTTAATCGGTTGTGTTCACAATAGGGGCCCATTGGTTGTATTAGTTATACTCAAATGATCCAAGCTGGAACCACCTGTCATAAAAAGACTAATGCAAATGACTGAATGCACAGATGAAGAGTCCATACGAACAGGCTAAGAAAAACTTCTGCTGCAGGCGAGCAGGCAGGTTAAATAATGAAAGAGAGTGTCTGGCAGACATAGCAGTTTCTTCCACCAATTAGACCTTAAAATAGATTTAGTCATAATCCCAAACAAAGCTCGGGCTGGATATCACCACACTTGAATCAATTCTATTACATTGACTTCACATTTCTGGGTCTGAATTGATAGCACTTCTGGTGTTGCTGAATGAGGCAAGGAAGGAATGAGCTTCACAAGTCCAGGAAAACATCAAACTCTTTCAGAAATACAAGACAGGGAAACCTAAGTCTACTTTGGTAAGGGTGAAGAAAGGTTATTCTATTAGAGCTAGTTCTTTGGAACTCCCAGTAGCAAGAGTTTTATTTTACCTGATTTACAATGCCACTTTGGTGTGGGGCAAAATAAAATAAAGGCCATCAATTCCCCAAATGTCTTTATGTTGAATGTCAGATACAGCAAATTTACTCTCTACCAACTTGGACTAGAAAGGGGAGGGAGATGAGCTCATTCCAGCTTCATCTAGGAAAGTTTCAAGGATCCTGCACCGGAGAAAATTCATCCAGATATAGACACAGTAAGATTTGCTGTTAAGAAGCCAAGGAGTATAGAACAGCATAGCCAGAAGAAAGCCTAGCATATAGAATGTTAGAACAAACACTTTCAGAGCTGGAAATTACCTTAGATGATAGAAAGGCAGGGCTGGAAGGGGCCTTTCTAGGCCAAGTCCCACAAATGTTACATTTCAGGAGAGTTACTTATAAAAACCACAAACGGAATCACAAAGAGTCAAATACAATTGAAAAATGTCTTACTGAAAGTTAGAAAGAGCGAGCACATCATGGAAAAATTTTGATTCAGTGTAGGAGGAAGGAGGGAATAAATATATAGAACATATTATGTTACAGGTACTCTTCTAAGGGCTTAAAAAAACTAAACAAATATTATGTCATTTAATCCTAACAATCTTCAAGATGTCATTATGACCTCCATTTTGCAATTGAAGAAAAGGAAATTAAGTGATTTGCCTAGTATCACACAGCTAGTAAGTATCCGAGACTGGAATTGAACTCAGATCTTTCTGACTTCTGAGCCAGTATTTTATCCACTATGCTACCAGATACCTCACACATATATTAATACATCACTACATTTTGTCAATGAAAAATTGAGTGTGCATTTTTGTTTCAATGAGGAAAAAACAAAACAACTTCTATCTCTAACTGATGCATAGTCCTGACTTAGCTCTTTGGTTCTTAGAATGACAGAAGAGTTACAAAAAATAGCATCAGAGTCCATCTAGTGCTGGGCTTTATGGACTCATTTCCTAAATGTTTTGATAACTTTATTTCAAGATAATTGGTTTCCTTCATAATCCTATGTATTTTATTTTATGTGATTAAAACCATGATTCTGAGAAGTGGCTCATAGACTTCAGAAAACTTTCAAAGGGATTCATCATACAAAAACGTTTAAGAACCCCTGAAAGAATCTGATTCATTTCTGAGTAGGAATCAATTGCAAAGTAGTAATTCCCACCAAATAGTTATCTACTCCCTCTTTCTTCTTCAAAGATCTTTAGGGACTGGGAACTTTTTTTTAATGAGCCAGTCCAGTATTCTACTTTGGGAGGGGTCTATATTTTTCTGAAATTTTTCTTTACCTGAAGCTTAAATCCTCTTCTCCTCTCTCCCTACCATTTCCGTTCTACTCTCTGGGGTCTAGCAAGGCAAGTATAATCCCACTTCTTTAAAGCCCTTGAAACACCTGAACACTGCTCCTAAGTCTTCCCTTCTTTAAACCTCAACAATTCCTCTAAGCAATCTTTATATGAACAGTATCCAATCCCCTCACCATCCTGGTTATTTAGTTTATCTGAATTTCTTTCTTTATCCTTATTTATTGACTCAACAGTAGCAGTTAGCCCAAGGTCACTCAAAGTTGAGGAAGTGATTTTTATCTTTCCCTTGTCCACAAACTCTCACAAAAGAGAAAACAGAACATCAATCCCCTTTCTTGATCTCATGTATACATTGATTATATTGATTATATGATTATATTGATTATATGATTATATATTATTATGTTCCTGTTTTTGGTGGGATTCTTTGTCGTTCAGTCATTTTCATTTGTGTTTGACTCTTTGTAACCTTATTTGGGGTTTTCTTGGCACTGGAGTGGTTTGCTTTTCCTTCTCCACCTCATTTCACAGATGAGGAAACTGAGGCAAACAGGGTTAAGTGACCTGCTTAGGGTCACACAGCTAGTAAATGATTGAGGTCTGATTTGAACTCAGGAAGATGAATTCTCCTAGAAAGGAACTGATATAAAGATGTAGGGAGAGAAGGGGATTGAATTCAGTACTCATATGTAAACCTATAACTAGGGGGTTTTTTGAGTGGTAGAGGAAAAAGATAAGCACAATATTCCCCACTGGACTGAACAGCAGGTTCTACATTATGATAAATGTGTAGGCCAGTGGGAAACCCTTAAGGATAGCCTAGTGGCAATTTATAAGATGCAGGGAATTTGACCCTGGAGAATCATGTTATCCACAGGATGATGATGATTCTTGTTAAGGAAGGATTATTTTAAGTTGATCATTTCTTCTTTTTGATATTCAAAATTATTTTTTCAGTTTACATTTACATATCAAATTATCAAGGGGTCATACTTGCCTCGTCCCAGGCAATCCTTTATTAAAGCAAAATATAAAATAATTCCTGTATTTTTAATACTCCCATCCATGAACCTCATCTTTTTTGTGTAAACCCTACTGACATTCAGTCTAGACTTTGCTAGGGGGAAACACTTCATGAATATCAAAAAATGTATTATACAAAGACAAAGGGTGTTAAATTATTTCTAAGCTTTTGCCTGTTGACAAAATGTTAGTGTAATAATTAAAAGTATGGAATCTTTAATGTCGCGGTGGGACTTCCAAAGTGCCAAGTATATGCTAGTAATATGTTTCTTTGAAGCCAGCTTAGGGAAGGAACTTACCTCATCCTTAGCTGAAATTGACATTAAAATTGCAGTGAGTCCTATGTAGGCAGAAAGAATAAGCATTCACTTTAAAGTGCCAATGACAGTTTATTTCATATTTCTAATTTTTTTTGTGGGAAAGCACATATATACACACATATATGTATATATGCACGTACGTATATAGAGAGGTGATGTATATATCCCTATATGTATGGGATATGTGTATATATCCCTATATGTGTATATATATATATCCCTATATGTATATATCCCTATATGTGTATATATACAGATATGTATGTATAACATGTCATACAATATAACATTCTAACATAATCCTCTTCCTCCTGTGGCAACAGGCATTTAAAGTTGTTGACTAAGTAGAGAGACAAGAACTAAGAATCACAAATGACACCTATTTTCTCCCTTCGGGCATGAGACACTTCTCATTTCTTTCTCTTGGATTCTATTTGTCCAGTTTTGACAATAAGAGAGAAGTAGTTTTGGTTTAGGTACTTGGAAAGAACACTAGATAGGAGTCTAGGAAGCCTAGGTTCCTGTTTCTATCCTGGCACTAATTAAATACATGACCTTGAGGAAATTAGTTCATGACTTTCTACCTCAGTTTCTTTATCTGTAAAAGTAGGTTAATAGATTAGATGCTCATATGCCACCCTTTCTCTCTTCATCATATATCCACTGCTGCTGCCACAAGAAAAATGTTAGTAGCAATGGAGAGCTGGCCACAGATTAAAATAATTTTCTGATCCAAAAGACCATAGGGTTAGAAACACTTTTCAGGTCTCAAAGGGACATCAATGGCTCTTGATTGCTACATCTTCTGTTCATGATCATCTTTCTTGCTTTTTCTGCAACATTTGACAGTGATGACTATTCTGTTCTGCTCAACAACTTCTCTTTCTTTTGGTAGCCATAGCTTCCATGACTCACGATGTTTTTCTTACCTCTCAGAGAGTTTTTTTCTATATCCTGTTGGTTTCTAAGAATCCTCCTGCCACCTGGGTTCTTTCCAAAGTTCTTTTCTTTCCTCATAAAGTCCTCCCTGTGTGATCAAAAACCTGTGCATTGCTCAAAGGGTAGAATTGGGCACTGAAGGGGGTGGAGTATAGGAATGTTGGGAGCACTAAGGTAAGTGTTGGAGGTGATAAGGTCCAGGATTGACTATTTTAGAAAGGTAAAATATTACCCATCTTATCATTCTTCAATTAGCTCATCACATTCTCTCTCTGAGATCAGGCTATGCCCTTCCAAGAGGGGCCTTGACTTTGGAGATCACTGTATATGTACTTCCATAACATAGTAAAATAAAATTAAAAAAAAGATGCTTGTACATGAAACTGCAAATCCACCATGCATAACTTGCCATTCCTTCCAAATCTACAACAATCATAATGTAATTTTTTTCTTTATTTTTTTCCTTTTTCCCATGCCCATCCTGGAGATGATCACCATTAGATACAAATAAGCTTATATGGGTATGTATGTATATATGTATGTATATATATATATATATATATATACATATATATGATTATTCTATACATACTTCTATTTATTATTTCTCTGTATACACATAGCATCTTTCTCCATGTGTCCTTTATAGTTAACTTGGATATTTATAATAATCAAAATAGTTTATTCACTCAAAGTCATTCCTAAAACAATATTGCTGTCACTGTACACAATGTTCTCTTAATCTGCTCATTTCACTCTTTATCATTTTATGTAAGTCTACATTTTTCTAAGGTCCTCATTTCTTATAGTACAATAGCATTCCATCACACTTGTATACCACAACTTGTTAAGCCATTCCCCATTGACGGGAACCCCATTGATAGGTATCCCTGCAATTTCTAGTTCTTTGCCATCAGAAAGACAGCAGCTATAAACATTTTAGAACATATGTGTTCATATCCTTTTCCCTTAATCATCTTTGGAGATAGACCTAGTAATGGTATTGCTGGGTCAAAGGGTAGCTTAATAAAACTTTGGGCACAGTTCCAGATTGCTTTCCAAAGTAGTTGGATCAGCTCACAATTCCAGCAACAGTAAATTAGTCTACATCCTCTCCAACATTTTTCACTTTCCACTTCAGTCGTTTTAGCCACTGTGATAGATGTCAAATGATATCTCAAAGTTGTTTTAATTTTAATTTTTCAAACAAATAATAATTTAGCACATTTTTTATGTCACTATAAATTGTTTTAATTTCTTCATTGAAAATGCCAGTTGATATCTTTTGACATTTATCAATCGGCAAATGACTCGTATTCCTATAGATTTGACAAAGTTCTTTATATATTTAAGATATGAGACCTTTATCTGAGCAACTGTCTATAAAATTCCTACCTCTCCAATTTTATGTTCTCCTTTTGAGCGTGGCTATATTTATTTTATTTGTGCAAAACTTTTTTAATTTAATGTGATTGAAATTATTCATTTTACACCTAACTTTGCTCCCTATCTCTGCTTGATTCATAAATTGTTCACCTACCCATAAGTCTGATAAAATGTTACATGTTCTCATTTTCTTGCAATATTTCTATTTATATCTAGGTCATATATCCATTTTTATCTTATCTTGGTAAATGGTGTAACACATCTGTCTATGCCCACTTTCTGCCATGCTACTTCCTAGTTTTCCCAACAATTTTTACCAAATAATGAATTCTTATCCCAAAATCTTTAAGTCTTTACACTGGTCAAATACAAGATTATTATATTAGCTGCTGTAAATTGTATGTCTAATCTATTCCATTGACTTACCTTTCTATTTCTTATCCAGTACCACATTGTCTTGATAATTACTTCCTTATAATGCAGTTTAAGATCAGTTACTGCTAAACCTCCTTCCTTTCCATTTTTTATTATCTTCTTTCATTAAAGGTACTTAACTGGTAGATCAGAGGAAAATTATAAATACAGTTTACCTGTATTTAAGTAGAATATTTGATAAGGTATCCCTTATTTTTATTCTTCTGGAAAAGATGGAGAGATGCAGGCCAGGATGAAAACTTAAGAGTTTAATAGCTGGATACAAAGGAAAAGTCATTAATGACTTGGTGTCAATTTGGAAGGAGAGAATTGCTGTTGAGATCTCGAGGTAGCCTGTGATCCTTTTTTAAAATAATATTTTATGTTTCCCCAATTACATACTAAAGCAAGTCTCAACACTTTTCTTTTAATTTTGAATTTAAAATTCTATTCCTCCTTCTCCCCTCTTTCTGAGAAAGTAAGCAATCTAATATAGGTTGTTCATGTGCAATCATGTGACAAATATTTCTATAGCAGTCACTCTGTGAAAGAAACCAAAGGAAAAAGAGGGAGAGAAAACAGAGAAAGAGAAAGAAAGAGAGAGAGAGAAAGAAAGGAAGGAAGAAATTACGATTCAGTCTGTATTCAGACTTCATCAATTCTTTCTCTGGAGGTAGATTGCATTTTTCATCACAAGTCTTTTGTATTACTGTTTTCCTGGGAATAGATGTCATTCAAAATTATTCATCATACAATATTTTAAAATTTATTTATTTATTTTTAGTGTTCAACATTCATTTCCCCAAGATTTTGAGTTCCAGATTTTCTCCCCATCTTTCCCCTCCTCCACCCCAAGATAACATGTACTCTGATTACCCCTTCCCCCAATCTGCTCTCCCTTTTATCATCCCTCCCTCTTATTCCCTGTCCCTTAACTTTCTTGAAGGGCAAGATAGATTTCTATACCCCATTGCCTGTATATCTTATTTCCCAGTTACTTGTAAAAACAATTTTTTGATATTTGTTTTTAAGACTTTGAATTCCAAACACTCTTCCTCCCTCCCCACCTACCCCCATTGAGAAGCAAACAGTTCAATATAGGTTATACATGTGTAGTTATGCAAAACACCTCCATAATAGTCATGTTGTGAAAGACTAGCTATATTTCCCTCCATTCTATCCTGGCCCCCAATTATTCAGTTTTCTTCTTGAAAGGGACCCTGTCCCTTCTCTAAAGTGTATGTTTCTGACCAGTCCCTCTCCCAATCTGCCTTCCCTTCTATCATCTTTCCTCTCTTATCCCCTCCCCACCCAATTGAGTGTGCATGTTATTCCCTCCTTAAGCTAAATCCAATGAGATTAAAGTTCACTCATTTCTTCTCATCTCCCCCCTCTTCCCTCTATTATAAAACCTTTTTCTTGACTCTTTTATGTGAGATAATTTATCTCATTCTATTCCTCCTTTTCTCCTTCTCCCAATGTATTCTTCTCTCCAAGTGTCTTCTCTCACCCTTTAGTTTTATTTTTGGATATCATTCCTTCATATTCAACTGACCCTGTGCCCTCTATCTATCTAGCTATCTATTTCCTCCATCTACCCTAATACTGAGAAAGGTCTCATGAGTTACAAATATCATCTTTCCATGTAAGAATGTAAACAGATTAACTTTAATAAGTTTCTTATGATTTCTCTTTAATGTTTACCTTTTCATGCTTCTCTTGATTCTTGTATTTGAAAGTCACATTTTCTATTCAACTCTGATCTTTTCATCAGGAATCCTCTGTTTCATTGAATATCCATTTTTGCCTTTGAAGGATTATACTCAATTTTGCTGGGAAGGTGATTCTTGACTTTAATCCTAGCTCTCCTGACCTCCAGAATGTCATATTCCAGGGTCTTCAATCCCTCAATGTAGAAGGTGCTAGGTTTTGTATTATCCTGATTGTATTCCCATATTACTCAAATTGTTTCTTTTTGACTGCTTGCAATATTTTCTCCTTGACCTGGGAACTCTGCAATTTGGTTACAATACTCTTAGAGTTTTGCTTTTATGATCTCTTTTCAGAGGCTATTGGTGGATTCTTTCAATTTCTATTTTACCCTCTGGTTCTAGAATATCAGGAGAGCTTTCCTTGATAATTTCTTGGAAGTTGATGTCTAGGCTCTTTTTTTGATCATGACTTTCAGGTAGTCCAATAATTTTTAAAATTATCTCTCCTAATATTTCCAGGTCAATGGTAGTTCCAATGAGATATTTCACAGTCTTCTATATTTTTTATTCTTTTGGTTCTGTTTTATAATATCTTGATTTCTCATAAAGTCAGCTTCCATTTGTTCCATTCTAATTTTGAAGGAATTATTTTCTTTAGCGAGCTTTTGGACCTTCGTTTGCATTTGGGTAATTCTTCTTTTTTAAAGCATTCTTCTCCTTATTGGCCTTTTGGACTTTATTTTTAACATTTGGGTCAGTCTATTTTTTTTTTTATAGTGTAATTTTTTGAGTCTCCTTTAATAAACTATTGGCTCAGTTTTTATGATTTTCTTGTATCACTCTCATTTCTCTTCCGAATTTTTCCTTTACTTCTCTTACTTGATTTTCAGAATCATTTTTGAGCTCTTCCATGGCCTGGAAGCAATTTGTATTTCTCTTTGAGGCTTTTGAGGTAGGAACTGTGACTCTGCTGTCCTCCTCTGGTTTTATGCCATGATCTTCCTTGTCACTAAAGGAAGATTCTATAGTCTGAGTTCTTTTATGATATTTACTCATCTTTCCAACCAAACATTTGAATTTCTAACTCTTTGTCAAGGTAGGACTTTGTTTCCATTGGGGGTGGATATACTGTCCTAGGCTTCAGGGATTTTGTTTCTGCTGCTAGATCCCCCATAGTCTGTGAGCACTGAGCTCCAGAAGCAGCCTCTGCCACTACTCCTACCACCACCACCACCTGCACCCCTACTGTCCAGGTCCCACAGAGTTTTCCCACTGACCTTTTTTGGTGTTCTTGGGTTGAGAAGTCTGCAAACTGCCACAGCTGCCAATGATTCAGTCCCCTGTAGTGTACTCTGACCTGTCTTTGCCATTCTGTGCTGCACTCCTTGCCCCATGTGAAAGATCCTTCCTTGTTGACTTTCCAAGATGCCTTGGGCTGGGATTTGTTTCTCCCTGTCATTTTGTGAGTTCTGTAACTCTAGAATTTGTTTAATCATTTTTACAGGTATTTAGAGGGTCTTGGGGGGGCTCAGGGAAGTCTCTGATTTTACTTTGCCATCTTGGCACTACACATCATACAATATTGCTATTAATGTGCTCAATGTTCTCCTAGTTCTACTCACTTCACTATACATTAGTTTGTGTAAGTTTTTCCATGCTTTTCTGAGAGCATCCTGCTCATTATAGCTAATAGCACAATAATATTTCATTGCAATTATTTACCACAACTTGTTCAATCATTCCCCAACTAAGCACAGAGCCTGTGCTCTTTAATGTTTTTATACATCAGAATGGAATAGCATACTTACCAAATTTGCAATTGATACAAATCAGCAAAAGGGTAGTTAACATACTGAATGATGGCCAGGTTGCAAAAGAAAAAAAGCTTTTCAAATTTAATTTTATTTCTATTTCAATCAACAAATTTTTTTCCTTCTCTTCTCCCCCATCTGTACCACCAAAGAGATAGAAAGAAAGGCAAAACCCTTGATATAAACAGGTATAATCAAGCAAAACAAATCCCCACATTGATCATATATAAATATGTCTCCATTTTGACCTCTGTGTCATTAGGTGGGTAACATATTTCATCATGAGTTCTTTGGAAACAAGTCTGCTCATTCTGCTGATTCAAATTTCTAGGTGTATTAAAGTTATTTTTATAATACTGTCACTGTATAAACTGTTTTGTTGATCCTGGTCACTTCTGAGTCAGCTTCATAGGTTTCTAGGAAATGATTCCCTTGATCATTTCTTAGAGGACAATTAAATGCCATCATATTTATATTCCATTACTTCATCAGCCATTCTCTAATTGGTGGGCACTCCCTCGAGCTCCAATTCTTTGTCACCACAAATGTATGGAGGGAAAGATTTACAAGAGAGGGTAAAAGTCAATTGTTGTGGAGGGCATATAGGACCTACCTATATGGGACAGTGTCCTTTCTGATATCTGCAATAGTTGACACTATTCTGGGAGTGAGGCGCAATGAAAGAAAGGGAATTTTGTGACAAATTTTATAAGGCAGTGTCAGAAAATACATAGAAAGGAGAGCTTAGAGTGGATACCTTGAAATCTTTGGTTATAGAGAAAGTGGGGTGGTAGTCTCAGAGAGAAAAGCATGCCCAAGCATCTGGGTGGACTGGGTAAGTTCTCTAGCAGAAAGTAGCATTTGGTCTGAGATTTAAAGGAAGTCAAACAGAGGTATAGATAAAGAGGGAAAGCATTTCAGTGATGGGAGACTTCCAGTCCTGGTAGAAGGTAGAAATGATAAGATTGGGCAACACATTAGCAGAGGCAACTTAGTAGCATAGTAGATAGAGAATTGACCTTGGATCCAGGAAGACCTAAGTTCAAATCCTTCCACAGCTAGTTAGGTGATCCTGGACAATTTACTTACCTTCTGTTTCAGTTTTGTTGCAGTTTTTGTTGAGTCATTTCAGTCATGTCTGACTCTTCATAAATTCATGTGGGGTTTTCTTGGCAAAGATACTGGAGTAGTTTATCATTTCCTTGTCCCACTCATTTTACTTATAAGGAAATTGAGGCAAACAGGGCTAAGTGATTTGCCCAGGGTCACCTAGTTAGTAAGTGCCTGAGGTCAGATTTGAACTTAGACATTCCTTATTCTAGGTTTAGCACTCTACTGTGCCACTAGCTGCACACTGTCTCAGTTTGCTCATTTGTGATATGGAAATAATAATAATAGTAATACCTACCTTCCAGGATTGTTGTGAGGATAAAAATGAGGTAATATTTATAAAGCACTTTAGAAACCCTGAAGTGTTATGTAAGTCCTAGTCATAATTATTGTTATATTAGAATGAGAGTAAAGAGCTAAGTATGACACTGAAGCTTTGAACCAGGGTGATTGGGTAGTGCCCTCTACAGTAATAACAAAGTTGGGAATCAGAGGGATTTTGGAGAAAAGAGAAGGAGTTCTGTTTTGGATGCATAGAGTAAAAATATAGAATTCTTCAATAATTTGAATGAAGTACAATATGAGGAAGCATGACTAGATAAATTCATCTGTAAGTGTTGGGAATTTTGGTAGGTTATGAATTCAACATAAATCAACATTACGTAAGCAGCTAAGAAAGTGTTTTTGTTTTGTTTTGTTTGGGTTCTTTTTTATTAATATTAGACTGTGTTAAATGAGGCTTAGCATCCAGGAATCATGATGTAATGATCCCATTGTATTTTGCCTTGGTCAGACTACATCTGGAACATGTTGCATTCAGTAAGGCATCATACTTTAGGAAATCAATAATGTGAAGAATGTCCAGAACCTAGCAACAAGAGTGGTGATGGGCCTCAAGTTAATGCCATATTACAAGGAAATGTAGAAGAGGACCACAGAATAATTATACTCAATAATTTAAAGAACTGACACCCAAAAGAGAGTTTGGCATAGAAGATATTGATGGAAGTTATAAAGAGGTAAATTTAGGCTTGAAATAGGAAAAAAACTTCCTAATAATTATAAATATTAAAGAGCTGAATGGGATGCCATGGGAACTAGGTAGTTTCCTTCTCGTTGCAAGTTTTCAGCCAAGACTGGATGACAGCCTGTCAAATATATTGGAGAAGGCATTCTTTTCCAAGAAATCATTATATTTGGTAGCCACTGAGGTCTGAAATTCTAGAATACTGTATTTCTGTGACATTTTCAGCCCTATCTCACACTACTGCACTCCTCATCATGTACTCTGTCATCAAACTATCACTCAGTCTTGCATGGCCTTCATCCTGGGTCCCTCCATGTGACATCTTTCTTGCTCCCTTGACATTCTTTCTAACACAAACAGGAAAAAACTGAGAAAATCCCTGATTTGGATGAACTATAAAAGGCCCAACTTGATTGACAGGTTCTCATCATTGTCCTTCTATGCCGGCCTTTAGTCTGTAGTGAAGAGTCCTTGGAGGCAGTCTTCCATCCTCACTCCTCCCTGCGCATAACCTCCAGTAGAGTGGGACCCAGTGCAAAGGTTGGGCTCATCTGTTCTGCACTTGCTCTCAGATTCATGTCTTTAGCATATCACTGTCCCTCAGTCAGTCTTTCTCATACACAGTGAATCCTCTACTTTCTCCCTACATTTCTTTCTTTTCTCTTCTGTGATGTTATGATTAAAACTCTTTTTTTTTGCACATTGATTCTACACATTGATTCACTCCTCCTATATATGTACTGAACTACTCCTCCTCTCTAAGAACAAACAAACAAGAAATTCTTCCAAGAGATTAATACAGATTCTGATTTTTCTGTTTACTCATACTTAGCAGTAGCTCCAAAGCTATTTTCCTAGTTTCTTTAGACTGTCTAGGGAGAAGTCCTGAAGAATAATCAACAACAGATTCTGTCTCCTAATATTTCTTACTCATCTAATATTTTTTATTCTTCATTTTTCTTAAAGCACTTTGTTTTCCCTCCTATCATTCTCCAATCCATCCTCCACACAACCGAGGAAACTTAAGTACAGATCTGACCATGTCACTCTCCTGCTTGATAAACTTCAGTGGCTCCCAATGATCTCTAGGATCAAGTATAAATCTCTCTCTTTAACATAAATCTCTCTCTTTCACAAACTGGCCCCAATCTATCTATCCAGATTATTACACGTTGCTCCCTTTCCCTCTCTACATGCCAACTAAACTTGACTTTGTGTTGCTCCTCACACAAGTCATCTTTTTTCTCATCTCCTTGTCTTTGCACAGGTTATCTATCCACAGAGGTTAGAAGGTAGGTACCTTAGCTCTAACAGAAGACCTGAGCAAATGACCAACACTTTGTGTGGCATCCCAGGCATTAGAGATTTGGAATGGACCAGTCTGAAATAGTTATGGCTACTTAGTGTCAAGTAGAGATTGTTAACTCTGACTCTCTACTCTAATAGAAACCCACCACAGCCAACTAGCTGTGAGTGTGTTCTATTGTGTCAGAACATGGGAATTTTATGAACCTAGGAGCAGGAGTTATCACCATTGTCTAAAATCTTAGCCAGCTTGGAGAAATTATGAATGATATCATATTCAGCTAAGCTTCTTGAATGGGCTCTTAAGGATCTGTAGGATGAACCCCATGGATATTGAGTATACCCAATTTTTTGCCTCTTTTTCTATCCCCAGTTCTTAGCAGAGTGACTAGCACCTTATAGGTACTTAATAAATGTTAGTTGACTCTCTGACTGGCATAGGTTGTAGGAACACATCTATTCATCTGGTTGGACTCGTAGTAAGTCTCATTGGGAAGGTAGAAATTGACTGATCTTACCTATGTAAAAATATTGGCAGGTCTCTAAGATATAAACTAGTATTTCTTTAAATAGTAGTGAAATCATCCTCAAGATTTCATTTGGTCCATGGGACAAAAGCTTGAACCAGATATGATTTTCCAGAGGCTTAAGGCATAAAAGCCCAGCATGGAAGTAGTCATATCTCCTCAGGCTTGGCAGTCTTCCTCTGTGTGAGTCAATACATTCTATATCAGAGCAACAGCATGGTAAAGGCCAGGGAAGTTGCACTCAATCAAACTAATGTTAAAACTTTATTGAATATCCTTTCCATACTATTGTTGACTGTTGTTGTTAAAGATTATATTTCGTATGGGTGTCTCATTTGATTCTCGTCCCAAGTCTGAAACCAGACTGAACTGAATCAAACCTAAGCAAGATTAGGAGGGTATGAGGCATGTGAATAGGAACACTGCACTCTGTCTCTGTGAAGCTGGCTTCACAGAGAGGCCTTGTGTTTTATTGGACCGGTCAATGAGCCTGGAGTCAGGGAGTCTGACATGTAACTCTAGCTGTCACTGCCAGAGAATATATCATCTAAGTTTTTGTGCTTTTATTTCTGAGTCTGTCCAATAGAGATCAGTGGTACCTGTCTCTACCTGCTTCACAAGGATATTATAAAGATCTGTGAGTCAATACATGTTAAGGTCCATGTAACATTGTTGGAAGAAAATCTGCAACAAGTCTAATGTATTATTCACTAATCACCGGATTTGAATTTAAAATAAAAGAATGCAATATGCTCCCGGAGCAGAATTTACCAGACGCTCCTTAGTCTGAGAATACGAGTCATTCATTCATCCAGCACTATTTGAGAACTTACTGCACAAAGAACATGGAACCATGACTAGGGCAGACACACGGGAAGCAGTAGATAAAGTCCCTACTCATAATCAACTTGCCATATCTAGCTGGAGGAGATAGAATTCACAAGCACACTTTAAATGACTTGGGAACAATTATCATTCAACTATTCAAGCTTCCATTATGAATGAGGCTTTTATAGGATCATAGAATTTTGAGCTAAAATGACATGCCTTAGAGATCATCTAGTCCAAGCCCTTTATTTACAGATGAGGAACCTAGAGTCCATAGAAATCTTATAATCTACTCATTGAGAGAGAATCCATCAATGCACATGGAATGAGGAAGATGTGTAAAGATCACATTTTAGAAAATCCTTGAGATGGTCACTGTGCTTGTAGGGCCTAAAAGCATCATTCGCAATGGTATATACTACTTTCATGAATATCTGAACGTTTGCCTCAATTCTGTGCTTTCGAAGAATAGTTTGGAGCAAGGCAGAAGTCCTAATCTATTAATGCCATATTCAGAAGGCATCATCCCAACCACAGGAACATTGAGTCCCAAGTTTTTTCTTATAATTAAACTGACAAGTGTGCCCAGAGTTCTCCTCTAGCCTAGGAATCAAGATTTTGACATTAAAAATATTGCTAAGAGTGAAGAGTTATGGGAAAGAGGGGGAAATAAAACAAATACAAAGGGGTTTTTTGTTTGCTTTGTTTTCCCTGAACAAGTGTCAGAAAATGATTTGGTAACTAGGGCCATGTAAATGCTGCTTAAACAAGGGAAAATTACGCTTCATGCCTTCTTCTACACTAGCACAATAACTAAGGGGAAAAATGTGCCTGAGAAAACTAAATTGGTTCTGTACCAGTTTTTATTCATCCTATTTACAGTTAATTGATTTTGTTCTGTGAATGTCTGAGTCTCAGTTCTTTGTCTCTGAACTTAATGCCAAAATTCAGAATAGCTTGATCTTTCCTCTTCTCTCTCCACCCCCACCTTTAGGAACTGATCCTCTTTGGCAAAATATGGACCTTTTTTCTTATCTGGATTCTCTACTCATAGATGGGCACATCAGTTCCCAAGGCCAAAGGAAGTGTGAGGTAGGGTGGAAGTCTTCCACCCTATTCAGTTCTATTCATTGTCTTCATGTGGCTCCTCCCTGACTTTACTTAGAAATCTGTGTTTGGTTGTCTAAGCTCAACACAGTACACATACAAAGAATTTTAGGACCTGGAGTTAGAAGGGACCTTGCAAGTCATATGTCCCAGGTTTGGCCTTTATAGATGAAGCAACTGAGGCCTGATTTATAAGAGATTTTTTTTATCGTTTTGGTTAAAGTCAAGAACAGTTAAAGGATATTGAAGAAACATTCTATCATGAGACAATGAGTTTTGTACTTTGAACTGCCCCAATGAATTCCTCTAGAACAGTGGATTATGTATTTCCATTTGATTCTTTCCAGCTTAATGATCCAATAATTCCTGAATTAGTAGCTATATTATGACTGCTTATAAGGTTTGGCTAATACAAAAGTCAACCAAGAGCTTCTACATGAGGAATAATATTGGTAATACTCAAATTATTATAATCATGCTAAACATTGATTATTATACAGTCATATAATTTATATGTGGAAAACAATATCCCATAGTTACTTAACACTGGAAGCTTTAAAATACTCTCTTCTCAGTTAACCTATCATATAGGTACTGTGCATATTATTATTCCCATTTTACAGATGAGAAACTAAGGCTGAAAGAGGATAATTAACTGATTTACAGTCACACAGCTAGTAAGTATCAGAGCTAGGATAGGAACACAGATCTCCTGATTCCAAGTTGAGAAGAGACATTGAGTTACTTTACAAAGTCCGTTTTGCCAGTATGATAGACTGATGATTCTCTAAATAACAGTGTGGTTTCTGGTTCACTGCTCTCATAATGGCCACTAATAGTATTTTAAATGCTAAATCTGATTATCTGTTGTGAAACCTCATCTTTGGTCTTTCTTCTGTATTCTATCCCTTTGACCATTTCCTTCACCTTAATAATCTCTCTTCCCTGGGATGACCTGCTTTTTTCTTCCTCGTTCTTTACTAGGCTGCTTAGCCTCTCCTTCCTGATATTTGTCGCTGGCATCTTCTCTCTCCTGTCCTCTAAATATGAGTTTTCTTCAAGATTCTGACAACATTCTCTTATCTTTTCCCTGTATACTCTTTTTTTTGGTGATCATGATTGACTCTACAATTTCAATTTCCATCTTTCATGTATCTTACTGATAAATCTATGTTTACAACACTAATCTTTCCATTATTTCTGCAATGCCACCATCTATCTTCTATATACCTCCACCTAGATGTCCCCTTGGCACCTCAAACTCAACCTGTAGAAACTCCATTTGAAAGTTGGTCATATGGAAGAGGAAACAGACTTTTTCTTTTGTTTAGTCCTGAGAGAAAAACCATGGACAATAGATTGAAGTGACAAAAATTAAAATCTGATATCAAGTAAACAAAACAACATGAAAAAAAATTTCTAGCAGTACAATCTAAATGTTTCACAAATAATCTTATGCATAGTTTATTTCTCTTCATGGGAGATTGTTAAGTAGAGACAGAGTAACCACTAGTAAGAGATATTATATTGGGAATGAATAATAATCCTTTGGGGATATCAAGAATAGAAAAGACACAGTCAAACTATAAAACTCTGTTATTCCTCACTTCTCTCCTCCCACCCCCCAGCCAAACCTGAGTATTAAACAGCTGCTGTATTAAGGAGCAATCTGGAAAGTCCTTATCATCACAGAATCACATAACGTGATGGAATCAAAAAGAGATAGCATGCAAAATGACTGCTGGCAAAGATGGGGAGGGGATGTTGCCACACACGTGACTCTACTGGAGATGTTTTCAAGGATCAATGAGTTGAGAGGGACACAATGAAAAAATACTCCATATCAAAGGATCTTCCAACGAATTCTGTCAGTATATCCACGCTCTTCCAGAACTCTAAGTATTTCACTGAGTTTCATCTATCTGTATGCAACTGAAACTACAACAGTAATAGGTAATGTTACCACTGGCAAGAGAGTTTTCATTTCCTCCCTAAATTGCCCACTGAATTCTACTTCCATACAATAACAATGACATTTTAATGTTCCTCATTGCTGGTAACTCTGTGATGACATTTATCCTAGAACCATCTCGGCTCACTGTATGCATCTTCATCACTGCCCCTGGCCATGGTGCTGAGATTCGGAATCAAAGATTGTAGTTGTCTTCTTAGAGATGAAGCTGGAAACAGTGCCAAGTAAAGAGTAGTCATGGCAAAACCTCTATCCTCGTAAGGGAATTTAAAAAGTGAGTAGGAAATGAAATCAAATCCACAAATTTTTATTAAGGTGCAACACTATTTTGATCTTACTTAATTTTAGTTGATTTTGGAGACAGTGGACCAGATCTGGGATTATGTCACCATGTTTGGAAACTTCCTTTACCACATGAAGAACTTATTATCTTAGAAAATTACCAAAAGCTAACTACCTGACTATGGTCATAGTTTGTGTATCTTTATTTTGACCAGATGTGCTTTTATTGGTAGAGAGAACACCAAAAGAAGGAAGTCTTTCTATCAATGCAGAGAGGTAACTAACTTCTTTGCCAATTTAAGTCTGAGAGAAATGCCCAGCAGCAGTAACAGATTAAATTACATGGTCAAAGTCACATATCTAGTACGTGGAAGAGACAGAATTTAAACTCACATCTTCCTGCCTATGGGCTTGGCTCTTCATCCACTATGCCAAACTTTAGTATATTTTAGTGAGAGTAAAATGTCCACATCAAAGCCTGTATCTGTCATCCGACAACCAACCTAGTCAAGTGTTGAGAATATATTAGTATTTTGACTGGTTGACTTTCCTAGGCAATATTATCTACTGATATTGCGTTGACTTTTAATTACTGTAAAATTATTGAGGTGGTTGTTTCCCCAAATCCCCTTTTCATAGCAGCAATGACAGGGCATGTCAGTAAAAGTTTGACCACTAGGGGATCACTTTTTGGGCACAATGAACCATGAAAATATATTTTGAAATTTTGACTTGAAATGAACAAAACAGGATGAATCTTGACAATAAATATTCCAATTCAGTCTTTGTTAACTAATTCGCTAATAGTTGTCTCAGATAAAGATATTAGGCTACAATTGGGTTTTAGCCTTGGAATGTGGTATATAGAATGAGGGTGGGGGTGGGAGGACAGGAGCATTTAGCTTAATTAGTTACCATTAGCTAAGTGCTTCAAGTGTGCAGTCAATAATCTTACTGATGTTCATCTCAACAACTTGGCATTAAAGAGTAATTATCTACCATACCTGGATTCCCAAAGCACTTGACAAAGCTATGAGTCATGGATCTGTTCCCAAGTGAGGAAAATTAAGCAACTACTATGTACTTTTCTAAATCCCTGCAGTTCTTATGAACACACAGGGAGCCAACTCCTCAAAGGTGATAGGATAGGTCTCTGGGCAGAAAAGACTAGAGAGAGCAAAGGTAACAAGCAGAAACTCTTTCTAGCTGTGTTGCATTGGAGCCAACTGTTCTCCTGAAATAACCTGGCTCCCCACTGCCCATAATTGGCAGCTTTGGTTTCACAGGAAACACTTCCTTTTTGAAAAGTTGAAGCTAAGCCTTTTAATGCCCCAAGCAAAACAAGTTAGTATCTTGATTCCAAGGGTGTGGAAGACATAAATCTAAAGTATCTCTAGTTTCGGTGGGAATACTAAACTCTCTCGGCTGACACACTGAGGAATTAAAGAAACCTGACAGCCTTTTGAACAATTTTCAAGAGGTGCATGGGATCTGATTTCTAGAAAGTGTTTCATTTTCTATCTCAGGCACTTTTTTCAGCTCTGTAGTATCTTTATCCCTTCTTACACCTGCATGCAGTCAGTTCCATGATGGAAGTGTAAAATGCATGGAATGTGGGGTCTGAAAGTCATTTTTATAATGTTGTTTCCAACACACCTTGCTGACAAAACATGAATTGTAAAACTGAGCCAACAGCTTATCTTTAAAAGCCCCAAGTGCGAGTTTGCATTTTTCCCCTTCATTTTTGAATTTCCATGCTCAAGAAGGAAAGCTTGTCATGACAAATGACCACCTTCCTTGGGAGTTTTTCATTCCAATGAACATTCTGAGTCTCCTGTTGGGGGATGACATCTCGCTGAAGAGGAAAGTGGTTCTTTTACAAGCCCAAGGGAATTTTATTTCCAATACTCCAGGGTCATTTCATAGAAAGAAAATTGCAATGTGACTTCTTTTAAGATTTTTGTAATCAGAAAAGAGCAATTCTTTTCCCTTTTCTGGGGTGCACCAGACTGAATAAGACTTTCCTTTTTTACAGGTGCAATTGAAGAGTTCAAGGAATGGAGATAAAATTATACACGTCTCTGTACTAGCTGTGGGATAGAGAATAGGCCTGTGATGTCATGAGATCAAGAGTTCTTAGATGAAGGAACTTCCTCTAGCAATGTAATTGACACCTCTTGCTTTGAGTCATGAGACTTAAATGACTTGCCCAAAGTCACACAACTGGTGAGTTGGAAATTGGAATTGAACTCAAGTCTTTCCATTTCAGTTTGTTTTATTAATAGTGCACAAACTACCTGTGGCGTATTTACCTGCAAAAGGATGAAAGGAAATGTGTACATGTCACTTCACTGCCAAAAGGTTCTTAAGGTTTTTATGGCCTTGAGAATAAAGCACAACACAAGAAATCTGTCCTGCTCAGAATCACCAGAACCAGGCTGCCTTACTGTCCCTAGGTGTCATGCTTATAAAAAAAACAGGAGTACTCATTTTCATTGGTAAATGATATTACACTTATAAATGTACTAATCTAAGATAAGCAGACTCCAGGCACCTTTAAATAAATCAATTATAAGTAGTCTAGACCATAAGATCATAGATTTAGAGCTGGGAGGGACCATAGAGGTCAAGTAGTCTGAGTCCCTCATTTTACAGGTAAGGAAATTGAGGCTCAAGGTTGCCTGACTTACCCAAAGTCATAAATTTAAGTAGTTACAGAAATAGGTTCAAATATCAGTCTTATGAGATTCAATTCAATTTCTTACAATTCCCTGGGAAGATAGGGCTCCTGTAAATGGAACAACTAGAGAAAAGCCCATGACAGTATCCCAGTTCTATGATTGCTAGGCCTATATTCCCAAGGACATCAAAGAAAGAAGAAAATACCATATGTGTACAAAAATATTTATAGCAGCTGTTTTGTGGTAGGAAATAAAACAGCCTAGAAATTAAGCTATGTTCATCAGTTAAGGAATGACTGAGCAAATTATGGCATATGAATGTGATGGAGCATTATTATCCTAAAAGAAATGAGGGTAAAGCTCATTTCAAAAAGACAGAAGAACTTGTACAAACTGATGCAAAGGGAAGACAGCAGAACCTTGAGAGCCATTTATACTGAAACATTAATAGTATGAAAACCAAAAAAAAGGTATAAAAATTGATAAAGAAAAATAAAGAGAACTAGGAATCAGGAAAACAATTTATAAAATAACAATAACACAGTGAAACAAACTTTGTTTTACAACTTTGAAAGTCGGAATAACTCTAATCAATAAAAAGAACCACCCATGATTTCAACTGATGTTGTAGCATTCTACCTACCCTCTCACAGAGTGGTGATGGACAGATTGATGGTGCAAAATGAGACCTTTTAGATACTGTCCATTAATGAATTTGTTTTATTTGACTATGTCTATTTGTTAAAAGGGGATTTTTTTCTTTTTTAATGAAGTATGGAAGGGCTGGGGAAAGAAAGAAAATTAGGTTTCTGTTATTTTAAAAATAAATGTGTATCAGGCAATATTTTAGATGATAAAACTCTGTGATCATTTTATTACCTACTTAAGCTGTTAAGTGGATTCAGAAAAGGAATTCTTATAATCTCAACTTCTCAATTCCTCTATCACCTCTAACAGGGCTCTGCACATAGCATAAACCTAACAGATTTTTTGATATTGTACCATATTTTATTTCTAGTTCATACTCAATAAAATGTGGCAGTTCCTATGAGGAAAATACAAAACATTAAAATTCCCATGTCTTCCAGAGAAAGGGGAATTTGAAAAATAAATACTGCCTCATTTTGTAAAAGTAGGAAGAGAATCTAGATTTGTAGAATCTCCATTACTATTTACTTAAGACAGCAAATTATTCAGCTTTTTAAACAAGGGCATTAACAACGAGAAACTGCGCACGAGACTAGAATGCTTTCCTTCTTCTCTGCCTCCTGGCTTCTGTCTTTCTTCAAGTTCCCAATAAAATCCAACCTTCTACAGGGAACCTTCCTGATCCCTCTTAATTCTAGTGCCTTTCCTTTTTGATTATCTCTAAATTATCCTGTATATATTTTTCATATACATAACTATTTGCACAGACTCCCCCATTAGACTGTGAGCAAATTGAGAGAAGGTCCTCTCTTTTACCATTCTTTATATCCCTAACACTTAGGACAACGACTGTTCACAGTAAGCACTAATAGATTTTTATGGACTGATTAACCCTTCCCAACAAAATTATAAAGGTATTTAAAAATTGACAGCCTCTTCTACAAGTTTCTACTAGATACCTCTTAACTAAAGTCTTCAATTTCAGCACCCTGAATGTAATAATTATGTTACCTCAGGTGAAAAGTTCCTGAGCTCTTAGACCATTGAGAACAGACAAGGCAATTTTATTCTCAATTGGGTGAAAAGGGTCATATTTATTGCTCAAAATGATGAGTGTGGAGGCTCAAAGTGACAACCATGTTTATCTTTTTCATTTTTGCCCCCAAACCAAACAAAAGAATTCAAATCTTTTACTCATCCTAATGAGGTTTTAGCTTCTCAGAAAAGTTGTTTCTTGCTACTGTATTGGGATTCAGTCTGAAAACTGGAGAACTTAATTTTTTAGCCATGGCCATTGCTACATGACCAAAATGATACCCCAATTGAAGATGGTCCATTAAAGCATGTCTATATGCAGGGATGGAAGTGGCAGACATTAGGATACTAAGAAAGTGTGCTTTGATGTACTTAAGTTTAAAAAATTGCTGATTAACTGTATTTCCCATCATTTTGACAAATTATATTTTGTCAATTATAGCTATCAAGTATGAAGAGGGATGCTTACTAAAGACATTATATTGACTATAGAGAAAGAAATATTTCAAAGGATTTCATTTTTTTTTATTCTCAAAATATGTAAAATGTAACATGGTTAATTCCTCAACAGCAGAAAACAGTAGCAGCAACACAAGAATGAACTAGTGGAGGAATCTCCCTTTTAGAGGCACCATGGTTTAAAGGTTGGAATCCTAGACTGAGATTCAGAAGATCTGAAGATTTTGTTGCTACCTTGTTACATGATTTTCATCAGTCCAATCTAATACAATCTAAAAAAAATTCTAAATGCCCACCATGTCCGGGACACTACTACATGCTAAGAATACACTTAAAAAATATTTTTTTTATTTTTAATTTATGAAACAAAACCAGTATTTCCATAACACAGTCGAATAATAAAAAAAAAGATGAAAAGCCTCCAAATAGAGGGGAGAAGAGACTGCTGAGGGAGGTGGAGTCAGTCAAGGCTTGAGGTGGTTGCATAATAGCGAGTTTAGAAGTGATAAGCTTATCCTAGCAGGGCACTTTGTTCTGTTCACTTAAAACCAGATAGGGCAGCAGGTGCAAGGTGGAGCTGATCAAACCACTTAGTCTTTCTCTATGTCAAGAGACTGAGGACCCTGTAAGGAAGTGGAGTAAGTAGGTCACATAATTTGTAATGATGAAGGTCAATTCTTTCTGCTGCTTTTTCCATGTGGGTCTGTTTATTCATCTATAAAATGATGATGATAATAATGGTGGTACTTAGGTCATAGAGATATTGTGGAATTTGCAGACCCTAAAGTGTTATCAAAATAGGAGTTAGTATTAGCACTGATATTATTAAGTAGCAATATAATGAAATCAATATAGAATCTTTAATACTCAGTATTAACAACTGTGTGTGTTCATCCTGTGTTGCTGAAGAAGACCATGCCATCAGAGAAATGATGACATGACTTGCACTTGACTTTGTTTTCAATGAGCGAGGGCTGTGTGGGTCACCAGCCTCACTTCTCCTCCAGGGCCATCTGAATCCAGTGACCATATATTCATCAGGATGACTGGAGATGGCCCAGGATACACTGGGAGACCTTGGCCCCTTTAGGCCAAGGCCTATTCAGGTACTCACTTAAGGTGAAGCATTCAGTGAATATGCTGTTTAAGAAGTAGTGAGGGGATGGTACTGAATAAGTAGCTTAATTAGGTAGAATTGCCATTTTTGATATTTTGATTCATGAGTAATTATTAATTAATTAATAAGCAACTAATATAAAATACCCAGAATTGGGAGATAGAATATTTTATTCAAGGAATGGCAAGGAATCCAGTGTCACTGGACCATAAATTATATTGAGAGGTTGAGGTAATATGGTCATATCTGTGATTTTGACAGCTCCATGAAGGATGGACTGGAGTAGGTGAGATTTGATGCAAGGCAATAGGCAATAGTGTGGTTATGACACAATGAGCACATGTAAGAAGAAAGAATGGGGAAATATATGAGATGTTACAAAAAAATAAATCAACAGAACTTGGCAATAGATTGTATATGAGGACCGCAAGCCTGGGTGACTGCAAGGTAACTTTGACAGTAATAAGTATATCTGGAAAGAGGGGGAAGGATTTTGGGAGAAAGATAATGAGTTGAGTTTAAGATGAATTTAAGATGCCTAGGGGGACATCCAATTTGAGATGTCTAATCGGTAGGTGGAGGTGCTCATCTGGAGGTTAGAAAAAAGGGTAGGGATGAATAAATATATCTTAGAATCATCAACATAGAAATGATGATTGAAACTATGGTACCTGATGAGATCACCAAGTGAAATAGTATTAAAAGAGAAGAGGAGAGGGCCCAGAAAAGAGACCTGGGGTCACTCACCTTTATCAAGTACAACTGGAAGAAGATCCAGTAAGGAGAGTAAGAAGGACTGATCAAAGAAGTAGGAGGAGAAGCAAGAGAGGATGATATCATGGAAACCTAAAGAGAAGAGGGTGATGTAACTTTAAGCCCAAATATTCTGTTTCTATTATTGTTACTAAAGAAATTATTGTCAAAATGTCAGAAGACCTTTTCCATTTGCTTTCTGTTTATTGTTCTCCTGTTTTCCACTACAAATGCACTGGATCAAAGGAAACAGAAATGACAAACTGAAAGGAGGAGACTTCTAAAATTTGGTTTTTGAGACAGGACATATGATATAGGAAAAGATTTGAAGTGTCTGGTAACTGGATTCTGCCTCAGTACTCCTGTTAGGTACAATTGTGGTCAATTTATGTTTGCACTTGGATGTTGGCATCAAGCTGATTATCATTAACCAAAGGTAAACTGAGCAAGTTAGTGTCATCTTGAGATAAAAGTTTGGCATACCATTATAAACTATAATTCAAGAGTACCCCGAAACTGCATCTTAAATTAGCAAGCCATTTCGACAATCATTTATTATGCATCTATTATCCATCAAACAAATATGGCGAATGTGCATTTGTTGTGGCAATTTGCCCTGACAGTTAGCCATGAGGATTTCCAGAACAAGCCAGCAACAAAGGGTGGAAGATCTTGCTTTCAGCCAGACCAAGGTGGACTTTGTAGTTAACTTGCTAAAAGCTCTTTCTACAAATTTCATGAAATAACTTGGTTTACACAAAATCCAACTTGTTTTCTGTCCTAGAAAGGTGAAAGCATTATGGATAGTTCTGCTCTCCAGGTTAGCAGAGTCAACAAATTGTTCCATGAAAGAAAGAGGAAGTTCATTCAATAGGAATTAATAAAGAAGGATCTGGAGAGGCAGAGAAAAATCCTGATTTTTGTCCAGAATTTGGAAGTTGAAAGAATTTGACATTCTGAAAGTATAGAAAGACACCTGAATATTTGGAACTAAACTCTTTACATGGAGGCAATAGGCAATGAAGATTCTCAAAGGCTTCTTCTCCTAGGAATATACACTTAGGTACAGAAGAGCTATCAGGAAAGGGGGGAAACAGGAGTGATGATAATGAGGCCCTGCTAAGAAATGTCTGTGTGTATGTGTACATGTTTGTGTGTGTGTGTGTGTGTGTGTGTGTGTTGTAAAGGGTTGGGTGTATTGAGGAATGGTGGTGGTAATGGTGGTAACTGATATAACTAGAAAGGTCTGAGGACTGCTAAGGCTGTGACAAAGGGTTTTCCCAAGACGTATCAAATAAAAAAAAATAGCTAGTATTTATTCAGATTCTTAAGACTCTTTACAAATATCATCTTTACAAATATCAAAGCACTGTACAAATGTTATCTCATTTTACTCTTACAACAACTCAGTAGGTAAGTAAAAATATTATTCCCATTTTACAGATGAGCAAACATAGCCATTCAGATGTGAAGTGACTTGCCCAGAGTTGTACAACTAGTAAGTGACTGAGGTCACATTTAAACTCAGATCTTCCTGACTCTTGGTCCAGCTCCCAATGAAAATTTTACTACTTAGCTCCTTATAAGCAAGAAGCAAAATATTCATGCCTTCACCCAAGTAATCTATAGGTCTGGAATGCACAAACTCTCAACTCCTGACTGTCAGAATCCTTTTGTTCCTTCAAAGCTCAGTTCAGATGCCATAAGATGCAGTATGGTACAGAGGAATAAGTACTTTCACTGAAGCCAGATCTGAGCTCAAATGTGGCCTCTGGTACTTATTACTTGTGTGACCTTTCTGGGACTTATTTTCCTCATCTGTAAAATAATAACAATAATGAGGGTATTAGACTAGTTGGCCTATAGGGTTATTTCTAGTGATAATTCTCTAATTTTATGACTTTTCTAAAAACTCTGCCATGACTGATCCCCTAACTTCCAAAGCTGTTTCATGCCCTGCATTTCCTGCATTTACCAATCAGTTTATACACTGTATGATCCATAGAGAATGTAAACTTTTTGAGAAAAGAGACTTCCAATTTGCTTCTTCTATCTTCACTACCTAGCACAGTGCCTAGCAAATAATAAGCACTTAATAAATGTTGTGGAATTGTTGAATTAAAATATCTCCCAAATCAGTTACTCTGGCTTGATCACTTAGGTGACATTTTCAAGTGCTTCCTGGAATTTCTTAGATGTCCTTCCTGGCTAAATCCCAAACTCAACCGGTCTTATAACTGAACTTCCTTTGTTCATCCCCAAGTCAGCTCCTCCTCCTGACTTTTTAATTTCTACTAAGCCACCCAAATTTGGGACTTCTGATTCATCTTTTGTCCTATTTAAACTATACTCCCACCCCCTTTCCCACATCTAAGGTTACACATCCCTGTTATTTCTACCTCTCACATTTGCCCTCTTCATTTCATTTGTATTATCATTCCTAATTAAAGTCTTATGTGGACCTTGACTGGAGCTTGGCAATAACCTCGAGTGGTTGCTCCCCTTTCTATCTTCCATTACATCCCCCACAGTACCTATAATACTACGCAATCTCCAAAAGTCACAGCTCTAATCATGTCATTCCTCAAATTAAAAATAAGACAAAACAAAACAAAATCTTTTTTTTTTACTCATTACCTTCTGAATAAAATCCACGTTTCTCCTTCTTGCCACATTTTCCACTGTTACCCTACCCATTGCCTATACTTTGGCCAAACTGGAGTATTTACTCCCTACTCCTCATACATACCCTGTGTTTCCCCACCTTCTTCATATGTCCATGATGTTTTCTGTTAGAAATATCTTTCCCTGTTGAAATACTATCCAACTTTTAGGCCCTTAGCGAAGGTAAGCCATTCACACATCTAGAATTAAATAAGCTAAGAACTCTAGTTTTCTCCCCATTAGGAGAAGGAGATCTCTTAGTTCTGAGTCTTAGCAAGTGTTGACTTTCTCTCTCCAAAGGGAGCGTGTACCTCCAAAATTCAAGTGCATCTAGCTAAATCAACAGTGGTCTCTGGCAATGTTTGACTTTGAAACTATTGTATCTGGGACTGAATAACAGTCTATTGACTAAAATAATCATATGACTTACAGCTAGAAATTCCTTATACCTCCCATATGATTCTATTATGGGAATACGGTACCCCCTCCCCAATCTCTTTCTATGTAGAGAGCTCTCTCAAAAAAATAAAAAAGACATATATCGGTGTGAGGCACCTCTACTTTCCATGGATCTCCCACAGAAATGAAAGGGAGAGGGCAGGTCAATGACAAAAAGAAGCTAGGTGGATCTGGGTGAGACATCATATTTTTACTTTAATCTATTGTTTCAAATTCTTCCCTTTATGATGTGCACGTGGCCAACAACAAACCTCTAGCACTTTGAGCCTTTCAATAGCTTGTGTAGTGCCATAAGGAGGTAAGTTTGCTTTTAACTCTTCAAAGACTATTCAGATGATTTATCTCCTCAAAAGTACCATTGTGAGCATGTTACCTCGGTAGAAATTCATGAGATTTGAATATGATCACATTGGGAATTAAAGAAAGAGCAAGGACATTTGATCAGTTTCTTTTTTTCTGGATTCCAGTTCAGCACATTTTCAACCATAAAATGTAACCCACCTAAATTCCCCAGTATTTCATATTCACCCCATGCAGCCATAAAATATAAATAGCCAAGGTCAAAATGCTTGGTCACTCACTTGGGCTACTACAAGTTTTGAGTCATTAGACATGGTGAGACACAAAGAAGCCTTTAGCTGCTACTCATGTGTTTACTTCTGTCCAGCTAACCAGAGAATTTAAAAAGGACTGGAACTTAAGAATGTGTACCACCAAGGACCAAGGAAATTTTATATCATTTAATGCTCCTAGTCCTTCTAATATTAAAGACAACCTCCAAGCTCCAACCCTGAGACATTAAAGAGCAAAGGACAGAGGCTGTCTGAGGGAACATCATTTCAAGGTGTCTAAGAGATCAAGGTAAGTAAAACTTTGTTTCATAGCGACTCTTACCTTTAACTGAATTCATATTGTTCTTTGCCAGACTTGTTCCTCCTCATAGACTCCTTTATTTCTGCTAAGTCATCCAAGTTTGGAACTTCTAAGTCATCTTTTGTTCTATGTTCCACCTTTTCCCCCCTTTCCCACATCTAAGGTTACCCATCCCTGTTATTTCTACCACTCACATCTGTCTCCTCCTTTAAATTCCCATTGTGATTACTCTAATTAAATTCTTCATTACTCTTCTGGATCCTTGCAATAGCCTTATAAATGGTTGTTTCTTCTCTAGCATCTATTCTTTTAGAACCACCAGGAACTCAGAATAACTGTTGGAAACATAGAAGGTGGTGAAAATGGACACTTAGGTAGCTCAGACTTGAATTCTATTTCTAGATTTTAGTCTGCTCATCTAAAAAATGAGGGCTTCGGACCAACCAGCCTTTGAGATCCCTTCTACCTCTAAATTAATGATCTAATCATCTCAAATCAGAACACTTAGGGCCAAATCTTGAATCTCATCCTACTTATATGACCTTGTGCAAAGCAGCTCATCTATCTGGGACTCAGCCAATCAATTGGGCTATGACTGAACAAGTTGTGGTATATGAATGTAATGGGATACTATTTTCCATAAGGAATAATGAGCAGATAGACCAGAAAAACCTGGAAAGACTTGCATGAACTGATGCTAAATGAGGTCAGAAGAACCCAGAGAACATTGTACACCATCACAGCAATATTGTGCAATGACTAGCTTTGTTAGACTTCAATCTTCTCAGCAGTGCAATGATCTAAGATAATTCCAAAAGACTCATGAATGAAAATGCTATTCATATCCAGAGAAAGAACTACGGAGTCTGAATGTAGAGCAAAACACATTGTTTTCTCTTTCTTCATTGCTGTTTTTTTCTTTCTCATGGTTTTTCCCTTTTGTTCTGATTCTTTTTTCACAATATGATTAATGTGGAAATGTTTAAAAAATAAAAGTAGAAAAAAAACAGAATTTAAATTTATTTTCTGAAACCCACTGGCTGCATGTCTCTAGGCAAGATATTTAGCCTATAAGCCTAACAATGGTAGGACAGTTTCAAAGTTTCATTGGCAGAGGGGAGTCCTTTAAATCAATTAAATAATCCATTCCTCAAAAATATTTATACCAGATCTAGAAGTAGAAGGGGCATCAGATGCCATCTTATCTAATCTCATAATTTATTGATGAGGAAACTGAACTCCAGATAGGTTAAGTGGCTTGTCCAATGTTACAGGTAGAACATGGCAAAATTAGGATTTAGACCCAGGTCCTTTGATTCCAAATCAAATACTCTTTCCACTGTTCTATGTTGCCTTAATCTTAGGGGTGGGGGTAATAATTGTAAATTAACCTCATCTAGAATCAGGCAGGATTATTTTGCATTTCATATCATCTTCTATCCCCAAGTCCCCATGTTAAATTGGAACTTGTCTCACAAATGGAAATCATCCTTGGCTATTTTCCACTTCTCTAAAAGTCTATGCCAATCATTCTCCAGTTTGATTGGGCCACAAAGACTCCACCTTCTGGAGGCATTAGCTGAATTTCCTTTTCATCTCATTAAATTTATAAGAGAAGACATGAAGCCAAAAAAAAGTTTTGCATAACCAGAGAAACTGCTAAAATTCTACCTAAAGAGTTTTCCTATCCCCAAAGGAATTCTGGGTAACAGAAGCCAGATTGTGGGAATGCCAAGGTTGAGTGTCATAAAGAAAGACAATGACCTTCAGGTTTGGGGCTATTCTGAGGACCATTACATTTTTTTTTTTTTGCCTAGTGCATTGGGCTATAACAGAAGGGATGTAATATTTTCCTGCTGAGCTGTGAAAGCTCATAAAGTGCAAGTGAATGGTGTTAAGACCTTCAGCTCATCACACATGGCCTAACATCAACAGACCTGCTTGGCCATTGGCCTGATTCTTTGGCTCTGCTCAAAAGGACTAGAAGCTCTCCCGCCTAGCTGTGGTAGAGTTCCTTTCCTGACTCCCTGTTCTGTTTGCCAGTGAAAGGGCAGGGCCTCTTTTTTTTCTTTTACATTTTATTCCCAGAACTTTGAGTTACGTAATAGATGAGGAGCTCTGATTCACTTTACTTTTAATGTGTTATTGATCCTTTATCTTTACATCACTGCCATTTCCTAACACCCTCCTCCTGTAGCAAAACACTCCTTTGTCACAAAGAATCAGAGACTGATCAGATTATGGACCTATGGCTAGAAGGCATTTCAGATGCCATTTAGGCTAAACTCATTGTTTAACACTTGAGACAACTGAGGCAAGAGATGATAAAGTGACTTGCTCAAGGTCACAGAGTTAGAGTTGAACTCAGATATTGTGATGCCAAATCTAATTCTTCTTCATCTTCCTTATGCTGTCCAAATAATTTACAAAACAGATACATTGACAATGCCTGATGGCATATGTCTCACTCTTTACTTTTGGTCCACCACCATCCTACAAAGAGAAATGGGGTCTTTCATCAGACCTCTAAATTCAAGATTGATCATTTGATCCAAATTTGGAAGTTTTTTTGTGTACAAATAATCCTTTAGATTATATATACATATACATACATACATATATATATATAGTCTATATTTTTCCTCATAGGTCTCCTCACTTTGTTATGTAAAAGTTCATTTATGTTCCCAAGTTACTCTGAATTCTTCATATTTATCTTTTCTTTTGGTACAATAATATCCCATTATATACACATGCCACGATAGGGCTATCAATCCTTAGTTTGTAGCAATCTACTTTGTTTCCAATTCTGAATTGATTTTCCACTAACATGGATGCAAAACTCCATGCTGATATCTCTTATCAAGTTGGATGTCATCTTTGATTTTCAAAGTCTGCTATGATGTGCAAACTGGTACCTTCTGACATGCTAGAAACATTTCTAGTGTGGGACCACTGGTTGTCTGTATTTTAGTCATCTGAGAAACAAATTAACTAAATCTTGATGTGTTTACTCCCAGGTGATTGAGGATCAAATGAGGATTTTTTTTCAACCACAATAACCCAAGAAGACCTACCTAAGACATGGAGAGGTTATCATCTACACTGATGAATTCTAAGATCCTTAAAGTATATTTAAGTATGATTGCAAGACACCCGATAGTTAACTCTAGGCGTTGGTGTATGGATGCCCACACATGTTTCCAGATTGCTCTTGAATGGATAGCCAATGCCTGTCATGTAGCCATTGCAATTTTAGTGTTTCCAGAGCTACTGCTGGGGAGGCCAGACAGAGCACAGCAGGAGGAGATGGTTGCTTAACAGTGCTTCATATTTACACATATAAGCTGGCAGTAAAAGCAGTGACTCATTAAACTTGTGGGAATACTTCAGGTAGACCCATTCTTAATGACTTTATTTCAAAGGCTACTTTCTCCCACTTTCAGCTGATCCTCTGATGAATAATTCAATCTGTGGGAGTTAACAAAACAAGTATTAACTGGTTCAGATCTCTTGGGTACCATTGGGGAATAGTTGGCTATACTGTATGGTATCTACAGCAACAGGTTCCAAAATATTAGGGAGGTGGAAAAAAAAAGAAACAGTCCATGACACAGCTATGATTAAGCTGGAATGCTCAGGCTAAGCCTCGATAGAATCTACTGACTTCACCATTATTTTAGGTCACCTTAAGATGCCAACCAGGACTGACCTGTCATTTCCCCCACTTTGATCATGAGACTGAAGTTTGCCATCTGATTGACCAATGGTGGGAAATGATTCATACAAAGGTCATACAAACCAGCCCGCTAGAGTTTTCTTCTATATGTGTTGTCAGTGCCAACCTGGTGGGTTTTTATTAATAGCAGTATTTTAAAAATAGGTTTTCATCACAGTAGATACCTCCCATGCCTTTATGCCTTACAAGATGTACTTCATGAGTTTTTAAGAAAAATAAATGGAAAAATTAATCACCTGGAAGGGGCCGTAATGACAATGAGCTTCACCCTTAGCAAGGCTGGTTATTGGATAACTGAGACACAATCTGTTATCAGGCAAATATCCAACTTCTTGCCAGATTAGTAGGAACTGGTAGAGTTTGGGCTAGATCAAAAAGTACAGTCTTTGAGAATCTAAGTTTACTTTTATGGCAGGATGGACAAACAGTGGAAGGAAAATAACAGTAAAGATGATAATGATGACAATTACAATAGCAACTATAGAAGGGTTATCCTTAAGGAACTCATATTTAGTGAACCATATAGATAATACAAGGATAGAGTAGAAGCCATGCAACATATATAGCCTATAAAACTTTAGAATCTTTAGCAACTGTAGATCTAGCAAGACATGATCTAATGTCCAAAGTTATACTTCGGAAGCTCACTATTTTTCAGGGACTGACAGATGACAAACCCCCATGCTATGAATACAGACCACAAACTATCCAGAAGAACCCAATCATTAAACTTCTCTGGAAATGGACCATTGCCATACACTGAACTATCACATACTCTGACATAATATTGATCCTGAAAAAGTTAAAAACATTGTTTTTTAATATATATGACAAGCCCAAATTTTCTTGAATTCCATAGAACATGGGACAAAAACTTTTTTTAAGACGGTTACCCAGCTGAAGAGTACAATATTATGTAGGAAAAGGATAACAGGTTTATGTCATCTGTCATCACTTCTGTTACTGGAGTGGTCCTAGAGATGTTGTCACTGAGTCTATAGAGGATGTGTTTGTATCTTGATATTTTTATTTGACCACAAAAAAAAACATTTTTTCTCCTGTGTATAGCCCAGTCATTCAATCGATAAATATATTAACTGCCTACTATGTGTCAGTACTGTGCCTCCACACAAAAATCTCTATCAATTGCATCACACAGCCTCTTCCACTATCACCCTTCCTGCCCTTGTTGACTTAGAGGTCCTCAAGACTAACATTATTATTTATAGATGAGAAAACTGAGGCACCAAGATACGAGAATTGACTTATCCAGAACTTATACATGGTAAGTATATGAGACAGGATTGATACCCAAGTCTCTCTGACTCCAGATCCAGCATTCTATTCCACACTAAGTGGAAAGGGTTGACAACAGGACCCTGGACACCAGGTTTTGAAGTTTTTCAGTCCCAGTATCTCCAAAAAATGATTTATAAAAACACATAAGATCCATGCTGCAAGAACCCACGTCAGTGAAAAGGGGGATCTTTCAAGGAGCTCAAGTATGCCTTTGGACCCAACAAAAAGAAAGCTGGAAAAAGCAACCTTCTGTAACACATTATTAAAAGGGAAGGGAAGGCAAACAGTTTGCCTCTGGCAAGGGAGGGTTTGAACCTGGCACAGTGCCTGGCACATAAGGTGAGCTTAAGAAATATTTGGTAGCTGATTGATGGACTCCCACGAATTTATCATAACATTATAGATTTAGAGTTGGAAGGGGCTTACTGACTTGAGAAGACCAAAATCCATCCTGTCATTAATAGAAGAAGAGAAGGTTTTGTACATGAGATGAAGAAAGGGGTTTTTAAAAACTGTTCTACTTCATTAAAAAAAATACTCATTGAAATAATCCAAATTTGATTTGTTTTTTAGGTTCAACAGGAGAGAAATCTATGGTAAGTTGTGTGTGCATGTGTGTGTGAGTGTGAGTTCTCTAGGCTAGATGACAAAACTGTTGCATAGAGTCAGGCATGCCAAGAGATACAATTTGTGCCTGGTACAGCAGGAACATGATGAGCCCTGATTGAGTTCATTTTCAGTCGAATATTGCTATGGGAATGGGAGCACAACAAAGTTTTCTCCCTCTGTCCATGGAAGGAGGACATTTACTGTGGATGAGTACTTGGCTGGCCACTTGGCCGTGAATAGGCCCTGTCAATTACCGATTCAAATTGCTCTGGAGGAGAATTTGCTCATTATGGGAAATGTCATGGTAGCAACAGCTCAGCTACTTGGTTCATGTTTTTTTTCTTACTGATTCTTCTCCTGGGTATATTAGTTTGGCTCATTATTGCCTGTTGGAGAGTGCTCTGTGAGTAATCTGTGGCAGAATGTTACTGTGGCAGAATGTTCCAAACCAGGGTTAGGGCACCCTCAACGAGCAGCAAATATACTAGGAAATACACAACAATAGGGCCAAAATCCAAATGCCTCCTACTTCCTCTACTCCAATTCCCCTGGTTTTCTATCAGACTCATTATGAAATAGATTCACCAGTTTTATGATTTTGATCAAATCACATCTTTCTGGGTCTCATTTCCCTCATCTTAAAAAGGGTGGGGAATTTCTACTTAAGATGGTTCTGCAAAAGAAGGAAGACCACTCAGTTTCTTCACATCTACTCCAGTAAAAATCTGAAATTTGCACCAAATTGAATAATAATTTAAAAAATTCAATAAGAAATTATAGTAAATGACTTCTACCCCAGGTCTACACAAGAAGTCAACAAGTAACCCACAGATAATAGGAAAGGAGACCATTAGTAAAACAGAGGTCATTCCAGTAAAATAAGTTCAAAACTTCCCATCATAACCAGAGAAAGCCTAGAGGCAAGCGTCACCTATAAAGCTCTCTATCTGGAGATGGTAAGAACAGAGGACTCTCCCCACCAAGAAAACTCCAAGGTAGTTGTGAACCTATAACATGGCCCTTGGGGTACAGTAGCAATCAGAGAAGCTGTGGTGGCAGTAACAGTGGTCAGACCAGGACAACTCAAGTGCCAGCCAGTCCAGGTTCCAAGCATTCTATCCTAAGCATGCCACGAGGGTCCCCAAAAGCCAATATTTTGATCCCTTTGAGTCTAACTCTAGAAGGTAGAGGTCAATGTAAGAATTCAGATGAGACCAAAGGTGAGACCAAGCTGGACCACCACCTTACATCACAACCAGGAAAAGAGCATAAAGCCCTAGCACAAAACCCCAACTCAGAGACTAAAACAGGAAAAAGCAGAATTCAAAGAAAACACCAAATAGCAAACTTTGTTTTAAATCTATAGAATTCCAAAAAGAAGTAACTCTATAAGCAATACATAAGAAATGAAGCAAGATTAAAAATGAAATAAAAGGTCTTGAGGATAGAATTAGAAGAAAAATAAAAACTTAAAGAGAAAGTGGTAAAGCTAATGCAAAAGACTTCTTTGAAAGTAGAATAGGTCAAAGATAAATCAATGATTATATGATACAGCAAGAAATATTAGAACAAAGTCAAAAGATTAAAAATAGAAGAAAGCATATGTAATCTGGAAAACAGGTCAAGCAAAAATATTTTAAAGATCATTAAATGGCCTGAAAACCTTGTTAAAAAATCCTGGACACTGTGTTGGAAGAAAACATAAATGAAAATACATTTATTAGCTCCAGTGAAAGTTAAAATAAGAATTCTGGATGAAATTCTAAAAGGAAAAGCCCCCAAGTTATGGCAAAATCCAAAGTTCCCACATAAAATGAAAATATTACATGCATACAGAAAAAAAAGTCATTCATTACCTAGGAGCTATAATTAGAATCATATAGGACTTGGAAGCATCTACTAGATATCTTGGAATATAATCTGTTAAAAGACAAAATTTATAGGTTTACAACAACGAGTAATTTACCCTGAAAAGAGGAAAATAACCTTACAGAGACTTTAGTAAGAGAGAATTTTAGGTCTTTCAAGTGTTTTTTTTTTCTTTTTAAAATTTCTTTTATTTTCAATTCATGGAACAAAACAAGCATTTCTATGACACGAAATAATTAAAAAGATAATTCCACATGAAACTGCAAATCTACCATGTATGACTTGCTACACCCTCAAAATACACAACATAGTTACCATGTAAATTTCTTTTTTTCCCTTTTTTCCCTCCTCCTGCCCTAGAGATGACTACCATTAGACTACATATATACATATGCATATGTATGTATGTATATATGTATGTATATATATAAAATTATTATATACATATATTTCTATTTATCACTTCTTTCACTGGATGCAGATAGCATCTTTTTCATATACACCTTATTTTTATGTATTTGTAATAGTCAGAATGATAGTCACTTAAAGTCATTCTTAAAACATTATTGTTACTATATATAAAATGTTCTCTCAGTTCTGCTCAAGTATTTTCAATGAAAAAATTAGAGCTGTGTAGGGACTGGGAAATTCGACACAAGAGTCAAGAGAAATCTAGAAAGGTAAATTTATTTGAGTGATTGGGAGGGACTATATAGTGTTACGGTGCTAGCATTCTAAAAGTGGGGAAAGAAGCAAGTAACCTGCAGAATTTCAATGTCTTCAAGGAAGCTTTGAGGTAGTTAGTTTAATAAAACAATAGCAAAGGATGCAAAGAATGTTTCCATTCTACTCTGTGGGTTTTAACAGGGGCAAGAGAAGGTAGAATAAAAGGACACACTATTGTAAAAATGAGGCGGGAGGAGAGGAACTTGCTATTTCTCATAATTGGAGCATATGAGAAGACAAGCATGCAAGATGGAGGAAGAGTGAGGAAAGTGGATATTGAAATCAAACCACTCTTTATGGATAAAGAAAGGTTGAAAACATATGGTTTGGTGGATAAATATTTCAAATCAACAGAGAAATAACTGGAGACATAACAGGGTAGAAGCAGAGGAGAATAATGCTAGAAGAAATAGACGCAAACAAAACAAACTTTGTGATTCTGAATAGAGTGTGGAAATGAGGGAAAGAGAGAAAGGAGAGAAGAAGAGTCATATAAAGCCTTAAAAAGAACCCGTTAAATTCTGGAATGGCTGACAAAGTGTGGCACACGAATATTTGTGGTTTTCCCACAAGGAAATGATAGGGTTCCTATATGAGTATAGGAAGCGGGATGGCCTTTAATTTAATCACAAGAGGTATAAAACACAAGAGACTTGCAGGATCCCAAGAACAATTACAAAAACATAAAGTACTCTGTGATCTAGTGACATTGGCTCCTTGCTGTTTCTGTGGGGAAAAAACCTAACATTCCATCTCTTGTTTTAAATGATTTAAATCATTTAAAATAATAGTAGTATTTACTACCCATGTTTGTTGGATCACATGTGATATTTGCACAGTACTTAGCACAGTGATTGGCACATAGGAAGTGCTATACAAATTCTTGCGTCCTTTCGTATTTCCTTCTTAAGAAGGGGCAAGCCAAAATGCTTGCTGATCAGTACGAGGATTGGGCCTATAAGTAGCCATGGCACTTTCAGTCTGGGCAATATAGAGAGACCCCATCTTAAAATAAAATAAAAGAACATTCCACCTTGTATAGGAAGTTTTGTCTGATCTTTCCTCTGTTCCGCTTAATGTTGGGGCCTTCTCTCTATGATTACTTCCAATATATCCTATCTATATTTCATTTATGCAGTAACGCATGTTATTTCCCCCATTAGATTGGGACCTCCTTAAGAGAAGGGACTTTCCCCCCACTCTTTCCTTGTATACTTGGTGTTTTACTCAGTACTCAGTAGACAGTAGGCACTTAATAAATACTTGTTGACAATAAATACTTTCCCCCCCTTATTACTCACTATTTCCTTTATTTGTACCAATTAGTGATATATCTTACTGTGGCTGAGGAAAATGGTGGTTTAGGGTTTAAAGAAATCATTCTGTCCTGAAGCATCTATTTTAAAGGCTTAGGACTAGTAGTATTACCCCCAATGTCATTAGGTTTGATTCCCTAAGGTTAGGATTGGTAGACTTGGCAGGTTTAGGGTCAGTAGGACTAGCAACCTTGGAATTACTGGGTTTGGAAGACTTGGACTAAGGACTTGGAAGACTAAGCTTTGTGATCTTAGCATCAGACTTGTTGGCCATGTGGTCATATGGTGAATTTGACTTCACACTTGATTGCTTTGGGATAAGACTTGGCAGCCTGGGGGTCAGACTTGAGGACATTTGTGTCAGATTTAGTGGCCTTGTGGTCAATGGATTTGGCAGCCTTGGAACTGAAGGACTTAGCAACTTTGGGGACAATGTTTCTTGCAACCTTAGAATTGTGCTTTGTGATCCTGGGGCCTGGGCATTTAGTGTTGACCAGAGGGCCTAGATACTTGGTGATCATCCTGGGGATGGTGCCCTTGGCATTGACTTTGGGATCTTGGGCCTGGGAAGCTTGGCCATAAGGCCTTTGTGCTCAAGGCTTGATGGCTTTGATGTTGTTGACTTGCATCTCCTTCAGCCCCTTCTTGTGCTGCGTTTTTTTTTATTGGCAAAGCATATGTTTCTTAGAAACTTGGGATCAACCACTTTCAGAGACTCTTATCGCTGGGACCTAAGTTTCTTGATATCATTTTGGTGCCATTTTCATGACTGGTTGTAGGTGGTATGGTTCTTAGACTTGGCCATCCGTACATCATCACCTGCATTAACAGGAACTCCACAGACCTGAAGAGCCTGAGAACAGGAGAGAGAAAGATAAAGAAAATACTTGTTGATGCATCCCTTGCTCTAAGAGGCTCATAAACCTGGGCTATTCTCTTCAAAGCTTCAGCTGAGAGAGGGTGGTGATGGTGGATATAATAAGACCAGTCAGATATTCATTTGGATTCATCCTTCCATTATTACTCATTCAGAATTCCCCATATATGCATCATATTCACCAGAAAAAAGATTTCATTTGTAGAGAATCCAAATAAGGACTTTTTTAATATACATTTGTGCAGGGCAATTAAATTCTCTTAATTGTACCCATAATAATAGATTGCTCTGCCACAACACTTTTCATCCAAGGATTTTAAAATATGTCTCAGGAATCTGACTGCAAAATACATTGTGTTAGATAGAAGAAAAGAATTTAGAAGCAGGAGTTCAGAAACTTGGGTGTAGGTCTTAGTTCTGCTGTATTCGTTAGAGTGGTGCAGTGTATAGAGCCCCAGTGCAGGAGTCAGGAGGACCTGAGTTCAAATCTCACCTCGGACACTTGACTTGACTCACTGGCTGGGTGACCTTGGGCAAGTCACTTAACTCCAATTGCCTCATCCTGGGTCACCTCCAGTCATCCTGTTGAATATCTGGTCGTCGGATTCAGATGGCTCTGGAGGAGAAGTGAGGCTGGTGATCCACCCTTTCTCACTCAAAACAAATTCAAGTGCAAGTCATGTCATTATTTCTCTGATGAAATGGTCTTCTTTGGAAACAAAGGATGAACACACATAACACACATTCCTTAGGGTAAGTCACTTAACCTTTCTATCTCAGTTTCTTCATCTGTAAAATGGAAGTCATAGGATGATTGAACTATGGCTGGAAGGGACCTTAGAGGTCACCCTAGTCTAATACCCTTATTTTACAGAGAAGGAAACTGAGTCTCAGATAAGTTAAATGATTTGTGCAAAATTGCATAGGTAATCAGTGGTAGAGGAGCTGGGATTCCAATTCAGATCTTCTGACTTCAAAGTTAATGCTTGACTTCAGTGCTTTTACTATTTCAATATGCCATCTCCCTCTTAATTTCCCTCCAGTTATATAAACCTGAGATCAAATAACGAAATGAACATAAAGTCACTTTGAAAAATATAAAGAGCTTGTAGCCTGCTAGCCTACAGCATTATCTTCACCAGCAAGACCTGTATCTTGGCACATTGTCACTATTCTACTGGTTTTTTCATTCTGTTACCCTCCCTTCTTGACCTGGACCCCTCCCCTTGAAGGTTTAGTTAACATACAGGATAGATTATTTTTTTTTCACCTGACTCCTATTCTTTGAAACCAACACCTTACCCTGTTCAGATTGTAAAGGTAAGAGGAGCAGAGAGGCATTTAAAATAACACATATCTAGAAAGTTTCCAAAAATTTTAACCATTAACCCTACCCAAGCCAAGGAGACTAGACTTTTGGTTTTTTCTTAGTTTTGTCTCTCTAATGTGACTGACTTCTACCCCCTCATTTGAGATATTTTGATCAATCCTGTCTGACAAGATGGTAAATCAAGCTCTTGGTATATATCTGATGATTGGCAAAATTCTTTCAGCTTCCTGTTAATAATTTTTGTTCTATCTCAATCTTAGAATTGCTTTTGTTGGTAGGGAAAACTAGAAGCACATAAAACTGAAAATTCTACCTTATTTTTGTTATTATTGTCTTTGGCAGGCAAAGCAACTAGGTAGAGAAATTTATAGAACACTAGACCTTGGAATCAGAAAGTCTTGAGTTCAAATTCAGCTTCAGATATTTTTTTAGGTGTGCTATCCTGGGAAAAGAATTTAACCTTTGCTTGTCTCAGTTTCCTCAATTGCAAAAGAGAATAATAATGACACCTATCTTTCAGAGGAGTAAAGTGTTGGAGTGCCAGATGGTATATGCTTATTCCCTTCCCCTCATCAGGGAATAGCAGATTTTTCCCCCTTCTTTGACTTTTCCTTTGTCTTTTGATAATAATTTTAAATGTTGATGGCATGTCTCACAAATCATATAGTATTTTAAACATGAAGATCTAGTGGTTAAAACCCAGATCGATTTGAGTTTTTCAAAGGCAGGGTTCTAGTATGGTAAATCACAAAATATATGAGATGAATGATCTGGATTCTGAGGCATGCAGTGTAGTCCTCTTTTCTTCATTACTTTTCTTTAGATTTTGAACTTCTACCAAGAGCAGGACTGTGCCTGCTATAGCTACTATTGCCTGAGACTTGGGGAATGGAGAAACAGAACTACATAGAAAGGCCAGGACCAAGACTGCCTGTTCTGAAATGATGGCACCTGCAGAGTTAAAACACTGAAAGAAACCCTGAACACAAGGTGACTAGAGGCCATGAGGAAAGATGAGCCCTAGTTACTATGATTGCTAGGTATTGTATAGTTCTGTTTGCTAATGAGCTTGGGAAACCTTAATTCCCTTGGTTTTTTTTTCCTCTGCTTTCCCTTGATTTTAGATCAAAACTTTGAGATGAAGTATTGATATCCCTTCATTTTAATTTTCCCCCCTATGAGCCATTGGTGCATGTGGTTGAAGTTGCCCCTGGCCATACCTTTAGATCTGGCAGAGTAATCAGGGGGAGGTTTAGGAGATGTCTGAGAGCAATCTTCTTTGTATAGGACCTTCTGTTGCTTACAGCAATAGATGGAGTGCTTGGGTGCATATATTTGGGCCCCAGTTCTAAAATCACATTTCTCTTTAAAAATCACATTTTTCCCTAGCCTCAAGATACTATCTCAGGCAGTTTCTCCCCAGTCCAAGGACACAGCCTGCCTTGGCAACAACTGTTGTCTCCCTTCCTGCTATAGTAGCCAGATGCACCTATAGAACTCATTAGGCTTAGCCAGCTGCACACTGGCTTAATGGGCTGTGTACTGGGTCATAACTACATTTACTACTCACTGATCAATCATATGTATCCTAGACTTGGACATACCTACACTCCCTTACATTAATCTTGCCTAACAAGACGTTGACGAGAAAAGCCTAGTTTTTCCTGGGTCAGCCCTGACTGTTGGTTGACTTAGTAACATTTCAGGCCTAAAACCACACCTCCAGGTAGCCCTCCCTCCTTGGGCTATTTCCCGATGAATTCTGGGTAAAATACCTGTGCAATAGATACCAAAAAAAGTGCATGTTCCTTTAAGAACTGACCACTCCCTAATCTCACCCCAAAACACCTAGTTAGCATGTTTGGCCCAAGTGATACTCTAGAATATGTTATATAAACTTTCTATGTACCCCTTTAAGGTTGCAGGTTCCCTAAGAACTCTTGCCTGCTGAAAAGAATAATAAATGTTTACCTTCAACAATGCTTGAGTTCGTGAATTCTTCTCCAGACGTCCTACCCCTGGTACCGTGGTTTTTGTGGAGGTCTCACACCCCCTTTCCAGCCCTCATCAGTACCACCTCTAAAACTTTTTTAACTTCTGATGCGGGGAAGTGGCCTAGATATTTGGAGAATGAGTATCACCTGATAGCCAGTAAGCACACTGCATATGAACAGAGAGAAAGTGATTAGATTATTGCTCTGAGTTGAATGTCACATTGTGGTCAACTCTACAACGTATCTGGCAAGTAGTTGTTAGCCTCCTCATTGTGTAATAATTTGTACTTGTCAAAATTTCATTATTAATTTCATTGTTCCATCCTTATTAGACTTAATTTCTCTGTAGAATTATCTTAAAATCCCCATTTTTCCTCTATTGAATTCTAGAAAACTGCTTTTAAAAAAGCTAACGTACACATCAAATTATGTTTATTTTTTTTTAATTTATCTATTTTGAACTTCAAAGTTTGGTGATCATATATTCCTAACATTTGTATCATTTCTATTCTAGCAGTTTGATTAGAATAGGTCTGTAGTAGTGGTTTACCTGTCATTTCCTCCACCTTTTGAAGATAAAGTCGAGAAATTACCAACTCTTATGGGATGAAAAAGTCCAGTTTTAGATGATTAAAGTTCCCTATTACTGTTACATCATAATTCTTTGTCATGTTTGAGATTTCTTGAAATCATCATCCATGTCTTTTTTCATATCAAATGATCATCAGTCCATTCCTATTACAATATGCCTTTTGTTTCTCCCTCCCCTCATTGATTTCCACCCAAATAATGTCCCAGTATTTTTTTCTTCTCGGGTACTGAGTTTCTCACATAAGCATATGACCTTATGTTCAGAGTTAGTTTGCAGTTAAGGTTCAGACATTTGAATAATACAGCATTCGTATTTGCTCAAGAATTGCTAGTCCTATTGGTTTATTTATCTGAAGTTGCAGGGAAAAGGAAAAATCAGAAATGTTGGAGTCTACAAATATGTCTGAAGGTAAAACTAATCCATATTGTGGGTATTGTGTAACCTGCTTCTTTCTCACTCCAAAGGACCAGGGGTTATAACCTCTTCTCGTCCCCAGTTCCACCTGGGGAGGCTCCAAGAAGGGATTTGTACAGTCAGATCAAAGTTGCCAGGCGGGGCAGTTTGGGATCAGGCTTTTAAAGGTTTGTTTAAGTCAGACACTTCAAAGACACTTATCAGAGTAACAAGTCAGGCAAAACCATGCCTCTGCTAATATCAAGACCTTGGTCTAATGAGCTTGTTTCAAGCAGTACCCATGGCCCCTACCCGGTTCCATGGCACTCAACTTAGTTTGGAAAAGATTTATGAGTTTGGAAACAGGTTATGGGGCTCCCTTTCCCATCTAGGTGCATGTTTCTTAATCTTGGCCTTAGATAAGGAAGTTGAAGAAACAGGTGAAAGAAGAAGGCATAAGGGGAGTGGAGATAGTGTGACCTTGGGTCTTGCCTCTCCTCTTAAGATATGAGTTACCCTTCCTGACTGATTCCCCAATAAGTGCACATTCACCCTCTTCCCTTCTAACCCTCCCTCTTCCTCATCTAGACTCCAGGATCCCAATATTTTTCTTTGTGCTTAAATTCATGGCATCCTAAAGCTGAAAGGAACCTCAAAGGTCAATCTCATTTAAGCCTTAAAGAGTAAAGACCATTTCTAAATGCTGTACCTAAAATGACTACCTACATAGCAGTTTCCACAATGATACCAGATGGGTCAAACTCCCAGCTAGTGAGCCACTTGCCCCTGAGGGGCAGAATCAGATTAAAATAGAATTGGAAAATGTTTAACAAAATAAATATAAATATAATACAGCATTGATAATGTTAATCTGCAGTTTTCTAAGTCAATATGTGGCAACAGAAATCCATTTCTATTTGAGTTTGATAGCGCTGGTTTAAACTAATGAGATGAGTTTCATTCAGCAGGGATTTGTTGAGCAATAATTATATGCAATATATTTTTGTGAGATCCTAGGGTTATAGTGATGGATAAAACATAGTCTCTGCCTTCAAAGAATTCAAAAGCTCATAGGGAGAAATAAGACTGGTCTAGAAATAGGGTCATGGGATTTGAAATAGACTACTTAAAAAGGTATTGAGTTTTCCCTCCATGAAAATCTTCCAGTGAAGGACAGAACTTGTCAAGTATATTATAAAAAAATAATTTTTCAAGTATGAACTGAACTAGATGACCTGGGAAATCCTTTCTAACACAGTTTCTATGATCCTCTGATGCTGGAGCTTTAGAGATCACCTACTTCCTACCCTTCACTTAATAGATAAGGAAAATGAAGTCCAGAAAGGGTAAATAACTTGACTATATAGAAAGTAAATAGCAGATCCTCTGACTCAAAATCTAACACTCTTTCCAAGGTACACCTTTGGCATACAAAACCATAGAGTTGATGAAACTTTTTTTTAATTTTGATAATTGTTGAAGCATTTTTTCATATTGACTCAAAATTTGTTTCTACAATTTCTACTGATGGCTATTAATTTTTCCTTCTAGAATCATGAAGACCAAATCTCATTCCTCATCCATAGGATAGTTTTTCAAATTTGCAAATAGAATCAGTCAATAAATATTTATTAAGAACCTACTATGCATCAAACGCTGTGTAAGCTATAGGACTCCAAAGAAAGACAAAAGTCAAACTTTGCTGTCAATAAGCTCACAGTCTAGAGGAGGTGACAACAAGAAAACATCTATGTACTAGTAAAATATGTACAGAATCAACTGGGAATAATTAACAGAGAGAAGGCACTAGAATTGTTTTTCCTTTGTTTTTGAAGGGGTCTTATGAGATCCCAGGGGATATCATGACTCATGAGTAAATTGGATTTAAATGAGGCAGAGTTGCACAAAGTGGTCAACCTTACTTTTTCTTTTAGAGTCATCAAAGTCCAGTAACAGGACAAAACTTAAGACAACTGGCAAGGGACTAGGATGCAGTGGATAACCTTTGATGTCTGACCAAGCTATAAGTGCTCCATAGATCAACCTCCTTCATAGCTGTTGGAACAAATTCTTGTCATTCATCCTCTCCACTGGGAGAAACCTTCACATGATTAGGGTAGACATTCCCCTAACATACTGATGGGTCAGAGGCCTGTCAGTTACCCTTAACATGGTTTAGCCCACCAAGATGGGTTAATCAAGGTGTTGCCACTACTCATACAACAGCTTCTTGTAGCCATAGGTGAGAGCTGGGTGAAGGTGGACACCAAAGGTGAATTGGTAGCCCTGAAAAGGGCTCAACAAGCTCTGACACCAGAGGTGCTAGTCCTCTTGGAATAGTCTATACACTCCATTAATTAAATTCAAGGAAATCATAAAAGGCATCCTGTAGAAGTTAGCCCAACTAGAAAGAAAGTAGAGAAGGTAGTAGGTAGAAATGAAGAGAAAGAGAACTCTAGGCATGAATGACAACTAAAACATATACCTAGTCAATAAGTTCAGTGCCTTAAGCAAAGAACAGTAAGGAAGCCAATGTCATTGCATCAGAGAGTACATAGAAAAAGGAGAGTGGGCAAAATGTAAAAAACCCTTAGAGATGGTCAAGTTTTGAGGGACTTTGAATGACAAATAAGGGGATTTAATGTTTAATTTTGGAGGTTGTAAGGAGCCACCATATATAATCAAAAGATGAAAAATGACCCAGTACCTGCCATCAAGGATTTTCCATCCTGCTCGTGGTGATACAATACATACATAGCTTTGCAACTACAGAATATGATAAGGGAAAATGAGGGACATAGACAAAATGCTCTAGCAAAATTGACAGAGAGGGAAAGAGAGAGAGAGAGAGAAATAGAGAAAGAGAGAGAAAAACACTTTCAGCTGTAAGAATGAGAAAAGCCTTCATGGAGGAGGTGAGGCCTGTTCAGGAAGAAATGAATCTTCACAGGTAGATATTAAGGAGTACATTCAAGGTACATGCAAGGGAATGAATATATGAGTGGTGGTAGTGGCATTGTGTTTAGAGAATAGGTGATAATATGGTTTTGCTGAAGGATAGTAGTGTGGAATAAGGCTAGAAAGGTAAGTAAAATAGCCATCTTGTAGACAATAGGGAATTATTAGAGCTTTTAGAGTAGTGTAGTGACATGATTAGACCTGTGCATTAAGAAAAACATTTTCGCCACTGTTTCAAGAATGGATTTAAATGGATGCAGAGAGAACACTTAGGAAGGTTGTTACTATAATCTAAGTGAGAGGTAATGGAGTTTTGAACTGGAACAGTGAACCTGTAAATGGAGAGAATGGGAATGTGTGTGTATGCGTGTGTAAGTGAGAGTGTGTATGTATATGCATCAGCGTGTATGTGCATCTATGTGTGTCTATATGTGTGTGAAAGAGAGACAGAGACAGAAAGATAGAAATTATGAAGATGGGCATCATCCATCTATTAATTCAGTTAATCAGACAGTTCTAAATTCACTTAAACGAATCAATCCCCCAATCTAATATATCTCTCCGTCTCAACCATAAGGCTATCAAAAGAGGCTTTATCAAATGTCTTACTGAAAGCTACATTCATAATATTTCCCAGATTAACCATTTTGGTTTAACTACCCCTTTCAAAAGGAAAGAAGTTTAATCTGGCATGACCTAACCTTATTGAAGCAATGCTCACTATGTAATATCCCAATAGTTACACAGAGAAGACAGATCACTGACAGTCTTTCTAAATACTCACAAACTATCCTTTCAGCAGTATATGGTAGCATTTTCCCCATGAATCAAAGTCAAGCTCACTGGTCTATAGTTTTAAAATGCCATTCCCTTTGCTTTATTTGAAGATTAGGACACTTGCTCCTTTGAAATTCTGCAACTCAATGCCCATTCTCCAGAATTTTGAAGGATAACTGGAAGAGTATCAGGAATCATTTCTACTAGTTCTTTTGTTAATCTGGAATTTAGTTTGAATAGATTTTGTGATTTGAACTCATTAATGTGTTTTCCTACTGTGTCTGTTGACACTCTGGGGCAAAAAAAAAATCTTGTGCATGGTATTCTGAGGAAAGAAGGAAAATAGGGAGGCAAAGAGGAAGGAAGTAAAAGGTGGGGAAGCAAATAGGAGTGAAGGAAGGAGGGAAAAAAGAAGGTAAGAATGAAGGAAGAAAAAAGAAGGAAGTAGGGAAGGAAAAATGGAAAGGAGGAGATGAATATCTGGGAGCATTGTAATGGAAGTATCCAAAATAAAATTTAGCATTCATTGAAGCAACTTGTCTCATAGCTAGTAACTGCAAGTTCTTAAAGCCCAGAAGATGCTTGATGAACATTTGTTCTATGTAGAGGGTTCCTTGCCATCAAAGAATTTCCATTGTACTAGTGGTAATACAACATACACACAGGTTAAAATAATTGGAATGGAGTGAGGGCAAACGAGGAACTCAGACAAAGTGTTCCAGGAAAGTTTGGGGGAGACAGACAGAGAGAGAAAGAGAGGAGGGAGAGAGAGAGAGAGAAAGAGAGAGAGAGAGAGAGAGAGAGAGAGAGAGAGAGAGAGAGAGAGAGAGAGACAGAGAGACAGAGAGACAGAGAGACAGAGAGAAACACTTTCAGCGATAGAAGTCAGAAAAACCTTCATAGAAGAGATGACACATGCCTAGGAATCAGTGACTTGGAATTGGTGGAGATTGAGGAATACATTCAAAGTGCGTAGGAAGGCAGGAAAGCAGGCAGGAAGGAAGGAACATAAGACAACAGCTAGACCTTGAAAAATAGAGAAATTCAGACAGGTGGAGAGGATGAACGAAGAGAACCTTCCAAGTCAGGGAAAGGTGTGAAAATTGCAGTCCTCCTGATACCTTCAAAATAGTGAGTAGTATCAAAATCCCGGACTCATCAAATATCAGTCAGAAGAGAACTTAGAGGCAAAGTTATCTTACTGATATCCGACAGAAGAGACTCTGCTTTAAGCTCTCCAATGATGCAGAACCCACTATTTTTGTAAGTTAACACAATCATTTGACTTTTTGGTAACCATAACTGTTTAGAACATTGATCTTTGATAGAACTGCAAGCTGATCCTATTCAAATTCCACCTGTTGTTCCAAGTTTGCCCTTGGATACCAAGGCAACAAAGTTCAGTATAAAGAATACTGGATTTAGAGTCAAAGGACAAGGGTTTAAATCCCACTTACTGCCTATGTATCCTCTATGGTCAAATCATGTGACTTTTCTGACATTAATTTCCTTATCCATAAAACTAGAAAATTGAATTAGATGGCCTCTAGAATCCCATCCACTTCTAAACTGCAGATCAAATGCTTATCTTCATAGGACATTGAGAAAAAGAATCTCAGTTTGAGTGAAATAAGTTTCATTCCAGTGTAAGTTTCGTTGATACGTAAAAACCCTTAGAAATAGGACCCTGCTATTAATCTTTTTAATATACAGACCTGTGATTTCATTCATTATAAGAAGCTAATGGTAAGGAAGTTCCCCCAATCAATACACACTGTGATTAGTCAGTTATCTGGGACCCCTAAATAGTTAAAGGACAAGGTTATATAGCTAGTATTTGTCAGATAAGGATTTGAACACCAGTTTTTGGATTCTAAGGTCAACTCTCCACCCACTGCATTACGTTGTCTCTCACCTACTGAGGTTGGTAGACCAAATGTCAGGTGACAGTCTTTAGCTAGAGAAAAAATCTGAACAGCATTTAAAAATAAAAACACAGACACACTCCTAGTACAAGTCATGTCTATTTCTAACTAATGTTTAATGCCCCCAGGGGGCATTAGAGTGGATTCATCTGGAGATCACTCAATACAGGGCTTCTTAGTTCCTCTGGAGAGGCAAGATGGGCCTTGGTCCAACATTCTCTGCTCCTGAGGGAG